>CM077519.1:48406461-49152568 GCA_039654895.1 Mongoloraphidia duomilia | reverse complement strand
AAATTTTGTAACTTTTAAATGTATCTCTACAAGTACCTCTGAACGGTATATTAAAAATTAAACATAGGTACAATCCGTTTTTGCAGTATAAATGCTCTATTTATGTCAACTGATTGACTCCAAATTATTATGTTATACTGTACATACATTTAGAGAAAACCAAATCCTAACGGAAACCTGCGCACAAAAACTGGTGTGAGAAGAATTCAGTGGCGTACGCAAAACAGATTATTAAGACAAATTAATAACACAAAGGAAATAAAATGTTAATAAACATGAATCACTGATAATGCACTTCAAAGCCAATTCAATGCTCGATTTTTAACAGCATGTAGGTAATATATTATAACCTAAACAGTGAACACTGAATAACAACTGGATAAGTAAATAAAAAACAGTGCACTGTGACTGACGCCACTGACATGTACAACGTACCCCTTCAAAAATAGAATAGACCGAACCGAACCAGTTCTGGTTTCTGCGCATGAGGCGCGGTTAAGTTTTCTCTAAATGTACCTACAGTCGCGGACTTAATAAAGTTTACACTTGAGTTTTTCAGTGTAAGTTCACAAGAAGTCAATAGCTTAGCAACAAATTTAGTTTTTAATAGGTAAATGTAAATGTCAAAAATTAAAAGAAATAATTGTCGTTTAAATGCCTCAAAATTATTTAAACGATTAACAAAAAAGAAGAATTATTGCAAGATTGGGGGAAGGAATTTGCTAGTATCAAATATCAAATGTTTTGTTTTAATTGAATAATGTTGAGTAATTTGGATTGTATAATAAACAACTGAGGTGTTTTGATAATAATTTTTTATTGAATTTTTAGGATGTAACCTTAGTAATTGATACATTACTATCAAAAGCCAAATTACAATATGCAAAAATTAAAAAAACCGGTAGCTAGATGATACAGGTGTAAACTTTTTTAAGTCCGCGACTGTACCGATCTACTATAACAATTACCATATCATTCAAATTGAACAAATCAAGATACAAGGACTAAAAAGGAACAAACACCTTTTATCGCTACGGGCATTATAATAGGAATCCAGAGAAAATATACAGGACTCAGATCCTTGTGCATCGAAGTTAAAAACTGATTTATCGTTTTGCAGCAGAAAAGAAGAAAACAAAAAATTAATGCAATTAAAAAAGTATACTAATTCAATAAAACACCGTCTCTTAACGATCTTGTAAGATACTAAAAATAATAGAATAGTACATTGCATTATATACAAGGTAAGAAACTTGGCATTTGCAACCAGTGTGAAGTTTGCTGCCCGAGGTACGAGGGCATGCAACCACACGTGTTGCAAACGCCAAGGTTCATACTGAGTAATTGCATATTATTTTTCACAACAACTCTATTAACAATTCGATTTGAGGTACCTACAATTTGGGCGTGCAAAAAAATCGCAAAAATATTAGATCTGTCAGATTTATGTGGGATTATGTCTGTCATTTTGACGTTTATGAATATTATATGCGGATTCAATATCGCTCTATCTCCTTCTTAATTTGACGTTTTCGAAAATTATATGCGGATCCAATCTCCCTCTTAACAACATTAAAAACAGAGAGAGAGAGAGAGAGAGGACAGTATGGCTCAGTTGGTAGCGTCGCGGCCTCTGATTCAGACTGTCGTGGGTTCGAATCCCGCCTCTGCTCATGGATGTTTTGTGATGTTATTTGGTTTTTAAGTGATATATTATGATATTTGTTGTATTTAAGACGCTAATGACCTAAGTTGTCGACGCGTCTATAATCCACAATAAATAAAAATAAAAACAGAGAGAACCGACCTGAAAATTTTTTCAGTTTCAACCAGCTAAACAGGTACCGAAAATCGAATTTTCAATAGCGGCGTTGTGAAATAATTACTTACGTCGGTTAGAAGAGAAGAGGGAGTAAAAAATTAGCTAACAACCGATGCCTTGCACACTGTATTATAAAGTATAGAATTACAAGTAAAACTTTTGTTTCAGACTTCTTTTATTTATACGAGGGTGCGTTGAAAAACAAGTGAATGATTAATATATTTAGTAACGAAACACATTTATCTTTCTCCCAAACGCGAATTTAAAAAAATAGTTTTAAGTGGTTTTATTAATAAAAAATACTTTTATTACAAAATTTGTCAACGATTAACAAAAAAGTACGTTTCCCGCATTGAAACTTTAAGTTAATTTAACCGAAACTGTAACTGTTAAAAACCGTTTTCCTTTCACTTGTAACCGAAATCTTAACCACTATTTTACCAGAACAAAACTGAAATCAAAACCAAACGGTTCGTGGGATTAGATTTTCATGAAAGTTTCCAATTTTCATTTTTACGGTGGGAAAAGTCCCGAGTTTCGCGAAAATCCAAATTTCAAAGTGAAAGAGAAGAAGAGTTTTTGCTTCTTGTTATTTACAATTAATAATTAATTATTATTTATTTCTCATAAAAAATAAGATAAATATAAAATTATTTTATCGAGTTTTTGATACCGACAAATTTTTTAAACCGACGCCGAAATACTCGACAAAACGGAAATCGAAACCCGAACGTTATTTTAATTCCGTTTCAAACAATGGTTAAAAAATGATAATTTATAAAATCACGCACTGTAACTTTAATGTGAATTCCTTTGCAGTTAGAACTTTTACGAATAACTAAAAATTGAACAACTTGAGACATTAAAATGTACAAAATAGGCAATTGCATAACTGCAGTTTGAACTATTTGATAATGCATTAAAAATAAAAAAATAAAATAAAGGGTGTAACAAAATGAACTGCACAGATTACGGTATAAATTTAAAATACCGGGTGGTTCCTCAACAACTGAGATCTTCTATAAAAAACAATTTATTCCGTATAATACCGTTTTATACAAACGTTTTATACCAGAGTATTATACGCATTTACACCATTACCCTCCCCTAAACAAAATTCTGCGTACGCCCTTGAGTATTCGTTTGGTTAAACAAGATGACAGCTTGCACGCGCCTCTATAAGTTCAGTTGCCTAAATTTGCAAATAGACTTCTGAGAGTATTCTCGTAAGTAGACGAGATTTAAAAAAAGACAGTGATGTTGCGAGAAAAAGTGGTATAGCGTCGTTAAAGAAAAGGGGTGATAGAGGAGACCGGCGGGGCGGGACGGGGGAAGAGCGGATAAACTGCGCGAAGACAATTTTCTTAGCACGCTTGTGTTAGGGTGTGTACAATATATCAGAAACGAAAAGGAAGAGGTGGTTTCTTCGATGAAAAAAGTCAGTCCACAAAGCTGACCGAATAAAACAAACGGATGCCATATACAAAGGATCAGTGATTTATACAGGGTGTACAAAAAAAATTAGGCAGTCAAAAATTGGTTTTCACATCTATCGGCACTCCGAGCAACAATTATTTACATTTTTAACACGCTTATATTAGTACTCCTTGTATGTATGAATGTAAGTAACGGATTCTTTGAACGCGATTTTCACCCACTTTAAAACTTCAGATTGAACTGAAACTTTGCACACTTATCAAGGACCGATGACAATACAATAATTCAATAAGTTTGTCCCATTATCCTGACCAGGATCTGCAGGACTAAAAAAACAAAAACTTCAGATTGAACTGAAACTTTGCACACTTATCAAGGACCGATGACACTACAATAATTCAATAAGTTTGTCCCATTATCCTGACCAAGATCTACAGGACTAAAAAAAAAGCAAAAACTTCAGATTGAACTGAAACTTTGCACACTTATCAAGGACCGATGACACTACAATAATTCAATAAGTTTGTCCCATTATCCTGACCAGGATCTCCAGAACTAAAAAAAAAGCAAAAAACTTCAGATTGAACTGAAACTTTGCACACTTATCAAGGACCAATTACAATATAATAATTCCATAAGTTTATCCCATTATCCTGACCAGGATCTCCAGGACTAAAAAAATAAAAATAAATTATAATTTAAAAAAACTAAAAAACACGCTTTAATGAACTAAAAAGTAAAAAATAATTAATTTTATTGTAAAAAAGCGTGGGGTAGTATGAAAATATGGTACAAAGCACCCCACGCTTTTTTACAATAAAATTAATTATTATATGGTTTATTCAACACGCCTAAAGAAGTTTTCACTTCAAAAATTATAATTAATGTCAAAGAAAGAATATAAAAGAATAAAAATATATAAGTAAATAAATATCATGTAGAATTTAGAACAATAAAAAACACAAAAATTTCACGGTGCCAGTGGGTTTCGAACCGGGGACGCTGCTATCGTCGCCATCGGTACAATTGAATGACGTTCCGTTTTTATTGTGTATGCGCGCGGGCACAGTTGTGACAGAGGCATTCTAGCCCATAGCATGTCGGTGACGCGAACACATAAGATTTTCCCCTACCAAAAATCGCTCAACGCGCCTAAAGAAGTTTTCACTTCAAAAATACGTATTAATTCCATTAATTTCAAGATTCTTATAACCAGTCCCTGATTTCTGTATTAACTGAAGAGGCATTTCTTTTGGTAACCTTACATGATGCCTCTTTTCGTGCATCTTGTTTAGACGCTAATGACCTCAGTTGTCAAGCGTCTATAATTTACAATTCATTTTTTGATTCTTTGATGTATGCGCTTAAGCGCAGTGAAAGACATGCCCATGTCTGCATGCGTCAACTTAAACGCACGAGACCTTTTACTGAGAGGCAAGACGACGCAAGTGTGTTCCGAGTCAGTCGAGATTTTCTTGCATCGTTCATGCGTCTTGTGTTGTTTTGTTTACTGAAATGAAGTGAAATAATGAAAAAACTCTTGAATTTGTTGACTCATATAGAAAATTTTCATGTGCAACCAACTCTACGTGTAAATATTATGATATAAAGAAAAAAGATGCGTTTTTTACCTCCTATTGCATGCGCAAATGCATGCAATGGCGCATGATTTGCCGCATGAAAAAAAAACCTGCTTCAAAAAGCCACTAAAAAGAGGAAAATAATGAAATTTTGAGGTCTGCGCCAATTATATAAAATATGAAGTCGATTAAAAAGTATAGTATAGTGATTAATATCTTTTTTTTAACCAACTTCATATTTTATTAAATTGGCGCAGACCTCAAAATTTCAATATTTTCCTCTTTTTAGTGGCTTTTTGAAGGAGACTTTTTTTTTGTTAAAAAGTTTTTTATATTGTACTTTTTAGTGTTTAAAAAGTGACATTTACCTTAATGGAATCACACGACGTTACTCACTTTTATTAAACCGACTTTCTTACGCTGTCTGATGTATCAAAAAGTGACATTTACCTTAAGGAATCACACGCCGTTACTAACTTTTATTAAAATCAGCCAAACTACTGAACCGATTTTCATGAAATTTCTACGGAACCAATCTGAAAGTATATCCTTTCAAATAAAAAAAAAAATTCCAAATCGGTTTATAAATGACGGAGTTCTGAAATCTGAGGTAACAAAAATAAAAAAAAAAAATACAACCGAATTGAGAACCACCTCCTTTTTTTGAAGTCGGTTAAAAAGAGGCATCGTGTGAAGCTACTTTTACCGATTTGAAAAAATGTAAACTGTTATGTATTTGAATTGAGGAAATAAATTAATTTGAATTTGTTACCCAGAGTATTTTAAACTTATACAATCAAAAAAAAAATCAAAATCGATCAAATGGAGGCCACTAAAAGTTCTCGGACAAAAAAACGCCTTGTGTTTTAAATATCAAATGTGTGAACGGCCGGTTGGAGTTTTTGCGTGCAGCAGTAATCACGCCTATGGCCTCTTCCAGTTCTAACGTTGCCATACAACGTTGTAAGACGTTATCCTACATATTTCACGCGATCTGGCGGGAAACGAAGGTACCAACAGCGGAGACAGCTAAAAGAGTGGTGCAGGAGGTCGCGGGGAGAGTCGAAACGAACGAACGAAACGTAGATCAGCAAGATTAATGAAATGAGAAAATGATACGAGGTGGCCGCGCGATTCCGTAGCTCAACGATAATACCCATTGCATTGGCGTAGAATGCGGGAGTCGGAAGGGATTCAACTTCAACTGACAGGAGATATAATACGGCCTTAACAAAATCATCTATAACAGTACAGTGTGTTATCTTATTATCCTTATTCAGTGGCACCGTAAAATTGGCCCCTATTTTTTTTCTACTTATTGGGATCCGTCAAATGAGCATATGACATCTGGTGGCACAAAATTGTACTCAAAACGAGGGAAAATTTTACATGCTAACAGTGCAAATTTATCGTGAAATTGTTTATTACAAATATAAAACAAGTAAAATAAACAAAAAGTTTATCGAAAATGGAATTCGCGACGTTTTCTAATATCATGGCAATAAACACTGTCAGTTATTGCCTTGTAAAACTTACATTACAGCGAATTATTTTCTAATGAAATGTGGAAAAATTGTATTTATGAATTAAAAAAATATTTTATATTAATAATAAGATGTACTTATTATCATACTGTACTACAATAGTAAAATCATTTGATGATTGACAAATTTATAGGACTAACTTTGTATACAAATATTTTGAGGTTAGAAACTTACCTACTTATTATGTTGCAGTTATGTGTTTACATTATTCACCTTGCCTTATTCACCTTGCCTTAAAGAAGCATTGAGCGGATGATTAATTCGTGAAGATTTTCTTTTAATTTTGATATTTTTAAGCAATATGCCGTAAAGATTATTACTTTTGACAGCTCAGTTATCTTGTTTTTTTCACACATTTGATATTATGTTCGGCTTTGAGAATCCGTTCTCCTTCAACGAAATTCCCTTATTTAGGATTCGTACCGGCCCAATTGCAAATTGCACTTATATTTATTATTTCTTATCACTTTGAAAATCACAAAATTACACGCAAAAGTATACCCCGTATACTATAAAATTTCCCCCCCTTTGCGCCATGTTTGACGAATCCCAATATATCGGTTATCTTTTGCCGTGATAGCGTCTCACTATGCGTGTACGAAAATTAAAACTTCCCCTACCAATCGAGAGATGTCGCGTCGAATAGTTTTTGTCTTGCAGAAAACTGCATTATCGACGTGACAACAGCTTGTCTTTCAGCTCGAGAGATGTCGCGTCGAATGGTTCAATGTGAGTAACAAATGGGTATACTAACAAATACATAGTATATTGTAAAATTATTTTTATTTCTTTCATCCCAGGGAGACGTTGTCACGTCCAAAACACTCACGGCCGTGTAGACGACACAGCCTATCCCGTTTTTCCAAGCTTTTAATTAACTTGCAATGTATGTTGGTTTGTGTGTTTGTTTAGGTCAAAACTTGCAAGTCAATTTTGAACGACTTCCACGTATCCGATCGATTTGAAATTTTATACACATATGTATTCCCGATGACAATACATGAATAAATCGTTTTTAGAAATAAATTCAACCCCTAAGGGGTTCAACCGGGGATGTAGAGTTTTTTTAACTAATCAATTCCCCGGCCAAATCGCTAAAGCTAGAAACTTGAAATTTGGACAGTTGGTTCCTTTATGACGTAAGCATCCACTAAAAAAGGATTTTTCGAAATTCAACCCCTACGGATGTCAAAGGGGGGTAAAATTTTGAAAGAATAAAGTGAACAAAATAAAATATTAGTAAAAAAAACTTTTTAGAGACAAATTTTTATTGAAATGTACTAAAAAGGAAAAAATAAACTATCTTAGAGTTTAAAACTCCCGCTTTTATAATAATTATGAACCTAAATTATTAAATATTATTTTTTCCTTTTTACTACATTTCAATAAAATCTTGTCTCTAAAAAGTTTTTTTTACTAATATTTTATTTAAGGTGTGAGCATGAAGATACTGTATCGCCTAGATAGATATACTGTGGATTATATAGACGCTAGACAACTAAAGCCATTAGTGTCTAGCGTCTTGTACTCGCTTTGCCTGTAGATCTTTTAAACTTCATACAAAACTAGTATTTAGGCCTGTCTCTTAGATCTATGGCCTGTCTTCGCCAGAAAGCGTGACATCTAATGGAATTTTTCTAAAGTTATTAGTTGAACAATTTGCATGCAATGGGGCGCGCCCATCGTTTAACACTTTTGCGTAAACTTGCTCAGAGTCGCATATATAGATGATTATATTTCTAGTGTCGTAATGTGGTTTATTACTGACGAGTTGTGACAGTATGTAATAACGAGCGATAGCGAGTTTTACAGTCTGCACATGAGTCATAATACCATTACGCACGAGAAATATATGGTATTTTTTTCAATACCAACTACAAAATACCTACCTTGCACTTCATTTTCAGTATTTTCAAAAAATGTTGACAGTTCATTTGCGTCGCCATCTTAACATTTACAGCAGGCCGTGAGTAGCAGGCGTATAAAGCGAATAAATATATTACTATGGCAACCGTTTACTTTGTAATCAAGACAAGCCGTCATCTTTAAGGTACGTGCAGTACGCAGCTGGGATTCTAGATGGTAGCATGTATGGTAGATGGTGGCTGAAATTATAAGCGCTTATAGGTTTGCACAACGAAGCTTTGATACTAGAGCATTGATACAAGCTTAAATCGCGTTTGAAATGTCACATAGCGAAGACGAATATTTGTGTTCTTCTGCTACAAAGTGGTATATTTTAAATACAAATTTGGGTAAGAGCTATCATGTCCACCCTATTAATAGAAAACGATCTAAACATGGCGAATTTCATCATTTATACCAATAATTAAAATTTTTCCCAAACCGGTTTTTTGAATATTTACGTATGAACCTAACACTTTTAAATACGTCTTAGAAAAAACTCAAAACAAATTAAATAAAAACTGGCAAAATTTCACTTATTAAACTAGTCACATCCATTGCGAAACTTGTACAGGCCATTTGACAGTTGTCACACGTTGATTGTAGTAGTCAGCGCGCTGAAAGAATGATGAGATACATTCTTGTATCTACTAGCTCTTGTAACAGCGCTTATACCTGCTACACTCACTGCTTCGTTGTGTACGCTCGCATATATAACAATGCATTAATTTAAGCAAGCCCTGCTATGATCTACGCTACCATCTAGAATCCCAGTTGCGTACTGCACGTACCTTAAACTTGAAAAGAATTAGAGTCGGGATCAATGTGCTTCTGTATGATTTTCGGATGATCCTTTTAATAAGTTCGAGTGTATAGGTTACTATATAGTAGTCGGTACGAAGTGACACAATATTTCACCATGCATTACGGTCACCGAAAACCACGTCTCACCGATGACAAATCGGTGCAATAGCGCGTATCGTTTCCCTGCGGAGAAGGTCTCCGCCAACGCCGCCC
This sequence comes from Mongoloraphidia duomilia, assembly GCA_039654895.1. Taxonomy (NCBI): domain Eukaryota; kingdom Metazoa; phylum Arthropoda; class Insecta; order Raphidioptera; family Raphidiidae; genus Mongoloraphidia; species Mongoloraphidia duomilia. The sequence goes on along the minus strand of CM077519.1, from coordinate 49,143,263 downwards.
GCCCCGCCCCCGACCCACGACCCTGGCCGTATCTGGTATTATATCCAGTAGGTGCGCGACGCCTCGGACAGATTCTTTATTGAGTTTGTACAGAGAAACTTAAGTGGCGGGTCCGTTGGGTGTGGCGGTCACAGTTAACACTCGCTTCCGCGCTATTCGCGTCTGACATTAAGGTCGAAGCCCTCTATTGGGCTTAGTCGCGAACTACCCGAGGAGGTCGTAGCAACGGAACAAAGCGTTAAATGAAGGTAAAAGTGCACAAAATATATGTTTTTCACGAATGACAGTTTACAAAGGTAAGCATAATGCTAAAAGATATTGTTCAGTTTTCACTTAAAGTTTTGTAATAAATAATTCTGTCGCAATACGACTTTTAACCGTTGTTAGCTTACATGTGATTTGTATTAAATAGTTTCAGAAATGCCTTACATGTGTTCAAATCCTTGTTGCCGAAATACTGCGACAGCATTTTCCTATCACAAATTTCCTGAAAATAGTGAATTGAGGAAGCTATAGATGGGTTTAACTGGAATAAGACTTATAACAGAAAGCACTCTTTTGTACAGTGATCATTCAGATGCTAATGACCTCTGTTGTCGATCGTCTATAATTTACAGGATGGATGGATTGTGGATTGTAGACGCTTGACAACAGAGGTCATTAGCATCTGACTATAATTTACAATTCATTCATTCATGCAGTGATCATTTTTGCGGCAATGATTTTTTTCCGCGTCGTAAGTTCCTATTGCAACATTTGTGCTGACATAACAAAACATTTTTAGTGAAATTTAATTTCGATATTTTCAGCCAGACGCTAATGACCTCTGTTGTCGAGCGTCTATAATTCACAATTCATTCAAAAGTCGTATTACGACAGAATTATTTATTACAAAACTTCAAGTGAACACTGAACAGTATCTTTTTGCAATATGCTTACATTTGTATACTCTCATTCGTGAAAAACATATATTTTGTGCACTTTTACCTTCACTAAATGCTTTGTTCCGCTGCTACGACCTCCTCGGGTAGTTCGCGACTAAGCCCAATAGAGGGCTTCGACCTTAATGTCAGACGCGATACCACGATGTACTGTAATAGTAGATTGTATTTTCTATAGTGTCGTTGAGATAAATATTACTGACGAGTAGTGTCATATATCATTATAGATTTAGGTATTTAAATTTAAAAAAAAATATTAATTTTTTAATTTTTTCTAATAATTTAACATAAATAATATCGAAAAATGATAAGAAAATTTTTTTAAAGCCATAGATAAATTTTTAAAAATCAATAGATTTTCACTACATGCGAGTGTCGATTCATATCTGCTAATTCAATAGCTATGATATGAAGTGAATACAGCCGTATTAAAAAAACTATTATTATCTTAAAGAAAATCAACTCGTTGGTTGATTTCTATATCTTGTTTTATGTATATATCTAACATGTAGATTATCTTATGATGTCTACAAGATATGATTGTTTCTAGAATATTATGTAGTAATACCGTTTATAGCATTGATATATCTAGGTATGTACTATTTATTAATATTTCCCATTAAAGGGAATTCGAAATAATTTTCACTTTCATGTTGGGCTCTCGCTGGTACGAGGATTCACTTCTTATCATAGCTATTGAAATAGCAGATATGAATTGACACTCGCATGTAGTGAAAATCTATTGATTCTGAAGCATATAAGGAGAATATTAATTTAGCAATCATGTCACAGTTGAGTATTGTAAGCTCATTCCGACGCGAAATTGGAAAGGTTCAGGTTAGAATCCTGACTGTGACCACTGATTGGTAAAATGATTTTTTCCTATATGTTTCGAAACAATTATATAATTGGCTGCTCTCCAACGAAAAAAATCTTTCAATTGCATACAGCCGTATTAAAAAAACTATTATTATAATAATGTACTTAATGATTGTAGGTATGTCTAGATGCGTAATGAAGTATATTACTGACGAGTATAGTGACAGTTTGTGACAACTATCTTGATTAGGAATTGATAATAATCGAGCGTCGACTGTAGTGAAGTTGTGTGGCGGTCGTGTAACGGTAAGAAGAAGGATGACTTAAGAAAGGCTTAAAGCATCGGTGTTAGCCTACATTATACATAACGGCTCTCCTCTTATATGCAGACCTATACACTTATAGTGTATTCACCATAGCACAGTGGTTCTTTAACCGAGGTCCATGGACCCAGAACTCAAAAGGGTTCACAAAACTCTTGACAGAGGTCAACGTAAAAATATGAAACATTTATTCATGTGTCTATATTACATTCATTAAATAAAATTATTATAGTAAAAAAAACTTTTTAGAGGCAAGCTTTTATTGAAATGTACTAAAAAGGAAAAAATAATATTTAATAATTTTGGTTCATAATTATTATAAAAGCGGAGGTTGTAATCTCTATGATAGTTTATTAGTCGCAACCCCCGCTTTTATAATAATTATGAACCAAAATTATTAAATATTATTTTTCCCTTTTTAGTACATTTCAATAAAAGCTTGTCTCTAAAAAGTTTTTTTACTAATATTTTATTTTGTTCATTTTAGTCTTTCTAAATTTTACCCCCCTTTGACACCCGTAGGGGTTGAATTTCGAGAAATCCTTTCTTAGTGGATGTTTACGTCAGAAAAGGAACCAACTATCCAAATTTCAAGTTTCTAGTTTCAGCGATTTGGCCTGGGTGTTTATTAGTCAAAAAAACCTTACAACCCCGTTTGAACCCCTTAGGGGTTGAATTTATTTCTAAAAACGATTTATTCATGTATTGTCATCGGCAATACATATGTGTACAAAATTTCAAGTGGATCGGATACGTGAAAGTCGTTCAAAATTGACTTGCAAGTTTTGACCTAAACAAACACACAAACCCACAAACACACAAACTAACATACATTGCAAGTTAAATAAAAGCTTGTAAAATAGATAAAAAAACTTTTAAGTTAAACGGTTTTATAAAATATGTACTAAAAAGAAAAAAATAACATTTAATTTAAGTTCATAAGTATAAAAGCAATCAATCAGTTGTGCTATAATTTCACTATTAAACTAATTGGTCGCCGAACAACTATTTAGTCGAGCGTATGCTAGCGTCAATACACTGCAGCTGTGGACATAAGCTGCCGACGATAGTTGTTCAACAGAAAAGTCAAAAGATGATCGATGGGGTATTTTGATTTTTTTGTCGTACAACTACAGTGTCGATAGTATGCGCAGTCTCTTGCCTTTTTACGAACAACTAAACAGTTGAGCGATTAAAAATTGATTGTATGCGCCAGGCCTAAGGTAGCTATTTTATAGTGGATATGGCAAAAAATAAATAATGCAATTTTTATTAACCGACTTCAAAAAAAGGAGGTTTCTCAATTCGACCGTATATATGTTTTATGTGTGTTCGCGGATAACTTCGTCGTTTATGAACCGATTTTGAAAAAATTTTTTTTATTTGAAAGGGTATACTTTCAGATTGGTCCCATAGAAATTTCATCAAAATCGGTTCAGTAGTTCGGCTGATTTTAATAAAAGTAAGTAACGGCGTGTGATCCTTTAAGGTAAATGTTACTTTTTGACACTAAAAAGTAAAAAATAAAAACTTTTTAACAAAAAAAAAACCTCCTTCAAAAAGGCACTAAAAAGAGGAAAATAATGAAATTTTGAGGTCTGTGCCAATTAAAATATGAAGTCGGTTAAAAAGTATAGTATAGTAATTAATATCTTCTTTTTAACCAACTTCATATTTTAATTGGCACAGACCTCAAAATTTCATTATTTTCCTCTTTTTAGTGCCTTTTTGAAGGAGGTTTTTTTTTGTTAAAAAGTTTTTTATTGAAAAATAAAATTGATGTTTCTCCCAAATTACCTAATATAGCAGCGGTTCTCAATCTTTTTTGGTGACGGAACCCTTTTGGAAAGCGAAATACTTGACGGAACCCTACAATAAAACAATAGTTTTTCACAATTATAGCGTCTAATCTCAGAGGCGGCTTTTGTCAAAGGGGCTGCGCGCTCACAAGTAGATATCGGCGGTGGCGGCATAGTAAAATTGTACGAGGCGAATAAGTTCGACTGCGCCTTGTGAATCGTGCTACGCCGCGTCAGAAGTCAGAACGGTCGACCAGGGAGAGGTGTGTTTTAATTTTTTTCTAAATTCTTGCGGAACCCCTACAGAAGTATCGCGGAACCCTAGGGTTCCGCGGAACACACTTAGAGTATGGCTGTAATATAGTGATGCTCATTTTAATTGCAAGTAAAGGGATTCATAGACTACCAAAGTTAAAGGACCTCTGCGATAGCATATAGATGTATATCCCAGCACCGAACTGATGTGCAATATTGGTCGTTTGCTGATTTATGCTTTCACCCTAAAGCACGCCATCTCATACCTTTCAACTATATATACACACGTTGACTGACGTGTCTTCTATCTTAAAACATTTTAAGCTGTCAAAATTCCCTACAATTTTTATTATAGCAGACGTTATAGTAACGATATTTTCAATAAAAGTACGTGACTAAGAATCGATACTATAAACATCAGTTAAAAGTTAGTAGGTAACTAAATTTCCAGTTGGTAGTATATAGGGCAACGGCACCGGTTCTCGACCATCTACCGTGATCGACCACTTTTAAAGCGATTTCACAGCTCCTCGTACGTATGCATGACGCGACCGGCGTATTTCTGGCCTTTCACAACGAAGCGTATGGCCGGCGAACCGGCCGAGACACGTCTGACCGGTCGAAATACCATATTTATCTATCTAGCAATTTAATTTTGTTTTAAGTTAATGTTACTACTTTAAATTGACTATTTTTTGTTTATATAATTTATATCTAACTACCGGTTGTCATTGATGGCAGGGGATCACTAGGTTCAGGGTCTAAAATTTTTAATAAGTTGCCTGCATCGATTCGAAATAGCAATTTCAACAGCTTCAAACGCGCATTAAAGCATTTTTTGGTTATGAATTGCTTTTATAATATTTTGAATGAAATTTACAATTACTTAACAGTAATATTATTCTTTCATTGATTTGTCACATACTTACATGTTTGAATGTCTACTGTGATAAATAAATATCTTATCTTGTCTTTTAAACGCGCATTGAATTTTTGGTTATGAATTGCTTTTATAATATTTTGAATAAATTTTACAATTATCAGTAATATTATTCTTTCTTTGACTTGTCACATACTTACATGTTTGAATGTCTACTGTGATAAATAAATATGTTATTTTGTCTAATCTCGTTTATACGTCTTTACCTTACCATAAAAATAAACAATTCTGATATTACCAAAAAAAAAATGAAAATTGTAATCCACCCATTATTGAAAGAAACTATAAAATCGTACAAATATAATTTATTAAAAAAAAATTACTTTATTTTGATAGCTGCAGAAAAAAATGGAGATGCATATTTTCATTTCTGATTTAAGAATTATCTTCTCGGAGAATTTGTCAGGCATTTGGCGACACAATTGCAACTATGCGACAAATGAGACACTTTTTTTAAATCTACATTTTAAATTCGTTTACTTATAATTTGATATGAAGATAAAAATCAACATTCGCATTTTTAATACTCATACAGTTTGTTTAACAAGCGAACATCGGCGTATTTCGTGGGATTGAAACATTGGCTTGGCGACGTCAGTCGCATTTTGTTTGATTTTAATTAAATTTGGTAGATGTACGCAGCACGTCAGTAAAATAACGAGGTGTGACGTGGAAGGACGAAGATAATCTTGAGACATTTTGTTCACCGAAGCCGCATAAAAATGAAAAGCATTGCACAGACAGAATTTCATAACTAAATTGTTTTGTTTCTTTTTTTGCTTCTTTATGAGAATTATTTTTAAGGGACACGCCGACAGTTTTTAAACAAGTCGAATATCAATATTTTGCTTACAACATAGGGTCGTCCCGCGTATCAAAACTGGATAATTTTGAACAGTGTATGTTATTCCTCATACATAAACAAATAATTTCAATCGACTTTTTGTTCTTATATCCTTCCTCTTAATTGCAAACAAGAATTAAAAAAATGTGTTCATTTCAAACGAATGAGCTTTGCCGCCATGTTATGATGACGTAAAAGCCAGACCAATGAAACCAGACATACGTCCACGCATAGATAAAGAGAGGTATGTCTATGGAAAGAGAGGAATACTTCATCGTCAGTCGTAACTCGTGAAGAACCTAACCTAAGATCTAACTGCTGGCCTGTCAACTGTACATAAACATATCAATGTACTATTTGCTCTCTTTATCTATAGATCAGTGGGCGTGATTCAACTACAGCAGCCAATCAGAGAAGACTGGTGTGAATGACGTATTATGTGGCAGTATAATTCTATGTTTAAAATTGCATTAAAAAATACGCACTTTAAGGATTTTTTTTGTAGAAAAAGCTTCCAAAAAATTCTCAAACATAATTGTTTTAGGTATTATCTATTTGTAACGTAGATTCCAACATTAAAAAAATGTGGGACGACCCTATTCTTACCGATTATAGAATATTTTAGCGCAAATCGGGACACCCCTACTCTACAGCAATTTCCAGACCTATCTATACGACACTCAATTTCGGTCTCCTTCTCTCTATATAGTCAAGTTGGAAAATTTAGGATAGTGAGTCATGCACTTATACTTCACTATTTATCTAAGCGGCACAGGTTTTATTGGTACATGACTCACTATCTTAAATTTTGGAACTTGACTATAGTCTTCTTGATAATATAACCAAAACCTACCCGGGCGAAATTAAGGTTGAAATAATGAAATCCAGTTAAAAATAAAGTTATTTGTTTAATTTTTTTTTCAAATCACACATTTCATACACGTTCCTGTACTGAGTCAGCTATTCTCCTGCGTTCATACTGTATAAGAGGCACGCACACTCTTCCCTTGGGAACTTGTCTGAGCGAAGAGTCGCTTATTACGTTTGACATGTGCACCGAAATGTGAATAAAATAATAAAACGACGCTATTTATTTGGTTCAACGGAGGCGGAAGGCTCCTGTCGCCCCGACACGGCCACCACCTGCCTCGTCCTCCTCACACATACGGCGCTCTGCCCCAACTATATAAGTATGTTATATATATACGTAACGGGAGATGTTCCTCTGTCTTTACACACATTGTATGTCGGCTTCTATCAACTGTATATCTCGCGCGATGAGAAAAGATCAAAACAGAAATCCCTAATTCTTATGAGCGGGCAATTCTACAAGTCCATTCGCTATCGTATCTATACTGTTGTAGTTACTAACAAGGTTAATGAAGCGGAAAAATAATTGAACAACATACGCGTTCCCATGCATAAGTACAAACTGTGCCGCTTATATAAATAGTGAACTATATAAGATGTATACGTTACTCCTTGATATAGAGTCCAATTACTCTTAAAATCAATGTATTGGCGTCAATCATCAAAAGACCACCTAAAAAGAGAAAAAAACAAAAAAATAACTTTTTTTTGTTTTGTTTTTTTTCCTTTTTTTCAGTAACCCGTTGCACACTACGCCACTGGGTCAGGTAGGCGGCGTCCAGATAAATAGGCATTTTCTGTCAATGACGTTGCAGTATCATTCTTAGAGTAATCGGATTATAATAGTACAGGACATACAGATTGTCCGAAATCAATTCTGATTTCTGAACATGGCAAATGATATGAGTGCAACAAGGAAGACATAAAGTATCCATAGAAATAATTAAACAAAAAATATGACTTCTTTGTCTATGTTCAGATTAGCTTTCGGACAATCTGTATACTATAATATTCGCCTCTTTGGTCATGCACTTAAAATTTTTTTGAGGTTATATGTGGCTGTCATCGTATTTGAATCTGAATGTTTACACGTCTCACGGGAGTACCGGCACCGGGGAATTTTCATTACTGTTACAAACAAACAAAAATACCGTCGATTTTAATTTTAAAACTGCTATAATTTTTACATTTTCTGGTGGTTTATACTTATTCAAAACGTGAAAATGAAACTGATTTATGATTTAAAAAAAAGAGTGTGTGTGTACTTATGTACGAACGTCAGAAGTTATACTTCTTTGGCGTAACAAAAGTCGTCTAGAAAACCCCAAAAGTCGTCTAGAAAATCCCAAAGTCGTCTAGAAAATCCCAAAAGTCGTCTAAAAAACCCCAAAAGTCGTCTAAAAACCCCAAAAGTCGTCTAGAAAACCCCAAAAGTCATCTAGAAAACCCCAAAAGTCGTCTAAAACCCCAAAAGTCGTCTAGAAAACTCCAAAAATTTTACCCCGCGTGCCAATACTAACCGTTTGTAAAAAGACGATAAAATAATAAAATAAAGATATTAAATAAATTAATTTAATTTAAAATTATTAATTTAATAAATATATTTATTTATAATATTTATATCTAATTATTTATTTTAAAAAAAGCATGTTTGTGTTGAGATTCGAACCCGGGACCTATTGCGTATGAAGCGGCGATGCTATCCGTTACACCACGACACATCTTACATAGCAGTGCTATATAATAGGCTATTATAATCATGAAAAATAATAGTGTAAACAGTACAGATGTTGGAGTACGAACTCATATTTAACGAAAGCGGCATTAACGAGCGTTTGTATAGCAATAACTTTTATTAATGTTATTCAAAACTGAAAACGCTCTTGTCACATTGTGACTGGTGATAATAGGGTATTAAATCATGAACTTGCGACTAACTTCATGGTGTTAAATTTTCGTGACGCGATGCGCGCGCATCGTAAAAATTTACTCTCGTCATTTTTCCATAACGCGCCAAAAGAAGTATAACTTTAAAAATTATTTTGACTCAAGATTGGTATTAAATAAAATGTACCTAACGAATGACGTCACTAACGATTAAACAATCATAATATTATTATCCAACTTGTGTCACTCAGATAAATTAAGGATGGGTAATGTTTCATTTATTTATTTATTGTAAATTATAGACGCGTCGACAACTTAGGTCTTTAGCGTCTTGATTACATTAAATAACAATTATTCCCCACGACAGTCTGATTCAGAGGCTGCGACACTAACCACTGGACCACGCTGTCCTCTCTGTCGATATCGAGAACTGTTTGTTTGTACGGCCCTGAATTAATCCACGTGCGTCCTGCAGTGCGACGGCGTTAGTATTTTTCAAAAAGAATGAGCCGCCCGCCACCAAGAAGACAAACGTCTAAACTGTGAATAATGAATGCATTTTTCAATATAAAATATCGTTTTCTCTTCAGCTATGTAAAACGAATCTTGCATCCCTTCCGTCCGCCCCCTTCGCCCCTATTTTGCCAAAGGCGTGTACACCTACGTATCGTATATACGGACTGAATGAAAAAATCAGGGACCGCAGAAAACCTAAAGAGGTTGTAAAAAATCAAAAATAATTAATATATAAACATAAGAATAACAATCAATATGATTAGACACCTATACCGTAACTAAATTCACTATATTAGTGAAATTAACATAAGAATATCAGACGAATTATCGCCATGATATTTAAATAGAAGGCTATATAGGAAAAATGTAAATGCACCGACGGGAATCGAACCCAGAACTCCCAATTTCGCGTCGGGAAAGTTTCCATTTACATTTTTCCTATATAGCCTTCTATTTAAATATCATGGCGATAATTCGTCTGATATTCTTATGTTAATTTCACTAATATAGTGAATTTAGTTACGGTATAGGTGTCTAATCATATTGATTGTTATTCTTATGTTTATATTAAAAACCGTATATAGATTTCTCGTTATAATTTAATTAATATATGACTGCCAGAAACACAATGGCGTTTATTTCATTTCAATACGTTAAGTATTTACGGAGATACAAATTTTTAAACTTTAATAGCTGCTTATAAGTACGTTAAAAAACCCGCGAGGCGGTTTTACAATCTTTACAGCCAGGCCGAAGGTTGATTTATATTATTCGGTCAGACACGATGTGGGAACGTAGCGTTTCCGGCAAGACAAACATTTAAGGTCGATTTATATTATCCGGTCAGACACGGCGCGGGAACGTAGCGTTTCCGGCAAGAAAAACATTTTTACATGCATTTCAAATACGAATATTTATACTTAGCGGATCCCGTCCGTTCAGACACGTATCAATACTCGTATTTGAAATGCATGTAAAAATGTTTGTCTTGCCGGAAACGCTACGTTCCCGCGCCGTGTCTGACCGGATAATATAAATCGAGCTTAACATTGATAGCACCGTTGCGTTGTTATCAATCAATTACCAACAATTATTTTCATATACCAATTTTATTCAGTATACGCGAAAAATTTGTTGTAATTTGATTAGCGGAGTCCCTCTCCCTGTCGCGGGGCCTTAAAAGATGCGAGCCCATAGGCCGATGCCTACTTTGTCTATATATGATAATCCGGCACTGTGCGGAGGCCCCAAGACTTCAGCCTCTATTGCCCTCCCTTAAATCTGGCCCTGAAGACGTCTGTCATAAAACTTAAAATTAATTTCAAATTTGCATTTACTAGTTCGTTTAAAAAACGCGTGTCTGTCAATTCAGGAAACAATTTTATGTTTCCTGCTATAAAAACTTTATATTACGTTTATAAAGAAGGTATAGTTATATTAATTTGTAATACACCAGTAATAAAACATGTAAAAAATGTTTTTGTTTTCAGTTTCTATATTTCTAATGTCATAGAAAATATTTCCGAAACATTAAGTGCGCATAAAACTTTTTAGGATGAAAGTTGTTCTTTTTTTATTATTATTTTCCTTTTGATTTTATCAACTGTTTTGTACTTCTAGGATCAGTGGCGGACTTTCCATAAGGCCAACTAAGTCCAGTCCTAGGGCCTAGTTTTTTATGTTTTCTAATTATTAGAATTAGAAACTAATAAATACCTAGATTAATTAAGATTCTATATTCTTTGGAATTTTCGTTGAATAACAAAGTAATTTTATTGTCTGCTAGAGCTATACACACAGGTATCTTATTTTTGAAGAGCGTCGCAAAAAAATTGCAACCTGTATAGGGAGTCGCAGTAAAAAAAAGATTGGGAACCCCTGTAGTAGACAGAATTTTAATATATAGTATAGCAATAATCTGCATATTGTCTAACATTTTTTAACGCATATATTATATAATACAACGTAGATAAAACAAACGACAACGTAAATACCTAGGGATATTTCGTTTTATATGTATTTTTATTTTCATCGTGAACAGAGTGCAACCGTTCCGGATATAGGAATAGGACAGGGGCATGCAGTGTTCTAGAGTTGGTAGCGCAACTATTTCCATTTAAATTCTTTTCAGTCTCGAAAACGCAGACGATCAAATCTATATATTATTATGTCTTCCCGGTACATCTGTAGTCTGTAGAGTTCGTACATTTAGAGAAAACCAAATCCTAACGGAAACCTGCGCACAAAAACTAGTAAGGGAAGTAGTCAGTGGTGTACGCAAAACAGATTCTGACGCACAGACGTAGGTACTGGGGGTTAAATTAGATCCGATGTTTTCTTTAATAAAACAAACTTTTAATAGTTCTTTTGTTGAAATAAAATACAGGAAACAAAATGTTAATAAACATGCATCACTGATAATGCACTTCAAACACAATTCAATACTCTATTTTTAACAGCATGTAGGTAATATTGTAACCTAAACAGTGAACACTAAATGACAAGTAAATAGCGCACCCCTTCAAAAATAGAATAGACCAGTCCGAACCAAATCTTGTTTCTGCGCATGAGGCGGTTAAGTTTTCTCTAAATGTATGAACTCTACACATATTAAGTATGTGCACCTATAGACAATACTTACGTCACAAATATTTTGAAATAATATTATTAAATTATAATATACTGAGCCTACAATCAATAATAATAAATAATAATAAATTATGCATGCCTCAATACTCACACACTGACTCATCACCTGTGTTAAATAAATGCGTTAGACGCTTATGACCTCTGTTGTCAAGCGTCTATAATCTACAATTCATTCATTCATTTAAATAAATGCACTGCATATTAGTAGGTATTAGCTATCGATGAAAGTCACGACAAAGGATTGCACCGGCTGTTAAGTTGGCGCAAATCTCATTAACTCGCGAGACTCATGGAGCGACGCGCAATCAACACTTTATATCGTCGCGCCGCCGTATATAATTCAAAATCAGAAGTACTCAACTAAATCAATCTCCGACTCGACACTTCGCAATAATTTCACTGAGGTAAAATCTATAGAGGACACATACCGTATATACAGCTGATGCTTATACAAAATTGAAGCCAGGTGTGACGTCACAGGGCTCATCAAACATGGCGGCTAAACACGGGATGGATTGGGAATATTAATCTCTTCTTCTCACATATAAAATGACGGCCTAATTACAATGGCGACTGGCTGCCCCTTTAAATACTTATACTCCTCTATAGTGGCAATAATTTTTCGCCTATGGACCCCCAGTAATTTATTTATTTTTGAATTGTAAATATCATTTTATAAAACATTAATTTGTAGATTATGAGCACAGTAAAATTTACTTCTTTTATAATGTGTAGTCATGAGCAAAATTGGTCTTCATCTTGGTCTTGCAAAAAAGCAAGACCAAGACTAAAGAAGCATGTAATCTTGCTATAAAGAAGCAGGACTACTACGGTCTTGGTCTTGCTTTGCTCCTTTTTCTATTAACTTTAAATAGATTTTCATTTATAGTTAGACTTTATTTACTCATAATTTATTTATAATTTAAATATACAAAACTAACATATTATTTTTTACTTCCCACCTCTACTATGGTAGGGAAGTAATGGATTCAGTCCGAAAACAATATTTCGAGATTTTAACAGATTTTCACGTTTTGAGACCCTAGCAATCGTTTAAGATCATTTTCTGACTGATGTCTGTATGTGTGTGTGTGTGTGTGTGTGTGTATGTGTGTGTGTATGTGTGTGTGTGTGGTCAATTTTTCGCCTTCGATATCTTAAGAACGGAACAACATACGGGCATGCCGATTGTTCTATTGTGTTTATCAGCCTTTAACTTAGATCTGATTAGATTTTGAGTCAAATCGGTTCAGTGGATCCTGAGATATTCAAAAAAACGTCCTCAATGTCACGTATTAACATAGGTAAAAAAAATATAAATGAATTCTAGATGTTATAATATGAAAAAAATGTAGATATTTTTTTTCTCTAAAATGTATAGTTTTCGAGAAAAAAAATATTTTACTAAAAAAAATAAAAATTGTACGTAAATCAAGGTAACCATGATTTTTGCTTTAAGTTAGCCATCAGTAGACCACCAAACAAAAAAGAGGGCCATGCTTTTTTCAAAGAATAAAAATTAAATTGTGTTTTAAAGACCACCAACAGCTAAGGTTATTTGGGCCTAGTCAAAGAATAAAAAAAAGAGTGTTTATTTTTTGCAAATATTTACTAGGTGGGAAGTATAGGACTGGTCATCAGTCGAATTTTTTTTTATTTTAATAAGACGCGCAGCTACTAGGCTATGTGCGAGTAACATATTATTAAATAGGTAAGTATGAAGTTTTAAATATGCAAGACCAAGACCAAGACCGACCAAAACTAAATATGCAAGACCAAGACCAAGACCGACAAAAACTAAATATGCAAGACAAAGACCGATCAAAACTAAATATGCAAGACCAATACCAGGATTAAATACGCAAGACCAAGACTAAAGGACCAAGACCAAGACTAAAGGAGCAAGACCAAGACCAAGACCGACAAAAACTAAATACACAAGACCAAGACCAAGACCGACCAAAACTAAATATGCAAGACCAAGACCAAGACTGACCAAACTAAATAATCAAAACCAAGACCATGCAAGATCAGGATTACATACGCAAGGCCAAAATCAAGACTAAAAGAGCAAGATCAAGACTAAGATTATCACGGTCTTGGTCTTGGTCTTGCTTTGCTCATATCACTAGTATAATAATAATAATAATAAATAATAATAAATTTTTATTAATTCATAAAAACTGAAAAATACAGATATGAACAGTCAATGGAAAAATATAATTGGTTACATATTTAAATATTCAGGAATGTCATAGAAGCAGTTTTTAATTAGGTATAATTTTAAATGTTTGCAAAATAGCTTCAAGTCTGTAATTTCTTGCAGTCTACTTGGCAAATTGTTAAAAAGAGTAGGTCCGGCACATTTCGGGGACATAGTGTGTTGTGTGTAAACAACATATTATTATTATTACTGTTTGCTGGACTGCGTTTATACAGTTCGGCCGTCACCTAAAAAAGTTCACTTCAAAGATTGTTTAATATCACTGACGTGAAAGACGAGTATTATAGAGAGATAGACCAGGCTATATGCACCGACGCGACGATGGGATGAGGGCAGGCGGGTTCGGTGGGCAACCAGTAATGAATCGATTTTAACTTGCGTCTTGAGCAATATAAATAACCGACAATCGTCTGGCGGCGTTAATCATTCAAACCGGATGTATAGGTACTATATATATGTCAGGACCACTGAACTCCACCATTTAGTTGAATTTTATTTTTTTTATATATTGTAAATTATAGACGCATCGACAACTTAGGTCATTAACGTCTTGATTACATTAAATAACATAGCTCACTTAAAATTAAATGACATCACAGAACATCCATGAGCGGAGGCGGGATTCGAACCCACGACAGTCTGATTCAGGGGCCGCGACGCTAACCACTGGACCACACCATTTAGTGGAAAGCCATTCATTAACATTTCTTTAACAATTACAATTACAATTAACAATTAACAATTACAATCTACGGTCTGCGCCTTGCAAAGGAAACATGGACGCAGCTACGGATAGGCTCGGGGGCCATGATGGCCGATGACCCAAGACGAAGGTTTGTTAAACAATTTAATTATTGAATATACAAAAGGCATCGACTTAAAATTTAGTAGCTTCCTGAACTGCGTTGTCCTAGCGCGCTTGTGTTATTATGAATTTGCATTTTTTAATTGCTCGCCGTACTTCACCCCGCTCCCCAGCAGACAAATGGTTATTGCGGTTAAATTCTTGTGGTTTTACATTGTCATTTTTGCGGGATTCAAAACGGATTGGGTTGTATGGGGTTAAAGATCTACATCAGTGTGGCCCAGCGCAAAAAAAATGCTGACTACGCCCCTGAAAGAAAAACACTCCAAACAGGCAAACACTCAACGAACGCGAGGTTAGGTTAGGTTTCCTTTGTTGTTTCTACCGAAATTTTGACAGTTAACTTAACGGAAACGAAAACTGCCGATCGTAGCTAGCGATGATGAACGAAACATTTAAACCGCAACAGCGCGCAGGTCCGATAGCCCCGGATTAAGCGAATATCGACCGTATTGAATTGTTCAAATGCGAGCAAATTTTTTCGCGCATGTCTTGTCTGACATTCCAGTTATGGGTGGAGTTCAGTGGTCAGGACTCGGGACACAAGGGATGACATAACCGTTCCATTTTATCAACGCGTCGACAACTTAGATCATTAGCATCTTAAATTACATTAAATAACAACTTCCTTAAAACTGAATAACATCACAAAACATCCTTGAGCGCAGGTGGGATTCGAACTCACGACAGTCTAGTCTAAAGGCTGGTACCAAGTACGTTATCCACTAGGCTACACTGTCCTCGGAAAGGATTTGAGATAAAGAGTGCAGGGGCTAGCTTCCGGTAGAGAATACTAATAATAGAGATGATTTATTCCGGGTTTCTGCAGAGTTGTAGCTCGTGGTCTATACTGGAGCGAACCCTACAGTGGCGGATTTACACATTTGCCGCCAGGAGGCTATTCAAATTTTGCCGCCCCTACAATTCGATACCCTAGTTCACAATCATATTAATATTGTGCACTATCGATCGTCCTATTTACACCACCTTTTCCCCGTAATTAGTATGATTGTGAACTAGGGGATCGATGTGTCAGTTCCTAGATTATTTTTACAACCCAACGATTTAGTTAAGATTGCACAAGAAATAGTTTTTGGGTAAATTGTAGAAAAAATTATCTAAGTGGTGAAACATATTAATTATTACATGTTGAATTGTTTGTGTGGACCTAATAACATTTAGTTACCTATATAAATATGAATCTTTTTAATTTCTGTAAGACATAAAAAAAATGTTGGCCCCAAATTTGCCGCCCCTAAAATCTGCCGCCCTAGGCTCCAGCCTACTCAGCCTGCTGGTAAATCCGCCACTGGAACCCTACTTCCAGATATTTCACTTGCCGCAGCAGCAAACGAAACGTCTTGGTAATAGAATTCGCTCCAGTAGACTATGACTCAGAAACCCGGAACAAATTATCTCTATAGAAATCGGCCGTGAAAACTCACATTCTTATAATAGTGTTACAAAACTGTTTTCTGAGTTGGCGGAATAAATATTTATTTACAAAAATTAAAAACTCGGGTCGCAGTGCCAAACCCTGCCGACAATATAGTGTATTTGCTAATACAGGCATTGTGGCATTATTATGTGAACTTAAGTTTGTTTTTTGACAAAATAAAAAATTTAACCCCTTAATACATCCCTTAAAATAATTAAATTTTTCTAAATTTCAATATTAGACATGGATTTTATTAGTACACCCAATTAAATACACCCTTCCATAAGTAAATCCGTATCAACAAACTAGTGTTTTCATAAAATTTGAAAGTCCGGTCCTATCGGGCCGATTTTATTAAAATTTTAGCAGCACATTTTAATCTTTACTAAAGAGTTAAATTTCAATTTTGAAACGATTCTGACAAATTTTTCGCTATTTTAGGGCCCAAAAACTTTTTGGAACCCCTAAATACAACCCTGAAAATGGTCCGATCGGGCCCATTTTAAATAGGCTTCGTGCGGTGATGGGTTCCAATGTGTGTACCAAATTTCGTTTAAATCGATTAAGTCTGTCGAGAGTTATCGTGTACACACACATATCTATATATATAAAACAGTTCCGTTACTGACTGACTGACTGACTGATTGACTGACAGACAACGCCCAGGTCAAACCGCTAAAGATATAAACTTGAAAATTGGACAGTAGGTTCCTTTTGTGACGTAGGCACCCACTAAGAGAGGATTTTTTGAAATTCAACCCCTAAGGGGGTTAAATAGGGGATGAAAGTTTGTATGGAAATTCGTCATTTTTGAAGTTCGAAGCATGAAATTTTGCACAAAAGTTTCTTATATAACGTAAGTGAGCACTAAGAAATTTTTTTTTGAAAATTCATCCCCTAAGTGGGCTAAAAAGGGGATGAAAGTTTGCATGGAAGTTCGTCATTTTTGAAGTTAGAAGCATGACATTTCGCATAGGAGTTCCTTATATTACGTAGGTGAGCAATAAGAAAGGATTTTTGAAAATTCATCTCCTAGGGGGGCTAAATAGGGGATGAAAGTTTGTATGGAAATTCGTCATTTTTAAAGTTATATATAACGTAGGTGTGCACTAAGAAATTTTTTTTTTGAAAATTTATCCCCTAAGGGGGCTAAAAAGGGGATGAAAGTTTGCATGGAAGTTCGTCATTTTTGAAGTTAGAAGCATGACATTTTGCACAGGAGTTCCTAATATTACGTAGGTGAGCAATAAGAAAGGATTTTTCGAAATTCAACTCCCGAGGGGGTTAAATAGGGGATGAACGTTTATATGGAAATTCGTAATTTTTGAAGTTAGAAGCATGAAATTTTGCACAAAAGTTTCTTATATAACGTAGGTGAGCACTAAGAAATTTTTTGTTTTTGAAAATTCATCCCCTAAGGGGGCTAAAAAGGGGATGAAAGTTTGCATGGAAGTTCGTCATTTTTGAAGTTAGAAGCATGACATTTTGCATAGGAGTTCCTTATATTACGTAGGTGAGCAATAAGAAAGGATTTTTGAAAATTCATCCCCTAAGGGGGCTAAATAGGGGATGAAAGTTTGTATGGAAATTCGTCATTTTTGAACGGATCTGGATGAAATTTGGCACAGAGATAGATTTAGTCTGGAATAGCACATAGGCTACTTTTTATCCCGGAAAAATGTACGGTTCCCGTGGGATAGTTTTGTATTTGTTTTCACAGAGCAAGGGATCGACATGATTTTTTGCTTAGTGGTAGTTTAGAGGTCAGAAATTGTTATAGGCTACTTTTTATCCCGGAAAAATGTACGGTTCCCGTGGGATCGTTTTGTTTTTGTTTTTCACAGAGCAAGGGATCGACATGATTTTTTGCATAGCGGTAGTTTAGGGGTCAGATAATGTTATAGGCTACTTTTTATCCCGGAAAAATGTACGGTTCCCGTGGGATAGATTTGTTTTTGTTTTATCTTTAGAACTACTAAACCGATTTTAAAAATTCTTTCACTAATAGAAAGCTACGCAGGGGGGCAGATTCTCGCGGGGGATAACAAATTAGGGGGAAGATTCACGCGGGTGATAACAAATTAGAGGGGAAGATTCTAGCGGGGGGATAACAAATTAGGGGGAAAATTCACGCGGGGGGATAACAAATTTAGGGGGGAGATTCTCGCGGGGGGATAACAAATGTAATGTGTTATTAATATTCGAGCAAACGAGCGAAGCGAGTGAGTAATGTATTATTAAAATTTGAGCGAACGAGCGAAGCGAGTGAGTTATGTATTAATAATAATCAAGCGAACGAGCGAAGAAGGAATTAATAATATTCAAACGCACGAGCGAAGCGAGTGTCTAATGTATTAATAAAATCCGAGCGAACGAGCAAAGCGAATGAGTTATGTATTATAAAATTCGAGCGAATAAACACGACCAGCCCGGCTTCGCTTCGCAGGAGGAGAATTTTTCGCGGGGGGGATAATAAATTGTTATCGTAAAATACGTGGGCGAAGCCACGGGTAACGGCTAGTATATATATAAATATATATATATATATATATACATACATATATACATAAACATTTTTAAAAATGGTGGCAAACTGTTCAGGAGGCTATGAAACGTCGAGAAATTTTGGTCCGACCCCTAGGTCCCGCCATCCGACCGACGCCAATAGTGTATGTGCCATATGGCAAATACACTAAAAACACAATAATAATGAATACAATAACGAAAAGTCAGTTCTAACAATCAAACAAGTAAGCAATAACTAAACAGTAATTCTTAAACAAAGCAAAACAAAGCAATAAATAGCACTTAACTAATAGCTCGTAATTATTACCACTACACTAGTATTTAATCTATTTATTTATATCACGGCACTATTTATATCACTGATCCACCGTAGACTTGACTGCATGACTCACCGTTGACTGATTAATTCCCTCACTCGCACTGGCTGTTTATATATGCTGCGTGGCCTAAGCCTAGTGTGTTCTCGCTTTCTCTAGAACTTTCGCGCAGGTACTAGTTGTTACAGTAAGCAAACCCCGTTTCTCAGAACTCTTGCCTGCCGTTTATATACAGACTGATCCGTAACAATAGTAATAATACTTTGATCCTATACCAGGGGTCGGCAACCTTTTGAGACGGAAGAGCCAAAAGTTACAATTTACAAAATTTCCCAGTTTTTAAAGAGCCACTAACATTTTTATTTCAATATTATGGTATTTGATTAGGATTAGGTATATAAATTTGATAGCTTTAAATATTAAATAATATTTATTCATATAAAAACATACAAATGTTTCGCACAAAACATTTGAAGTATTTTAGCTAGCTATGCAGTGCACCAATAACTAAACAAACAGAACAGTGTTGCCACATTTAAAAAATGTCAGCTGTCCGTATACTCTCTACACCACCTATTCTCACTGTTCTCTGTTGAGTGTTTTTATCCTGTTTAAAATTTTTTTTGCAGTAGAATATTTTTTATGAGTTTTAAAAATAAAATAATATAATTATTAATATTTGCGCATGGAACTGGAGAGCCGCATCTTGACATCATAAGAGCCGCATGCGGCTCGCGAGCCGCAGGTTGCCGACCCCTGTCTTATATCTATGATATATTTTGTTACATTTTGTAGAATGCGATGCAGTGCAATAATTATAGAGAAAGTGCAGGTCAGGCTGCCGCGACGGTATCACAACAAAGTCTCCAGGCGTTGATCGATGCCCGCCGCATCGTGTGTGGGTGTCGGCCGTTGGAGTTCGAAGTGCCGAGGGAGCGCATAAACTGATTTAATCAAGCCAATATGCACGATAATACATACAGATGGATACACTTAATTTACCTATTAGTGATATCGAGTTCTAGAACGCGAACGCCCTTTCTGACATAATTTTAACAGTGGCGGCTCGTAATCTTTACATAATTTTACATTTAAAATAAATTTTTATAATAATAATATCTGGATGACCGAGCTTTGCTCGGATGAGTTCAAAAAAAATAGTACTTAAAGTTCCCATTTCATCAAAATCGTTAGTCGTTTTTAAGAAAAAAAATTACATACCTATAAGTAGATAATATTATTATACGTCAGTATACGTCATACTACATAACGTATGTACCTACATATTTTATATAGGTAATATAGAAGTAATATACCTATTTATTTAAATATTAGTTAAAAAAATAACAACAATAAAATGTAAACATAATTATGTAAGTATAATTATGTTTAGATTTTATTGTTGTTATTTTTTTACTTTTCAAATAATTACAGATTTTAATAAGTTAAAGATTGACTGGCAGAGTAATTTGACATAAATAATGAAAATAGTTTGTTTTTTCCAAAGCCTACTCACCATAGGACACTGTTTTATAACGTTAAAAAAACTGTTTTTTAAAATGATAAAATCGATAAGAAAACGATTTTTTCCAGGGATGAGACCTAGCTAGATCGATTTTTTGCCCCCCGAAACCCCTTTTCGGTAAATTTGATCAAAATCGTTAGAGCCGTTTTCGAGAAAATATTTATATAGGTACATAGGTACATATATACAAGATTTGCTCGTTTAATAATGTAGGGATAAATGTTAAAAACACGCCCACAGTACGAATTCACCTTAATTAGCGAATTAAAGTTTTCATTTGACGAAAATACTAATAATGTTAGTGTCAAATCATTATAATAGGGATAACTTTCAAATTGCTGGAAGAATTATTTTAATATCTTTAAAGTCAACGGAGATATTCAATTTCTTGTACATGGGACGGCAAACGAGACTGATTTATGATTATGACGTTACGCGGCACAAGTATGCTGTTTTTAGGGTTCCGTACCCACACGGCACAAACGGAACCCTTATTATTTCGTCCTGTCTGTCTGTTTGTCCGTCCGTATGTCACAGCCATTTTACTCGGAGACTATAATGGACTATACCTATAGATGAAATTTGGAAGGTATAGGTACCTTCTATGAACCGGTATATAATGGTGTAGTGAAATTAGTGAGGTTTTTTAGGAGGTTTTTAGGATCCATAAATGAAAAGTGACACGTTATTATTGATCGCGACGTTTCGTCGGAATTCCCGACTTCCTCGGGCTCTCAAAATAAATTAGGGGTGATACTCCTGAGGGATAGATTATTATAAATCTAGGGTATATAAGTATATAGGTAATTCCATTCGAGCTAGAGGTTTAAAAGATAGTGTTTAATGTGATATTACGAGAAAAATCAAACATCATAAAAAATTCAACATGGCGGATACGTTTTTCCCGACTACGGAAACCTTTACTATGAAACGTCGAGAAATTTTGATCCGATCTCTAAGTCCTGTCATCCGACCGACGCCAATAGTGTATGGCAAATATCTACACTAATAACATCGTTTCTTTTGTGTTTTTCTGTACCATTCCTTGGCCACTGAGAATTCTGGAACTGCAACCTGATTTGACGCGGCCCTTATAGCTATAGAAAAGAATCGGGTCGAAACTGTGCGTTTGGTTAGCCCTGATTTGACATCATCGAACGCTTAATGGAATCTATCGACAGACAGGAACTCGGGTTTCCTGTATCGATGACACCCCATCTTCGCCGGCTGTATCTAAAACAACGTTGCGTTGTATGTCGATCTGTCTGTCCGGCCGTCCTGACTGTCGCGAAACAACGAAAAACATCAAATCGATGGCAGACTAATTCATTTTTTTTATCATTTTTGTTATCAATATCTCGAGTCACTATACTTGATGAAATTTATACAAATTATAGAGAAACATCAATTATTTACAACTATCATCGTCTGCCTTGCAATTTTTTTGAAATGAAAACTTCTTTAGGTGCGTTGAGCGATTTTTCGTAGAGGAAAATCTTATGTGTTCGCGTCACCGACATGCTATGGGCTAGAATGTCTTTGTCACAACTTTGCCCGCGCGCATATACAATAAAAACGGCACGTCATTCAGTTGTACCGTTGGCGACCATAGCAGCGTTTGTGCGTCGTACGCATAACGTCCCCGGTTCGAAACCCACTGGCACCGTCAAGTTTTTGTGTTTGTTTTTTGTTCTAAATTCTACATGATATTTATTTATATATTTTTATTTTTTTTTATTCT
The DNA here is from genome assembly GCA_039654895.1 of Mongoloraphidia duomilia. Lineage (NCBI taxonomy): Eukaryota > Metazoa > Arthropoda > Insecta > Raphidioptera > Raphidiidae > Mongoloraphidia > Mongoloraphidia duomilia. The sequence goes on along the minus strand of CM077519.1, from coordinate 49,120,784 downwards.
TTCTTCGACATTAATTATAATTTTTGAAGTGAAAACTTCTTTAGGCGCGTTGAATAAACCATATAAATATGTATATAATTGTTGCTCGGAGTGCCGATAGTTGTGAAAACCAGACTAATGTTAATAATTTTTCACTTCTGTCGGCAGTCCCCAAGACTGCCTAATTTTTTTTTTGCATACCTGGCAAATCCCTCTCAAAATGGATAAATGTTCTATGTGAGGTATGCCAGGTATGCAAAAAAAATTGCAAGGCAGAAGACGATGCTTCTCTACAATCTGTATTATTAATTTCATCGAGTAGTGTCCAGCCGTGTTCGAGTCCTCGACAGACTGACAACGAAAAAAAAAATTAATCTGCCACCGATTTGATGTTTTTCATCATAATATTATTTGCTAAATTCAATAACACAGAGCTTGTACCAATTAGAGGAAGTATACTATTTGTTGTTGAAGAACTCTATGATATAGAGAGATGGTGATCCGTAGATGATGTAGAAATTAGGAGAGAAAAAACTCAGTGGCAAAAGGATCAAATAAAATTTGCAATACTGATGATTAAATTTGCATTTATAAGCTTACGTTTCGGTGCTCATTGCACCATCCTCAAAGCATCCAATGCTGTCAAAAAGTCAGTACAGTGTACAATACACTACAGTGTACAATATACTGACTTTTTGACAGCATTGATGCTCGGAGGATGGTGCAATGAGCACCGAAACGTAAGCTTATAAATGCAAATTTAATCATCAGTATTGCAAATTTTATTTGATCCTTTTGTCATTGAGTTTTTTCTCTCCTAATTTCTATACTATTTGTATACAATTTTTTTGTATATTTGTAAATGAAAAAAAAATTAGTAGATAGTAGACCAAGAGCTAGTGACAATTTTTTGGTGTTAGTTATTCAAGGCCTTATTTTTGTAAAGTTGTTGATGTAGGCATATTAAAGTGCCCTGAGTAGGGGATTTTGCTAGATAGCGGTATGGAAGACATGCAGACCGCCCCCAACATGTAACAAAAAAAATGATCACCATTATTATTACTTCAAGGCTGAAATTGTTTGTATAGCTTGTCGGTGATTCAATAATATCATTATAATATTTGCAGATCGATTGGTCAGTATTAAAGGGGTGACAGATCACCCTAAACGTGTCATATATCCGACGAAATTTATATTATTAGTTCAAGGTTTAAATTTTAATATGTTGTTACGGCGACTGTTTTAAGCATATATGTCAATTTGCAGAACAAAATTCCGGTATTAACCCCCTATCTTAGAGAGAAACTTGCTCGCTTAGGTGTTTATATCGTTCTGCAAGGGGGTTGATACCGGAATTTTATTCTGCAAATTGAAATATATGCTTAAAACAGTTGCCGTAACAACATATTAAAATTTGAACCTTGAACTAATAATATAAATTTCGTCGGGTACATGACATGTTTAGGGTGATCTGTCACCCCTTTAATACCGACCAATCGATCTGCAAATATTATAATGGCATTATCGGGTTCCCCGACAAGCTATACAAACAATTTCAGCCTTGAAGCAAAAATAATTGTGACCATTTTTTTTGTTACATGTTGGGGGCGGTCTGCATCCCTCCCATACCGCTATCTAGCAAAATTCCTATACTCATAGCACTTTAATATGCCTTTAATAAGGCCTTGAATAAATAACATCAAAAAATTGTCACTAGCTCTCGGTCTAATAGAAAAGGGATTTTGCTAGATAGCGGTATGGGAGGTACCGCTATCTAGCAAAATTCCTTACTCAGGGCACTTTAATATGCCTACATCAACATCTTCACAAAAATAAGGCCTTGAATAAATAACATCAAAAAATTGTCACTAGCTCTCGGTCTAATAGAAAAGGGATTTTGCTAGATAGCGGTATGGGAGGTACCGCTATCTAGCAAAATCCCTTACTCAGGGCACTTTAATATGCCTACATCAACATCTTCACAAAAATAAGGCCTTGAATAAATAACATCAAAAAATTGTCACTAGCTCTCGGCCTAATAGAAAAGGGATTTTGCTAAGTAGCGGTATGAGAGGTACCGCTATCTAGCAAAATCCCTTACTCAGGGCACTTTAATATGCCTCCCTGAACATCTTCACAAAAATAAGGCCTTGAATAAATAACACCAAAAAATTGTCACTAGCTCTCGGTTTATAGTGTTGTCCAATAGACTTTTGTACGGTCAGAGCTTAGACTATTTATATATGAACTATGAAGTAGCGTTGATGGGTGAATTTATATCATTAGCCAGTCAAACATGTAAACAGAGGAAATTGAATTTATGAACGCGTCGTTCGAGCGTCCGTCTCGCTTCTTCACGACACGACGACGGTACGGGCGCGGCGTCGTGACAACACACGACGCGTGACTGATTGACTCACTGAGCGACGACGCTACCTCGTGCCACGTCAACTGAATGCACCCGCTCTTCAATAGATCGTTTAACTAGATCGCCTAAAATAGAATCTCGCATAACGCCGCTTACAATAAATTAACCCTTCAAATCACAAATTAATTCTAGCAGACCGAAACAATATTTCATACAATTTCTTTGTATTCTAAAGGCCAGCGCACACATGCTACTTTTTGTATCACGATTGTGCGATTTAAACGCTCTATATACTTATCTACGCGATCGTGGTCGCAATCGCGTACTGGTCGATTGTAGATTATCAGATATAGTTACCAACAACCTAAGGCCACACACTATTCGCTGAAATGCACAACTGATGTATCGCGAGCGCGCGATTATCGAAAAAATTTAGTCGCAGGTTCACGCTACTCTATATGGCATGGATTTCGTTGAGACTGCTCTCTTTACGCGCATACTCGCAAATGCGAAACATCGGTCGCTAGATCGAGCGAAAGTGCGATAGAGTCTCCATGCTGTTGCCAAATCATGCGACCGAACAAGAAATTTCGAGTAGCATGCGTGTGCGCTGACTCTTATAAAGGTATTGGCATTGACAAAAAGCGGGCGATAAAGTAACTTTACCGCCCGCCGGGCGCTAAAGTAAAATTCAATAATAGTTTAATTTTTTCAATTTATTATTTTCAATATAGGTAATAAATAAAGAAAAATTCAATGATTTTAATAGTTCATATTACTCCAAGCTGGACGCGAACCTGGGATCTTGTACACAGTACAAAGTCAGATTTGTCTAAAATCTAAATATACATGCGGTCACGGCCGGTCGATGCACGTGCTGCGGCCTGCGGGCTAGACGCTACTTGTATACCTACTTATATTATGTAATGTGTACCTAAGTATACCCATTACCGATTACTTACTATTAGAAGTTAAGTTTGCTACACAAGTGAAATGTCAAAAATGTTGAAAATACTAGAATGAATGAAGACAAAAGTCGCTATTTTATAGGATATAGAACAATTAAAAAAACTAAAAAACATGCTTTAATGAACTAAAAAGTAAAAAATAATTAATTTTATTGTAAAAAAGCTTGGGGTGCTTTGTATCATATTTTCATATTACCCCACGCTTTTTTACAATAAAATTAATTATTTTTTACTTTTTAGTTCATTAAAGCGTGTTTTTTAGTTTTTTTAAATTATAATTTATTTTTGCTTTTTAGTCCTGGAGATCCTGGTTCAGGATAATGGGACAAACTTATGGAATTATTGTATTGTCATCGGTCCTTGATAAGTGTGCAAAGTTTCAGTTCAATCTGAAGTTTTTTGCTTTTTTTTTTTTAGTCCTGGAGATCCTGGTCAGGATAATGGGACAAACTTATTGAATTATTGTATTGTCATCGGTCCCTGATAAGTGTGCAAAGTTTAAACTAAATCTGACCGTTCAAAGTTGGTCAAAATCAAGTTCAAAGAAGTCGGTTACAAACTGACAAACAAGCCCGCAAACATACAGGTGAAGCTAATATAAGCGTGTTAATAAAAAGTACTGCAGTGTATATCTAGGACGAAATAATATTTTGGCTCGTGTGGCTGTTAAACTTGCTGACGCTCGTTTAACATAATGTCACACCTCGTTAATAATTTACAATCTACTATTATGTAAAACCGCTACTGAGTTTTATTTAATAGCCAATTAACGTTTTTTGTATGCAGAAATGTCTGTAATGCAGTTGTATTGAATAATTACAATTCTATGCAACGTTTGCTAATCCCCATTTGGCATTATTATTGAATAACAATTATAATGGGTACTCCGTCTCCAGGGCTGTACAATACACAACGTGCTGATCCAAAAGTGTGGTTCTTAAATATCTTGAAATAAAATCGTATGATCCGCACTGAATATACCCAAAAGAAGTCCCAGAACAGCTTGGTATAGTGGTCAGCGTGTGGACCCTTGGATCAAACTGTCGTGAGTTTGAATCCCACCTCGCTCATGGATGCATTTTTGTGATGTCATTTAGTTTTAAGTGATATGTTATTTGATGTAATTCAGACCCTACTGATCTAAACTGTCGAGCGTCCATATAAAAATAAAAGAAGCGTCCAATTGCACACATAGCTAGCGGGAGTGTGCTAATTATTATTGCTTTTCGAGCAGGAGCAAAGCTTCACTCATACTAGTATAATTTAGGTATGTCTATATTTATGTTGGTTAATTTTGCAAGAAATTGATCAAATTGTAGCTTTCCGAAAAGGGGAGATTCTGTTATACAAAACTGATCCATTTTTAGATTGATTCGAGTTCCTATAATAAGTCTAAAAATTGTAATTGAAAATCGCAGACTGTTGTCGGTTGGTCTGTACGTCCGAGCTCTTGAGGTCGCAATTCTTGACGGTCGATTTGGTTTATTTCTTATTTGTTTTGGTTACTATCAAAATATAATCCTAATGAAAATCATGGAAATGGGTACCTAATAGAAAAAACAACGTTATAACACAGATCTCTTCTGCGCATGCGCCAATTTTCCCCAAAAATCTCTTTCTAAATAGCTCTCTCTATATTTACATGTCAAATATATTAAAATTCGGTTTCGATCCGCTCAGCCGTTTGACCTATATGCTCACAGACAAACAGACGAACAGACTTTTCCCAAAAATATGTTTTTAGCACTCCTGGGACCTTAACTAGGAAAATTGTTGTAAAATTGTAAAAAGTGAATTTTCCCCATTTGTGGAGTTGAATTGTAAAATTGATAGTTTTAAAAATAATCCCAGCCTTATTTTGATAAAAATATTTTCGCATTGCAGCTGATATTTTCTATAAAGCTAATTACAATAAAATTATACTCGTCAATTGAACGCTTAACGTTGCATTAGTTAATTTTAATGACCGTTTGTTTCATAATTCCGCTTTTGTGTTTTTTTTTAATTTATGTAGGTATTAAGTACGCGTTGTTTTTTTCAAAAAACAAATTGACCCTCCGTTGGAAAATACATGCTTTTTTTATTGTATGGCATTGGAAACGACAGCTGTTGATGATCAGAGCGTTAAAAAAAGAACCATGAGCTTACAAGATGAGGTCCCCGGAGAGATGATCAAGTAGTCTGTGAGGATGACAGCCAATCACTGCTTAGATATCTAATGGTCTTATACCTTAGAACATATACTTACTAGAAAGAGACGTTCCTTGCATAATATATACTCTATCCCACGAACGTATACAGCAATAAAACTGCGTGATGAGCAACTGACAGCATCTGATCGGTCGTTTAAAACTCAACACAGCAGAACAACCTCTCAGATACACTTTGGGCATCCTAGCCAAGCATGTGCTGTTCATTTGATAACAATTTCTGTTGGTGGGAAACATTATACTTGTCGCAGAATGGTTTAAAAGGAAGATAAATTCACTGACAAAGAAAGAAATTGAGTTGGACCCAGGTCTGCTTGCATGATCACGTCCGCGAAAACATACAGAAAGAGAGAGGGGGAAAGAGAAAGAGAGAGGGAGAGAAATAAAGTGGGGGAGTAGGGATGAAAAAAGAGGGAGAGAGAAAAAGAGAGAGGAAGACGGAGAGAAAGAAGAAAGGGGAGATTGAAGACTATAAACGCTCGACAATTGACACTGACTGACTGACTGACAGACAACGCCCAGGTTAAATCGCTAAATTTATAAACATGAAATTTGGTAGAGATGGGCGGTCCGGGTCACAACGAAGATTCGTTCCAACCGGATCTCGTTCACCTAATGAACGGGTCTGATTGAACGGATCAAGTGATCCAGTGGCTCCATGATCTCTATGTGAGTATGCGCTACCGAAATTCCTTTTACGTACACTGTGTTACAGCCTGTTACAGGATCCGGTGATTCGGTCTTCTAAATGTGATGACTGATGATTTTTGATTCGTATTTATTTTATTAAATTTAACGCGCGTTTATTTATTAGATATTAATAATAACAAAACTCATATAATATTCATTCAATGAAGATACCTAGATTAATGTCACATTTATTTAAAAAAAAACAACTCAAAATTTTCAATTCAAAATAAAGATCTGGATACATTCTACATGCCACATTTATAAAAAAACACACAAAACTTAAAATTTCCAATTCAATATAAAGTTGAAAAAAAAAAACAAAAAATTCACAAGTAAGAATAGAATGTAAGTACTGGTAGTTTCAACCTTTATTTCTTACCTGATAAGGACATATCAATTTCGTTCATCGTTCGTCAGTCAGTCGGTCTTGGAGTTGGTACGCATTAAACCGTTTACCTACAGACTGTTTTTACTTCTTACCTGATAAGGACCTATTAATTTCGTTCGCATCGTTCGTCAGTCAGTCGGTCACGGTTTACCTACGGACTGTTCTTACCTGATAAGGACCTATCAATTTCGTTCATCGTTCGTCAGTCAGTCGGTCTCGGAGTTGGTACGCGTTAAACCGTTTACCTACAAACTGAACCAGATCCGATTGGGAACAGAATTCAGATTCGTTCATAATCGTTCACTTATTGGACCCGTTCACAGTGAACGGGTCCAGCGTGAACGACACATCTCTAAAATTTGGACAGTAGGTTCCTTTTGTGATGTAAGCACCCACTAAGAAAGGATTTTTCGAAATTCAACCCCTGAGAGGATTAAATAGGGGATGAAAGTTTATATGGAAGTTCGTTCATTTTTGAAGTTAGAAGCATGAAATTTTGCACAAGAGTTCCTTATATAACGTAGGTGCAGAGCAATGATGTATTAATAAAATTCGGCTTCGCTTCGCAGCAGGAGAATCTCTCGCTGGGGGGATAATAAATCATAATTCGAAATATACGTGAGCGAAGCCACGAGTAACGGCTAGTATGATCATAATTTAAGGTCATTGTCAAATCAAATTTTTTGACAATGTTTTCTGCAACCCAGCACCAGTCGTGTATGTTCTAAGGTTCACACGCAGTGCGACATGTCTCTCATTGACATCGGTCATGGGGTCACACCGCGTTTACGCCGAAACAAGAAACTTATATGTATTGACGTAATTCTTCGTAGAAAATCGCAATTAATCACTAATTTGCAGCTACACTGTTCCCCGTTAACTCAGAACATGGACTGAGCAATATTCCAGTAAAAGTGTCGCACAAAAAATGAAGACAGATGACAGTGGTGACTGCTATCAGAGTCTGACTACAGTTTATTCTTTAATTTTGCTCTATAAAAGCAAAATAAAATTTTTCACCTGATCGTAGCGATGATATCTTGCTGACGACCTTTAAACTAGTACCTATATAAATAACTCTAAATAAGGCCGGGCGCATACAATCAATTTTTAATCGCACAACTATTTAGTTGTTTGTCAAAAGGCTATGAGATCAGAAGGAACTGCGCATATACTATAGACACTATAGTTGTACAACAAATAAATATTTGTAAAAAAAACTTTTTAGAGGCAAGCTTTTATTTTAATGTACTAAAAAGGAAAAAAAATTTAATAATTTAGGTTCATAATTATAAAAGCGTGGGTCGTGAACTCTATGATAGTTTATTAGTCACGACCCGCGCTTTTATAATTATGAACCTAAATTATTAAAAATTATTTTTTCCTTTTTAATGCATTCAAATAAAAGCTTGTCTCTAAAAAGAATCACACTACAGATATTACAGACGAATTTTTTGAAAAAAATTTTGGCTACGTGTAAAAAATTACTTAATTTTAAAAAAGTTGCAAATTTTTCCAGGAATTTTTTTCCGCCTGAAGGATCTCAAATACTTTCCCCCTTCGCCTAAAAGCGGTTACAACTCTAAAGGGTTCGGATAAACGGCAAATAAAAAACCAAGAATCACACTACAGATCCTATACAGGCGAATTTTTTGAAAAAAAATTTAGCTGTGTGAAAGATCGCGTAATTTTTAAAAAACTGTATATTTTTTCAGGATTTGTAGTGTGATTCTTAGTCCTTCATTTGGCGTCTACTCTTTAGCTTTAAAATAGCGTCGGAAGAGCTGTAATCCAGGAAAGGATTTAAGATAAAGAGTTCAGGAAGTAACTTGCGGTAAAGAACCTGCAAACCCCAAGACGTGACGCCACTGCCTACAATAGAAGCGTCGAGAAGGAAAGGTCACAGTGGTGAAGCGTGGAATGATATCGAAGATACGAGTAACCGCCGGAATGTTCTGGAGAGCGCGCGAGCGTGCGCTGGGCTAGACTGCTCGACCTATACGAGTGAGTCAGCGGTCAGTCAGTCGTGAGTCAGTGTCGTGTTGAACTGCGAATATAAATACAGTACTGGTATATAAATATAGTTCAGTGTTATTTAAGTGTTTCACTTTGTTTAAGAATTACTGTTTCGTTATTATTATTGTGTTGATTGTTAGAATTGACATATAGTTGTTGAGTGTATTGTTATTGAATTGTTAATTATATTAAATAAATATTTATTCCGCCAACTCAGAAAACAGTTTTGTTACAATACATTAAGTTTAAAACAATAATAATTTATTATTAAAAAAATATAGTGAATTGAAAATATGAATTGGTGCTAGGTCCAAAATAACCTTAGCTGTTGGTGGTCTTTAAAACACAAGAACAAGAATAATAATTTTGTAAGTATAAACTTTTCAATACCCCATTGTATCTATACAAATGCATGTATTGATATGTAGATAGGGGAACGAGGGGATAGTCGACAGCTGGGGCAGAGCACAAAGGCGAGGAAGTGATTGTGCGCAAGAACGCAACGGTTACTATAGAACAAAAACACGATCGGTCCGACGACGGCAAGACCGATGAAGTGCTTGAATAATGCAACTTCTCTCACGATCTGACCTTAACTCGGACCTTTTCTTTCTCGGCAACTATATAGGGTAGCTGTTTTTGAAATCGTGTTTTTTAATGACTGAAGGAAGAATTAGACATTTTTTCGAGTGGCAATAGGATCAATAAAATGCAATACTGATATTAAAAAACGTTAGTTAATATACAGGGCAGTGGCGGCTTCTCCTATGAGGCAGGTGAGGCTGTGCTTCACCAATAATTTTGCAAATTAAATAAAGTACAAATTTATATTATTTTACTATTTGCATATATATATATCAATAAGAAATTAATATTTGGCTTCATAGAAATCCGTAAAATATGGGCCTGCCGTCAATCTTAACACGCTTCGCTAGAAATATCATCCATCCCATTTCTGCATGCGGTCGTATATGGTAAAGGCCGGCCTCGCGCTTCCTTGTCTTTCATTGGCGGTTGCCTGTTTTTGTTCTTATATCATCCATCTCATTTCTGCATGCGGTCGCCTCGCGCTTCCTTGTCTAGCGTATTAGTAATGTGAATAATGTGGTGTTTATGATACCGCAATAGTCCAGTCGAACCTAGCTTCAAGTAGCGCATAAAAACATGCTTTTGAGGCAAGCCTCTACGTAAATTTAATGCGATATTTAATGTGTGTTATTATAGTTTTCGGTAAATACTTTTGTGGTTTTTCGTACTGATTTTTGTTTTGCTTTTTTTTCCAACTAGTCTACTAGACTAAAAAAAAATGTTTTTTAACTGTGCCTCACCACTTTCAAATACCACGAGCCGCCACTGATACAGGGTGCTGAATTGCTTTGCGGGTAATAGGTATTTAACTCGTAAAATCAAACTTTTGCGATTTCCTGCTTCCCTAATTATTTTAGGAAAAATATCTTCGAATAAAAGTGTTAGAACAAAAAATGATATGAAAATGTCAAAATTACCTGAAAAACAGATAGCGATAGCCATGGAACTTGAACAAAATGATTAGAAATTATTCTGACAGCTAAAACGTCATCATTTTGTTCAAGTTCCATGGCTATCGCTATCTGTTTTTGAGGTAATTTTGACATTTTCATATCAAATTTCTGCCGTTACAAAGCATGCAAAATTAATTTTGTTTAGTGATTTAGATGCATGATTATTATTTAGATACATGATTATAATATAATCATGTATACAGGGTGTTTCTAAAATATTTTAATAACCAAAAATTAACTAGTGCATCTTATTTAGCATGAAAAATTAAGCAAATTCCTAGAAATTTGACTATTTATCTTTTACTATTCTTCAAATACCTAATAGAACAAAAAATTTTCATCTGAACCCATTTAAGGGTCTTTGCCTCCCTAAGGGTTCGTTTTAGGCCATATGTTTATATAAACTTTTTGACTTATTTTGATGAATACTACACGTTGTAGAAATTCGGCCCCCTATTTTGGAAACACCCTGTATACATGATTATTATGTATCTCCTAAACGGTAACAGATATCAAAAAAATTGTAAAACCGTTTTTGTTCCTTATTTCATTTACAACAAAAACGGTCTTTACAAAAATTTGCCTAGAACCAACCGCAAACGAGTTACAGAGACAAAGAAAAGATTTTTGTCATATAGGTCGTCCGCCAAAAAATTGGGCAAAACAACTGGTAGTATCTGATTGTGTGACTCATGAGCTATTCATCCCACGTAGTCACACTATTCCTCCATTAAAAATTCCACAGAAATACATAGATATACTCCTGCACTGTATGGTTTTACAGTTTAAAAAAAATGTATAATATGTACCTACATAATTTTTTTATTCATAAATACAGTTTTTTAATATTTCATTAGAAAATAATTTGCTGTAAAGTAAGTTTTACAGGACAATAACTGATTGTGTTTAATGCCTGTGTTCTTTTTTTAATCGTATCAAAATAGAGACGGTGAGTTGTATTAAACAACTGTAAACACACTTCTGTTCGGGAAATTGCCATGGCAATCGCTCTTTGCTCTACAAACAACACAACACCGATCCGGCCTTCCCCTATACACACGTTTCGTCTGACATTCCTTCGGCTTCAGCAAGGATGTGATAAAACTACAGAACAATTAAATTTAATACTTCCATCGACAAAACCTAATAGGTATTCCAACTCCAGTTAATGAAGCGGACAAATCATTAAAACTTCTAAACCCACCAAAACAGATCCGATTTTGATGAAATTTTTTTTAAATGTTTGTAATATTACAATATTTGAAATCAGAATCATTCCAGTTCGCGGACTCAAAATTTTTAATTTTCAAAAAATGTTCCTCCGAATTTATATTAGAAATCGTGTCCATCGTGATTATAATAAAATTAAGCAAAATCGCAGGATAGTGGACAAAATAATTGTTATTTTTATGATTGTACTTGAAAAAGTCTAAATCTATAGACGAAACGTCGTACATTTAATTTAATAAATCAAATTGTTTTGTCCACTATCCTGCGATTTTGCTTAATTTTATTGTTCCTCCGAATTATATTTTATACACTCGCGTCACATAATATATTTGTCGTTTTACAAATAATTATTCAATCTTGACTAAATTTTGTGTGCTTACTTAAGACGTATTGACCTAACGAATCTGAAATTTTTAGCCTTCCAAGTTCAATATTTACGACGTTAATTTGTCATTTCTGATAAAGAATAGCCTCCATTTAAAATGAGTTTTATTAAATAGATTTATACGGCTGTTTTGCAATTGAAAATTTTTATTGGAGGAGCAGTCAATTACATAATAGATTCCTGCAAAAATCGTAAAAAATCATTTTGACAACAATAGTCACAGTCAGGATTCTAACCTGAACCTTTCCACTATCGCGGCGGAATGAGCTTACAATTACTAAACCGTGACATGATTACCAGTCTAACGTTCTCCATATATGCAAAGGAATCAATAGATTTCCACTACATGCGAGTGTTATTAATTATAGCTAGGTTATAGATGTGAAACATCGTAGTAGCGAGAGCTATTCATGTAGGCGCTCTCGCTACTACAATGATTCACATGCTACAAGTTACAACCTAGCTATAATTAATAACACTCGCATGTAGTGGAAATCTATTGATTCGTTCGTATATATGAAGAATGTTAGATTGGTAATTATGTCACGGTTGAATAATTGTAAGCTCATTCCGCCGCGATAGTGGAAAGGTTCAGGTTAAAGTCCTGACTGTGGTCTGTGACTATTGTTGTCAAAATAATTTGTTCCAATATTTGCAGGAATCAATTATGTAATTGGCTGCTCCTCCAATAAAATTTTTTTAAATGAGTTTGTTCAACCATAGACAAGTTTACAGTGTTACATTAAACCGCTTCAATCCTATAGTTAGTATATTCTTCTATCTGCAGCGATCGTGGACTAGAAAGAACGCGAGAATAAAAAGAAAATTTGAAAATTTATATTATTTGCTTTTATTAAAGCAAAAGCCATGCCCTTTCTTACAGCTATAGAGCACCGTCTTACACGTGCCTCCTGATGAAGCAAAGAAAGTACACACAAGACACACATACATACACACACATACATAATATAGGGTACATAATTCATTAGATGTTAGTAAATAAGGGCGCCGCCCGACACAGAGACGGCGCAAGAAGGTCGCATATACTGATTTCTATTCTATGGATTGTGAACGGCGACCATTCAGAGCATTCGATATAACGGAAGTGACCCCCTGCACTCTTCATCTCAAATCCTTTCCCCTCGCCTAAAAACGGGTCCCGCTCTCTTGACGCTATTTTTAATGCTAAACGGGTTCGGGTAAACACCAAATGAAGGACCGAGAATCACACTACAGATCCTACAGGCGATTTTTTTGAAAAAAAGTTTTGGCTACGTGTGAATGATTACGTAATTTATTTTTTTTTTTTAAGTTGTAAGTTTTTTCAGTATTTTTTTTTCAATTTTGCGCCTATATAGGATCTGTAGTGTGATTGTCGGTCCTTCATTTGGCATTTACCCAAATCCTTTAGCTTTAAAAATAGCGTCGGGAAAGCGGGAACCGTTTTTAGGCTAGGGGAAAGGATTTGAGATGAAGAGTGCATCAAATACTCTTAGATATGTGAAAGCATATTAATGTAACTACTTGGTACATTATACGGCAAAACGATTATATTATAATTTACTTATATACTTTTTATTACACATGCAGGATAAGTACTATCTGGACGCGCGTTATCCTGGTCGGTAAATAAATCAATGCCCCCACTCTACTGTTTCCGTGACTTTAGCGTATTTCAAATGTTTATTTGCGTGCGGAAATCACACTTAGCGCACGCATTAAAATAAAACACGTAAATCGATGCTAGAGCCATCTTTTGATTTTTATTTAATTATTAATTTTAAAAAAACACATTCAAGTGACAGATGATAAATATTTCTTGCAATTCAAAAATTAAATTTAAATAAGGAGCGCCAAAATAGCACTTATCCCGCACTAGTACTAAAAAAAATAGTATGTGCAATTCGTGCGGTTGTCTCTTGCTCACGCGAGCGGATGAGCGCACGAACGCAGTGAGTGCGCTCAACTCCGCTCTCGTGGTCAATCTTACCGCGCTTGTTGCACAATATACTATTATCAGCATATTTTTTTGATTTAATTTTTCATAAAGAAGTGTTTTTTTTCTTTTGTAAATATTAATTATAAACAGGGCTGGATTTAGGGGAGGGCAACAGAGAATGGTTCAAAAATTACTTAAGTGAGAGAAATCAAAGAACTAAAATAGATCAAGATGGTGTTGTTAAGGTGTCACTGCCACTAGACATATGCAGTGGTGTTCCACAGGGAAGCTTGATTGGTCCTGTGCTATTCAACATCTACGTTTCAGATTTACATTCTGCAGTGTCCCATAGTCACGTCTTCCAATACGCCGACGATACACAGTTGCTGATTGGATGCCCAAAATCGGAAATAGAGTCCACCATAAGTAAACTAAACGATGACCTTGGATTCATAAAAAAGTGGTCTGTTATCAATTGTATGCAAATAAACCCTGCAAAGACTATTTCTTTACCATTCGCCAGCAAAACTAATCTTTCAGTTTTTGATAATGCCCCTTTGATTAATATTTGTGATACTGACATTCAGTACAGTGATTCCGCCAAAGATCTGGGTTTCGTTATTGATTGTAGTCTGCAATGGAAATCTCACATAAGTCAGCTTTGTCAAAGGGCATATGTGAAACTAAAAAACTTATATCAGTATAAATACATTTTAGATCAATCGGTTAAACTAAAGTTAGTTGATGCTTTAATTATTTCTATAATTGCATATGGTGATACAGTTTACTTCGGTCTGAATAATCAGTTGGCATACAAACTTCAGAAGCTTCAAAACTCTTGTATTCGCTTCGCGTGTAATGTCGGTAGGAGACAGATAATCCATCCCATTCTTAAAAAACTTTCAATACTGGATATGGCGGATTTACGTTTACTGCATATGCTGGGTCTGATGCACTCTATATTAAATACTAAAAAGCCAGATTATTTGTATGAAAAATTGAGTTATCTTTCAAAATTTCATAATTATCAGACCCGGAATGATTTAGATCTGATTATTCCATCATGCCACACTGCACTGGGATCGTCTTCATTTATAATAGAGGGTCCAAAACAGTGGAATAAATTACCTGTTAGCATTAGATGTCTTAAAAATAAAAAACAATTTATTAATAGTTGTAAAGAAGTGCTGCTTGAAAATATTAAATACCTACCTGCAATTAACAGTGTCTAAATTTAATCCGATCACAAATGTTTTGTTTTTTATTTTGTATGTTTTATGTTTATATATTAATATTTTATTATACTTGTTGTTATATGTATATTATGTAGTATTGTGCTATAGTGATGCACACGATAAATTTTATATTTCACTCATGAGAGGGTATGTTGAAAACGGCTACGGCTAAACATTTCCCTAAATAAAGAATTATTATTATTATTATTATTATTATTATTATTATTATTGACACCACGGGGTCTCCACATAAGAAGGGGCTTCACAAATTTTTATTTGTTCGCAAATTATTAATTAATTCAAATTGAATTTTTATGATTTACATTTTACATATTTTAGTTTAATTTGCGCTGAAGATGAGAATATCTAGTTTTCAAAATGTAGGTACATCCATTAATAAAATTGTTGTGGTAAAAAGTGACTAAATTATTGTTTTTTATTTTGTTACAACCAAAGTGCTCTTAATTATTCTTTATTTCTTTAATGAAAATACAACATTGCTCACCGGCCCCCCTCTAGTTACGCTTGTATATGTAAAACCAGACGCGTAGGGTAAATTTTTCAAAAAATATTTCTATCAAATAAAATTAATTTCACAAATCTAAAAATACAAATAAATAAAAAAGCGCGTCACTGATTTCGAATTTCATATACTTACAAGTTATACCGACAGTTGTTATTAGTGTACACGAAAGGAAATTGCCTTATTATATGAATGACTTTGTGTTATTTGTGAACACACAAATATTTGGTACAGCCGTACTGAAAAATAAAGAATCGACAAAAATTCGTTAATAATTGTATAAAAACATTTCTTTACTTTAAAAACTATGATGTTTATATATGATTAATATCATTCAATTATTTAAAACTAGTCTTTACCCGCGGCTTCACTCGCGTTAATGTTGGTTTTTTACCTACTACTCATTCCTCTTTATTATAAGTGCGATGACCGACTTTCTTGCGAGGAGTGGTCTGTGATGGGTTCACAACCAGCTTATTATACTACTTACGTAACTTGTGTGGAGGTGATGAAGAATTCAAAACCCACTTCTTCAACTAATTAAATAAAATTATAGTCTATTTTCTTATATAACAAACAAAATAGCTTTGTTCCACCGCAGTAGTTCGCAATGATTTGAAAGCGTCAGTGACATGCGCACAATGTAATTTTGCGTTCCAGAAGGAAAAACAACAAATTCGGACAAATAGTTTGGCTTTCCAGTCTTTCTCTGTTTTGCTTCAAACCAGTTTGCAATCGTTCGTGGAGGCAGCAGATTTTTTGTCGTGCGCGCATTGTCACTTTAAGGCACTGAGTCAAAAGGTAATAGAGATGCATACCGTATACAATTGCTTATAAACAAAGTTGAAACTATGTCTGCGACGTCATAGGCCACAAAAATGGCGGCCAAACACGTGACAATATTAGTCTCTTCTTCTTCTTACATATAAAATGAATAATCTCAATAAATATGGCGACTTCACTTTTAAATGCTTGTAGCATCTCTACAACCTTCTAACTCAATGATTTAGGGGAATTTATCTAAACCTGGGGGGAAATTCAGTTCACGTTGGAGGAAACCAACAACAAGCATTTGGTAACACTGTTATCATTGCACCTGATTCGTCAACGTAAAGTTAAATTGCTGTGAAGTTAGCAGCTAATTAACCCATTCATCTAAAAGCTCAGTACATTAAACAGACCAACATTATTGTGGTTAATTTTAACAACACGTGCGATTGACAAATCAGCTGTACACATCATTTAAACTGAACTTCGCAACTAGTTGCCACAATATGTCAACATACACCCAACGTCACACCTATAGACCTATAGACAATTGTGTCATGGCGACAGCGTGTAAGTCACCGATCTTTAATTTATGGATAGCGAATGGCAGCCATACTCTAAAGGCGGCGTTACACATTTGGCATTGTGACTACCAAATGTTTGCCATTTGACGAACTATTTGCCAACGTAGTTGTGAAACCACAAACATGGTTACATGTTTACACATGTGCCTATTTGACAAACTTGTGTATATCTAGTACAAATTGAGGCCAGCGTGGTCCAGTGGTTAGCGTCGCGGGCTCTGGATCAGACTGGATATTTTGTGATGTCATTTATTTTTAAGTGAGTTATGTTTTTTAATGTAATCAAGACGCTAATGACTTACGCTGTCGACGCGTCTATAATTTACAATAAATAAAACTAGTACAAATTCTTTGTTTTACAAATATTGACCCACTTTAATGTGTGATAATTTACCGATAACAGACAGGAAACATTTGGTGTTTGGCAAATATCAAACATTCGCTAATTTTTTCAGATTTATACTACAAGATATTTACCAATAATCAAACATTTGGTATTTGACAAATGCCACATGTGTAACACCGCCTTAAAACCAACCTGTGCATCGTTATATTGATTTTGATGGGTGACTTTTTTGGCGGGATGTTTGATTCAGCATTTTCCAAAGCTTACAATAATATCAATACTTATTCAAAATATATTTACAACTTGTTCGTTTTTATTTATTGTAAACATAGACAAATCGATTTATATTGAAAAGAGAAAAATCGATTATTAAATAATCGATTTTTTTTACTCAATGTCACATCCCTAAATGAATCATATTATCATGTGCAAAAAACTAATCAGTTAAAATAATAATCTGGAGTCATGTAATATTTTTGTTTTTAGTTATTTTTGTTTTCATTTCTTTGTTGATTTTAAATAACGCTTTTTATTTAATGGTAAAATCCATTTTTCGCTATTGATTTTCTGTAAAAGTATATTTTTAATATATTGTCGACAAATTTATTTTGTTTTTTTTTAATAATTAGGTACCTTAAATTATTAAACTTGAATAATAGAATTAATTCACGAAAAAAAATAATATACACTTCATAATTTCAAATTTTTATACGTTGCTTGTTACAAGCTAATCCGAGAATGTCAAGGTTCCAACGTTGGAACTGTTAAAAAGTAACAGGTTTTTGGAACTGTTCCGTAAGCGGAACAGGAACGGAACGGAACTGTTATTAAAAAACAACAGTTTGTACCACCTCTAGTCATGTATTTGCTATATCCATTAATCAGAGATCAGTGATGAAAGATCTACTATAAGGTTGGCAGAATTGCTACTGATGTGAAGTTAGTAGCTAATTAACAAGTTTACTCACGGAGAGCTACTATGAACGTATAATATCAAACGACACAATCTGTAACTATAGGTACCTACGTTAGCCGTATATGGCTGATAGATTAGCCATATACAGGATGTCCGGGAAATTTATACATCCGAGAATATAAAAAAGATAGCAATCAATATCTATACATTTTATTTCAAAAACACAATTTTCGAAACATGCTTTCAAAAAAGAACCTATCACTTACCGTTGGACGAAAATAAATTTCAGAACACGAGCAAACTAATAACAAATTTATGACGCAAAACACTTTTTCCATGACAGGGAACTTCACGCAAATATAGCTAGTTTAGGATTTCACTCATAGGTTGTATGTGAAGAGGCTTACGTAAAACTGTAATTGTGGTAGCAAATGTTTCCGGGCTAAGTAACCGTGGTCCAATGGATTTTACTCCGTACGTTTCGCCCAAAGCTCCGTTGGGCATCTTCAGCGGCGATTGGCAATACGATGTGATCTTCTTGCCGGTCGACTGGTGACTGAGGCACTGTTTGCGACACTTACGGAGTAAAATCCATTGGACCACGGTTACTTAGCCCGGAAACATTTGCTACCAAGATGTATACCGGCCGTGAAAGCATGAAACTCCAACTGTAATTGTGGTTATCTAAGTAGCAAGCATAAAGAAGTTAATACATTTGTAACAATTAGCCCCTGTAACAACTAGCCCCCTTCTCCCCTACAATAATTGTCTCCTATTTGTACACATGTATTTTGAACTCGCCTCCTCCTAGATACGTTCAAAAAAGTAAAGATTTTCTTACTTATATATACATCACTATTTATATAAGCGGCACAGTTTTTATGCATGGGACGCGTATGCTTATCTTGTTTCATGGTTTGCCGCTTCATTAACCTTGTTATGAACTATGCATGACTCACTATCTTAAATTTTGGAA
Source organism: Mongoloraphidia duomilia (assembly GCA_039654895.1). Lineage (NCBI taxonomy): Eukaryota > Metazoa > Arthropoda > Insecta > Raphidioptera > Raphidiidae > Mongoloraphidia > Mongoloraphidia duomilia. The sequence continues at coordinate 49,101,722 of CM077519.1, read as the reverse complement.
CTTGACTATAATTTCATCGGTTTTTGCTTCGTCCTAAGGTGAAAAAAACGAAGTTCAGCTTCGGCTGTGAAAATCATCTTCGGTCGAACTTTACTTAAATTATTGTCTGCTCTAGTGAATGGACGTATTTCCCGGACATTCTGTATATATCAATTCAAATATTCAAAGTTTGTAACTAATTATCGACAGAGGTACAGCCTGGTGATATCATGTGATGTGAATGTGATTGCATTAAATCCGTATACAGTAACCTGTAGTAAAGTTGGTAGTAGAATAGATTTTCAGTTGGTAGTATGAAGTTTGTGTATCTAAAAGCACTATTATTATCCATGAAGCTGAATTTCGGTATTTGTGCAAAGTGGTTGTATTTTTTTCGAAATGAGCGATACTGACAATGAAATGATGTTGTTATGAATAGTTCAGTTAAAAAAAACGAAATATAATCGCAGATTTTGGGTTTTAAAGATTTAAAAATGAAGTCCATTTTGAAAATAATTACTTTACTTAAAAAGCAACACCACTATGTGCACTATACACTGACAAACTAACAACTGAGAAAGAAATAATTTCATTTTCAGCATCTCCATCGGGTCAAACTATAAAAACATGAAAAACTCCGTCCAATAGTAGTCATAAATCTTTTTGATGTACCGCTCTTATAGCGATCACAAAATACGTATGTAGTGCGCTGTGTGTACTATTTGTAAACACGTCCACACTATCTCTGTTTTTCATGTATGCAATGTATTTGCGTTTGTTGCGTGTCGTGTTTGCATTCTATGTGTCATGCCGCTTACGTAGTTGCTCGTTAAGTTAGCGCTTTCAACCATTCCTAAAAATAGAAAAAAATAATATGTGGTGGAAGTTCCAGTGTTGGTGGTGGAAGAACGTGTTTTCATTTACATATAAGTAATCCGCGATTTGTTATTTGCACCCTGTTCCTCTAGTCCAGCGTTTCCTAGACTGGAATTCGCCGTCTCCTAAACATTTACAATTTTTTAGTAGGCTATGGGCTATAATATCTAAGGTAAGTATGTAGTAGATGCTTTTTTTTATTTAGCAGGTTCCAAGTTACTCATAATAGTCAACCTTGCTATGGAAGATTGTTTGAAAAATCCACTGTACTATTTTTATATAATTCACTACGTATTTACATTACATCTTATGGCCCATAGCCTACTACAAAACTGTAAATGTATAAATGTAAATGTGTATTATGTTCGGTAGAACCGTTTATACACACTGTATACAGCGAAGTTTATATTAACGAGACCATACAGTATACGAAATTCATTCAACAAACACTGAAGTAAGTTTAAACTTGCCGAGTGCACAATTATTATTGTTAGAGGAAAATCTATAAACTCCGCACAAATAGATTCGAAGAGATTTGTTGTTCAAACTTAACACTCTTGTAAGAAATGTGAACGATTCGTTCAAAATAGATAAACCGAATCACCTTCATCAGCTAACACTAAGTGCAAAGTTAAGTCCAGAAGACGTTAACTTTACCAATTACAATGTATATTTTAAACATGCGCTCATTTTAACGTACTTTTAGTAAATTGAGTTTATCTTATTAACCGACTTCAAAATAAAAACGGTCAAGTTCAAATAGGGTTCCGTACCGTTACAACAATTTAAAAAAAAATAAGTTTGCCACGTAATACTTCCAAGATATAGTTTACAATCATCGCGCTAACTTTCGACACTATAGGTTTTGAGGAGTGAGTCAGTATCATACTTGATTTTTAAAAGAATGTATCTTTTTCTTGCGTTTTGTTTGAAGCTTGAATTTTTTACAGGACTATGGAATTGTAAACTTTAGTATTTGATATTAATTTCAACTTAATACCTCTTGTCATTCCTGAGGATTAGGGTCTTGACGGATTGATAAACGGACAACAAAATGATTCTATATAGGATTCCGTTTTTTTTTTCATTCTAAGGTACGGAACCCTTAAAAGAATATTAAATTCATCAAAAGTACCTCAGATACCAGGTATGTATCTTCATTTTCGGGTACAAATACTTACAATAAATAGCATCTAAGATACTAAAAAGTATCTTTAGATACAAGATATTCCCCGCAGCATGTCTGTAAAGTATATAATATACTGTCGCGATTATCTAAGGAACTACTGGACTGATTTGAAATTTAAAAAATTTAGGACTGTATGAGGAAAAACCTTAGACCAATCAAATTGTCCGAATTTGTCTAGGCGATTTGATGATCTATAAATAATAAGGTGTGCTTGTGGTGGTTTAAACGGGTATCGATCTGCACCTCCACCATTATAACTCATCCTCTGCTACCGTGCTAAGGAATATTGTATCACTATTGAATTTGTTTTTGCAGGCAGTCTAAGCCCAGTTAGTAGTAAGTGTATAGGTTTTTATTCACTCAACAGACTTGAGGCCAACTTACAGAGAGTGGCAGATATTGTGCACACAAAATAAATATAATATACATTATTACATACAAAATAAATTATTAACCGATTATAGCTATTTTTCAAAATTTTTATTGGAAGAGCAGCCAATTACATAATTGATTCCTACAATAATCGGAAAAAATCATTTTAACAACCATAGTCACAGTGAGGAATCTAACCTGAACTTTTCCACTATCGCGGCGGAATGAACTTACAGTACTCAACCGTGACATGATTACTAATCTAACATTCTCCATATATGCAAAGGAATCAGTTGATTTCCACTATATGCGAGTGTTATTAATTATAGCTAGGTTGTAAATGTGAATCATCGTAGTAGTGAGAGCTAATCATGTAATTACCTATATCGCACAAGGATGAAATACGACTGAGCAGAGAACTCACGTACACTACTATACACCAATCACAGAGGGACGGACTACGACCGAACAGAGAACAAACTGCCACTCAGCATAAAAGAAGGGAGGACACCAGTAGTTGACACACTTACCTGTAAGCCACATAGCCTTTGAAAAAGTGGTAGACGAAAAGTCAGGTAGAAATACCATCGGACCGCAGGCTACAATCCAGGAAACTATCAAGATTTGGAATAAAATTCAACACAAAAAAAAACAGCAATAAGGCAGAGATAATACCGGAAGACATTGTTCTGTCACGTGACAAACATGCATGTGAATTGCGACGATAAGAGCCGAGTTACTAAAATTAATTTACAATGGCATCATACATAATAGGTACTCAATTTACTGTTCACAATAATCTGCCTGTCTGCCTACGTCACAGAAAAGGTTTCACAGAATATTATGAAGTATTAGAAATACTTTGTATTATGTCCGTCTTGTGACTTCTTGTAAATTTACACTACGCGTTTCAGCAACGAGTTGCCATCTTCAGGTGTGGTTAATTATTTTTTTAATTTTTATTTGTTAACTGTGTAGTTGTGAGCCCTGGCGTCATGAAATTTACACAGTTTATTGTGCCTGACAAACTATTTTCAGCTCGCTACGTCGTTCCCTTCCCGATTCATGTTAGAATAAGTTAGCCAGAATAACTAAGGCTACACATTATTACTATTACCGGTCCAACAGTGTATTCCACCGCTGCCACCATTTGTTAACTGTGTAGCGCTGAGCCCTGACGTCATGAAATTTACACAATTTATTGTGCCTGACAAATCCGGACGAATGTGACTATTTTCAGCTCGCTACGTCGTTCCCTTCCCGATTCATGTTAAAATAAGTTAGCCAGAATAACTAAGGCTACACATTATTACTGTTACCGGTCCAGAAATGTATCCCACCGCTGACACCATTTGTTAACTGTGTAGCGGTGAGCCCTGGCGTCATGAAATTTACACAGTTTATTGTGCCTGACAAATCCGGATGAATGTGATTATTTTCAGCTCGCTACGTCGTCCTTTTATGTTAGAATAAGTCAGCATTACCCAGACGAATTCCGGCCGGGAAGCTAGTAATCTAGGTATATAAGCCTGCCGTCTACGACATACACTCGTCAATGAACAATTTTGTCGGTAAGAATACTCGAATTATCGATTCATAGCACCAAAAAAACCGCTGGTTTCAAGGTCACAGAATATTGTGTATGCAAGATTAACGCAGTACTGACGATAAGTGTCGCTTCTGCAATCCTCTTCTGTGCTTCATCTCCGCTTTCCCCCCGGCCAACGGTACATATTTAGGGGGTGGGGGAAGAGAGGGTGTTGTTTGTGTCGCAGCTCCAAAGAGATGCGAATTGTGTCTCAAGTCTCAACTTTGAATAGTAAATCTAGTCGTAATGTAAACAGACTTACTGTTTGTTCGTCGACAACTTCAGGCCATTTTCTACCGCAAATTTTTCCTCAGATCATATATGATATACAATATAACCATTTCCTCCAGCTAAACTACAAAGTGACTTATGTAAGATCTTACATGTCAATTCTTTGTTCCGGTTTGGTCAATATTTGAACTCGATTCACAAACTTATTTTTTACGAATTTCCAATTCTGTCTTTGATTACAGTTGCCGCCAGCAGGGTTACCAACTTAGTGGTTTTACCCCGAAATTTAGAGAAAAATTACGTAGAATGGGAGTTTGTCAGTAGCAAAACATGTTTAGGGGTATTTGTAGGGGGGAGAGATACAAAAAAAAAACTAAATCGATATTTTTTTATAGTATCTAATAGGTACTTAACTAGCTGTTTAGCTAGTACAATTTTGAATATTTTGACTTAAATTTTATTACTAAAACATGTTTTTAAGCTTCCGTACCTCACAAGTAAAAAAACGGAACAATTGTCCGTCCGTCTGTCACAGCCAATTTTCTCAGAAACCAAGATCTGGGGTGGACTGGCGTAGAATAGCCCCGGTGGCGACCAATATTTTTGGCCCCTTATTTCAAAAATGGACCAAAATTTTTGGCCGCTTATATTTTATGTTGCCGGGCTTTTATTTCAACATATAACATATTTTCATATTTTTTGATATCACAAAAGTAAATTTAAAAAAAATTATTTGTTGAAAAAATGTGGCCCATTTTACCCCCATATAGGTTGACCCCGGTGGTTGGAACCACAAATCTGCCCGGTCCAGTCCGTCCCTGACCAAGACCCTAGGGGGACACGAAACTATTGCAAAGGGGGCGCACAGCTGTTACCAAAATATAATTTTTTAATACAAGCAAACAAACAAAAAAATTTTACTTACTTAGGTACTTATAATAAATAAATATTTTTGATGTAAGAGCTATATTTATACAGAATATGGTAGATATAATTGCTTTGAAGCCCATTAAATAAATTAAAATATCAGGACATTATTTATAAAATTGGATTGTTACGAAAACTGAGGGAGGCGTAACAATTTTTCTATGAAAAAAGGGGGGTGGACGGACCACTATTCTAATCGAACACAGCTCAGATCATGTAGGTATCTCACTTCTGCAATCTGCATTTACACAAAAACTTTTCATATCAATTTATGGTCTCTCGAAAACAGATGAAAGGTTATAAGAGGAAAATAATTTTAGTAGTGCCTTCACAAATGGCAGGCCTGAAAGGGTTAAATAGAAATGTTCACAATGCATTTAATTAGATGTTAGGCCTCATTAAACTCAAATTCCTCATAACTTGTTAAATAGCAAATACTCTGAAATTCATTAAATTGAAAACTCATGCATAAAAAGTTATCGTTCTGACCGGCGCGGCGGCTTGACTGCACTTCGATAACTGCCTCTACTTTATCTTTCGTTCTCACTCTACCGTACTTTATATACAGGCTGTTCAATGAACCCTTTTCCTGATGAGAAACGAAAAATCGTTCACACGTGGCGCTAGTGGTACGATAAGGACTTCTGAATTTGAATCTTGACACACGGCAGTGTATTAGCCAAGTTCGGAAAAGAAAGTTACGCACCAGTAGTGTGTAATATTACACGAACCATTTCGAATTACTTTCGACCCCCCCCCCCCATAACTCAAAAATATTAAACCTACTCACTTGCAATTTTGCATGTCTAATAAAACCCTCTTGAACATCTAGAATCCCAGATTTCATGAATAAACCTATATTATATATAATAATGTCGTAGGTTACAGTACAATTTTTTTAATTACAAACTCTTCTTATATAGCAGTCGACGTTTCGACAATTATATTGTCTTTTTCATGACTTTACATAATAGCGGATTGTAATTGTCCAGTCTTAATTTATAAATATCTATTAATATTACTAAATTCCAGTATATATACAAATTCATGTTATGATAGGCTAAATAATGTAGACTTTGAATTATTTTTTATATTAGAAGTTTCCATGTGGCAATGTCCATTAAAAACTATGCTTGTCAATGACAAGCATAGTTTATAAACTCGCTCGCTGCAAATAATATAACGCTCTATGTATAACCAGGCCACCTATGTTTCCTGTATACACTGATTTCGCACGTCCAGAATGAGCCAGCCAGTAACTACAGACTGCGTTCCTATATAAGTACTTATAATATGTATAGTGAAACCACGGATTTCTAATTAATGGATAAGGAGGCGTCCGTATATTTTCCATTTAAAAACGCCATAACAAGAGATACAGAGGTGCCAGTGATTAACTTCATTTTCAAATTATATTTAAACAGTATATCTAAGAAATGTTTGACAATTCTTAAAAATGGCAACAGTACGGGAGTGCAAACATAATATAGCTACACACTTTTCCTTATTTATTAGTGTATTTGCCATAATATGGCACATACACTATTGAACCCATTACCGCACGAAGCCTATTTAAAATGGGCCCGATCGGACAATTTTAAGGGTAGTTTTTAGGGGTTGAAAAAAGTTTTTTGGCCCAAAAATACCGAAAAAATTCTCAGAATCGTTTCAAAATTGAAATTTAACTCTTTAGTGAAGATAAAAAGATGCTGCTAAAATTTTAATAAAATCGGCCCGACAGGACCGGACTTACAAATTTTATGAAAACACTGGTTTGCGGATAGTGATTTACTTACTGAAGGGTGTATTTAATTTGGTACAGAGGTTGCATTGACAATATTATTGAAATTAAAAAAAAAATATTATTTTAAGGGATGTATTAAGGGGTTAAATTTTTTATTTTGTCCAAAAAAAACTTAAGTTTACATAATAAAGTCACAAGGCCTGCATTAGGAAATACACTATATTGTCGGCAGGGTTTGGCACTGCGACCCGAGTTTTTTATTTATTGTAGATTATAGACGCGTCGACATCTCAGGTCATTAGCGTCTTTCAACTACACTAAATAACAACTTTCTTAAAACTAAATAACATCACAAAACATCCATGAGCGCAGGTGGGATTCGAACCCACGGCAGTCTAGTCTAGAGGCTGATGTACCAATTACGCTATCCGCTAGGCTATACTGCTCTCCCACACTTTTCCTCTTTATAATATTAGTTTAAATCTATACTATAATTATAAAAAAGAATAGTATATTATATATCTAGTGTCGTAATGAGCTATATTGCGCACGAGTAGTCACTATATTAAAACGAGCGTATAGTGAGTTTTAATAGTCACATGACTGATACTATCTATTTATTCTAGGTTATAGACGCGTCGACAACTTAGGTCATTAGCGTCTTAATACAATCAACTACCATAATATAAACTTAAAACTAAACGACATCACAAAACATCCATGAGCCGAGATGGGATTCGAACTCACGATAGTCTGAGCCAGAGGCCGGTACGCTGACCATTAGACCACACTGTCCCCGACTGATACTATCATTACGCACGAGATATATATTGTGGTATTTTTGTCATACCCCCTTTTCATTCCATTTTCAGTATTTTCAAAAATTTTGACAGCACATTTAGGTGTGCGGGAAAGCAACTAACCCACTAAAAGTGTCACCCAAAAATCTCCTCTCCGTCAGTATGTCTTTCCAACGTCCTGTCGCTACGAAGAGGTTTCTGCAGGTGTTGCATAGGGACTAGTCGTCTATCCACTAAAGGGCTTGAGAATAGCCGAGCGTGTAGCAATGCTGTTGGTTACATAGCGTTGCTATGGTTCCTCTATTACAAGTCCCCAGTTCCCGGGTTCTAGTCCGAGAGCTGATAAAAGTGTCAATTGGATTTTCAATTTATTATTAAAAAAATAAATAAAATAATAATGAATTGAAAATATGAATTGGTGCTAGGCCCAAATAACCTTAGCTGTTGGTGGTCTTTAAAACACAATTTCAAATTTACTATCCACTAAATAGAGATCAGTAAGAAAAACTCATGGAGGGAGAGGGAGAGGCAGATGGAGTGCCTGAAGCAATAATTAAATTCACTCTAACATCAGAAAACCGCGAATCTACTGCTGCACTACACACCATCAATACTGACTGCACCAACGCTCTGCTACTGCTAACACCCGCTTTATACTAGTGTGGGTAGGCACTATAGGGTAGCCAACTTTAAAAAACGACATTGCGGGAAAAAAGCAATTCCAATGCGGGACACCGGTCAAAACAGCGGAACCCAACAAAATCTGATTAATTATTAAATAGTTTTATTTAACTTGACCCCGTATATTTGTTTGATTGTTTGTTTGTTACTATCTTTGTTTCAAATCTTGCGACTGCTTTTTCAACTACTTCTACTTAACCGATTCTTATGAAACTTTGCACACACATTGAGTTCCCGTGATAATACAATTTTATGGTAATTTCAACTTGGATTTAACCCGTAAAATCAAACTTTCGCGATTTCCTGCTTCCCTTATTATTTTAGGAAAAATATCTTCGAATAAAAATTTTAGAACATAAAATTCTGCATCTAAATCATTAAACAAAATTAATTTTGCATGCTTTGTAACGGCAGAAATTTGATATGAAAATGTCAAAATTACCTCAAAAACAGATAGCGATAGCCATGAAACTTGAACAAAATGATAGCGTTTTAGCTGTCACAATAATTTTTAATCATTTTGTTCAGGTTCCATGGCTATCGCTATCTGTTTTTGAGATAATTTTGACATTTTTATATCATATTTCTGCCGTTACAAATCATGCAAAATTAATTTTGTTTGATGATTTGATGCAGAATTTTATGTTCCAAAACTTTTATTCGAAGATATTTTTTCTAAAATAATTAGGAAAGCATTAAATCGCAAAAGTTTGATTTTACGGGTTAAATCCCTATTATACCCGCAAAGCAATTCAGCACCCTGTATAAATCCGGTGCCTCGAGTTCACCGCAACCTTTTCTTTTGAGGGGCGGATACCGTATTACAGAGCCTTTGCATTTTTTAATGTCCCATAAGATATAACACGTTTATTGCAGTGGGACATGTCTTACACGTGACTTCAGGGATTTGTCAAAAAGAACAAATTACACCGCAGTTTTATTGCTTGCTATGAATTTTAAATTTATTATATATTCTGCATCAAATGCATCATCAAAACGAAAATTTCGCGTAGATTAACTTAACTGCTTTTTACTTTTCATTGTAGTGAACAGGGGTGGCTTAAGGGTTGGGCGACCTGGGCGCCAGCCCGGGGCTCCGAACTGAGATCAACGTTTTTTGTTGATTTTAAATTTTATAATATTAATGAAACTACTAATTTTGTTTATAAATTTTGTCTATAAATCATAAATTCAAAAAATAGTTTTATCTATTTTTAACTGACTGCAAAAAAGTGAGGTATTCTCAATTCGACGCCTAAGATTTTTGTATGCCTGTATAGTAGGAAAAAAAGTGGGTGTGTGCTTATGACAACACGACAAAAGTGAAAACTTCTGATTTTCTAATTTTAAAATATATTATATATATAAGTTTTCACTTCTGTCGTGTGATCATAAGCACACACCTACTTTTTTTGGTGTAATCTATTAGCGCATTTATGAACTAAAAATAATTTATTACTAAAATACTAAAATTATATTTTTAATTTTTCCACCTTGGTTTCAAAAAAATTATAATTATTGTCAAAGAAAGAATATAACAAAAATTAAAAAATATATAAATAAATATCATGTAGAATTTAGAAAAAGAATACGTCAAAAATTCTACGGTCCCATCACGTTTCGAACCGAGGTTCCTATGCTTACAATGCAAAGACGCTGCTCACTACGCTATCGGTGCAACTGTACCACGGGCCGTTTTTATGTCAGCCGGGCACAGTTGTAAGAATGTGACCAGTCCGTACCGAGACGTTAGTATTACCGGCATACTGCTAATACGTGTTCGTGTTTGAACCGAGTAACCTCGATTCAGCGAATCACCGTCGGGTTGCGAATGCGAACGCGAAGGGTTCACATTTTTTCAGTACCCAGGCAAAGAGTGTCTAACGCGCCTAAGAAAATTTTCACTTTTTAAACTTTTTAATTGTCGGTGCTATCATATGTCAGTGATTTATTGTAAATTATAGACGCATCGACAATTTAGGTCATTAGCGTCTTGAATACATTAAATAACAATTAAGTTAAAACGGAATGACATCATAAAACATCCATGAGCGGAGGCGGGATTCGAACCCACGACAGTCTGATCCAGAGGCCGCGACGCTAACCACTGGACCACCCTCCATGTCCATGATTCGAAAACTGAAGGGGTGTCAAAATCCAGTCCGCCCGGATGCAAAATATACCTTAGACTGCCACTGATAGTGAATAACCATTTGCTCACATATAATCAGTAGCGTTAAGGACGAGGAGGGGTGCTATTTGTTACAAATAAATTAAAATTTATACTCAAAAACTGTCAGTCCATCTTCAACCAAAAATTAGAGCCTGGTTATACGGAAAAATAACTTACCATATCGCCAGTGTCGAAAGCAAGGGCGTTCGGGGATTGAAAGTCCTGAGACCCCTGTCTTCACCTAAAACAAACAAAAACATCAATAAAATATAATATTCTTATTTATTTTAATATGTTAAATGACTTTCTTTCTTAACATTAATTAATTAATTTCTTAATTCTTCAATGAATCTCTTGAAGAGGGATGGACACCTTTGGTATGACAAAAATAAATCAACATTACAACTTTACATGAACAATTCGAATATTATTACGATAGCTTCGTAAGTAAAGTAAAGTAAATATATTTTGCTTCCACATAAATACAAACATAATTAATATTAGTAGAAGATAATAATTATAAAGTAGAAACATACTCGCTACTGAAGGTAACTGACCTGAATTAGTAGCGAGAGCGAGATAATAAAAATGAACTGATTTACGTAATAAAAAAAACACCATAATATGTTAATATACAGAGTGTCCCAAAAAGAATGGGACATAAAGTAACAGCTGATTCCTTACAAAAAAATATTGCGATAGATCCCAACATGTCTATTCCGAAAGTTGATATTAAAAGAGATACAGGGTGTCAAAGTTTAATTTTTATTTTTATCATTATGACGCGGCATTTTAATAAGAAACATTGAATTTTTAAATAAAACTGTCAAAATTACCATGATAACGCTGCGCCGGAGTTTTCAAAGCCACCTATGTTCATTTTCAAAATTTGCATTTAAAACCACATTGCATCGATTACTTTAAGTGCAAATATCTTGAAAAAGGTTACTCCTAGCCACTTTTACAAAGTATACCTTTTTTACGTAAAAATGACTGAAAAATCAATTTTTTAATTCAAAAAAATAGTACGAGTTCGTACAAAAAAGTTATGACTTTTTGAATGAGTGAAAAGGTGTGTAAGTGCCCCCTACAAGTAAGAGCCATACCAAGGTCAGATTTGAATTTCTCATGTCAAAAAATCCCTATATACCAAATTTCATTAAAATGCCTAAATTATTTAAAAAGTTATTTAAGAAAATCAAAAATTATATTTTGACACCCTGTATCTCTTTTAATATCAACTTTCGGAATAGACAAATTGGGGTCTATCGCAATATTTTTTTGTAAGTAATCAGCTGTTACTTTATGTCCTATTCTTTTTGGGACACCCTGTATAGATAGTGATTGTGATATACCTGAACACATTAAATATATTAAATTATGCCCTGATAATATTCATATTTAAATATTCCTATTAATACGTTTAATTAAACAAAACTATATACAAATAGACAAAAATCTTTTCCTTGTTCAGTTAAAGTGTTGTGTGAGTGAAAGAATAGAACTGAAGAACGAAAATTGGTAAAGGAGAAACAGAAATCATTTCAACATTTAAGAGGTTTAAGAAGTTATGAAAAATAACGATTCAATGATCCAAAAAATGAATTGACCAGGCGCGGATCCAGCCTTCAAACTAGGTTGTGGTTACGGCTGGTCAAAGTCAAAAGTTCTTTTCTAAATTGGAATAGTACCTACACGATGATGCACTAATAAAATAAAGATTTGCAAATTCATTTCATCAATGTCGAGATGACGAGATCTATCGTCTTGTGAATATTAAGCAGCACCAACCCAGATAATCTTGTGCCATTGAGGCATGTAGCCATGATTTTACCCCGCGTATGGTGGAAAATGATCTCTCCACAGTCGTTACACTGACTGGGAGAGTCGCGAGTGTTTCTAAAACCAATTTAATATTTGAGTAGAAATCTCGGTCGCACGTTTCTAAAATCTGGGATGGGGGAATTATTTTCGAATCCCGTTTTCCATTTCGCCATCCAGAGTCGATTCGAAGCTTTACTATACAAAAAGGGCTGATATGTCTGTACGAGTTTTTGTACCGTCTCAATGTCTCCGTCGCTATAACAGTACATATTCCAACAAACAATCAATTAAATAATTAAATAAAATAGAAAAATAAAAGTCGGAACACGCACAGGGACCATTTGTGCGCGTTATTATAGTTCAGTAGTACAAACAGGTAACTTTCAAATGGATATTATTAGCACAAGTCCATTAAAATTGTTCGCTTGTCGACACTGCATTTGAATTATGTATTATTAATTGCAATAACTTTCCTACTTTCCGTATACAAAACAGAGTAGTAGGACATTTGGTGCGATCCCACGATCCGTCGACCTTCTCGGGAATACCCGACACACAAACAGTGTATTACTAATTACGTATTAATAAGACATTGACAACAAGTGGTTTGTTAGCGCCTTGGACGTTTCGCATCCATTCATTCCCACTCTGGATATTACGTACAGTTATTATCTTTTAACGTACATAAAGCTAGCAGGGCAAAAACGTCGTATGACGATTTAATTTATTTATTGTAGATTATAGACGCGTCGACAACTTAGATCATTAGCGTCTTAAATACATTAAATAACAATTCTCTTAAAACTAAATGACATCACAAAACATTCATGAGCCGAGGTGGGATTCGAACCCACGACAGTGTGATCCAAAGGCCCCTACGCTAACCGTTACACCATTCTGTCCTCTCGTATGACGAAATTGATGGTATGTGAATGAAGGCCTATTTAAGGACTAATTTAATGCCTCTACTCACTTTTATTAAAATCACCCGAACTACTGAACCGATTTTGATGAAATTTCTATGGGACCAATCTGAAAGTTCCTGTCAAATAAAAAAAAAATTTCAAATCGGTTTATAAATGACGGAGTCTGAGGTAACAAACATAAAAAACAAAAAAAAAATAAAAAAAATACAACCGAATTGAGAACCACCTCCTTTTTTGAAGTCGGTTAAAAAGACTATGAGTGAACGTAATTCGGTTCAAAACTCTCATTCTTACAGAAAACTGAGTGTAATTCACTTAAAGTACTGTGACATCATGTACCTACATAAAGAGACAACCAATTCGTAGACAGAATGTAAATCGTACGCTCCCGTGCACGTAAGTGCATATTGTATCGTCGATAATATACCCCCGCCGCCTCCCCTGTGGCGCCTCCACTCCACATCACTCAATCATTAACCTATAATTTGATGTCACTTCACAACGGCACACTATATTATCGCATAATGCACATATGAACCATGTATACCTATATACGTACTAATAGTCTCTATTCCAGGGATAGCGAACCTATGCCATAGGTGGCACGTGACAGAATGTTGTCGGCACGGTATTGATTGAGGTACAAAATCGAAATAATTAAAAATATTGTTACGGATCACCCTGTATATAAACGTCAGGCAGGAGTTCTGAGAAGCGGTGTCTGCTTGCTGTAACAACTGGTACCTGCACGAAAGTTCTAGAGAACGCTAGAACGCGCTAGGTTTGAGCCTATATAAACAGGAGTACGAGTGAGTGAGAAGGTCAGTGTCGTGTTGAATACGAAGTCAATGGTGGTGCAACCAAGCGGATCAGTGATATAAATATTAGTCAATCAACGGTCAAATCAGTCAGTACAGTGATATAAATAGTGGAGTGAATATAAATAAATAGTACTGAAGTAACTGAGTAAATGACCGACATAAATAAACGTTAGAAATAAATATTAGAAATCGTGTCCATCGTGATTATAATAAAATTAAGCAAAATCGCAGGATAGTGGACAATATAATTTGATTTATTAAATTAAATGTACGACGTTTCGTCTATAGATTTAGACTGTTTCCAAAGTACTAGAAACTTTACCATATAAAATTCCGATACTAAAAGTTTACGTGGATGACACTTTCATTGCAGTTCCCGAAAATAAAATTGATGATTTATTACAAAGGTTCAATCAGTTTAATGAAAAGATTCAATTCACTATGGAGAAAGAAGTTGATAAATCAATTCCATTTTTGGACACCTTAGTAACACGCTCAGCTTCGGGAGAATTAAAAACGAATTGGTATATGAAACCTTCCCATTCAGGCAGACTTCTGAATTTTCGATCAAACCATCCAGTGCAGCAGAAAATTAGTGTTATAAAAAGCTTGTTACACAGGGTAACAAAATTAAGTCACCAAGACTACCATAAGGACAATTTTAAGAAAGTTGAAAATATCTTAAAAGCTAATAATTACCCTGTCAACTTTATACATCAATGCGTTAATAAGTTTATAGAGGACCAAAATCACCTAAATAACACGTTGGATACTGTGGATGAAAGAACTAAGTCTACTAAGATTTATGTTAGATTTCCATTTGTGAAGAACTTGTCTTATAAGATCAACAGATTATTTTCGGACACAAATATTAAGTTGGTGTTTTATAACTTAAATAAATTGGATAAGTTATTCACAAGACTTAAAGATAAGACGCCTATCTCACATCAATCTAATATTATTTATAAAATACCTTGTGAATGTAATAAATGCTATGTGGGGCAAACAAAACAGTTATTAAAAAATAGAATTTATCAGCACAAAATTGACTGTAGAAACATAAACTTATTAAGTGATAATAAGACGGCGTTGTCATCTCATCATTTCGACACTGGGCATAAATTTCTTTTCAATGAAGTTCAAATATTAGATAAAGAGTCAAATTGGAAGAAACGCAATATCAGTGAAATGTGTTTTATTAGAAAAAACAATTCAATCAATTATAGAACAGACACTCAAAATTTAAGTAGTCAGTACAATTATATTATGAAATTATTCTAACTTTTGTATTATTATTATTATTATTATTATTATTGATTGTTAAAATTTATAGTCAACATAATTTGTTACCATGTTTTTTGTCTTATGTACCCTATCTTATGTTAATTGCTATGGTTAGTAATTAATATTAATTTTCATAAATATTGTTATTTTTATGTATGTACTTGAAAAAGTCTAAATCTATAGACGAAACGTCGTACATTTAATTTAATAAATCAAATTATATTGTCCACTATCCTGCGATTTTGCTTAATTTTGTTAGAAATAAATCTGATATAAATAGTTCCGTGATATAAATTCACCTGATAAAATAAATATTAGTGTAGTCAATTGTATATAGTTAAGTATTAATTACTTGTGTAGATTGTTAGAACTGACTTTTGGTTGTTGTATTTATTATTGTTGTGTTTTTAATTATTGTAAATAAATATTTATTCCGCCAACTCAGAAAACAGTTTTGTAACAATATGTTAGATGCTGTCGAAAAAATTTGACTATCATTCAAATAACAAATACGAGATTGACATGACAAGTAATTTCAATTAATTTTTTTATCGACTTAAATTTCTTCGGTTGCTTGTTAATTAATTAATTAATTATAGATTATAGACGCGTCGACAACTCAGGTCATTAGCGTCTTCAACACAACAAATAATCCATTTGTGCATACACAAACCGACTGGTACGAGCTCGAGTCCCTGGGATCGCTAATTCCCAAAGAAAATTCAAATGTCCCCCCTGGGGGGTTGGCTGCTTGTTGGCACTTCATGGTCACATTAAATATTTTTTGAAAAAATTAGCACGTAGATTTGAAAAGGTTCGCCATCCCTTGCTCTAGTCACAAGTGCTACATTTTTACCATTGACTTAAAGTATAGACTGCGCGGTCCCTATCAAAAATGTACTGGAAATATCATCTATTGTGTGAGAGAGATGAAACAAGGTGTCTGCCAATCTCTGTCTCTTTCTAAGAACGACATTAGTTGTTTATGTTTTCTCTGATGCTATGTAAACTTGGGTAGTTCGGAACTAGAGATTCATCAAGTTAAGTAGCGAAGTTTTTACAAGCGACTTGACTTCAAGTACAAGCTTTTTGAAAATTTGCTACTTGACTAACTGTGTCACCAGCTATTATATTAAACGTTACTATAGCTCACTCTGTGTCAAAACTGACATTTACCTTAACGAAATTACAGGCCGTTACTCACTTTTTATTAAAATCAGTCGAACTACTGAACCGATTTAAGTAAAATTTATATGAGACCACCCCGAAAGTATACCCTATTAAATAAAACAATAATCATCAAAATCGGTTCACAAATACAGGAGAAAATCGGTGAACATACATAAAAAAAACATAGGTGTCGAATATAGAACCTCCTTCTTTTTTGAAGTCGGTTAAAAATGTCTGAGAAGATTTTTAGGCTATATCTCATTATGCTATCATAACAGTGGCGGGCGTGAAAATAGCCGAGCGTGTAGCAATGCTGTTGTTTACATGACGTTGCTATGGTTCCTCTATTACAAGTCCCCAGCTCCCGGGTTCTAGCCCGAGAGCTGGTAAAAGTGTTAACTGGATTTTAAATTTATTATTAAAAAAAAATAATGAATTGAAAATATGAATTGGTGCTAGGCCCATGTAGCCTTAGCTGTTGGTGGTCTTTAAAACACACACATAACAGTGGGTTTTCATTCCCGGGCAACGCCTGGTACATATACGGCTAGTTGTAAACAAATTGTTGTTGTTTATTGTTTGTTACATTTGACATTTGACTAAGTGAGGTAAGGGTCGGAGGGGGGGTATGTAGGTGGTTGAACGCTATTTGATGATGCGGTGGTGACACGGTGAGAGCGAGCGGTACATTGTATGGTGGTGCCGCGCGTCGGTCGCAACAGTAACCATGGTGATTACATCGATCAGCTGCTATCTCGTATCCATTCTTTACGCCATAATGATAATATGACACGTGTGCGTGAGCATAATATACCTCCAAAACTATACCAAACATCTAAAATACTATATTTTTTAAATCTTATTTATCTTAATTTTTGTATGGTCAACGACAGCTAAGGTTATTTGGACTTAGCATCAATTAATATTTTCGATTTATTATTACTAGTGTTCCGTACATCCGATGAATAAATATTAGTAAAAAAAACTTTTTAGAGACAAGCTTTTATTTAAATGCACTAAAAAGGAAAAAATAATTTTTAATAATTTAGGTTCATAAAACCCACGCTTTTATACTTATGAACCTAAATTATTAAAAATTATTTTTTCCTTTTTAGTGCATTTAAAATAAAAGCTTGTCTCTAAAAAGTTTTTTCTACTAATATTTATTTTTTCATTTTAGTCTTTCAAAATTTTACCCCTTATTGAAATATAAAATAATAAAAGGACTGGAGTGAATTTATTTATATGGTAACTATGGAAATCATTAATGCTGCAACTTCATCCTGTTAAATTTTCGTGACGCGATGCGCGCGCATCGTAAAAATTCACTCTCATCAATTTTTCATAACGCGCCAAAAGAAGTATAACTTCAAAAAATACAACCGAATTTTTTTGAAGTCGGTTAAAAAAAGTACTAAAAACATTATGCTAATCGTGCTGATTCCTGAAACAAGAAAGTGCCGGGAACAATCACTAAAATAATAGTAAATTCCAGCTGCCAAGTCGAACCTATTTCAATCAGTTTGATCTAAAACTAATTAAACTAATCGAAACTAGTGAAAAGTTGGATTAAACAATTAATAGTCAATTATAATTGGAGGACTGAAGCGAATAAGGCAGTGACACATCGCCAAGGAGTAGGTACAGGCCTGCAGGGGTCGACAGTGTTGCCAGATTGACAATAAAATCCCTAAAGCGGGAATCACACTACTGGCTGCCAGCCGTACGATTTTCAATCACACTGTATAATCCGATTACTCTAAGAATAATACCGCTACGTCATTGACAGAAAACACCTATTTATCTGGACGCCGTCTAACTGACCCAGTGACGTGGTGTGCAAATGGTTACTGAAAAAAATGGAAAAAAAAAGTTATTTTTTTGTTTTTTTCCCTTTTTAGGTGGCCTTTTGATGATTGACGCCAAATACATTAATAACGTATCTAGATGTACAATCTACTATTATTACATGGTTGAAAAAAGAATAAAGAGAAAAGTGTGTATGTTAAGGAACTACTGAACCGATTTAACAGGTTGACTGCCAGGTAAAAAATATAAAAATTGCCCCTTTTGCCAAGTTGGTAATAATTGGTAACTTAGTTTTCTAATGATGGTTCAATACCTTATTTTTAATAATTATTGAAAATAATCAAAATTTTCGATAAAAACATTAAGCGGTCGGTGACGACCTACGGGGCATAAACGGCATTAATATTCCACTTTTGCCAGGCGGTCGTTCCAGCGGTCGTTTGTTGCAAGATAAAACTGTGTTAGCAACGGTGCATTTTATTTCTATTGGCAAAAAATTTCTTCTGGGTACTTGTCTTGTCAATGCGCATGTAATCTATAATCAACTTGCTCACCAAAAATATCAATTACAGAATTTCGAGAGCATGTTGTCAGATCACTTCTTACACGAGAAGGTGACAGACAAGACGTATTAGTAGAAACACCATCTAAAAAATCTGTTCAAACACATACATTACTAAAAAAAGAAGGCGTCTTTGACAAAGTAAGAAAATATTGTAAACGGTGCTACAATAAAAAAAATACAGGGAGAAATATCAAAAAATCATGGGAAGAAAGTTGTCACTTACTGCCAGGATTACGAAAATCAACCCTACTTTTGTTTTGACTGTTTCAAAATAAATCATAAAAAATGATTAATTTTACTATTTTTTCTAGGTTTTTCCTATTCACAATGAGCTGTATTTTATTTATTTTTTCATTTTTCATAATAAAAACTAAAATAAATTGTTTTGGCTCATTTCGGTACAGCCCTATATCAGATATTAAAAAAATGCCTATAGTGTGATAGGCCTCTATGCCATAGCGGTCGTACGTCACAGTCGAAGCAAGGCTAAGAACGACCGCTGGCACAGAAAATAAGATAATACAACGATGTGTTTCAGCGGTCGTGTACGACCGCCATGGCAAATGAGCACTATGACGAAGTGGTCGTATACGACCGCCATGGCAGTCAACCTGTTAAAAAAATCTTTTACTAATTAAAAGTCAAATCCCTATGCTATCAAAGTTTCCTACCTTATCCTAATGTCCTATAATTCCTCCATTCGCACATTGCTATTAATTAAGTTGAAGTATAAAAATGTATAAAACGGGAAGTGGTAAAAATGGAAAATAGTAATGGTGCAAATGGCGTCTGTTATGACATAATGTCGAGAAACGGACGTTAAACGCATTATTATTATTATTATTATTATTAAAAGTCTTCTACTTCTTGAGTAACATAGACTATATATTATTACGCTAAAATGTAAAGCACGTCGCTAGACCAAACGTGGACGTCGGCGACATCAGCTTTGCGAGGCCTCTTTCATTTCCCAGTCAGAAAGAAAACGTTAAATTAAATGAGCTGAATTCTACTTTTGATAACTAGTAAGACTTTTTTGTATATTATTACACTAAAATGTAAAGTACGTCGCTAGACCAAACGTGGACGTCCGCGACATCAGCTTTGCGAGGCCTCTTTCATTTCCCAGTCAGAAAGAAAACGTTAAATTAAATGAGCTGAATTCTACTTTTGATAACTTGTAAGATTTTTTTGTATATTATTACACTAAAATGTAAAGCACGTCGCTAGACCAAACGTGGACGTCGGCGACATCAGCTTTGCGAGGCCTCTTTCATTTCCCAGTCAGAAAGAAAACGTTAAATTAAATGAGCTGAATTCTACTTTTGATAACTTGTAAGACTTTTTTGTATATTATTACACTAAAATGTAAAGTACGTCGCTAGACCAAACGTGGACGTCGGCGACATCAGCTTTGCGAGGCCTCTTTCATTTCCCAGTCAGAAAGAAAACATTAAATTAAATGAGCTGAATTCTACTTTTGATAACTTGTAAGACTTTTTTGTATATTATTACACTAAAATGTAAAGTACGTCTCTAGACAAAACGTGGACGTCCGCGACATCAGCTTTGCGAGGCCTCTTTCATTTCTCAGTCAGAAAGAAAACGTTAAATTAAATGAGCTGAATTCTACATTTGATAACTTGTAAGACTTTTTTGTGAGGCCCTCTTAGACGCGAGGCCGTCGGCAGTCGCCGACGCCTAACGCGGCCCACTAACGTCGGGCGTTGAGTATATTTTTTTCTGAAAAAAAGGAAGTAGATCAAATAAGTTTGGTAATCTCTGATTTAGATGAATACTGCAATATAAATTTTAATTTGAACCGCGTATCTTGAAAATATAAACTCTACATAAGTCACAATACCAGGGCTTCAATAATAATCAAATATTAAAGCAGTCAACGACGCGACGTTTGCTCTATACAATCCACTTGCTGTATTGTTCTGTGTTAGTGATGCGCGATACGAGATATTTTAGTCGATTGTCTCGATCGTTCAAACATCTTGATGACTCTCGATGGTTGTCACTTGGACTCGATTGTTGTTGTTTCATAGTCTACCGAGACCGAGTCGCATAGTACTGAATCGCACACTGTCGAGAGTCACATAATATACAATCGTTCATCACTATGGTTGGAGTCGATTGTCGATTGTGCAATAATCGAGTAATACGAATTCAATAGTGAAGAGATCACAGAGTAGTGAGTACCGACTGAACAGTGAACAATCAACGAGTCGCGTGAATGTCAGTCGACTAGCATATGACCTTGAATCTCGATTATATGTATTCTCATTCGCTGCTATTGCTTTAACCTATGTGGCAAATAATCGACTTGAACAATCGAACATTTCGATTGTAAAATCAAACTCCGAGTCGATTGTTATTATGAACGGTTGCATTGTTTCGATTGTAAAAACATCTCGCATCGCCCATCACTATTCTCTGTTCTGTTTACGACGTCGCATCGCATTGCGCGATCCAATCCTCTCTCTCAGAGTCTCTACAGTCTCCGTACCTCTATGTACGAAAGTAGTACTCGTTCTCCTGTATCATAGATTCTTGATCTATAATTAAAGCAGCTGTCATACCAAATACAGTGCAACTTCGATATTACAAAACTGAAGGGAATTAGAAAATATTCGTTATACCAAGTAATTTGTTACAATGAGGTTTGTTATATAGAGGTTATATTGGACTGAGATTCGTTTTAACAAGGTTTCTCAGCCATTGCAACTTTAAAACTAACAACAGTGACAAACAGCAGTGTTTACATTACTTAGCATCAAACAACAATGATTGTCTTACGAGGAAATCGTTATATTGAGGCTCGTTATATTAAGGTTACACTGTAATACGCTAATACGGCGGTGCTGTCAAAACGCTGCACAGAGAGAGAGAAAGAGAAAGTTGCAATTTTTAGACCTATTTTGATACTAAGTCTATCTTAACAACGCCATTAGGTACCTATAAAGCTGTAATTTACGTCAAGTATCATTCATAGCCTCTAGTTAATCAACAAATACTAAAAACTGAAAAAATGTAATTTGATTATAAGACACGTCCGGGCCATTGAGAAAGCCAACATTCATTGTAGTGTTATAAATAACAGCTCTCGCAGTTAATGAATCTTTTGTGTTTTTAAAGACCACCAACAGCTAAGGTTATTTAGGCCTAGCACCAATTCATATTTTCAATTCATTATGTTTTTTTTTTTTTAATAATAAATTGAAAATCCAATTGACACTTCTATCAGCTCTCGGGCGGTGCATTTACATTTTTCCTATACAGCCTTCTATATAAATATCATGGCGATAATTTGTCTGATATTCTTATGTTAATTTCACTAATATAGTGAATTTAGTAACGGCTAGGAATCTAATCATATTGATTGTTATTCTCATTGTTTATAAAACCGTATGTAAATTTGTCATTTGTAATTAGAAAAAAAGAAAGCCGCTGATACATGCAAACGGGGAGCAAACAAAAAATTTTTTTGTACCTATTCTTGTGGTGTATCGTTTAAAAGGGCCTTTTGAGTAGATTATATTTTTATTTTATTTATTTTTATCAAAATTGTAGGTTTAGCATAGCTTACATAGTATGGAACTCTACTCTTTGCGTGACTCGACACGCACTTGGCCATTTATTTGAATTACTCATAGGAAGCACCTTGTGAATTTTTTTTCCGACGTCATGAATCACCTGTATTATGCAAGAGCTGATATTAATCATAGATGTTGAGCGCCTATAAATTACAAACTATCTGTTTTGCATTTAAGTCTCGGACTTAACTGCGGATTGCCTACGTGGCAGAGTTTATTTTTGGTATTACCGGTAAAACTCGAGGAACGTGAATTAAGGAATCTAGCGCAACCGTGCTTGTATGATCTGGACAGGAAATAGGTAGTGGATCGTTCCATTTCCTGTGTGGTTATGACACGCAAGGATACGCCAACCGACCTGCTTGGTCCTCCAGCACGAGGTCGTATTACCTCACCTGTATACAGTATAGCTACGCCGTCGTGGTGGTAAAATAGTAGACGCGGTACAGTAGACTTCCTTTAATATAGTGTTACAAAACTGTTTTCTCAGTTGGCGGAATAAATATTTATTTACAATAATTAAAAACACAATAATAATGAACGCAACAACGAAAAGTCAATTCTAACAATCAACACAAGCAAACAATAACTAACCAAGTCTTCATGGTTTCCGGGGTTGTAGGCCGTGGTCCGGTGGTATTTCTACCTGACGTTTCGTCTACAACTGCGGTAGACATTCTCAAAGGCGATGTGGCAGCGGTCGAAGTGTCCTCCTTGGCGGCTCACAGCTCAGTGTGTGTGTATTTTTACACACTGACCTGTGAGCCGCCAAGGAGGACACTTCGACCGCTGCCACATCGTCTTTGAGAATGTCTACCGCAGTTGTAGACTAAACGTCAGGTAGAAATACCACCAATACCAAGACTTGGAACAATGCCGGCCGGGAAAGCTTGCACACTTGGATAATAACTAAACAGTAATTACAAAGCAAAACAAACAACTATATACAATAATTCGTAATTAATACCACTACACTGATATTTATTTATCAATTTGGTTATTTATTTTTACCACAGCATTATTTATATTACTGCTCCACCGTAGACTTGAAAGCGTGATTTACCGTTGACTGACTCTCACACACTCGTACTGCTGTTTATATAGGCTGCGTAGCATAAGCCTAGTGTGTTCTCGCTTTCTCTAGAACTTTCGTGCAGGTACCAGTTGTTACAGTAAGCGGACCCCCGTTTCTCAGAACTCTTGCCTGCCGGTTATATACAGGGTGATCCGTAACAATAGTATTCTCTACCGGAAGTAACCCCCTGCACTCTTCATCCTAAATCCTTTCCCCTCGCCTAAAAACGGTTACCGCTCTCCCAACACTATTTTTAAAGTTAAAGGGTTCAGGTAAACGCCAAATGAAGGACCAAAAATCACACTACAGATCCTACAGGCGAATTTTTTGAAAAGAAGTTTTAGCTGCGTGTGAAAGATTACGTAATTTTTGAAAAGTTGTAAGTTTGTTCAGAAAAATGTTTTTCAAATTTTCGTCTGAAGGATCTCTTATAGTGTGGTTCTTGGTCCTTCTTTTGGCATTTACCATCTGTATAGTACACTATATTATAAGTACGGCTGAGGACAGCGTGGTCCAGTGGTTAGCGTCGCGGCCTCTGGATCAGACTGTCGTGGGTTCGAATCCCGCCTCCGCTAATGGCTGTTTTGTGATGTATTTTAGTTTTAAGCGAGTTAGGTTATTTAATGTCATCAAGACGCTAATGACCTAAGTTGTCGACGCGTCTATAATTTACAATAAATAAAAATAAATAAGTACGGCTGCAGTCAGTGTTGTAATAAAATAAAAAACACGAATTTAAATTAAAATTAATTGCATTTAATTCTAATTATTATTTTCCAGGATTCGTACTTACTACAACAACACACAATATGTGAACATTTCAACTAGCTACCTCTTATCGTTTGTGAGATAGAGCCTTGTAACAGACGGACAGACATCGGACGAACAGACATTGGACGAACAGACATCGGAGATTACGTTTTGTCAAACCGTTGGACAAAAGGTAGATTTGAATAAAAATTAAAAACTGATTGTTTTGCGATTGTGTAATTTTGGCAGATTAGTAATCGAAAATCTCGCCGATAGCATATTCAGTAAACAAGTCAATTCAGCAAGCATTTGTTGATCCTAGCGGAGGTTGAACGAAGCATTGACGCATGCAATAGGTAGGTAGGTACATAGGTAATATTATGTACCTATACAGGTAAAATGCTACTATCGTCTCCAAAAGTCTGTGAGCATCCAGCTATTTTGTTTGTTTTTTCATCTAAATTTTGTTTATGCATAATTGGGATCTGTCAAATGGGAGGGGTTCTAAAAACATGGCGGAGTTAAGGGAAAATTTTCGATAGGTGCTATGGTATTATAGTTTAAAAAATATAAATATGTAGGTACATAATTTTTTTATTCACAAAGGAAAATTTCCTCACATTTCAATATACAATAATTTGCAGAAAAGTAAGTTTTATAGGGCAATAACTGATAGTTTAATACCATGATATTTGAAAACGTCACGAATTCCATTTTCAATAAACTCGTTGTTTATTTTATACTTGTTTTATTTTTGCAATAAATAATTTCACGATAAATTTAAACTAGGTATTAGCATGTACATTTTTCCCTTATTCGATTTATTTATTTATTGTAGATTATAGACGCGTCGACATCTAAGGTCATTAGCGACTTCCAACTATACACTAAATAACAACTAACTTAAAACTAAATAGCATCACAAAACATCCATGAGCGCAGGTGGGATTCGAACCCACGGCAGTCCAGTCTAGAGGTTGCGGCACCAAGCATGCTAACCACTAGGCTATACTGCCCTCCTCCCTTATTCGAGTAAAATGTTCTACCACCAGATGTCATATACTCATTTGACAGATCTCATTACTCATTTTTTTATTTTTTAAGGCCTGCACCAAAATCCAGAGCATGGGCGTCGCCAAGGGGAAGCAGTGAGGGGGCAGCTGCCCCCCGGAGGAGTAATTAATCTATAAAAAATGACAAAAAACGATTAAAACTTTACAAATTGTATACAATAATTAGGTATATCCTCTATCTATCATCTTGCCCCCCCCCCTCTATAGGGCTCATCTTGCCCCTCACTGGCTCATTGGCTGGCGACGGCCTTGAGCCAGAGTTATTTGGACCTAATACCAATTCATATTTTTAATTTATATTTTTGCAGTGAAACTTCTTTAACCGCGTAACGAAAAAAACTGACG
This sequence comes from Mongoloraphidia duomilia, assembly GCA_039654895.1. NCBI lineage: Eukaryota > Metazoa > Arthropoda > Insecta > Raphidioptera > Raphidiidae > Mongoloraphidia > Mongoloraphidia duomilia. The sequence goes on along the minus strand of CM077519.1, from coordinate 49,075,918 downwards.
AAAAACAATTAGTGAATAACAAAATATCAGACAGCTAAGCTGCCATGATTGTTAAGCTATATTTAAAAAAACTCAAATATGCATTCCTGGCAGTGTCTGACATTCTTTTTATTTTATTTATTGTAGATTATAGACACGTCGATAACTTTGGTCATTAGCGTCTTAATTTAATCAAATAACTATCACTTAAAACTATGTGACATCACAAAACATCCATTAACCGCAGGTGGGATTCAAACCGACGTCAGCTTGCTTCAAAGGCCAACACGCTGACCATTACACCAAGCTTTCATCTGTCTGATAATCTATTATTCTATTAAATGAATTGTGGACATTAGGGGTTTAAATCGTTTGATTATTATTAACTACCTATTCAATTAGGTAGGTACTACTTACTTCAATATTTTTCAGACGAAAAAACAAAATGGTTGGAATGACTCTTTTTCATGAAGTACGAACATTTTCTACCTAGCAGCGCTAGTGGTTCGGTGGGTACTGTTCTCTGTATAAATGTCCATTTACGTACTGTCATGTAAAAACAGTATCAAAAAAAATGTTTTTGACAGAAGACGATGAGCTAGGGACAAAATTAAAATTTCCAAATGTCAAGGATAATAATGTAACAACATTAAAACGTTCGCTATCTTGCCGTAATTTAAAAATTTCAGAAAAAAAATGAATTGACAGGTCAGAATGCTAGGTTATATTGATTTTAAAGTTGTATTTTCGAACTCGAATAACAGACGTTCAAAATAATAATAATAATAAGTTTAAAACTTATTTCAGAACGAAATATGAGTCAAATATACTAACTTGGTAATTAAGACAATTCAATTAATAATAATTAATGAATTTTATAGTGTAACAAATTAAGGTTATATTTTTCAATCAATATTAAGTTAGTTAACTACCTATATAAATTGTGATTTTAAGTTATTAGTTTATCATTTACTGAGCGTTTTATATAAAAATTTTGTTATTTTTTCTTTTGTCAAATCCGTTTTCAATTTATCACATCTAATGACCGTCAATGTGACGTTTTAGGAATTGTATAAAAAACACGTTATCGATTATATCCGAAGTATAATTAGCAAAACTACAATGTTTTGTGGGCATTGTGGTTATTTAAAAACATTTTTTTATTTGTTTAATAATTTTAAACAATTAAGTTATACCACTAAAATGACAGGACACAAATGGAGAATAAATAATGTCTGTACCCCCCCCAAGTGCTGCCTCTTATGGATAATTGAATGAACTACTATCAGAAAAATGGTTTATTGGATGTCCATAGACTTTTGGAAACGTTACTACATACCTATGTACAAGTAATTATAGAATCTAAATATCATTTCTGTTGACTCTGCTCGAGTACAAATAAAGAGGGGAAGAGGGTCTGTGTGTATATTTTCAGATAATGTTTACAGTAGTTGATATAATCAATGTCAATATCGTTACTGATTGTTTCGACCGTTTTCCCGCTCTTTCTCTCTTATTCTGTGCCCTCCCCCTCTCTCTCTCTCACTCCGTGTCTGCACCTCTTCAAGTTCGTCAGGAGTAGGGCTGGGCACTTTGTTCGCTGTATTTTTTTGAAGTGAAAACTTCCTTAGGCGCGCTTTGCCTGGGCTGTTAAAGACAGTGATGAAAAACGCACCCGACGGTGACAATCGGGGCTACTTGGCTCAAACACGAACACGTATTTGCAATAGTATGCTGGGTGCGTAGTTCATAAGTGTGCTAATAGATGACACTAAAAACTTAATACGAGTAAAAAAGTTATTTGTAGTTCACAAGTGCGCTAACAGATGACACTAAAGCTTAATATTATCGTTAAGGTATTATATTCATTAAATTTAATTGTATAGGCCGATTTTAATATATTTATAATTAACATGTGTGATTAAAAAAATATATATACATTTTAAAATTAGAAAATCTGAAGTTGTCACTTCTGTCGTGTGGTCATAAGCACACACCCATTATATATATAGCTGTCAACATTTAACAATGTGATTAAAAAACATCGTGGTTAAAATGTACGATAAACCGGCCATTAGCGTCTGCGCGTAAACATGGCAATTGAGGGAAACCATATTAAAATTTAATTTACTACGGCTGTTGTTTGAAATTTATTGGAAAAGGCAACCAAATTACATAATTATTATATTTGCAATATTAGAAAAAATCATCTTTGATCAACTAATGTCACAGTCGGGAATCAAACCCCAATCTTTCCACTTTCAGGTTTGAATCCCGACTGTGACATTGCACTGTAAGAAATGAGAAGACCGATTACATAGATTACGATGGTACATTTTTAGCCAGCGATTAATCTGGTAATAGGCACCCAAAGAGACAATGGCGTCGCAAACAGGCATCGCCTGCACATCACGTAGATTCCATAAAAACACATTGCGCATGCGTGGTTACTAATTTTGCATTAATTTGTTTTATATTCATCCATTTTATATATGTAACTATACATTTTATTCTGTAATTTTTACACACTTTATTGGAATATTACACAAATTATGTAATTTTAATTTACTTTATGTAAAAATCACAAATTTGTTTAACTTTACAGTAAAAGTCCAAGTTTTTATGAAGTTTTCTGTGTAAAAATGAATAATAATGTAAAATCACTTAGAAAATCGAGCGAATTCTACCTTAATTTTCAAAGTATTTTTACATCTATTTTTTGCAGTGTGGATCAAAGATGATTTTATCTAATATTGTAAATATAATTATGTAATATGGTTGCGTTTTCTAATAAATTTCCTATCCAAAATATCGATATTGATTGATATATCGATAATGCAAAACTGCCGACCGTTTCACAAAAATTCATGAGTTCTCTTCCAAGCCCTGATGATATAAACTGGAATGTTTGCGAAACGTTGGTAGGAAAGTCATCACAGACACGGCTCTAACCCCGAAACCACATTTAAATATTCATAAAAAATATTTATATAACTTTTTGAGTTAAAAACTGTTACAAAAAGTTTTAACAAAACACATTTTTGTTTGTAATATGTAGTTATTTTTTCCACAGTATATTTTGTTATTTGTTTTATGATTTCGCAAGTTTATATAAGCGCCATTTACAATTCACAACCGTTATAAAAAGTTACGCAATAATAGATCTGTAAAAAATTGTTCCACATTTCTAAGATTGCACCAGAAGTAATAAAAATGCTTTCTGTTTTCTTCAAGGGTGACACATAGTAGCGTCATCTCAATTGCATCAGAGAAATGGAAAATTAAAAAAACTTTCAATTTAAATAAAAAAATCAATATAAAATAATACCCTTTACTCCCACCACAATAAACCTTTAAATTCTGATTTCTTTATAGGTACTAGTAATGGTGTCAATTTGGGTTTTTATTTCGAAACCCATAACAACTCGTCCGATTTTACAAAATATTAAAACCTTTATAGTTTAAAAATTGACGCTCACCACCGCCTCATTTGGGGGAGGGGAGTAAAACAATCACCGTAGATGTATAAAGATGTATAAAGTATTACTTACTTATACAAAAAAAAGTTTTAAACAAAAATTGTTCCATAGTTAAATATCTGAAGAAAAAAATTATTTAACTTAATACCCTTTACTTCCACCATATAATCTGTAAATTTTAATTTCTGATTAAATTATGCTCGGTTTCTGATACGACTTTCAGCTCTTAATGGCATTTGTTTTCAACTAAATGGAGTTCTCCATTCAGTTGAGAACAAATGCGATTCTTAAATCTAGATTTAAAGGGTGTCGACGCGTCTATAATTTACAATAAGAAAGAAAAAAGAAACCCAGCATTATTATTCCAAAGATAGAAAACTTCCATTAAACTAAACGAGAATCTACTGTAGTAAATCTAACTAATCGGCCTCTATACAGGGTGTCCAAGTTGACGTTGGCTAACATGGGTAACTTTGTTATTAGTGGAGATAGAAAGTCGGTTAAATGGGCAAAGTAGTGCAGAATTGTGTGCTCATTAACGTCCCGTCGAAAAAACAATTGAATTTTGCCACACTATGGATTTATTTAGAAAATAGTGAAAATTGCCGTTTTTGAAAACTGGTCATAACTTTTTTATTTATGAAGATATCTGAAAATTTCTTAAACCAATATTTGATAACTTTGTATGATCTTTTCAATGGCGTAGGTTTAATTTTTTTATAACCACTACATAATGAGATATTGACATGAACTTTGGTTTTTCTTATGGACGCCATTTTGGATTTTTAGATATTCGAATTCTGCTTATTTTTCTGATTAATTTGGTGTATCACATGCCACATTTAAAAAAAATGCAATTAACGTCCCATATTAGAGGCACTATAAAAACAACTGACAGTCAAATTATATTTCAGTTCTGCCAAACTACGATTTATTATTAATTTTACACTTAAAATGTTCGCACTACTTAATTATAACTTGTTTGTCAGTTGTTTTTAATGTCTCTTATATGGGACGTTCATTGCAAATTTTTTAAATGTGGCATGTGATACACCAAATTAATCAGAAAAATAAGCAGAATTCGAATATCTAAAAATCCAAAATGGCGTCCATAAGAAAAACCAAAGTTCATGTCAATATCTCATTATGTAGTGGATATAAAAAAATTAAACCTACGCCACTGAAAAGATCATAAAAAGTTATAAAAAATGGTTAAAAAAATTTTCAGATATCTTCAAAAATAAAAAAGTTATGGTCAGTTTTCAAAAACGGCAATTTTCACTATTTTCTAAATAAATCCATAGTGTGTCAAAATTCAATTGTTTTTTCGACGGGACGTTAATGAGCACATAATTCTGCACTACTTTGCCCATTTAACCAACTTTCTATCTCCACTAATAACAAAGTTACCCATGTTAGCCAACGCCAACTTGGACACCCGTTTAAAGTAAAATTAAAAAAAATTAAATTAATTTTAATATTCAATTTGATCAGATTATACAAAAAGGAGTACGTAAATAATTGACGACTAAACGAGATTCCACTGTAGTAAACCAAATTTTCGATTCAGTTGTCAGATTAGATAAAAAAGAATAAATAACTGACGACTAAACGAGTTTCCACTGTAATAAGTCGACCTCTTCATAAGTAAAATTTAAAAAAAATTCATGAAATTTTCGAATCAGTTTCGTCAGATTGTATAGAAATGTGTAAATAATTTACGACCAAACGAGATTCCACTGTAATAAATCGGACTGACCGGCCTCTATAAAGTGGTGTAAGTATTAATTATAAAATAAACAGAAAAAAGCAACATCTGAAGCATGTATCGAGTGCATCCGCCAAGGAGTATAGTGTAAGAGACAGAGAGAGGCGCGCGCGCTAGCTCTCGTGTATGTATGTGTGTGTGTGTGCTACGCTATGCGAGCAAACAAACGAGAGAGCGCGGCCGGTAAGCAAGAACGACGAGGCGGCTACGACGGACCGACGGAGGAGACGACGACTGTGTACGACCGTATCGTACGACGATGGACGATCAGTGGAGTGTGGCGGGCGTGGGGCGCGGCCGCGGGGTACTGAACGGAGGGGGCGCGGTCCACAGATCAATAGCCGCATGCAGCATAGTCACTCACTGATCTCTAATTCAATGGATAGCAGCGTACAACGCTTAAACATCTTAGATGTAGCAGAACGTGAATAAAACGTATGAGTAGACTTGGATTGTTCCGGACAAGACGTAGTGAGTAGACTTGGATAATTCCGGACAAGACGTTGTGAGTAGACTTGGATAATTCCGGACAAGACGTTGTGAGTAGACTTGGATAATTCCGGACAAGACGTAGTCAGTAGACTTGGATAATTCCGGACAAGACGTAGTGAGTAGACTTGGGTAATTCCGGACAAGATGTAGTGAGTAGACTTGGGTAGTTCCGGACAAGACGTAGTGAGTAGACTTGGATAATTCCAGACAAGACGTTGTGAGTAGACTTGGATAATTCCGGACAAGACGTTGTGAGTAGACTTGGATAATTCCGGACAAGACGTAGTCAGTAGACTTGGATAATTCCGGACAAGACGTTGTGAGTAGACTTGGGTAATTCCGGACAAGACGTAGTGAGTAGACTTGGATAATTCCGAATAAGACGTAGTGAGTAGACTGGGATAATCCCGGACAAGACGTAGTGAGTAGACTTGGGTAGTTCCAGACATGTATAGCTCCTGAAACTATGTCCTCTCAGAGATGTTTCCTATATTTCCCTAGCACGCACTTTAGCACAATTTGATTTTATCATGAGATGTCACAACGGTGAACGATCATAGATTCATTCGATCCCGAATGAGAGTGCACATACACTGTATCATGTACAAGATAAATTCGGGTTATCTCGGCGTTTTAGACTACTAAAGACAGATTTCAAGCATTTAAGTTTCTTTCAACGCAAAGTGCCCGGAAAACAGTGCAACGAGATCGTTTCCCGGACATGTTTCTCGAAAAGATGAGTTTATAAAAAAATAAGGTTGACCTGTTCGAGGAATTTGGCCGCAGATGATCTGGGATTTTTTTGTATGGATTTTCCACAGTGTAAATTTACGCAAGTATTTTACTCTAGTTTGTTAAATCAAACAATTCGCCAAAAAAGTTACCAATCAAATAATGGCGCTGACATAGTTGGTTTCACACAATGGACGCCATTCACTGTCCATTAATTAGAGATCAGTGTAATCACTACTGAATCTCTAAGCGCGTTGTACACTAGTACTATATGCTTATATGCCATGTTTACCATCGAGCTCTACTCAATCGCTAGAGGCAAAATAAAATTCTATTACCTAGAAAAAAATGTTGATACACATTTTTTGCTAAGTTGAAACTTCCAAATGGAATGAAATTCAATGTCCTGCTAAACAATGTTTTTGATCAAGTTCTTTTTTCGTAACATCCTTTACTAATAAATTCCATATTCTAATCTGTACATTTTTTATACATTCATGGGCAAAATTATCGGATATTTTTAAATTTTAGTAATTTCTTTTTGAAGAAATAAATTCTGATGAATAAAGTCATTTAAAATTGTTCACATAAAATTTGTAAAATAAACGGTTCTTCCTAGTATCAAGTGTTTAAATTACGAACATTTAAAAATATTCAATAATTTTGTTCATGAATGTATTTATGTCGTAACATTACAAACACATTTCCTGTGCTAATTATAAAAAAGGGCATGTGTCACAGCACGCAAAAATAGTTTTAGATGAGCATCAGACGAGCTGTCATCTATCAACGTTTGTCGATGAGCTAATAAATCTACCTGTATATACAACAAATTGAAAAACTATAGTATGTTTTTAATTATTTATTTATCCAAACTTAACTAATTGTAAATGAAATATCTATCAAGACGACATTTCCAATGCAGAATAATTAGTAAAGCTTAACCAGTTTTTAAGCACTGCAACGAACTTTTTAAATTACAAAACTTTCTTGCAATCCAATAAAGAAAACATGATATTAATTATCTTTAAATTATGTCTAATGATTTTAATTGTTGTGTTACACTCAGTTACGAGTTTTTTTTAACCCAAATTTAAATTTTCAACCCGTCTCTTCCACCATATTAAGCCCGTTTCTCACACCGCATCAATTAACAAAGACCACTTTTTAAAATTATTCTTGTAAATTGATATGTAGAAGCAAGTAGGGTAAAATTAAGAAATATTTATTGTTATTAATAATTATAAATATTTCTTAATTATTAATAATAAGCGAAAGTTCAAAATATAAAATAATGGTAAAGTGTCAATACCTAATTTATATTTGGTTAATGAGATCAGTAAGTTGTACATATTACAATTTCAAAAAATCAATTGAAAAATAAATTATCATCCTCCAAATTTCTGCAATCATTTCGAAATGTATGTACATTAAAATTAGGTATCTAAAAAAACAGCATGATTTAACGAAAACAGATAATAATTTTCATAGAAATATCGTGAATCGTTATTTGTTACAAATTCAACATTTGTTCCTCAAAATGTCTGTAACTATTTTGATATTGCATAAGTTCAAATTATCAATAATTTTCAATTGCGAAACTGCAACACACAACAAATGCACAGGTAAATACATGTACGTGTGTAAACAATAGAATGAATCGATTCAAAAACGGCATATTTATGTGGGTCAAGGTCAACGACGAGCCATCTAGCCAACAATAAACGAGTTCGTTGATTGTTATAGTCTGATGGGTCTTGTATGTGTACAGTACATAGAAGAGGTCTATACCATTGATATCAATATAACTGGACGTGAAATCGACGCTTAAAAGGCGCCGTACAACCAAAGCATGAGATTTCCTCTTAAAAAATATTCTTAAATATTCATCGATAAGAATATATCGGGTTTATGACTAATGGTCTAAGAAGCAGTGACGGATTTTCTTAAGTGCCTACGTAAAGCAAAATAATCTCACCAATGTACCCCATTTAAAAATCTGTACGTCTGGCAGCCTTTCTCCCTTGCGTTTTAGGTGGCAGGTAGACAAATTTTCGATGTAATAATGTAACACTATTTTTTAATAATTAAATGGATTATTCGGTCAACGTTGTAATTTTTAAATGATTTTCACGGTACCCATCCAAATTTCGTTTGGTATATTTTTTATTCTTAGAAATAGACAAATAGTGGATTTTCAACAATTTTTTTCGAAATGTTTGCATCAATATTTTGGTCTGACATTTTTGAATTACAATAAATGTCACAATGTCACCCTTTATGTAAAAAAAATATGCCAGACGTCTTAAGTAAATACATGGAAAAAAAAGTTTATTAATTATAAATAAGTCATTGACATGATGAGTAATCGTGATAGTTATAATGATGTAGCGACGGTACACAGTCATCACACCAGACAGAATAACAAAATATATAACCCAGCAACAACTAAATCTTTTATTGCAAAGAATGTTTCTGACCTTTTGTACACCATATTTATGGTTAAACACAAACAATAAAATTCTATTCTATTCTATTCTATTCTAAGAATGACCAATCGAGCAGGCAATATTATTTTAGATAGATATTCGAAATCATTACCCATTAAATATAGAATAAAAAAATTCGACTGATGACCAGTCCTATATTTCCCACCTAGTAAATATTTGCAAAAAATAAACACTCTTTTTTTATTCTTTGAAAAAAAGCATGGCCCTCTTTTTTGTTTAGTAATCTACTGATGGCTAGTAATATAGCAAAAATCATAGTTACCTTGATTTACGTACAATTTTCTTTTTTTTGTAAAATATTTTTTTTCTCGAAAACTGTACATTTTAGAGAAAAAAATATTTACATTTTTTCATATTATAACATCTAGAATTCATTTATATTTTTTTTTACCTATGTTAATACGTGACATTGAGGACGTTTTTTTGAATATCTCAGGATCCACTGAACCGATTTGACTCAAAATCTAATCAGATCTAAGTTAAAGGCTGATAAACACAATAGAATAATCGGCATGCCCGTATGTTGTTCCGTTCTTAAGATATCGAAGGCGAAAAATTCACCACACACACACACACACACACATACATACATACAGACATAAGTCAGAAAATGATCTTAAACGATTGCTAGGGTCTCAAAACGTGAAAATCTGTTAAAATCTCGAAATATTTTTTTCGGACTAAATCCATTACTTCCCTACCATAGTTATAGAGGTGGGAAGTAAAAAGTGTTACATTATTAGATACATGAAAACTTCATATTTTACCTGTCTAATTTCTACCTGCCACCTAAAACGCAAAGGAAACCGGCTGCCAGACTTACAGATTCTCAAATGGGGAACACGTATAGTACAAGTAAAACCTTCGTCCTTATTTTGGCCGAAGCCGAATGTTTTGCCGCCAAAGGTCAATTTTTGGCCGAATCTTGTTGAAGCCGAATGTTTTGCCGAAGGTTCAATTTTTGGCCGAATCTTGTCGAAGTCGAATATTTTTCCGAAGGTTCAATTTTTAGCCGATTCTTGCCGAAGCCGAATATTTTGTTGAAGCTTCAATTTTTGGCCGAATCTTGTCGAAGTCGAATGTTTTGCCGAAGGTTCAATTTTTGGCCGATTCTTCCCGAAGCCGAATGTTTTGCCGAAGGTTCAATTTTTGGCCGATTCTTGCCGAAGCCAAATGTCTTGCCGAAGGTTCAATTTTTGGCCAAATTTTGTTCAAGCCGAATGTTTTGCCGAAGGTTCAATTTTTGTCCGAATTTTGTCGAAGCTGAATGCTTTGCCGAAGGTTCAATTTTTGGCCGCATCGTGCCGTAGCCAAATGTTTAGCCGAAGGTTCAATTTTTGGCCGATTCTTGCAGAAGCCTCAGTCCGACTAGTAATTCTATTGTGTTAATAATTATTACCTATACATTAAATAAATAAAATAATATTGTGTCACACCACTTTCGCATCCATACATATAATATTATAATATACTATATATCAGTGATAGTGTTGGCCACCGCTAGCAGTAGACTAGCAGACGTGAGTCAGTGTAATGCCGGTTGCCTACTAGTAAACAGTAAAGCCAGCATCAGCGGGAGCAGAGTATACTATATAAACTTTGCAATGACCTGCCGCACCCTAAGCTGCACCACTCACTAACACACACACGCACATCGTGGCTTGTATGACTACATATATTCATCATTTGTATTGTGTTTTCAATTTGACGTTTCGCTTCAGCTATTATTCCACTTATTTAGTTAATATTTTAAATTAAGTTTTAATGTTCCTCGTTGATATACAAACAACAGGCCACCGGATTTCCTTATAACTGAAAAACTGGCGAAATATTAATAAATTTTACAACTACAAACATAGGCGCATGACTCAAAATGTCTGGGGGACACAGGATGAGAAAACAAACATATTCGAATTTAGGTACTTAAAAGCTCAATACGATACTTATAAGAACTGAATTAGGCCTCGTTCAAACCGAATCTGCCGCGGTTGCGGCCACGGCCTAACTGCGGCCACGACCCAACTGCGACCACGGCCTAACTGGAGCCAATCGCAACACGTTATTCTTGCCAATCTACCTAAATAATGTGTTGACTGCTGTTGGGTCGTGGCCGTGGTTTTAGGCGTTTCCTATACTTTTTCTTCTATACGGACCTCTAAGAGACTAGCAAAATTGTCGCGGACTCCCAACATTGCGCGATCTACGCCCGGTCGCAATTTATTTACCCCCTCGGATATACTCACGGACCTCTAGGGGTCCGCGAACTCCAGTCTAGAATACGCTGGGCTAGAGGAGCAGGCTGCAAATAACAGATCGCGGATTACATATGTAAATGAAAACACGTTCTTCCACCACCAACACCGGAACTTCAACCACATATTATTTTTTTCTATTTTTAGGAATGATTGAAAGCGCTAACTTAACGATCAACTACTAAGCCGCAGACACATAGAATGCAAACACGACACGCAACACACGCAAATGCATTGCATTGCATTGGACACACAGCACACACATGCGTATTTTGTGATCGCTATAAGAGCGGTACATTAAAGAGATTAATGACTACTATTGGACGAGGTTTTTCATGTTTTTATTGTTTGACGATGGAGATACTGAAAATAAAATTATTTCTTTAATCTATCTCTCAGTTGTCAGTTTGTCGCAGTGTAAAGTGCACATAGTGGTGTTGCTTTTTTAAGTAAAATAATTATTTTCAAAATAGACTTCACAGACGATCAAATTTTTAAAAATTTTACTGACCCAAAATCGGGGATTATATTTTTATTTCCGTTTTTTTTTAACTAAAGTATTCATATAATAACACCATTTCATCGTCAGTATCGCTCATTTTGAAAAAAATATTAGTAAAAAAAACTTTTTAGAGACAAGCTTTTATTGAAATGTACTAAAAAGGAAAAAAATAATATTTAATAATTTTGGTTCAAATTATTATAAAAGCGGGGGTTGTAATTTCTATGATAGTTTATTAGTCGCAGCGCCCGCGTTTATAATAATTATGAACCAAAATTATTAAATATTATTTTTTCCTTTTTAGTAGATTTCAATAAAAACTTGTCTCTAAAAAGTTTGTTTTTTATTAATATTTTATTTTGTTCATTTTAGACTTTCAAAATTTTACCCCCCTTTGACACCCGTAAAGGTTGAATTTCGAGAAATCCTTTCTAAGTGAATGCTTACGTCAGAAAAGGAACCAACTGTCCAAATTTCAAGTTTCTAGTTTCAGCGATTTGGCCTGAGCGTTGATTAGTCAAAAAAACCCTACATCCCCGTTTGAACTCCTTAGGGGTTAAATTTATTTCTAAAAATGATTTATTCATGTATTGTCATCGGGTATGCATATGTGTACAAAATTTCAAATCGATCGGATACGTGGAAGTCGTTTAAAATTGACTTGCAAGTTTTGACCTACACAAACAAACCTAACACACAAACAAACAAACACACAAAACTAACATACATTGCAAGTTAAATAAAAGCTTGTAAAAAATACAACTACTCTGCACAAATACCGAAATTAAACTGCGAGTTACAATATAATCAAATAAACTAAATGCAATGTGGACGGTGGTTGTTCCATGTGTAATGTTTGAAAACATGACATTGATTCAAGCGTGTGTACTGCTATATTGTGTTTGCATACTATGTGTCTGCGCCTTTAAAGATAGGCTATACTGTAATTAGAAATAATTGTATTCCTTGAAACCAATATATAAAATTTTAAAGCAAACTGCAAGACGTTATTTTTGTAATTTATTGATATTTGATTCAAATAATGAACATTTATTTTATTTTTTGCACTGATGGAATGGAAATGTATGTGTGTAGACGATTACTGAGTATTGGATGTTTGTGTATTGTTAATTATTTTGTCGTATATTATGTTCGATTTTAGTGTTAGTTTGTCATTAAGAATGTTGGTTTTGTCGAATTTTGTGGCTTTATATATTTCATATTCTTCCAGGGTGTCCATGTATGTATGCATGTAAACTGTAAAGTGACTTTTGACAGGCCGGTGTGCGGGAACGTATCTTTCCCACACTAGTGTGGGAAAGCAAACCATTTTCATAGTGATTTTTAAGTTTATTCGCCCTGATCCGCTCGCTATTACCTACTGACAGCTACTCTCGGTCTACTATAAAAGTGAAATTGGCGACACAAATGAACTGTCAAAATTTTTGGAAAATACTGAAAATTAAGTGAAAAACAGCTATTTTATAGTGGGTATGGCAAAAAATACCGTAGTGACTCGTGTGACTGTTAAAACACGCTATCCCTCATTTTAACATACTCGTCAGTAATATACCTCATTACGCCACTAGATATACGAAACAATCTACTGTTACATTTCGAGTTCACAGCGTGACGTGTTTTCAATTAATTGAAATTGTAATAATATGCAACGTTCCTTCCTTCCAGTCTAGACTTGCAGTCATAAATCGGCGGTCAACGGACCCACATTTCAGAGGCTGCTTCGAACGTTAAATTGTTTCATATTGTTTTTTGTGCAGACATGCCTTTTAACGCTAATTAAAATGACCCATTTATTAAGTTTAATATTTTTAAAAAGCTTCCATTTTATTTTTATATTTTACTAGCTTTTAACCACGGCTTCAGCTGTTTTTCTTTAACAGTTTTTTTTTAACTGATCGTAGCGTTAACATTTTGTAAAGAAGTATATACTGGGTGTAAAAATTTAAGGTCTTATGCAAAATATGACCCCAATAAAAACTTCACGGTTTGCGAGATATTTAAACTTTTTTAAAATTTTAAAAACGATTATCCCCGGTTATAAAAAAAATTATTGGTAATAAATTACTCAAAAATTAGAAATTAAATTAACAATATTTTTTTATTCCAAAAAATAATTAAGGTATTTTATACAATTTTGGAATCTGAATGAAATAAGCAAATTTTTGAAACCATGCGCACAATATGTGTTCAAAAAGTTAATATCACAAAAATCGCTTATTAAATTTCAAAAATTTTGTTCAAACTCCTGATATGTCACATATAATTGTTATTTAACATTGTAAAAAATTATTTATTGATAATGTTACAGATCATCCTGTATATAACCGGCAGGCAAGAGTTCTGACAAACGGGGGTCCGCTTATTGTAACAACTGGTAACTGCACGAACATTCTGGAAAACGCTAGAACATACTGGGCTTAGGCAACGCAGGTATATAAGCAAGCGAGTGCGAGGAAGGCAGTCAGTCATTGTAATATCGAATACGAGTCAATGGTGAGTCGTCCAACCAAAGCGGATCAGTGATATAAATATTAGTCAATCAACGGTCGAATCAGTCCGTACAGTGATATAAATAGTGGAGTGGATAAAAATAAATAGTACTGAAGTAACTGAGTAAAGAACCGACATAAATAAACGTTAGAAATATATCTGATATAAATACAGTGATATAAATTCACCTGATAAAATAAATATTATTGTATATAGTTAAGTGTTAATTACTTGTGTTGAATGTTAGAACTGACTTTTGGTTGTTGTATTTATTATTGTTGTGTTTTTAATTATTGTAAATAAATATTTATTCCGCCAACTCAGAAAACAGTTTTGTAACAATAATATTTTTAAGTTATACTCCTTTAGCGAGGGTAGTGAATTGGAATGACCTCGAGTCGAAAATTACCGACACAAAAATTAATGAAACGCTTTAATGTAACGCTAGCAAGGATAAAACGGCTCTAACGAAATTTACTGAAAAGGGATTTTAGGGGCAAAAAATCGATCTAGGCAGGTCTTATCCCAGAAGAAATTCGTTTTCTTATAGATTATATAATTTTTAAAATCAATTTTTTGACGTTTCAAAATAGTGAACCTAATATTGTAAGCAGGCTTTGTATACTTATGTATAGATGTTACGATATCCATGGATAATTAATAATAATTATTTATTAATTTTAAAACTGCTGAGAGGGGAAAAGCAAAAATGTAAATGCATGAAGTATAACTTCGACCGTGCGCTTATGTGGGTGAAGCACATACTCTTTTTAGGGTTCCGTACTGGAACCCTATTACTAAGCCTGTCAGCTGTCTGTCCGTCCGTCTGTCCTACCATTAAAAGGCTGTATCTTTTGAACCATAATAGGTAGCCGGTTCAAATTTTCACAGAATGTGTGTTATTATGGCGGATATCCTAACAAATAATTAAAAAAAAACAAAAAGTAAAAATTAAGAGGGATTCCCATACAAAAAACTTGTTTTTCAACGTTCTTTTGTTTTTGCTCTATCGTAAAAACGGTAATACATACAAGAGTCAAATTTGGTGTGATTATAGTGCAAACTCTATACTACAACAAATAATAAAAACCAACCAAGTGAGAGTCGGACTAAACAGTTTATTATGTTTACAAGTTTTGACATTTACATTAACGGTGGCACATACAGAAACACTCGCATTTTAAAATTGACATATCTTTTTTATTTGTCAACCGATCAAAATGAAACAAACATTAAATGTTATCCCAAGCTTATCTCAAACATTACCCCTACTTAAACTCCTTATTTTTATTATTTATTATTTTCGCGTGTAAAAACTGATTTGGTGAGGTAAGTCTCAATATAATGTACTTGTACATAAATATTTTGAAAACCCCCTCCAAAATATTTTTTTGAATCCGCCCCTGGTCTATGGCATTATTATTTTTATGAAAATTATCGTAGGTTGCATGAAACAAGTGACAAACGATGATATTTTTCATTTTATTTTCTATATTTTACAGTATAAAATATCAATCACATTATAGAATTTCCCGTTGACAATCTAATACTCTAGGAAACACAATTATGTCCAATATCCCTTTTGACATTTCCCGCTGCTGCTTTTACATAAATCTGAACGACACGATGTTTTACAGCAGGGATGTCCAATCACCAATCGCTTGCAACTTGTAAAAACCGGCCAAGTGCGTGTCAGACTCGCGCACCGAGTGTTCCATACAATAATAAAAATAAGGAGTTAGGTGGGGGTAAAAAATAAACAGATTTATTTATTCAAGCTTGTTTTTAAAAAGTTTTTTTTACTTATTCTTTATTTTGTTCTTTTTAGTGTTTCAAAATTTTTCGGTACCAAATTTATTTAAATTAATTTTTAAAATAAAACAGGGTTCCGTTCAAAGGTACAACACCCTAAAAACAACACCAAAAGTTGCTGAAGCCTGAAATTTAGTAATTGATGTCACTAAATTTCAAAAACTTTATATGCCTACGAAACTCCACACCTAATACCTACTAGTACGATGACCTCAGTTGTCGAGCGTTCATAATCTACAATCTCTCCCCCTAATAATAACGACGTAGAAAAATCAATTACGTAACGCCAATTATTATTAGCTTTATTTCAATGCATAGTTATACTATCTGGCGCAGTAATACAGCGCTTCGAAGATATGCTGAGTTTAGAAATCCATTATAAAATGTCTCTTCGCAGCAGATGGCTACTCGGATTAACTAGACAAGTGGCGACAGTGCATTAAATTTTTAAACTAATTTAAACGAACTAATATTTTTATCTTTATGTAAACTGAGCATAATATGCGATATTTTTATCTTTGTTTATCTTACTAATGCTTGGTTCCAGAAAATGTGATTTTACAATGATCTTAGACTGTGATCATATAATCACATTTTTATAATACAGGAACAGTCTAATGTCGTTGTCAAACTCTGTTGTCATGCAGAACATTGCGATTGTTCTCAATAATTCAAACAAAAACAAATGATTTATCTAAATACATAGAAAAAGATCGCTTTTCAAGCTAAACTTTGATAAAAAAATTCGACTGATGACCAGTCCTATACTTCCCACCTAGTAAATATTTGCAAAAAATAAACACTCTTTTTTTATTCTTTGAAAAAAAGCATGGCCCTCTTTTTGTTTGGTGATATACTGATGGCTAGCTTAATATAACAAAAATCATGGTTACCTTGATTTACGTACAATTTTTATTTTTTTTTTGTAAAATATTTTTTTTCTCGAAAACTGTACATTTTAGAGAAAAAAAATATTTACATTTTTTTCATATTATAACATCTAGAATTCATTTATATTTTTTTTTACCTATGTTATTACGTGACATTGAGAACGTTTTTTTTTAATATCTCAGGATCCACTGAACCGATTTGACTCCAAATCTAATTGATCTAAGTTAAAGGCTGATAAACACAATAGAACAATCGGCATGGCCGTATGTTGTTCCGTTTTTACGATATCGAAGGCAAAAAATTGACCACACACACAGAGAGACATCAGTCAGAAAATGATCTTAAACGATTGCTAGGGTCTCAAAACGTGAAGATCTGTTAAAATCTCGAAATATTTTTTTCTGACTAAATCCATTAAGTACCTACTTCCCTACCATAGTAGAGTTGGGAAGTTTCACTAAATTTTTAGCTTCTAAAAACTAAAAATTTTAATCCCTAGGGTTGAAACTCTCAATTTCAACCCGCTAAAACCGAATTTTCAATGTGAAATAGTATATTGCATTACAAGGTAAGAAACTTGGCGTTTGCAACCAGTGTGAAGTTTGCTGCCCGAGGTACGAGAACATGCAACCACACGTGTAGCAAACGCCAAGTTTCATAGCGAGTAATTGCATATTATTTTTCACAACAACTCTATTGACAATTCGATTTGAGGTACCTACAATTTGGGCGTGCAAAAAAGTCGCAAAAATATTAGATCTGTCAGATTTATGTGGGGTTATGTCTGTCATTTTGACGTTTATGAATATTATATTCGTATTCAATATCGCTCTATCTCCTTCTTAATTTGACGTTTTCGAAAATTATATGCGAATCCAATCGCTCTGTCTCCCTCTTAACAACGTTAAAAAACAGAGAGAACCGACCTGAAAATTTTCATGCCTAGGAATGAAAACGCTCAGTTTCAACCCGCTAAACAGGTATCGAAAATCGAATTTTCAATAGCGGCGCTGTGAAAAATATATTTCAACTACAGCAGTGTGGTGAAAATGTGATATTACAAGTTATCAATTTATTATTAATATAACAATAAATCAAGGAAACGGCTCGACGACTCCGCCCCAATACTAAAACAGGTGCGTATCACCTGCTGCAGATATGCCCTGATCATAACTGCAGTGTATCATGCCAGCAAGCGAATTGACAATTCAACAATATAACTCCATTATTTCAAACAAATACGTTATTGAAGTGTTTAACTTCTTATACTCGAGTTCGGGCCGTTTAACGTTATTTACCTAACGCTAACGATGTAACAATGGCTACTAAAAACAGCGTATATAACATTATCTTTTTTTTATTTATTGTAGATTATAGACGCGTCGACAACTTAGGTATTAGCGTCTTAAATACATTAAATAACAATTCTCTTAAAACTAAATGACATCACAAAACATCTATGAGCGGAGGTGGGATTCGAACCCACGACAGTCACAGGCCGCTACGCTAACCGTTACACCACCTGTCCTCCATAATATTATCATTTAATTGTAAATGTCAATTAACATTTAGATATAGATAATAGGGGTGTAGACATTTTTTTGAAAATGCTTTTAATTTATAGTTTTTTGCTATATTACTAACCATCAGTAGATCACCAAACAAAAAATTCGACTGATGACCAGTCCTATACTTCCCACCTATAGTAAATATTTGCAAAAAAAAACACTCTTTTTTTAATTCTTTGACTAGGCCCAAATAACCTTAGCTGTTGGTGGTCTTTAAAACACAATTTAATTTTTATTCTTTGAAAAAAGCATGGCCCTCTTTTTTGTTTGGTGATCTACTGATGGCTAGCTTAATATAGCAAAAATCATGGTTACCTTGATTTATGTACAATTTTTATTTTTTTTAGTAAAATATTTTTTTTCTCGAAAACTGTACATTTTAGAGAAAAAAAATATTTACATTTTTTTCATATTATAACATCTAGAATTCATTTATATTTTTTTTTACCTATGTTAATACGTGACATTGAGAACGTTTTTTTAAATATCTCAGGATCCACTGAACCGATTTGACTCAAAATCTAATCAGATCTAAGTTAAAGGCTGATAAACACAATAGAACAATCGGCATGCCCGTATGTTGTTCCGTTCTTAAGATATCGAAGGCGAAAAATTGACCACACACACACACACACATACAGACATCAGTCAGAAAATGATCTTAAACGATAGCTAGGGTCTCAAAACGTGAAATCTGTTAAAATCTCGAAATATTTTTTTCGGACTAAATCCATTACTTCCCTACCATAGTAGAGGTGGGAAGTAAAAAGAGGGCCATGCTTTTTTTCAAAGAATAAAAAAAGAGTGTTTATTTTATGCAAATATTTACTAGGTGGGCAGTATAGGACTGGTCATCAGTCGAATTTTTTGTTTGGTGATCTACTGATGGCTAGTAATATAGCAAAAATCATGGTTACCTTGATTTACATACAATTTTCTTTTTTTAGTAAAATATTTTTTTTCTCGAAAACTATACATTTTAGAGAAAAAAAATATTTACATTTTTTTCATATTATAACATCTAGAATTCATTTATATTTTTTTTACCTATGTTAATACGCGACATTGAGAACGTTTTTTTTAATATCTCAGGATCCACTGAACCGATTTGACTCAAAATCTAATCAGATCTAAGTTAAAGGCTGATAAACACAATAGAACAATCGGCATGGCCCTATGTTGTTCCGTTTTTACGATATCGAAGGCGAAAAATTGACCACATACACACACACGCATACAGACATCAGTCAGAAAATGATTTTAAAGGATTGCTAGGGTCTCAAAACGTGAAGATCTGTTAAAATCTCGAAATATTTTTTTCGGACTAAATCCATTACTTCCCTACCATAGTACAGAGGTGGGAAGTAATAAAAAAGTTACATGGTTTTCAGTGTTTATATGATATTATAGAATATAGACTATCGAAAAAAGTTAAAATGTAGGTATTTGTTTTCTTTTAGTGTCTACAAGGCTACAACCCTATTGCAGAGGACAAGAGCATGGCCATCCTAAGATATTTGGCGTCTGTGGGACCCTGAGCTACTAACAATAATGCGCCCCACTTCATAAGAAAATGCACGAAAGAGGAGAGAGCAGGGTGGTTGGGGGTCGCTGCATATACCTGACATATTGAAGGCATTATCATAAGATTGTGCTCTACAATCTTACAAATTAATATCTAGATCAGATAATAGATTTAAAATGCAATATTCCATTTCTGCGCTCTTTATAAAAAATTTAAAAACCTTTCTACGTGGGCTGGATTTCAGCCGTCAAGCCTTTGACGGGGGTAGTCATTGTCTACCTGGTTTGAGTACAAACAAAATTGCCGCCCCAAAAGGCTGGCGCCCCGAGGCTATAGCCCATTTAGCCCTGTAGTTAGGGTAGCCCTGATTGTTTGTATTTTTTGCTCTCGTGCCCACAGAATTATTTTCATGTAAATTGAGATTTGACGGTCGAGTGTCAATTCAAGCGGCATGATGTCTGATATTGCGGTAAAAAGCAATTTATCAACCTTCAGAGGAGAGGCCTCTCTTTAAACGGCCCTTGTTGTGAATTTCACTCACAAATGAAACCCAACTAATATACATGGAATAAATGAACCACGTCGTGCGGCGTCACCACGGTCTAGCATCTCGAGGACATCGAGACCAAAAGCCTGAACTTATAGCTGTTATGTCATCGTGTTAATTGTATTATTTGAAATGCATATTGCATAATATTCAATGACGAACTCAAACACAGGGGCGAATCAAGGCTGATATTACTAACCTTGGGAGCGGATTATCAATAGGCTAAGTAGGCTAAAGTCATAGGCGTAATTCGGGGGTGGCAGTTGCCCCCTCCCCAATATTTAGAAGAAAAACAAATTTTCGTAATATTAAACACTAAGAAATATAAATTTAGTCCTAATAAACGACCCACCTCACGGCTTGTTAAAGATACAATTTTGACAACCCCTAATATAGTACATCGTTCGGTTTAGGGATTGAATTAAATTAATTTTGAAACGGAATACTAAATTATTGTATTTAAAAACTGCGTACGCATGCCCGTATTATATATATGGATATATGTATGCAGGATATATACAGATTAATATATAATCTAAAATAATTGTTCGCATAGCCCCACATGTAGAGTAGAGTCCCGCTTGTCCCAGCACATAATAACACAATAATGACAAAACACACCGGTTGCTATTTAATGAATATAAAACTCAAAAAATAATTAATCTCCCAAGTGGCTTCAAACGCGTATCCAGAGTTTATAGTTCTGATAATTTGTCATGGCGACCGATGCACAATTGCAATGAGCTTATAAAACTACTAAACCAAGAGCTAGTAACAATTTTTTGGTGTTATTTATTCAAGGCCTTATTTTTGTGAAGATGTTGAGGGAGGCATATTAAAGTGCCCTGTGTAAGGGATTTTGCTAGATAGCGGTATGGGAGGGATGCAGACCGCCCCCAACAAATAAAAAAAAATGGTCACAATTATTATTGCTTCAAGACTGATATTGTTTGTATAGCTTGACAGTGACCCAATAATGCTATTATAATATTAAATTGCAGATCGATTGGTCAGTATTATAAGGGTAGCAGATCACCCTAAACGTGTCATGTACCCGAAGAAATTTATATTATTAGTTCAAGGTCCAAATTTTAATATGTTGTTACAGCGACTGCTTTAAACATATATTTAAATTTGCAAAACAAAATGTCGATATTAACACCTTTGCAGCGAATGATATCAACACCTAGGCGAGCAAGTTTCCCTCTAAGAGAGGGGTTTAATACCGACATTTTGTTCTGCAAATTGAAATATATGCTTAAAACAGTCGTCGTAACAACATATTAAAATTTGAACCTTGAACTAATAATACAAAATTCGTTGGGTACGTAACACGTTTAGGGTGATCTGCCACCCTTTTAATACTGACCAATCGATCTGCAAATATTATAATGGCATTATTGGGTCACCGACAAGCTATAGGTACATACAATTTTAGCCTTGAAGTAATAATAATTGTGACCACTTTTTTTGTTACATGTTGGAGGCGATCTGCATCCCTCCCATACCGCTATCTAGCAAAATCCCTTACACAGGGCACTTTAATATGCCTCCCTCAACATCTTCACAAAAATAAGGCCTTGAATAAATAACACCTGAAAATTGTCACTACCTCTCGATCTATACGTCTTTCCAGGCGGACGGCGGTATAATATAGGGGTATAAATAGAAGATGCCGAATGAGACCTGACAACGCTTTAGATGAAGTTGTAGCAGGGATGGAAATGATATTCAGTACCTTCCTGATTCCTCCAAAGCGTATGTAGAAATCAGTAAATTAAAAAAAATAGTGGTTTGATAAACGGTATTTTGTGGTTATTTTTTAAAATTCTCTGTTATAACTATAAATGTTATGAACAAAAAAAAAACAGAATTTATTCATAAAATCATAAATTTAGATTTATGACAAAAGTGTCTCTCTGAACCGGTCTGTATATATCAATAAAATTTACAGTGGGCGTGGCATAATAAGCTTTGCCACCACGATTTGTCTAAACTATACGTTATGCGAAGCAGAGAACGGCGCTGCAACAAATTTGCACCGGCCTTTATTATTCATTAGCAGTTATTACAAATTATATTGCGAATTTGTTTTGAGCTGACGTGTGTTTACTGTTTACAGAGAGGGTAAAC
The DNA here is from genome assembly GCA_039654895.1 of Mongoloraphidia duomilia. Classification (NCBI taxonomy): domain Eukaryota; kingdom Metazoa; phylum Arthropoda; class Insecta; order Raphidioptera; family Raphidiidae; genus Mongoloraphidia; species Mongoloraphidia duomilia. The sequence goes on along the minus strand of CM077519.1, from coordinate 49,053,217 downwards.
AGCGAATTGGGCATATTATGTAGGGTCAGTTGGGATAAATGTAAACCTATTGTCTATCAAATATTAGTTGAAACTTCGTGAATAATAAAAATATAAATTATCAAGGGCAGATTTAGATTTCTTCCGCCATTGGACTAAAGATTTTTGCCGCCCTTCGGCTAAACCAGTATTTGCCGCCTCATTCATGAAATTTTTCTCACCCATCCTATCTTACCCTCTTTGATTCCTCTCCCAAACCTCCTTTCATTCCCTATCACAAATATCGTAAATAAAACACTACTTTCTTCTTTTTTGCCGCCCCTATGAACTTCTGCCCTGGCCTATAACCCTCTAAACCAGCCTGTAAATTATTGATTATTGTACTAAACAGAAAATTATTTGACATTTAACCTCCTCAAGTGATTACTTTGAATGTACTGGGAATTTATAAGGAAAGAGACACGGGGTGTAAGTGCCCACTCTAAACCGAAACTAGAGTCTTTCCCACCAACAAATATAGTTATCACGTGAACAGCACATGCTCTGTTACACGTACAGCTGCTAGTATAGCCTATAGATGGTAGCGTGCTTGGCGCCGCAACCTCTAGACTGGACTGCCGTGGGTTCGAATCCCACCTGCGCTCATGGATGTTTTGTGATGTTATTTAGTTTTAAGTTAGTTGTTATTTAGTGTAGTTGAAAGACGCTAATGACCTTAGATGTCAACGCGTCTATAATCTACAATAAATAAAATAAATACACGTACAGCTGCTGTCTGGCTAGGGATGCAGAAATTATCCGATTGGTTGTTTGAAAAAAAAAACTCCTTCAAAAAGGCACTAAAAAGAGGAAAATAATGAAATTTTGAGGTCTGTGCCAATTAAAATATGAAGTTGGTTAAAAAGAAGATATTAATCACTATACTATACTTTTTAACCGACTTCATATTTTAATTGGCACAGACCTCAAAATTTCATTATTTTCCTCTTTTTAGTGCCTTTTTGAAGGAGGTTTTTTTTTGTTAAAAAGTTTTTTATTTTTTACTTTTTAGTGTTAAAAAGTAACATTTACCTTAAAGAATCACACGCCGTTACTTACTTTTATTAAAATCAGCCGAACTACTGAACCGATTTTGATGAAATTTCTATGGGACCAATCTGAAAGTATATCAAAATCGGTTCATAAACGACGAAGCTATCCGCGAACACACATAAAACATAAAAAATATATACGGTCGAATTGAGAAACCTCCTTTTTTTGAAGTCGGTTAAAAATCAACGCTGATGATTATAATACAGTTTATTTAATAATTTCAGTTTAAAGGTTACATTGTACCTATATGCTTTCTTTTTCCTTTTGTATTTTATTTTGGGACATTTATTTTCTTTCTCAAATAAATACACTTAAATTGAAAATGTTTTAGTACATCCCTACACTGCCTTCTGCTATGTTGAGTTTCAAGAGGTGAATCAATGCTGAGCACGCAGTTTTCTTGCTATATAGTTCATGGAATAGACTATAGAATGAACATAATATTAATAACGTATTATTAGATAATACTGTACTATATACAACAGTGAATATGGATGATTTTTGATGCTGGATTTTTACTTCCCACCTCTACTATGGTAGGGAAGTAATGGATTCAGTCCGAAAACAATATTTCGAGATTTTAACAGATTTTCACGTTTTGAGACCCTAGCAATCGTTTAAGATCATTTTCTGACTGATGTCTGTATGTGTGTGTGTATGTGTGTATGTGTGTATGTGTGTATGTGTGTGTGTGTGTATGTGGTCAATTTTTCGCCTTCGATATCTTAAGAACGGAACAACATACGGGCATGCCGATTGTTCTATTGTGTTTATCAGCCTTTAACTTAGATCTGATTAGATTTTGAGTCAAATCGGTTCAGTGGATCCTGAGATATTCAAAAAAACGTCCTCAATGTCACGTATTAACATAGGTAAAAAAAAATATAAATGAATTCTAGATGTTATAATATGAAAAAAATGTAAATATTTTTTTTCTCTAAAATGTATAGTTTTCGAGAAAAAAAATATTTTACTAAAAAAAATAAAAATTGTACGTAAATCAAGGTAACCATGATTTTTGCTATATTAAGCTAGCCATCAATAGATCACCAAACAAAAAAGAGGGCCATGCTTTTTTCAAAGAATAAAAATTAAATTGTGTTTTAAAGACCACCAACAGCTAAGGTTATTTGGGCCTAGTCAAAGAATAAAAAAAAGAGTGTTTATTTTTTGCAAATATTTACTAGGTGGGAAGTATAGGACTGGTCATCAGTCGAATTTTTTATGCTATAGTGACTCAACGCAATGTCACGGACATGATGTATTGCGGAAGTGATGCAAAGCTCTACTGTCAGCTATATTTCACCCTTCTCAATTTATTTTATTTATTGTAGATTATAGACGCAATGTATGTTAGTTAGTTTGTGTGTTTGTGATCTTGTGTTTGTAAATTTATGGGTTTGTGTGTTTGTTTAGGTCAAAACTTGCAAGTCAATTTTGAACGACTTCCACGCATCCGATCGATTTGAAATTTTGTACACATATGTATTCTCGATGACAATACATGAATAAATCATTTTTAGAAATAAATTCAACCCCTAAGGGGTTCAAACAGGGATGTAGGGTTTTTTTGACTAAGCAACACCCGCAGGCCAAATCGCTGAAGCTAGAAACTTGAAATTTGGACAATTGGTTCCTTTTCTGACGTAAGCAACCACTAAGAAACGATTTTTCGAAATTTAATCCCTACGGATGTCAAAAGGGGGTAAAATTTTGAAAGACTAAAATGAACAAAATAAATATTAGTAAAACAAACTTTTCAGAGACAAGCTTTTATTTAAATGCACTAAAAAGGAAAAAATAATTTTAATAATTTAGGTTCATAATTATAAAAGCGTGGGTCGTGACTAATAAACTATCATAGAGTTCACGACCCACGCTTTTATAATTATGAACCTAAATTATTACTAAAAATTATTTTTTCCTTTTAAGTGCATTTAAATAAAAGCTTGTCTCTAAAAAGTTTTTTTAAATAAAAGCGTGGGTCGTAAACTCTATGATAGTTTATTAGTCACGACCCACGCTTTTATAATTATGAACCTAAATTATTAAAAATTATTTTTTCCTTTTTAGTGCATTTAAATAAAAGCTTGTGTTTAAAAAGTTTCTTTTACTAATATTTTTATTAATCCTCATTTCTAGAAAGGGGACAAACGGTACTCTGGGAGGGACCATGCCCACCCGACCCCCCTCTAGCTACATCTATGCAGACCGTGTATCTCAAAAACAATTAACAACATCATGACGTATTTACGAGCGCACGTTCTAAATAATCTCAAAAACGACACGGGTAGGTACCGAGTTTATTAAGAATAGTCGAGCGCTTGAGATTAGCCGAGCGTGTAGCAATACCGTAGTTTATATATGGAGTTGCCATGGCTCCTCTATTACAACTTACAAGCCGCCAGTTCCAAGGTTTTGACCAGAGATCTATGGTATAAAAGTGTCATTATATTCCAGGATTTTCAATTTATTATTAACAAAATAAACTGAAATTATGAATTAGTGCTAGGCCCCAATAATCTCAGCTGTTGGTGGCCTTAAAAAAAGAATAGTTGAATTCGTGGACATACCGTTTATTTATTTCCACGACTCGTCTTTTTCTATTAGTGCAAACCCTCATTTTTTTATTTATTATAGATTATAGACGCGTCGACATCTCAGGTCATTAGCGTCTTTCAACTACACTAAATAACAACTATCTTAAAACTAAATAACATCACAAAACATCCATAAGAGCAGGTGGGATTCGAACCCACGGCAGACCAGTCCAGAGGTTGCGACACTAAGCACGCTAACCACTAGGCTATACTGCCCTCTGCAAACCCTCAGTTCCTATAGGTTCTAATTTCTAACCCTATATAGAACAAGTGAAGGTATCAACTGAATTTTTAATGCAGTTATTGTTAAAAAATATAACTGACTGAAAATACGAATTGGAACTAGCTCAAGAAGCATGAAATTTGGTTGTCTTTTTGAAAAACTACAGGGGTCGAGAGCTGAATTGTCTCTTATCAAAATAACTGTCAATTTTGGGCTGCCCTTATTCAAATGACAGGTATAATAAAATTTAAATAAGTAGAGTAGCCGAGTGCATAACCTATTTAGTAAACGCACCACGGGTTAATACAACAGAGCGATGACATACCGACAATTAAGAGATATCGTCACGGTAAGTTTGACCGTCGATAACAAGCCAGAGAAACTGTTTGATCTCTGTCGGCTTACCCTTGAACGTATCAGGATGCGGCAGTAACAAAAACGGCAGCCATCTTTTGGAGGTAGAGAACCGCCGCCAAAGACAATCGAAGAACGATTTATTTGTTACAACAACAAACACTAACTATATTTTTTTATTTACTCTATCGTCGGGCACCCGTCACCATCGCCGCGCTTTCGCAGGAGTAAAGCAAGGGAACACAACATCATCGAAACCAATTTAAAAAAATCTCAAAACCAATATTTTCGATGTCAGTGAAAAGGTGGGGCGAACGACCAAAAAAAAGACTAAAAAAATAATTAAAAAAATGAAGTGGTTATATTATATCATCACTCACTCGTTCGTATTGCGGTCACTTCGTGCTGTCACAACAACAGCTTTATTGTCATCGTCACAACGGGAACAGAGCACGGATCCGCGGCGCCGGTTTCAGCAGGGATCAACATCGTCATCGTAACAATATAATATTATACTACACCGTCACAATCGCGTCAGGTCGAGGAGGTGGTGCTTGTGTTGCGACGTCCGTCGTCGTCCACTACACTTGACTTATCCATAATTGTACCTAATTAAATTAAACAGGACATTTTCCCGGAGATCAAATTGTGACTTTTTGTTGTTGTGCGTCAGTATTATTTTTGTTCAATTCCGCCCCGCCCCGACCTGCTAGTTGTTCTCACACAACACACACACACACACACATACACAAAAACACCAAACGAGAAACACTGCTATGTACGTTACAGAATCTCTATCAACTAATCAAAACACAGCAACTTAATTGTGTGTAGTTTTTGTTATCAACAAAATATTAATGTACATTGTGTTTTTATACTGCTGTTGGGTATAGTATAAATCGGGCAGCGCCTTTTATCGCGACATAGGGCGCTGTCACTTATCCCGTTAGACCAGCGCTACTGCTGCTGCCAGCGGTGATTACTGAGTCTCGCGGCCTGACACGATATCCCAGAGAACAATCTTCGTTCAACAACAACAAACAACAACAACTAGCTTGCTTAACAACAGCCTGTCTTAACTGACTGGCTATACTGTCCTGCCTAACTCACTGGTCGCGCGGCCGCTTGCCCGGACTGACTGACTTACTGTCAGTGTACCGCCACAATGGGAGCGGCTGGACCGACGCCCGACCGTTGCCGATGACGCCTTGTGCCGCCGCCGATCGGTATTGAGCATGCGTAAATCGACGCCGCCTCTCTACAATAACTCCGTCTCGCTTCCACGTGTCGGTGTGTATGTATGCGCGCTTCGCTTCTTTTCAAATTCAAAAACTTTCTCGCGGAGTGAACAGATACCGCGCCCTTCGGTCGACATGTGCGCGCCGCCGCCGCCGCCGCCAACCGTCCACACCTAGAGCACGTTCGGAAAGTGTTTCCTATCTGATGCCCTTATATATAGCACTGCTTTTCGACTGAACACGACAAGAAATCGTATCGCTTTGTAGAGTTAATGTATACCTAGCTGATTTCTTTGTTCACTTCAGTTTCATACAGCTAAAGCATTGAAAACGCCATAAAAATATTCATGCTGGGTTTCTGAAACGACTTTCAGTCTTAAATCTAAATTAAAGAATGTCATTTGTTTTTAACTATAAATGGAGATCTCCAGAGTTTATTTCGATTTTAGGTGCTTAATAATAATAATTCGTTTTATGCTCGGCAGTGGCGGACTAAGGGGGGGCGGCCCGCCCCGGGCCTCTGGTCCTAGGGGCCTCCAAATCTCGAGAAGTCCTTCTTGTATGTTTTAAAGACCACCAACAGCTAAGGTTATTTGGGTCTAGCACCAGTTCATATTTTCAATTCTTTATTTTTTTTTAATAATAAATTGAAAATCCAATTGACACTTTTACCAGCTCTCGGGCTAGAACCCAGGAACTGGGGACTTGTAATAGAGGAACCATAGCAACGCCATGTAAACAATAGCATTGGTACACGCTCGGCTATTCTCAAGCCCTGAGAAGTCCTTCTTAATCAAATCCCAAACAAGGCCAAAATATGTTTAGTAAGTAAGAGGCAGTTTGGAGTTGGAGGCCCCGTACGTATACAAAATATAAACGTAGGTAGGTCATTTATTATAAATATTTGATTTTTTTGTCAGCCATTTCTATATTATTCATTTTTTACGAAATTTACACTACAAATACATCAATTTCTAAGCAGACCGGGGGCCTCATTTAGTTCTGCCGCCCCGGGCCACCGACGGGCTTAGTCCGCCACTGATGCTCGGTTTCTGATACGACTTTCAGCTTTAAATCTCCATTTAAGAATGTCATTTGTTTTCAACTAAATGGAGATCTCTCAGTTTAGTTGAGAACATAAATGACATTCTTAAATCTAGATTTAAAGCTTAAAGTCGTATCAAAAACCGAGCGTAAAACGAATTATCACTAGCGTCTAAAATCGAAATACTCTTCTAGCTTTTACTTCTAGCACAAAACTCTGTTGAAGAGCGTCTATAATCTACAATTCATTCATTCATTCTAGCACAAAAAATATTGGGAAGAAAGGTATAATCACATTTAAAAAAATAATTTTCTCTGTTAGGTATGTGTTTTTTTAAGCTCACCAACTGCTAGGGTTATTTGTAGATTATAGACGCGTCGACATAGGGTTATTTGGATCTAACGGCTGGCACCAATTCATATTTTCAGTATTTAAAAAATTATACATTGAAAATCCAATTGACACTTTTACCAGTTCTTGGGTTAGAATCTGGAAGGTGAGGGCTTGTAATCTGTTATGACTTATGATTACTCACTAAGAAAACTTCGTATAAAGCTAAGTCCAGCTCAGAATATATTATTTCAGCTTTTCAGATTATTACTAAAATGAAAACACTATTTTTTTTTAATTTCATCTGATAAAATATGACAAAGATATTATCTATACCGAATTTCATCATTTTATTACTCATGGTTTCCGAGATATTTAATTAAAATTATCTTTAGAAGCTGACAGTTAAGGGGCTGTATCTCCCTTAGTATACACTTTTTCAAAAAATTTTATTGATGATTTTCGTCATTATTTTTCTTGTTTTATATGCTCTCAAACGTTGATTAACTATTATAGAAACACCTTGCATTTTCGCAAAAACCGCACGGACCCTGAAAGTAATTCCGTAGATTCACCGAACAAAGTTAAATTTTATTTATTGTAGATTATAGACGCCCGACAATTTACGTCATTAGCGTCTTAATTACATCAAATAACATCATCAGTTAAAACTAAACGACATCACAAAACATCGATGAGCGAGATTGGAACATTGAATTTACTTTAAGAATGGCAAAGTTGGATTCCAGTCAAGCAAATTATTGATCTTTTAAAAATAAGAACAGCAAATATAATTCTCTAGTTCATGGCGATATTAACGCTATTCGTATTGCAACAGTGATCTAGACGCTTATTACTTCAGTTGTCGAGCGTCTATAACCTACGATATTCAGCAAATGTGAATTGTGATCGTTATTGTACTACCTATAATAATTTAATAAATAATAATTATACCTAGTCACACACAAACAGATATACAATGACGGTGGAGGTGCAGGTGCATATGGTGGAAGTAAAGGGTGGTGCAGTATAGGCGTATTCGATTGCTCACCAGTTACCACTAAGGCCGGACACATACACACAATTATTGTTACAACGACTAAACAGTTAAGTCGAGTTGTATAATACGTGTTGCGATTTCAACTCAACTAAGCTGTTTAGTTGTTAGAGGTGCGCATACAATCAATCAGTTGTGCCATAATTTCACTATTAAACTAATGGGTCGCCGAACAACTATTTAGTCGAGTGAATAAATGAATTGTGGATTATAGACGCTCGACAATTTAGTCGAGTGTATGCTAGTGTCAATACACAGCTGTGGACATAAGCTGCCGACGATAGTTGTTCAACAGAAAAGTCAAAAGACGATCGATGAGGTTTTCTCATTTTTTGTTGAACAACTATAGTGTCGATAGTATATGCGCAGCCCCATTTATTCACATACAACTAAACACTTGTGCGATTGAAAATTGACTCTATGCGCCGGCCCTAATATAGCACAGGCCATAGGCATGTTGCACTGGTAGCCCAGTCATTTTAGATTTCCACTGGGAAATTATTCGCAGTTAGTTGCATTTTTAATTACACCTTCGTTATGGTGTTTTAAAAAACGTGTAAAAAATCCCCATCGATATCGTATCAGCGTTGACAGATATTCGAGATTCAAGGTCACGAAAAACGGTTTTTTGCAAATGTCTCGGTTCCGTTCCATTTTTAGTAAAAAATGGTTATTATCAATCTTGTAGAGAACAAAATTCTCTACAACTTTTGTATAAACATTTTTTGTCTACTACTGTCGGTTTGTATGTTTGGTTGCTTATAACTAGAGAACTACTGCATTAATTTCGATAAAATTATTATTAATATTATTTATCAATTATCGTTAGCTTAAAGTTCAACTTAAAATCAAAGATACAAACCATTATGTTAAGGCATCGGGAAGCAGCATAATCCCGTTATGTAAGGAAGGCGTGGATACTTAAAGAAGTAAAACTATGAATCGTGGACAAAAAATATTTAGATAAAAGTTATAGAGAATTTTGTTCTATACAAAATTTATAATAACCATTTTTTACTAAAAATGGAACGAAACCGAGAAATTCGCATAACGAAGGTGTATACAAAAATTCAGCTAAGTGCGAAATGCTAATTATTTCGCAGATTGGTCGTTTTCGTAGATTGGACATAGGCGGGTTCTGTTTACCAAACATACAACACGGACGGTAACACCCTATATTATGTAATATGATATAAATTGATAACACATCTTCAGAGGCACTTTTTTATATTTTTTTCCAAAGAATCTCCCTTTGAAATGTTTCGCAATATTAAAGAATCATCGTGTAGATGTGGGCTATTTTTCGTTCGGAGAAGCCCTGATGATTTCTGCATTGTTAAAATATTGTTGTACCTAATAAGTTTATTAATTATTATTATAGTATTATTAACACTTATCCGTTCAAAGGCTTCACTCGCGGACATCACATTGTAAATTCAATCCGCGTACACGTTACGTAAAGGTCGGACCCGCGTAACTAACTGTCGCTTCTCTATTAGACCGAGAGCTAGTGACAATTTTTTGGTGCTATTTATTCAAGGCCTTATTTTTGTGAAGATGTTGAGGGATTATTATTGCTTCCAGACTGAAATTGTTTGTAGAGCTTGTCGGTGACCCAATAATGCAAGTATAATATTTGCAGATCGATTGGTCAGTATTAAAGGGGTGGCAGATCACCCTAAACGTGTCATGTACCCGACGAAATTTATATTATTAGTTCAAGGTTCAAATTTTAATATGTTGTTACGGCGACTGTTTTAAGCATATATTGCAGTTTGCAGAACAAAATGTCGGTATTAACCCCCATGCAGAACGATATAAACACCTAGGCTAGCAAGTTTCCCTCTAAGAGTGGTGGTTAATACCGACATTTTGTTCTGCAAATTGAAATATATGGCCTTGAATAAATAACACCAAAAACTTGTCACTAGCTCTCTGTCTACTTATATAGTCTATGTGCCAACATAGTGGATAAAACGTGAACACAGTGCACATTTTTAACCGACTTCAAAAAAGGAGGGGGTTCTCAATTTGTGCGTATTTTTTAATTATGTATGTACACCGATTACTCAGGAATGGCTGAACCGATTTTGTTGATTATTCTTTTATTTAATAGGACATATCTGCAGGGTGGTCCCATATAAATTTTACTTAAATCGGTTCAGTAGTTTGACGTTTTTTCATATTATGTATTTTTTACGTATGGTGTGTGTGTTTTAAAGACCACCAACAGCTAAGGTTATTTGGGATTTTATGTATGGTAGGTATATATGCATGTTACCTCATATCTCTCGAATTTGTGAATCGATTTTGATTATTATTGTTTTAATGTATACCTTCATTCAGGGTGGTTCCACATATAAATTTTACTAAAAGGAGGCTTTTTTTTGTTAAAAAGTTTTCTATCAGTCTTTTTTTATTTAATAAATTCTAAAACGCTAACTCAGCACTTAAAAATACAATTTTAACAGAACTTTTTTAACCCGCCGCCCCCTTGACTTCAAGAAAATGATCCCATGTGCCAGTTAATTGTTAGGGGACTTCAATTTTTCGTTTTAGTGAAAGAAAACAACCGGATAGATACGTTCCAGTTTAAACAGAGAGGAATGTTAGATATTTTAAATATTTCAGTTAATAATTATTGTATATAGTTTATCAAATAGTACGTCAGCATTATACAATTAAACAAGCCGTGAGGTGGGTCGTTTATTAGGACTAAAGTGCGACCCTTGAGGTCCACACGACGAACTTCCCAGTTTGATAAATATTTAATAATAATAATTAAATTAGATTACACAGAAAAGTAATCATTTTAATCATTAAAACATCAATAATTAAAAAAAAAAAAAACGGCTGAACCGATTTTTATAAAATTTATGTCGGATCAAAATGACGTTAACACGCCTCGATTGACACCCTTACGAAGTCGATATAATTTTTTATTCGCGAGATATTGTGTAAAATCTACTTTTTTGGAGGTTATTTGGTTAAGAAAAAAGAACGGCTGAACCGATTTTAAAAAAAATCCTTTCAGATCATATTTACGTTAATACGCGTCGATTGGCACCCCAACGTAGTCGGTATCATTTTTCGTTCTCGAGATTTCGTCTTAGAAAGAAATGGATACATACATACGTACGTACGTACGTACGTACACACACACACACACACAGACATCTTTCTAAAAGTAGTGTAAAAATAGTGTAGTGACCTTGAAACATAAAATTTTTTTTTCCTTTTTGATTTCGATTTTCGGACCCATTACAATAACTTCCAATGGGAAGTTAATAAGTTATGATGTAAGCGGTAAATCTGTAGAAATGTATTTTTAGTTACGATTATTAAATAAAAAGTTTTTGAGCTGTTAAGTTAAAATAAAAAACCTTGTCTTGATTTCAATATAAATCCTAAGAACTTAACAGTAGGTATTGTTAATTTACATCCGTAACCATGGTTATGTATTTGTGATAGAAAAAGATAGAAGAACTGCTCTATTATCCATCTCTATCTTTTGCATCCACACTTTTTTGGGTGGATTCCCTATTCTATCGTAATTGTATTTTAAAGACCACCAACAGCTAAGGTTATTTGGGCCTAGCACCAATTCATATTTTCAATTCATTATTTTTTTTTCTTTTTTAATAATAAATTGAAAATCCAATTGACACTTTTACCAGCTCTCGGGCTAGAACTCGGGAACTGGGGACTTGTAATAGAGGAACCATAGCAACGCCATGTTCCCTATTCTGTCTATGATATTTCTATGGTCATTGCACAATCGGTATTTTGTATGTACCTAGTGTTAATTATTTGGCTATCAGTGAGAGAGCCCTCTTTAAACCATTAAAAAAACTTACCTTTTTCCAGAATTCAGCAGACAGATTTCACGGTTCCAAATTCAGTTTCTTTGAATACAGCAAAAAAAAATTATCACAGAAGCCAACAAACTTATTAATAATTAAATAGTCCAATTGACTAACTTCTTAAAATCAATTTCTTAACACCAAACACTATTAACGAAATAAACGTCGCGTTTGAAATGAAGTTAAAAATAAACTGCCAACATTCATTAAATTAATAATTCGTAATAACTACTAATTTAATAAAACAACGAGGGGACAAAGACAAGGTGACTTACGAAACCACAATGTAATCAAATCATTAACGTGCAGAAAATTATAGAAAAGGGGGCGAAAAATTTTAAACAATTCACAAATGGCACGTGTAAAAACAGGTCAAGCTTGAAAACAACCAAGATCGTCGGAACATCGTTGTTCTAAGTTATATTCATCTTAAGGCCAGTCGAGCGCACACGTGCTACTTTTTGTAACGAAAACGCGCGATTTAGCAACTGTATCTACACGAAATTTCTCGTGCAATCACGGCAACAGCACGGAGACTCGATCGCAGTGTCGCGCTATCTAGCGATCGATGCGTTTATTTCGCATTCACGCGCCTCTGCGTGAAGAAGTGCATTATTTTATGTGTTTTAAAAATTGTTAAATTGTGTTTTAAAGACCACCAACAGCCAGGGCCGTAGCTAGAGCTGAATTCAAGATAGGGTACTGAAAGTTTAAAGTAGGTCTGAAGCAAAAAACTACAATTTATTAATTGGATTGCCCACCTCATCTGGTGATATCAAATTGCAAAAGCAAAAAAACGGTGAATTACAATTTAATCAAAAAAAAAATACATAACTTGCCATGTTATTAAATTTCCGAAGAACTTTTTAGATCCAACGAATTTAATCTTGTTTTTCCAAATGTCAGATAGATCAAGTCTGTCATTCTGTCGTGACAGTCTTTGCGGCTTATTTATAATTCCTTAAACTAGGGCACTGGATGTTTTAAGGTAGGGCATTGCCCCTTAATGCCCCCCCCCCCTAGCTACGGCCCTGCCAACAGCTAAGGTTATTTGGGCCTAGCACCAATTCATATTTTCAATTCATTATTTTTTTTTAATAATAAATTGAAAATCCAATTGACACTTTTACCAGCTCTCGGGCTAGAACCGATTTTCGGAAAGCCGTGACCACAACCTTTTTTGAGGGCTGGATCCGCGCCTGCTTAATAAAGTATTTAAAAATATAAATTATTATTACTTAATACTTACCGACGTTAACACCCGAACATTGAACAGAGTGGGGACTTGCACAGCGGAACCCATAACTACATGTCCAGTTCTAATTCATTTTTATATAAAGCGTTTATTACCATTTTATAAGCAAATTCAATAAATTGTGTAATTGTGTTTTAAAGACCACCAACAGCTAAGGTTATTTGGGCCTAGCACCAATTCATATTTTCAATTCATTATTTTTTTTTTTTTTTTAAATAAATTGAAAAGCCAATTGACACTTTTACCAGCTCTCGTGCTAGAACCCGAGAACTGGGGACTTGTAATAGAGGAACCATAGCAACGCCATGTAAACAACAGCGCCGCTACACTCTCGGCTATTCTCAAGCCCAGCAAATTCAATAGGTACATTTTTCCGTAGATATAACTACGTCTTTACCTACAACCAACGATTTAACTCGTCCAATTTAATTCTTTTGAATTTTTTACAATCTTGTTTAACAAAATACAAATTAAAAGTAACAGAACGTCACTGGCATATTTTTTTGTTATATAAATCAAGTTATTGCAAGAAATAGAAACTTATGCAAAGGCCAATGCCTGTCGGTTTTCAGATTTTAATATAGAATAGAATAGAATAGAAAACAAATTTATTGTTTAACCAAATTTGGATACAACAAGTCATTAAATTAAAATACAATCAATAAAACAAAAAAACTAGCTACTTACGAATGTAAATTATTTTGTATATCCCAGCGCTCGAAGCGATAATAGAGCACATCCCGCTGAGTATACAAAAGCGGAGAAATTGAATCTTCCCACAAAATTCACAAAAAAATCTTACCTTAGAAAAAATGCGATTTTTGATAAAAATCGAAATCTCGCAGAACTTTTCACAAAATGCACCATGCTTATAGAAAAAAAGATACCTACGCTATTCCAATGGGCACAAGCGCAGTATATGCAATCTTTTTCTTTTGGAAGAACGCTACTGCACACTTAGACAGTGTTCAGAAGACTGAAATTCGAATTGAATTGTGTTTTAAAGACCACCAACAGCTAAGGTTATTTGGGCCTAGCACCAATTCATATTTTTAAATAATAAATTGAAAATCCAATTGACACTTTTACCAGCTCTCGGGCTAGAACCCGGGAACTTGTAATAGAGAAACCATAACAACGCCATGTAAACAACAGCATTGCTACAGATCGGCCATTCTCAAGCCCACTGAAACTCGAAAAGGTATATTCTTTCAATAATTATACTACATTACGAATTTCAATCTTCCAAAAACATTTTCTCCCAGATTCCACTGAAATTCGAAATACAGTGCGTTCAGAACACTGAAATTTCGGAACATTGCGTCAAATACTGAAATTCCGGATATGGTACATTCCAAAGGCAAATTTAGAATGTGATGTGTTCAAAACTGAATTCTGGATACGTTACGCTCGGGAAGCCAGAATATGTATCTGAAAGACTGAAATTTCGGATGCGATGCACTTGGAAGACTTAAATTCAGGATGTGATGTGTTTGGAAGAGTGAAATTAGAATGCGTTCGGAAAACAAATTTGGAATGAATGAATTGTGAATTATAGACGCTCGACATCAGAGGTCATTAGCGTCTGTAAGGAAACAGAAAACAAATTTGGGATATGATGTGTTGGGAAAACAAATTTGAGACATGATGCGTTCGGATATTGGTCGGAGGTTAAATGAGTTAATCGACTGTTTTTATTTCACATACAACTGTTTATTCATTGAGACATATTATTAATATAAATGAATCAGTCCTCACAGAAATGCTATTAAACACAGGTTTCAGTGTGTTAAATGTTATGTCTGTCTGTCTGTATATACTGTATTATTATACCAGAGAAGCCCGAGTAGAGAGAACCAGTCAAATATGATTATTTTTTAAAATACAATAGGTAATTAATTAATTATTCTGATACGGGTAAATACCATAAATGTCGGACAATATTATTTATTTCCATTTACTAACTTTAAAGAATTAAAAAAAAAAGAACACTAACTGTTTAGAGCTGATACCATCGGCAAAAAAAGAGAGTAAAAATACAAGCGAAAAAGAAACAACTTACAAAAGCGAATGATTATTACAAATAAAAAAAGAAACTGAAAAAGAGAAAAATACATATGTTTTACATCGAAATTCAAATATTGTATCTGTCATTAAACGAATATTATTAATTATAAAAAAAACGTTAAAAATTTGCTTCGCAAAACGGTGTGATTTTTTAGCTGTAATTGACGACGAGACGCGCGCGATTATTCTAATGCAATGAGCCATTGGGTTCTATGGTGCGTTTTGTTTTTGTTTTTTCTTTTGTTTTTGTGTGTTGTACAATTGGTCGGTGTGTGTTGTTCCTTTTCATTGAAAGAACGCATCAAATAAAACAGGTGTATGCTCATATTATTATTATTGTTTGTTGTAGTTTCAACTCCTTAATTAATTACTGCTAAAATACATCACATCGCAAAATGCATTTGCAGGAATAAAATATATTTATAATATAATAATATAAAAAGATCGCGCGTGCGCGCTTTGCGCCGCGACGACGGCGGCGAAAACGCGCTCGCGGCAAAGCAATCGTCGCGAACAGTATCGCCGACGTTTGCGGTCACTCAGAGTTGGACGTCGGCCGGTCGGCGTGGCGGCTGTGAGTGAGACAACAAGACCACCATACTCTATCTCTATCGTGAGATTCGCACACCGCCCCCACACTTCTTCCCCAAATATCCTCGAGTCACCGATACATAAATGATATAAAAATGGATGCTAGATGCTGTTGGCAACACTGACTGCTATTAGCAGTGTGAAGCGAGTTACAGATCATGACCTTGAGACTTTCGACTTTATAAAAGTCAATCTGCTCATGTCGTTCGCAATGAACTCGAACTTTTTAAGCACTCACCTCGCATCCAGTTATACAAATATCCGTGTTACAAACACCTCCGCGCCCCACCCTTCCCCCCTCCGACTTACCAAATATACAGTACATAAATACAGTAAGAAATTAACAACCAAACAATCGATAAAAAAGAGAAACAACCACAGTTTTGAACTGCTATCAAAATTTATGTACATTTTAGATAAAAATAATAAAACTAACATTAAAATAAAATAATATTAAAACGTAATTTGTTTTATAAACAAAATACCGACACCGCCGACTGACGGTTGAATACTTTTTAATTTTTAGAGTCTGTCGGCAGTTAAAAAACGTGACAAGTTACTCAATGACTAAACAAATTAAAGAAGCGATACATTTATTGTATAAATTCTGATCGCCGTACTAAAAATAATTTTGTCAATATATTATTATATTACTATATTCGAGTTCGCGTCCAAAATTGCCCGGTTTCGGACAAAATCACAAATTAAAACTCAAATCTCACAGCCGGCACGACCAACGATTGACAAAAACTGTGCGCCCGACGGGCCGTTTGGCAAGCGCTTATAAAAACAAGAAAAGAGAATTGCTTGCAAACGCGGCACGGGCGGGCGCCAATCATTTTTGCGTTATTCAAATTCACATCATACTCTGAACAGAAAAAAAAAACACATTACATTACAAAAAATCTTCATTACATTAACATCATCATTCAATCATCAAGTCAAATATTAATAATAATAATAACTACAAAATGGACGACTAGCAGAATTAATCTAGTCGTTTCTAGCCATAACTACTGTGGGAATTTTTACTTTTAATGAATATGATTTTTTTAATATTGTTTTTTTTTCTTTATTCGGGATCATATTTTACCATTATTTTAAAATAGAATTTAACGAAAAGAGAAAAATAATTAAAAAACATATTGTTAATACACAATTTTTCTTGTATGTATGCTTAATTAATGAATAATTGTCTATTATTTTTTTTTCTTTTAACAGACGTGTGTATATATGTATTAGAAACCATAATTATAATTAAAAAAATCCAGTGAAAGAAATGACATTATTATATCGAGTTTTGTTTTTTTCAAAATTAATAGGTGGTCGGTGATATTTTTGCTGTGGTAGGGTGGCGCGCCCCATCATGCGATGTAATACTCCAGAACAAGGGGGCAACGACTTTCAACTATTTTACTTAAAAAAAAAAATACTTATTTGTTGGCAGTAACGGGACAACTTCAATGATTTCATCTTTATAATTAAAAATCAATCAACATATTATGGTGTTTTACAAATATTACTAAAATTCATTAAATAATAAAATAATTAAAAAAAAAAAAAACAACGTATACAAAATTATTTTTTTTTAATACGAATTATAAAAATTTATGCATATTTTTTGAAAAAATTTAATATTAATTTTTTAATTTTGATATTGACAATATGGAGAGAACACTAAATTATTAAAATAAAGTTATAACCTACTATATGCAACAACGAAAGAAATGTACTCCGAATATATTATATAATATAAACAAAAGTAGCGAAAGTGGGGGGAGTTATTTATTGTATAGATGGCAGTAGTGTGATATTGGCTTTGTCGCACAGACAGTATGGTTTGGTTTTGAACTTCGAAAACTCTTACACAGCAGCCCTTTCTCTCTTGTTAAATAAGTGGCTCTCTTTCCTTTACCAACTCTTCACAATTCAACAGAAATAATATTTCAACGAGACATAACGAACAATACTTTCTCTGTAAAGCGTAACAAGCAATCATTAAACTTACAGGCAATAAACAATACACCATCATCTAACACTAACACAAAGGTGGTTCACATTTCTTTTTTAAAAAAAACATGGCGACAGACGTCCTGTTCTCGAACCATCCTGCGATACACATCGTCAACTTGACAAATCGATAAAAAAATAATCATTATTATAAATACTTCATTAGTATATTAACAGGTGTTTCTTTTTCTAAAACCTCTTCGCCCCGCCCATAAAACCAGCACCCACTGTACCTTTCAACAATGTCTATATAAAACTATATTTAAAATGCCAAATTCAAATTTTTTAAATCCATCACTTTTTCTATATACAAAGATTTTTATAAAAATGCAATTTCCACGTTCACCAGAGTTTATATTCAAATCAATAAATATTATCTATACAATATAACAAATCAAATAACCAGAAAGAAAATCTTTAGCTCGCGCTAACCAACAAAACTTACAGTAAAGCATATTCCAATTAATAGAGCCAGTATTTAGTTATCGATATCGTTTCAAAGACACTTAAACGGTACTTTAATTTTACAGTAAATTGAGCGGTCCAACGAGTTTCATTTTTCATTAGAAAAATATAACATCGATACACATATTTGTATTTTATAACATAAATTCATATCACGTTCGGCCAACTATATGAAGGTACGAAAACATTGTTTTTTTTTTTTTTACTCATTCATTTACTTAACTTACTATAAAATTGAACAGCCCGTAAGTACATTTTAGTATTCAATATCGACTGAAACTTTATACCGATAATCGATAGGCAACTATGAACACAGCCCGGCCCTAAATAGGAATTAAAAGCAATGCTTCCTTTAAAATCTAACCCGCAGAGAGTCAAACTGGGAGACAGTTATCATTACATTAACAAAATGAAAAAAAAAAATTAAAAAAAAAAATTAAAATTAAAAATTAAAAAAAAAAAAACAAAACAAAACCCTGTCGACGTTCGTCAACCATTCACACACACTGTCTGTGGACAATGCGCAAGTGCAGAGCTTCGGAGTGGACAGAAGAGAGAGGGAAGGGACACGTTGTGTTGTGGTGTAGAGCCGTTTGAATTATTTTTTGACATCTGTGTGTACTGTATGACACGGGTCAGTTGTATAATGTCTGTATGTAATGTGTTCTTTAAGAGTCTGTTCAAGACTCGCGTCGATCGTTTCTCTCACGAAACCAGTTTTATATCCGTATATAAATATCTCTAAACGTGTCAAAAACATAACCTATTTCAAAACTCGTACGAAAGAAACAACCGACGAAGCGAACAAACTCTCAAAACGCACGCGTGTTTATGAATGTTTTGTGTTCGTATGTATGTGTTTGTGTGTGTGTGTGTGTATGTATGTGCGGTTTACCAATAATAATTACAGTACTGATATAATATTATAGAGAATGTATGTTACGGTGGTGACGATGGTTTTTTTTGTTGCTGTCGGTTGTTCGGTTGTTGTTTTGTTTGTTGTTGGTGTTGTTGTTGTTGTTGTCGACCGTTATTTACAAGCGGTTGCGGTTTGCGACGAGCGAGATGAACGACTGCGGCGGTGGATGACAGTATCGAGCGACAGTCGCGCGTTGTGGTATACGCGCGTACCGCCCTAGCTCCATCCCTGGTATGAGTCTTGGTGCCAGGTGCCGCCGCCTCCTCCCGCTTGCATGTCGGCACCGTTCAGGCCGAGCGGCTGCTGCGCCAGCGGCGCGCTGCCCCAGTTGCTCTGGTAGCGTCGCTTCGACTCCCCCTGGTTCTGGTGGCCCCCGTCCAGCTTCCGCTTACCTACGCAAACGGACAATCATCGATGCATTTACGTTGCCAAGTCATGTATTTCTAACTACACCTTTGACGGCGAGAAAAGATCTAAACAAGGCACTCTCTTCTACATGTGACCAACTCAGAACAGAGACACCTATAGAAACAGCATATGATTACGTCGCTTGTGAAGCCACAACTATACACTAAAGTACAACCGGTTAAGTACATTATGATCATTGCTTGTATTCCGTAGTGTTGTCGTGTTGTGTGCCTGGATGTTACAATAAAGGTTCCAAAGCGCTTATTAAAAATCAAGGTGTTTTTAAAATGGAGTTGAAATCATGTGACCTTAATGTTCACCGCTCGTCTCGACTGGCTTCAGTTGTACATACCTACGAGCTGTGACCACTTTTATTCTGAGTTTTAGGCTACACTCATTTATTTAATTTCAGAGAAGCTCTATTGAGCATGAAACAAGGTTAAACAATCGAATATACAATACAATTTATATTATATCTCAATTCACTATTTTAACAGGGGGCCGCCATTCCCGGGCAGCGCCGCCTGAACACGGCTGGTTATCTTACTTATATACGATTTGATCTTTTCTCGCCACGACAGGTACGCACAGAAGATTTCTGCTTTACAGTAAACAAAAACAGACATTGCTTCCATCGAAAGCAACTTCGACTTAACGAAATTCTCGTTTCTGTCTATATTTATATTCACATTTAAACGTTCTGAAGACCTCTCTATATTTATTCACATTTAAACTTTTTTAAGACCCCTCAACATTTTAGAGTCTTGATGTGTGACAAAATAATCTAAAAACCCCTTTTCAGCTGCTCAAACTACAAAGAGGATCTTGGAATACGAAAAAAGCTAAAAATAATCGCTCAACTTTTGCAAAATAATAATGCGATTAACGTCCGTTTCTCGACATTGTCGTGACAGACGCCACTCGCACCATCGCTACCGTGAATTTGCCACGGTCCTCATATTTTCTTCATACTTAAATTTCAACTTAGTTAATAATAATCTGCGATCGGGGGAAATTTAGGAAATTAAGAGGTTTGGCAGTTAATTGGCCATGGCCGTGTCTAAAGGTACGTGCATTACGCAGCTGGGATTCTAGATGGTAGCATGTACGGTAGATGGTCGCTGAAATTATAAGAGCTTAAGTCGCGTTTGAAATGTCAGATAGCGAGGACGAATATTTGTGTTCTTCTGCTACAAAGTGGTATATTTTAATTACAAATTTGGGTAGGAACTATCATGTCCACCCTATTAATAGAAAACTATATAAACATGACGAATTTCATCATTTATACCAAGAATTAAAATTTTACCCAAACCGTTTTTTTGAAAACCTAACACTTTTAAATACGTCTTAGAAAAAACTCCAAAACAAATTAAATAAAAACTGGCAAATTTTCACTTATTAAACTAGTCACATCCATTGCGAAACATGTAACGGCCATTTGGCAGTTGTCACACGTTGGTTGTAGTAGTCAGCGCGCTGAAAGAATGGTGAGAAACATTCTTGTATCTAGCAGCTCTGCTACACTGACTGCTTAGTTATGTACTCTCGCATATATAACAATGCATTAATTTAAGCAAGCCCTGCTATGATCTACGCTACCATCTAGAATCCCAGCTCCATACTGCATGTACCTTAAGGAACCATTTGGATATTTATTTGGAATTATTGAGGGAAACCATGAAAAACAGCGCCAACACGGCCCGTACAGGAATTACCGTTTCTTGGCGAGATGCGTTAGAAAAAGGTTCAATCAGAATTCAAACCCAGTACCTTCCGAATGTGAACACACAGTGTTATCATCACTGCTTTATTCACTCGGTCTTTTTGCAAAATAGTAAAATGCTGTTTAAAAGTAAATATAAACACAGACTTTTGTAATTGCATCACTAAGACAAAAAATTCAAACGCAAATAATGAGGGCTACGATATTTTCATTCGTCAGATAGCGCTTGTGGCAAGTAAGGTATACGTCAAACGCTCACATTTTTTATTCGTCAGATGGCGCTAGTGGCAAGTGTCAAACGTTTAGAGATTTGCGGTTTGTATTTAGTGATTCTTCATTTATCCATTATTAAGAAACAAATAATAAAATAAATACAAAACTGCAATTTAGCCTTTAAATGAATGAGTGCAGATAATTCACTTGCTAGTGGCGTCATCAAGTGGACGGAAAATATAAACAGTACTGACATTTAATTGGAATCAGTGACGTATAGACCTTTTCATCATTTTCAGTCACGCGCAAGCGCCGTCGCCATGATTATGACCGCGGGATTCAGAAGTTTCGTACACTTTTTGACGCAATGACTGGGCCAGCAATGTTTTTCAATGTTAATTTAGATTAATATGTTACTGCCGGTGCTAAATTAGTGTACAAAACAGTGGAAGAACACTTGTGCTAAATTGAGACGACGATTGACGTGCCACGACCGGAAAACCGGTGGAAGTAAACGAAAATTGGTTGAAAGGTTAGAATCATACCTATCATACCTAAATCGTAAAAAAGTTTATCTTCAAAAGTACTGAAATATTTTTCTAGGATGTTGTACCACTTCTTTAAATAATATTTCTTATTTATTTACTATTTACTTATTCAAAATCAATCACTTTCCATCTGTCAATATGAAAAGTGTCCGAAAAACATGGCGGAATTGGGCACATGCGCAGAAAAAAATGTTCGTTGATGAAAAAGTCTAACCTCACTTATCAGTGGCGCTAGTGATAGAAATAAGCCTGGTAGCTCTCACTGGTGCATTATAACCTTTGCCTTGAAAATACATAGACATACAAGAACCCATTTATGCCCGTACAAGGATACGGAAACTACATAGTAACTAAATTAACAATATTCTGAAGCACCACTTCTGCAATTTTTTTTAAATAAAAACAAATCGACCAAATAAACAAGAACCTGCGGGAGCATAAATAGGCCACAAACTTAGCGATGCAATTAACAAAACAAAAACTTACAAGTTTGGTTACAAATTTGAAAAATGTCAATGATGAATGTTCTTTCGAGATTTTTATAAAATGTTAATGAAACAGAATTTTGGCAGATTGCAGATTTTACAAAGTAAAACGAATTTTGAAAAATTATTCTTGGTAAGAATATTCATACAGATAATATAAATTGCAATTTCTTCATAAAACAGTTGAAAAAAAAATGTAATCATATTTTTGTCACAAAAATTAGATGCAAAAAAAAAGTTTAATAATGCATGATTAAGTAATAAACTTTCGGCTGTTCGACATACACGGCGTCACGTGTCACCGAGCGCATCCAACTTACTCTTCTTTTGTTTCTTGTTTAAAATAAATTAGTGACGCAAAAGTTCGATGAAGTGCGGGGCACTGGTACACATTCTGCGTCAACCCTATTATTGACCATAATTGCCTTAATAACTCGTTACTGTATAATGATGTAAACTAAACAATGGTATGGATAAAAAAAACAAAATTCACGAATAGTAAAATAACTATAAGAGCGAATGAATATCAAAAACTTATTCAAAAAAAAAAAAATCAAAAATTTAGCTAGATCTAAAATGTTATGCGACTTTTGGTCATAATAAATTTCAAAAGCCACTCCAGGTGAATGAAAAGAACATTTCTGAAAAACTACTCTCCTCTACACGGAAAACCCAAAATTTAATATGATACATTTTTAGAGTGTTAGGTCTCCAAGTCGTTGTATGAATAATAAGAAGTGTTAGAAATACCTTGTATTTTTGGTGTCCGTCTTGTGACTTCATGTGTTGTTAACACGATAATAAAATTAACCACACCTGAAGATAGCAACTCGTTGCTGAAACGCGTCGTGTTAACAACACATGAAGTCACAAGACGGACACCAAAATGCAGGGTATTTCTAATACTTCTTATTATCCAAAATTTAAAATCTACATCTAATAGAGAGACTAAATCTGCATTTTACGCCTTCCATTGTTTACTAATTAGGACTAATTTAAGGCCGCGTTTTCATTTTTGTGAAATTTGCTCTCGTCTCAGACCACAATTTAAAAATTACGTACACTTCGATGGGCACGTCAACTGTTTTATGAAGTAACAATAAAAAAAGGACAGTAAAAAAATAAAACAATAAACTTAACGCATAACATATTCCAGCTTCGCAGTACGTGTCGATGACACCGTTTTAGTGGTAAAAATGCAAAGCTGAAATTGGGAAGCGAGAGTCCAACAGGTTTGATTATAGATTACCTAAGACGAAAGGTGGTCAATCACAAACAAAGAGGTTTGGTTTTTTCTCATCCACAATGTCGTAACCGTTTTCAACAAAACTTAAGCAACTACCAACATAACTGCAATAAAAATAACATATTGGATGGTCAACGCTTTTTAAAAATCAATCTAATAGCCGTCTTCAATTGATTGATAAACGTGACACCCAGCCCGAGATCAGATCGGCTCTAACATAATGAGCCAGTAAACGACTTTTTATTTATTATGTCATTAGGAAGAGCCCCGTCTAACTTAAATAATGCCCCTGAATTATTTTTTTGTCCAGCACTTTAAACGGCTTCACAATACAAGCGACTAGGCCCTGCAGTCAGGGTCCGGTTTGATTAGTCGAATATCCCATTTTGATATCGTTTGAGACACACACACACCTGAACTAACGTAACAACAAACTAGTGAATTCTATATACTAATATGGATAGTTGATAGCGATTAAAAAAATGGGTTTTGTATGTGGAGAATGTTCAAGCACATATTCTTCAAGACAGGCATTAATGTTCACAAAATTAGAATGAAAACTTCACATAAAGCTTGTAATCTAATTCTTTCTATAAAATTTGATCAATTTTTTGACATTTCAAAATAAAACCTAATTTAATATTACTATCTGAGATATTAGGATGTCCAAAATTTATACAATAACAGTGTTCTTGAGAAATAGGAATAGAAAAATAAATTTCAATTAAGTTGTATTTTGAAATGTCAGAAAATTATTCGACTTTTATAGAAAGAATTAGATTACAAGCCTTATCTGAAGTTTTCATTCTAATTTTGTTAACATTAATGCCTGTCTTGAAGAATATGTGTTTGAACATTCTCCACATACAAAACCCATTTTTAATAGCTATCAACTATCCATATTAATGTACAGTGTTCACTAGTTAGTTGTTACGTTCGTTTAGGTGTGTGTTTGTTTGTCAAACGACATCAAGATGGGGTATTCGATCAATCAGAATGGACCCTGACTGCAGGGCCTAGTCGCTTGTCTTCACAATAGGTACATTTTCAAAGTTGGTTAAATAGACCACACCTTTATTTTTCCTTTCAAGCGGCTGACGTCACATGCTCCGAATATAACGGCTTACTCTACTGCACATACATTTAATACATGTTTTGATAGTTGATTGATAGCAACGGTGCAATAGGTTTTAGACGGCCTGGTCGTAAAGATAAAGTCCGCCTCGCGGATGTTGTGACGTAAGCAGCTATTAAAGTTTAAAAATTTGTATCCCCGTAAATACTTAGCGTATTGAAATGAAATAGACGCCATTGTGTTTCTGGTAATGATTTCTAATACGAAACAGTCATATATTTTTTTTTTTTTTTTTAATTTTTTACAGCCTCATTGATCTTGCTTTTATATCGCCCAATTATCAAAAGATTCTCAAAAAGAGTAAAATCTGCAATACAGCTACAAATCTGGCAATGTCACATTTATCGAAAAGTTATCCATTCAAGATATTCAACAAATTTTCAGTTTTTATAAAAATAAAAATTGCGTTTATTTGTTTTCACTTGTGTGAACAACTTCTCTCAAACTACTCTATCAAAATATAAAACATTTTTCACTGTTGTTTCTTAACAAATTATATTTCGGTATTGGCAAGTGGCTTTTCTTTGAAGCTATGCTATCTTGCGACTAAAATAGGAACTGACCGGGCCATCTGTCAAGACATCACACGTTCCTTATTATTATTATTATTATTGTAGATTATAGACGCGTCAACAAGTCTGTTCCTTATAAGATATTATTGTAAATAATTGGAGATCCTATGCAACAGAGGTCATCATCAGCGTCTTACGATTATTATATTTAGTTCAAAAGATTCAATGAGGACTACCATTTTTTTTTTTTATTCGTCACATTGCAATCGTGGCAAGTAAGGTATATTGTGTCAAATGTTTACATTTTTATTCGTCAGATGGCACTAATGGCAAGTAAGGTATGTGTCAAACGTTTCGAGATTAACTGTTTGTGTTCAATCATTCTTCATTTATCCATTATTAAGGAATAAATACATTTGAATGGCTAGTGGCGCCATCTGTGGCCGAAAATATAAACAGTACTGACATTTGAATGACACAATATACCTCACTTAGTGACGCTATCAGGTGGCAGAAAAAAGTCTGGTAGCCCTCATTACATTCAGTGAGATGAGTTTTATTTACCAATCTTATTTATATCACTCGTTTATTTCCATTGGCAACGTTTAATATAACCTTGAATTTCTTCATGAATGTGACAGATGACCCGACTTTGTTAGTTCCCAAAACTACTATGGAGTTAGTTAATTTATTAAAACAAATATCGGTTTTAATTTTGGTCAATTAAAAAAAAAATAAATACAAAATTGGCGTGGTCACGCAAAACTCATTTACAATAAATTCTCAACGAGAAGAACGAAGTAGGCGATTTTCGAATTGTATCAAATAAGCCGCATGCATTCGGTATATTTTTGCAATATTATTAGTACAGTTGCTCACCTGGTAAACTTCCCTTGGCGCGTTGTGCTCCACGGGCCTGCGCGGCCTGGCCCTGCCTGGCCGCTGCCCCACGGGCTCCGGCCGCTCCGGCCTGGCGCGCTCCCCGGTTGCCCCCACGGCCCGCCGGTGGCCCACCTAGTCGGCCCCCACGAGCCGCCGCCCCACGCCCACGACCACCCTGTCACGGCACACAGAATACTATTAGACACTCCGTCACCAATTAAAATAAACATATATGCCAATTAACAGTGAACGTACCGCACCGGTTGACAAAGCAACCAGAACAGCCGATGGCAGCACTGTACAAGTGTACAACCAGCGCTCTTAGTTCGCGTATATGCCGCCATTGACTGTTCTAACTAAAACGGTCCGTTCACGTTATTACAATTTGTATTCTGAATGCACCTGAAGACATATTTCATTTTTTAGATGCATTTTTATAATAAAAAAAAACTGCAATTCCACAATATCAATTTGTAGAAAATATTTAAAGAAATTTGCCTCTCGCGGTGCATAAACAAAACAAAATTTTTAATAGCTTCGAAACCATTTTTCTTTCTTTCTTTTCAAAAATACTCAATTGTGATTCTTCTCAAATCGAGCGGATTTACTTAAAACTGTTTTCAAAAAAATGATTTCGTCTTTAATTAACCTATTTTAAAATAAACATACATTCTGAAGTTTAAATCTCAAAAAAAAAATTAATAATAAAAAAATCGATTACCTACACGTTTCGTTGTGTGAAAGGTAATTCAATTTTTTTTAATTTTATAAGGTTTATTGTGTTATGTTAGTACAGAAAATTAAACATATGATTTCCCACCCAAATCCAATTTTTGTTATTGTTTGCTACCATATCCACCTTATTTTTTTTCTATTTAATTTTTGTAAGGTAATGGATTACTGGAACAAACGGAAAAGTGGACAGGTGAACTTGAAACTGATTCAAGACAAGAAAAAAAAATTTAAGAGCAACTAAATAAAATTGTTTTCGCGCCCAAATTTTATAAATCTGTTAAATTTCAATATGGCGGTCTGTTCAACAATGGTTGAATAATTCAACCGCCGTAATTTTGCATTTTGCTCACCGAGCGAAATTTCGGATCACAACAAATTAATAACACATTTTCAATTGCATAACGAAATGAAAAGGGATTATTTTGGATATAGAGTGGGATTCCTAGGATCATGATTATTTACGATACGTCGAAAAGTTCATTTCCGCAAGGCTATTTCCAAAAAAAACTTTGAATTTTAACACGCAACATGAAAATTATAACTTCAATAATAATCAATAGTTATTCACGACAGCAGTATTTATTTTTGTAAGGCTACTAGTATACCAAGAGCCATTGAAATTGTTAAATTGTGTTTTAAAGACCACCAACAGCTAAGGTTATTTGGGCCTAGCACCAATTCATATTTTCAAGAGCCAGTGAACTTATTCTGTAAGCAAAATTATAAAAGCTGAGAAACTTTGCAGAATCGTATACCTTTCCTGACGAAGGTATCGAAGACATGCCAGGCCGCCAGTGGTAACTTTAGCAGCAAAAGCTGTTCAAAGCTTTAAAAGCTGTCAATTAATAGCTAAAGATGGCAATTAATAGTTATGAAGAATGTTGAGCCTACATTTTTTTACAAATATAAGTAAAATGACAACGTTAGAATAATTTCCCTTATATTAGTTTAACAGTCCCGTTCAGTGAAATGTTCTGCTAGTCGTCTAATTTAAGCGAAAGATAACTATGGTTATAATCGATAATTTAAATCAAGATGTGATTTCAAAATAAGCCGATCAGCAGAAAATTTCACTGAACGAAACCATTGTTAAACTAAGGAAATTTTTAAAAGAACATCTTTTGTCATTTTACTTATATTTGTCAAAAAATGTAGGCCCGACATTCTTAGTAACGATTAATTGTCTAGGTGATACAAATTTCCCCTCTATTGAAGCATTTCCCCTTTATGCTGTTTATATAACTTAAAATGTCAAAATGGGTAGGTTACCTAGAGGTGCGTTCCACTTGGCAACCGCAACGCCTACAACGACCAAACGGAATAAGCGCGGTCGTAAGGCGTGGGCGTAGTAGGCGCCAAGTAGAACGCACCTTAGGTGATACAAATTATTTATTTCTCCTTTATCGTTACATAAGATTTGAAATAGATACGTCGTTAAAGAAGTTTTCACTTCAAAAATCGCGAATGAGTTACGGAAATGAACTGTGTCGACTGAACTGATTTCAACAAAACATATTAATACAATATTATTATTATAAAAATTATAATTTGTGGCTGGTAGCAAAACAAACCTGAGTGCTCCCGGGTCCATTCAAATCGAAGTACATTGTATTCTGAGTCAAAGGAGTACCATCATCCAGATCCTATTTGTTACATAAGGGGGCATCAATCATTCTGTGTATAGTTTACACTTTTTAACAGTTCTTTTGTTTCTTTGTTTTATAAAATGTATGATCGGTCGCAAATGCGCGACAAATGGAAAACCGTTTTCAATCGGCTCAACCCGACAGACATCGTTCGAATCGGCGCCAAGTTCAGTTAAGCAACGCGCTCTTACTATATCGGTACAATATTTTTTTGCCACGGCAACGACATATCGTAAACTACAAACAGTAGTCGACGACATTTTAATAAAGAATTTTTTTAAGGTCACTGAAAGCTATGGTTATTTGGGCCTAATACGCGTTTTTAATTTTTAATAGTAACTTGAAAATCCAGTTGGAACTTGTACCCGTTCTAGGATTAGAATCTGGAAACTGGGGGCTTATAATAAAAAAATTACGGATCAATCAATTGCTTTAAAAACATATGAAGTACAAAAACAGACTATAATTCTACTCCGTTTAAAAAAATTTAAGAGTATTCGATACCGTAAGTCACTCCTCTGCACTCTTCGTCTCAAATCCTTTCCCCTCGCCTAAAAACAGTTATGGCTCTCTCGAGGCTATTTTTAAAGCTAAAGGGTTCGGGTAAACGCCAAATCAAGGACCAAGAATCACACTAGATCCATCAGGCGAAAAATTGAAAAAAAATTTCGTAATCTTTCGCACGTAGCCAAAACTTTTTTTCAAAAAATTCGCCTGAATGATCTGTAGCGTGATTCTTGGTCTTTCATTTGGCGTTTATCCGAACCCTTTAGCTTTAAAAATAGCATTGGGAGAGCCATAACCATTTTTAGGCGAGAGAAAAGGATTTGAGATAACGTTTTGTTTAAAACAGTGACCAATCTTTTGATTCCCAAATAATGCAACAAATTGACTACCTATCTTAGAATAAAATTTTAACAATAATAATAATAATACAGTCAAACTTCGATAGCTCGAACCATGACTTGCCACAAAAAAAGATCGAGTTATCAAGACTTCGAGTTATCAAATAATATTAATTTTCACTCTTGACGCTACTGCCAACCAATTTTGTTCGAGTTATCGCAGTTCGATTGTAATCTTTTTTGAAACCGGTTCGAACGGCTAGGTTCAGCAAAAAGTTGGTTTTCAGCTTTGCCACCAGACTGCACCACTGTCACGATATAGCGAGCGTTCTTACCGCGGCATGAATCGTCTGCGCCTCCAAAAACCGTTACGAAGAGCCGCGGTCATTATTATATTTCCAGATGGCCGCCGAATACGAACGAATGAAATATGAAACCCCAATGTAAACAGTTTTCCATGTACATGCTTTGAACTCGATCATTTTTGACGCATGCACACTTTTGTGTACAACATTCGACATAGAAGAGACGACTGCAGCAGTGTTGCCAAATTAGAAAACACATCTTTAAATATAGGGATTTTATTTATCGATCAGACGAGCCGAAATTTATTATAAACGTTATTTGTCCCAATTTCAATTTCAAGATTGGCATAACACTTATTTAACTATAAAAGAAAGAAACCGCGATATTGGAAATTACCTATCAATATTATATTTTTAAAATGTTACAATTCTAAGGTCGTTTTTCTTTTTTGGACCGATATGTCGTCGTGGATACCGATACAGTAATATTGTGGCACCACCATAGAAATATAGAAATTCTGGAAGGTAAACTGACGCGCTGCTGGCGAGTAAAGACAGACATAGTTAATAGGGTCATCTGTCTTTGTCTTACAGTCTATTAAGACTGTAGTGGAACAAGGACAGGTGGTCCAATAAACTGTCTTTACCCGCTTTCCACGCACAGCAAGATATAGGGAGTAAGCTTTCCGGCATACTTTATTTCCACAAATATATGGAAGTATATTGAATGCTATCTCACTTATCACGGCTCTGATAGATTAAGATTGACAATGAAAAAGTATTTTGTACACTTCTATATTATATTAGTATCGACATATCGGTATTGTGTCAGTTGATGAAAACCGATCTAAATAATTAAATATTTATAAACGCAATAACTTGATGGTCTAATCAAAGAAAAAGTGTCATTTACATAATCTTCTAACAGATAATTAAATTTTGGTAGGTACTAAATTTACTGGAATCTGCGGGATTTTTTCGTTTCACCGACAGTGGAATTTTTTTCCTAAACGTTTGGCAACACTGCAGTGCAACAATAAAAACAAAAGCGGAAACACATCTGCACAAGCGAGGAATGCAAACACAGCCGAGTGTTTCTTTTGGTTAAAATATTAATCCAAAGAAAAGCTGCTGTGAGACAGCAAGTTCTAAGTTAAAAAAAAAAACAAAAGCAGCGCACAAATTAATATAAAGCATAAGCGGCTCTAAAAAAAACAAAACAATTATTTAAAAAAATAAAAAGCGTGTAACGTTATTATATAGGAAAAAAAACTAAAAGCAAAAAGCACACTAAACTATTATTAACACAGTTCAAATAAGCGTATCTGAGTGGTACAAAAACATCGACTGGGGATAAAGAAATTTTTTGGAAAATATTTCAAAACCAGAATTTTAAAAACTAATATCGTGGTTCTTTTGAAAATTTCTATCGCACAAATATAAAACTGAAATCATTTTTTTACATAAAAGATTTAATTTTTGTTCTTTGAACCGGTCTCTGCTTTTGCAAATAATTAGCCAAGCTCTAATTCATATAAATTTATATCGATTGATTTTTAATATTACCAATGCTGTATCAAAACACTCACGTGATTAAAAATCAAATGAAACTTTCAATGAACTAGGAATTTTATTGTCAGTTCACAAAATAATTTCAGTTTTAGAGTTGTGTAAAAAAGGGACAATCGTAAAAAAAAGTGAGGGCGTGTACTTATAGACTAGAGCTGAAGCCTTTGAAAATGGTAAAAAGTGAAAAAAAATTATAGTAGAATGAAACCCATTGAAAAAGGAAGAGAATAGAATAAAAATGAAAGGAAACATAATTTACGGGCGATCTGAGGCCGGGAAGTGGTACGGGGTGGGTTTTTAAGGGTAAAAAACGGTTTATCTGGATTTCCGGCAAAACTATAAGTCCTATGGAAAAAAGTTTAATCGCAAAGCTGTAGGTAATAAAAACATCTACAACTTTTGTATCACACTTTTTTCACATAACCTCAAAATTTATGTAAAAAATTTAAAAAACCAAGTTTTTGGTTTTTTATTTTTATCTTTTACAAAAAACATTTTTTTTTCACGAAATTTGGTGAAAACTTACCTTTTTATGTCCCAAACACATTGTAATTTTTTTGATTTAAAATATTTATTTTTTCACCTTATTTTGACTTAATATCGAAAAAGCACCCTAATTTTCAATCGAAAATTCTCACGTCAAAATATCTGCTTTTTTAAAAAAGTCGGTGGGTTTTTTGTTCGTTGAAATATCTACTTTATGATGGTGTAAAAAAAAATATACATTACTACGGTAAATGTTCTCAGAAAATGCAAAGAAACGAGAAAAAAAACTCGTATCCGAAATTTTTTTTTTAATCATTATGTACAATTTTGAGGTATTTATTAAAATTTACACTTTAATTACTCGTTTATTTGCATTTTCTGAGAACATTTACCGTAGTAATGTATATTTTTTTTACACCATCATAAAGTAGATATTTCAACGAACAAAAAGCCCACCGACTTTTTTAAAAAGGCAGATATTTTGACGTGAGAATTTTCGATTGAAAATTAGGGTGCTTTTTCGATATTAAGTCAAAATAAGGTGAAAAAATAAATATTTTAAATCAAAAAAATTACAGTGTGTTTGGTACATGAAAAGGTAAGTTTTCACCAAATTTCGTGAAAAAAAAAATGTTTTTTGTAAAAGATAAAAATAAAAAACCAAAAACTTGGTTATTTGAATTTTTTACATAAATTTTGAGGTTATGTGAAAAAAGTGTGATACAAAAGTTGTAGATCTTTTTATTACCTACAACTTTGCAATTAAACTTTTTTCCATAGGACTTGTAGTTTTGCCGGAAATCGAGATAAACCGTTTTTTACCCTTAAAAACCCACCCCCTACCACTTCCCGACCTCAGATCGCCCGTAAATTATTTTTCTTTTCATTTTTGTTCTATTCTCTTCCTTTTCCAATGGGTTTCATCCTACTATAATTTTTTTTGGTTTCAAAAATTATCGACCCTGGTCTATTATGTACGCGCGTTAGAAGTTATACTTTTTTGACGTGATTAAAAATTAATTTTTAATTTGCATGCAAATAATTTATTGTAATAAAATAATAAAAGGACTGGAGTGAATTTGTTTATATGGTAACTATGGAAATCATTTATGCTGCAACTTCATCTTGTCAATTTTGATCTTATAGTGTGCGCGCGCATCGTACAAATTCACTCTCATCATTTTTTCATAACGCGCCAAAAGAAGTATAACTTCAAAAAGTAATCTTTGCTGATCAACGTTGTCGTGCATACTCGCACGACCAACCGTATCGACACTCCAATAGCGGGGCACAGTAAATCGCGCGAGCACGAGCATTCAGCACGGGATGAACGAATGACTTTAAATTACAGGCGCTCGACAAATTCAGCACAGATCACTTACCGATACATACTAAGTACTTTTCTCAAATTTGGTTATTGCAAAAAAATCATCGCAGCTGGATGTCAGAACTTTTCGTTAATTCAAATTAGATTTTCTAATTATTTCATCTTATAATGCGATCAGTCGTTTTAAATTTGCTTTTAATCAAAATAAAATATTAGCAAAGAAAAGTTCAACATCTAACTCAGATGATTCAATATAAAGAAAAAAACAAGTTTTAATAAATTAAAAATTTCTCTAAAAACAACAAAATAAAAACAATATAATTTGTATCTAAACGTGTAAAAAATTAACAGCTGCGCTATTAATGACTGATCTGTTTTTTAAGAGAAATAATTACTTTGCTAAAACTGAACACTAAAAATATACCCATTTAAGAAAATAATCAACCGACAAATTATAAAAATAACCAGAAACAACGGTATGTCAAAATATTGTTTCGGCGATGCGTGTTTATTTTCTTGAACGGGTATAGCAGTTGTAAAGGCAAACAAAATGCACCATAATCAACAATTACACAATGGAGCAGCCCTGCAATTCAACAAATAGGTGAGAAACAAACAGCACAAAATCATATCTGAGCCTGCGAAAGGCGCCGCTGAATCAGTCAACTAAAAAATACGCTATAGAAAATGTATAAAAGGCCAGGCTCGAAAAAACACAGAAATGGACATATTCAAATATCATTGCTGACGTTATAAACAAACGCAACTCAATCGCACCAATTATAAATACAAATCTATTACTCAACAACATAAATATAATATACAAAAAAAAAAACAAATGAAACGACATAAAACAAACGCCAACAAAAATATTTGAATATCTGTCATTTATTTTTTTTATTCCAAGCCACTTTTTGGTTATACATGATCAATGTTATCATTAGACTGTCCTAAACAATTAGTTCATTGATAAAAAAATTTTGAAAATCCAATTAATTTTTTGGTCCTGGTTTTTAGATAAGGTTATACTTTTCCCGGCCTTTTTCGTAAGAGAAACGTCAACACAAAACAAAATTTTGTGACAAGCCTTTGTTTCCACGACATTCATTGTTTTCTAAAAATTTCGACACTTTTCTCATCGCCGCAGGTACATGGGTTTTATGGGTGGCTGGCTCAGATATGATGGTACGTTTGACTGTGGCATTGTGTTCCGAGGCACTGTGTTGTGTATGTTCGGTCAAACGGATCGACTGTTAATAATTGAAAAACTTTTGTTTTTTACTGACCATGCAAAATAACACCGTTTAACAAAGAAGACAGTTAAGCTTTTGCAGTTTTGATTTGTTAGTAACATTTTTGCGGAGGCAAAATTCTGTTCGCGTGGAAATCACTCGAGGACTCGCTCAAAGCGTTCAAAAGAGAATTACAGAAACGTACACGACGAGGAAAAATAAAATATAATAATACCGAATCACAGAATCGTTACCACCTCAAAAAAAATGTATTATAGCATTTGTTAGTGACGAACAAATTGCCCTGTTATTGTATTAATAGTAAAAGCATTATGTATTTATAAATAAACAAATGCGTGAAACAATTGCACTCTGGCATAATCACCTTTGTAATTAATATATTACAAGAGTGATACAGAAACATGGTGCAGTCAAAGAGAAAGAAAATGGTGGGCGAGGGGTGGTTGGGAAATATAGAGAGAACACTGTGCCACAATCAAACTGCCTTAAAAATTACATTTTCACAATTTCTTTTTTTTTTTTTTTGCTCAAATAATTTAGTTTGTTATGTTTAGTTACTATCAAGGCCGATAGACGTTACAGCGAAAATGAATGCCATGGACAAACTCGGTTCAACAGTTCCGAATATTACCAACAGATGGAGAGGATGCGGTTGGCGAGAAACGAAAATAAGGCGTCGATCGACCTTGGTCAGATACAGCGACAACATCAAACAGACAACAACAGACATAATGTATGTTATATAAATAATTATTTAAGTATTACATAAGAGTAGGACTGGTTGATACTACGAGCAGACGCTAACGCGTAGTCCGCCATTACCGACCCGGGTTGGATAATGTACCGCTAGATGTCACTGCGGTTGCAACTAACCGGTTTTACTATCGTTCAAAGTAAAACAAATCGTTTCGACTTTTGTTTTTTATGTATTAGGTAGAAAAAATAATAATTCGATAATAATTTTCAAAAACGTCAAATAGCCGCGACCTACGCACAATGTCCGTATCAAAACCTGGACCGGCAACGGGTGGTACGCGCGTCAAAGCGATACACGCGTCAAACATCGACCAGTCTTACAATATCATAAGAAAGAATATAACATCATTGTACTGCACTGTACTGTAGTGTACACAACAACTGTATTTGTAATTAATGGTTATACTATATCGAAACAAGAAACCCACCGGTTGAGGTTGCCTGCCCCTGCCGCCGCGTGAGTTCGGTGCAGGCGGAGGCGGATAATCGAAGTAGTAATCTTCGTAACGATAATAGTCATCGTAATAAGGGTCGCTATAGCCGCCTCGATAATCCCCATACCCGTAATAGTCGTAATCATAATCTATAAAAACATACAACAAAGAAAAAGACCCAATTTAGCAAACAAAGACTCTCCTCGATTGCGATTCAGTCATCGCTCCGACACTCGGAACGCATCTATTGTATACGTCGTGCTGTTTTCACATATCGTGGCTCGTCGTCGTGTGTGGTAAAAGCATGCCGGGAAAAGAAACAAATTAAAAATAATTTCAGGCCAGAAAAAAACTACTACTTGTACTTTTAAATTCAATTAAAAAAAATAATAATTACTTCAAAAAAATATATATCAATAAAAATTATAATGTCGAATTATAATTTTTATGGCAGAATAATAATTATACTAAAATATAAGATATTTTCTAACTGAAATAAACCAAATCAATAGAATAGATATATCTAATAACACTATAGGTATAAAATTATATACTAATTAAATTAAAATAATCAAGACAAAAAAAATGAGAAGTATTAAAAAAAAACCTGCACCAAAAAAGTATGAAGAGATGCTACATTTAAGAGATATAAATGGAGCAAATATTATGAGATCGACAACAACACAAGGATGATTAAAACAAAAATTAGTGATCGGAATTTTGTTTCTACTTACCTGCCATCTGCTAGCTGTAAACATAAACCGAGTCACATAGTCCTTTAAACTGTCGATAAAAAATGCAAAACAAAAAAACTCTCTTTATATTCATTATCCCTTTTATTGTATTGCCCACGCTGTTATTGACAGCATCACAGTACGAGTAGAGCGGCAATTGTTTTAAAACAAATGCGCGCAGAGATAACTCCACTTTACACAGGTCATCTGACTGACTGAAAGCTACACCAAGGTCATCTGATTTACATAACAAAAAATACAAGTATTTAAAATATGAGCGTTAAGTTAAAATGGTGATTAAAAAAATAAGAATTTAATGAAATTTTCGATATTTAAAAATGGAAAACGATTTTCATCATAAAAAAAAAGAAATAGTCTCGCTTGCAAAAACAATGCCCGGGTAGCAAATGGGCTCGAGTTGAAACTGTCAAAACTGAGGCGTACGAACGATGTGACTCGGTCTGATAAATACAAAAGCCTCGATCTGCAATATTTGTAACGATTTACCAGTGTAAGGAGCGTATAAAATGTATGTGACGAGTGAATAATAATATTATAATACAAGGATATAGATGGAAATAAAAAAAAAGGCTAGCGACACATGCTAAGTTAGTTCGACTGCGTTACAATCTGGCTCGACCCTACCCTACCCCTTACAACCCGCATTTGCAGTGCCTCTTACTTTCAAAATCTCAAAAAAAAAAAAAAATGCTTGAACAATTTTGGAAACGTTTTCGATAAAAAAATCGTACGCTGAAAATTATGAATTTTGAAATCAACATTTTTTAGTTTTTGTTAACGAAAAATAACAAACTGAAACAAAATTAAAAGAAAAAATTTCCAAAATTACTTCAAGACTGACGCAATATTCTAGCTCAAATTTAAAACATAAAAGAAAATATAAATAAAAAAACTCAATGAATACAAAGTCAAATTTGATAAACTGCATACTGGCACTGCCAGAAATTACGGAAACTTTTTTTCAAAATGAAATTTTATTTCAAAATTTTGAAACGAAAAAATTAGAATACTCAAAAAAAAAAAAAATACAGCAACGAAAAAAATGTATTGATTAGTATAAATTGTGGCATTAGTATTTCAGATAATGCTAGAGAAAAAATGCAGCAAACAAACAAATAATACAGAAATAAGTGAAAACCATTAAAAATAAATCACGAAAACAAAAAGGATCAATGACTCGTTTTGATGTATGATCAAAATTTATGAACACTGCAAACTGATGTTTATTTGTACGTCTATTTCACAATCTGATAAAATGTCGTTAACAAATCAATATCGTGGCAGAAACCGTCATAAAGATTATAAAGTAAATTAATTCAAAAATTAACATCAACAGTTAAAATAAAAACTAGTATTATAAATTTTACAAATTTAACGAAGTTATTTTTAACGTTGTGAAATAGATTGCACAAAAATTATTGAAGATAAATGGTTAGTGAACAAAATAAATAAACAAAATGCACTTAAATGCCAGCACTTACCATAATCGCCACGGCCCATAGGTCCTCTCATTGCACCTGGGGCTCCTCGTGGACCACTCGGAGGCCCCCGACCAGGAAGACCTCCGGGACCCAACA
The DNA here is from genome assembly GCA_039654895.1 of Mongoloraphidia duomilia. Lineage (NCBI taxonomy): Eukaryota > Metazoa > Arthropoda > Insecta > Raphidioptera > Raphidiidae > Mongoloraphidia > Mongoloraphidia duomilia. The sequence continues at coordinate 49,015,286 of CM077519.1, read as the reverse complement.
TACTTGGGTGTGATGGAGAACATCTATATAATATACATAAAAAAGTATGAGCATCCCGTGAATACGTTCAAAATCGTTCCAAAAATTAAATTTCAAACAGAAAAACCCATAAATTCGGTTTATTTCCAGGCATTGCTATATTTTAAAGGTGCTGTTTCAAAATCGATTAACAGTTTCAAACTTATTGATGTATATTTCTACAATGAACCATTCTCCTGAGAGCAGTCCTTTCAATTATCCACGAGAGGCAGCAGTTGTGTTACGGACCAACATTATTTATTCACCATTAGTGTCGTGTCATTTTAGTGGTGTAACTTAATTATTTAAAATTATTAAACAAATAAAGAAATAATAATTTTAGATACTTGAGTTATACCAATAAAATGACGACACTAATGGGGAATAAATAATGTTTGTCCCTTCTACAAGTGCTGCCTCTCGCGGATAATTGAAAGAACTACTCTCAGGAAAATGGCTCATTGAGAAGAACATAACTCTTATCCGTGATTAAATAATATCTTACGAAATTTATTTTATTATCCCTTAGTAAACTCCCGGTTATCTGTGACCCATAAAGGTCTACAGTAACCCGTAACAGTCTAACTTATCCTACCGCGAGCGGTTAAAGAAGTTTCACTTTAAAGTATTTAGCCCGTAATGGCTTGACTTACTCTTATCGTGAAAGTGCAAAAACGCAAAGTGCAGATCCCAGATCGCTTGGAATAAAAACTTACGCATAACTGAATCTAAAACGAACAATATTAGTATCAAAAAAAAAATACTGACCCGCCACGAACTTGCATCATCTGCATCATGCGGCGTTCTCTGGCACGTAGAATCTCTTCCTTTTTTTTCTTGTCGGACGGCGGTTTTGCGAGTGACACTTCGATTGGAGAGCCACCCATTTCTTTACCATCGAGGCCTTGCATTGCCTATAACAGCCGCGCAAAAAAATAAAATGTTAACTCCACAAAAAAAGGTCAGCATCTCAACTTGTAAAGCTGATTTTCCAGTCACGCTGACCGTGTGGCGCCAGTTGTGCGTTGCAGTGTAACGCTGAGCACACGTTCCAATGGGTACAGTCGGTGGTGATATTGGTGATCAGCACAAGACTAAAAACGAGACCGGGCTGACATCTACACGCGACGGTTAATGTGACTGGAAAATCAGCCTAAAAGTCAACACTGACAAAGCGTTAACGGTGATAATAATAAAATTACCTTGACGGCGTTGTCTCTGTCTTCAAAATGTATAAATGCGTAATCTTTAATTTTCTTTACTCTTTCAACTTTGCCGAATTCTTCGAAAGCCTCTTTGAGCCGCTCCTCCGAGATATCCTGCGTCAAATTGCGAACGTAGAGGACCTTAACTTTCGACATAGTCTGTTCGTCGGGCTCCTCCTGTGGATCCGCCCAATCAACTATAATGTCGCAGCCCCAAACCTTAATTCGGCCCGTGCCTAGTCTTCGTTTCGCTAACGACGCAGCCTTGTGCGATTCATACTCCAGGAAACAAAACCCCCTGTTTTTCTTCTTATCGTCGGGTGAACTATAGATGATCACTTCCATAAGACCGGCTACACACCGACCAAAAGAAACACACACACACACATACATTAATCCAGATGAATGGCGGCCGCAGCATTAAAAAAAAATGAACAGAGAAAAAAACAAATCCGATATTACGAAAATCTCAAGTGAATTATCGCATATCCTCCCAGCGTTATATCAAAAATACACTGAAATTGTATGAATGTCTGATTTTTTTTTAATTGAAACATTTAATATTTAAATTTCCTATAATGAGATCGCGGGAAGTTCAGACATAAGAATGATTTCTATAAATAATAATTAAGTTAAAATGGAATACAGGGATAGACACGTGTCAAAAAAAACCTTATTTTGTAGTTTATATTATTTAGACCGCCAATGTATATGGTTTATCCAAACCCAAATCTTCTCATTTAGTTTATATTATTATGTTCTATGTTTATTAACTTAACTAGTTAACTTTTCAATAATTCTAAAATGTAGAAATGAATATGAACCTGTCTTTTTTATGAATAATTCATATTATTATATAGATAAGGTGATTGCGCAATTTTTGTTTTCTGGTCCTCTAGTAGTAAAATAAAATATTTTGAATTTTTAGTACAAGAATAAAAGGACAAAGTATACAAAATCGGCTACTGGCCAAAGACAAGTCAGGCCAATCAACATTTAAAAAAAAAAAAAAATTTTTTTGTACGGTTATTTATTTACAAATTGATAAGAAGTTGGGTTCAATTTGAAATTATCTAGTTTTTGGTGAATCAAGTCCCCTGACCCCAAAAAGGCGGTTTTTAAAAATGTTTGTCTGTCTGTGGTTGCATCTATAGCTCAAACTACTGTATCAATTTTACTTCAAATTTTGCATGCGTGTTCAGAACGGTCACATCTCTAGGCGAAATAGCAAAATCGGTTTTATCTCAACTATGAGAGAAGTAGCCGCTTAAGATTATAGGGATGCACGATATATCAATACTATCAATATGTCGGATGTGCATATTCGATATTAATATCGATATTTTGAAATTCAATTTATCGCGTATATCGATATGTAAACACCAATCATCGAAACCCATTATTTTAAATTAAAAGATATACAAAGTTTGTTCAGCCGTTAATATTCTTAGAGAATTTTTTTTATTTTTAACTATCAATCAAAATCATAAATTTTATGCGATGTATCGACACATCGATATTTTCTGTGCGATATATCGAACGTATCTTATTTCGATATATCAAATCAAAACATTGTGCATCCCTACCTAAGAACCGCTAAAAAAAAGGTTAAAAAACTGGGGGAAAAATTACTTCTCAAAAACGGTTCTAATTTGATTAATTTTTGCTCGCGGTTATAGTCCGGGAGGCAGCGTTGTAAATGAAAAAGTCATAGTAAGCCGGCTGGTTTTGATATCGATAGTTGATCTCGTACAACTAATCAGTGAACCGACCGTCAGCTGCTCAAGTAGCGGTGGGTCTGGGTGTGGAAGGCTGCGAAAGTGGTAAAAAAAAACTTTTTCATAAGTAATAGTACGCTGGCTGAAACTTTTTTTATATATAGTTGACATCATATTGAGTTGAAAAAAAATCGTCAACTGCATCGTGGAGGGGGGATTGTGCGTCAGCTGCCCGCATGAACTTGTAAAAAAACACGTAAAATATTGCGCATTTTAATTTTTTGCACTGACAGCAGCTGATATCATTATGTTACCTAGGATTATGATCATATGGCTATCATAATCCTAGGTAACGTAATTGTCTCAGCTGCTGTCAGTGCAAAAAATTGAAATGCGCAATATTTTACGTGTTTATTTACAAGTTCATGCGAGCAGCTGACGTACAATCCCCCTTCCACAATGCAGCTGACGATTATTTTTCAACTCACAATGATGTCAACTATTTATAAAAAAAGTTTCAGCCGGCGTACTATTACTTGAAAAAAAAAAAATGTTTTTACCACTTTCGAAGCATCTTACACCCACATCCATCGCGGGTGCGTCAGCTGACGCTTGGTTTACTTATTAGTCATACCAGATTTATCGAAAAAGATAACAATTGATCAGCGTAAAAACACTACCTAAAATGCAACGCAAACTCCCGGGCTATTACTCCCTCAGTACTAGTATGAGATAGCTAGTTCCTCCTAGAAAATGCAGGGATTGGAGGCTGTGGAAGTGACGATGTACGTACTGTAAGCCTATTCTTATAAGAGAAAGTTAGTCCGAGTCGTCAGACCGTTTTGCCGTGAATAACATCTAATGTCTCAAACTGGGGTAGCATCTTAGTTAATATTAGATGAAACTGAAATAGTCGGAAGTGGTTGACATGTGAAACAGAACACAGTGTTAAGGTCTCAGACGCAGTAAGTCAGGTGGTCGTGCGGAAAAAGTACGAGTCTACCGACAAGTACAAACGCCAAGCCCAAGTTCGAATCCCGAAGGCTTTAAATATTTTTTTTTTTTTTTCAAATGATTTCATCCATTTCACTAACAGAACATCAGTTTCGTGTCTATCCCTGTGATTGTCTTTTGTTTGTTTTCGCGATAATTAAATTTGAATTAAATTTCTAGCCTGAGTTTAGGGAGGACAAGAGGGAACGTAAAGGAGTTCAGGAATCAAGCGACAGAGTCCAGATAGTTTTTTTTTTTTTTTTCAAACGGTTGCGAACAGCGTTTCATAATACCTCAATCCACGTAAAAAAAAAAAACAACTACGCATAAAAATTTCAAAACTATTTAGGTTCAAATCATCCAATATTTTGTAACAAAAGAGCGAACAAATTATTCATTGATTATTTATATCTGTGGCCAGGCAGTGGTATATTATGTCGAATTTTGGCCAATTTTTATGCTTTCTTTTTTGTAGACATTTCAGACTGAATGTAAGCAAAATTAAAACCGAATTATTAACCAACTGATGGACGAATGATTACCAAGTACTCCACCTTTTGCTACAAAAATAGATAGATATTGTAGATTATAGACGCTCGACAACAGAGCTGCAAAGATAGCACCGCCAATCACATGCCTCGAAGTACCTGTTACATGAGCATTGAGCATCGCTAAACAAATTGTTCAAATTCATTCACCAACAAACATTAACTCAAAAATCGTAAGCCACCATGAAAGCTCATGTCGTTTCAAGTTTATTGCGATTTAAAAAAACACGCGGCAGTGAATGATTAATTATCAATTATTGTAGATTATAGACGCGTCGACATCTAAGGTCATTAGCGTCTTTCAACTACACTAAATAACAACTAACTTAAAACTAAAAAACAACACAAAACATCCATGAGCGCAGGTGGGATTCGAACCCACGGCAGTCCAGTCTAGAGGTTGCGGCACCAAGCATGCTAACCACTAGGTTATATTGCCCTCGGCAGTGAATGGATTTCGCTCAACTTCTCGTTCATCGGCAGCGCTCTCTTTCAATCGTAACAAAAAAAAAGGATCGACGTAAAACTAATTTTTAACAATGAAATACGTTAAGTCTTTATGTTGCTGATTATTAAACATTTACCAACCACTGATTAAGCTATTTATTAAAAAAAAATTATATAATCTTCACGCTCACTGAAAATTCAAAACGTTAACCCTATTTCACTAAAAATCTGACTTGGCCATTTCGCCATCCAACCACAGATATATTGTTTACATTTTACGGCAGGGGGTGGCCATTTAAAATGTTGCTATCCAAAAGAGTATAATAAATGTTCCAGATCGTGTAAAAACGAATCAATACCATACCATACAACTTGATTAAGCACAGTTTAATGATATCAGCTGAATCACTCGAAATGTAAAATTTAATTCGCGCACACATGCTGCGCAAGCGACCGCCATATTCTTAGCAGGCACAGATGCCAGTTCTGACTCAAACATCTGTAGTAAAATTAGGAGCGGAGTTGCGCGGAACTAAGACCTCACAAGAAAAATTATAAAAAAGAGCGTTTCGAAAAATCCCAGTGCATGTGTTTTTTTTAATTTTTTTGAAGAGTGGCCACCCCCTACTGTTGAAAAAAAATAACAATATCAATCGACTGCTCTGAATAAATTATCCGCTCTTTATAATTATTAATAATCAACTTTAAAGCATCAAATGTACCCGAAAAATACTTTTTGGGAATGCCAACAGCAACAACGCACAAATTACAAACTAAAGAAAAGGCAATCGGTGTCCCCCCGGCTTTCATGCATAACAAATCTTTTTAATATTATTGTTGATTTCTGAGAGTAAACTGTTCCTAAATCAAACATCTATAAAATCGATAATACACTAAACTAAATAGTTTACTACACGCGTACACATTCTATAGATTATAGAACACTCCGAACTGACTCGTCTTGCCCGCCGGTGTACAGGCTACTCTAGATTTATTTAGACAAAGAGTTAAGAGTGTTTTTAAAAACTTTTAAGTGTTGAAAATAAAATTAGCAATTCCGCGTTTATAAAACATCGATGTACGAAAACATCGCTGGTTAACATCGATGTACGAAAAACATCGTTCCCTTACCATCGATGTCAAAAACATCGAACATCGATGTTTTGAAAACATCGACCATCGATGCTCATCCCTATGTCTGATTACACATATACAAGACCACTGCCAGCAATACAACAGAACTGGTGAAAAATACCTAGGACTGATGCAGTTTTCCGAGAAATCAACAATTATTATTAAAAAAAATCGTACTATTGCACTGATTGTGAGACACTGCATAATTATCTATAGGAATGATAAAATAAAAAAAAAAATTAACATACGGACAACACGTATTAAAAAACGTTCACTTATTGCCAAGCAAGTTCACAAATTCACGAAAATAAAGCTGTATTTACAGAACTGGAATCAATCTGGCAACTTCAACTTCAACTGTTCTCACAGCTGGTAAACATGTGCAGATTACATTTTAGATAAAAGAAGCTCGACAACTAAGGCTATTAGCGTCTATAAAATTGTACATCGATTAGCTGTTATTTTAGTTTCCTATATTTAAAGATGATCGCTTTCCAAATTTCCACCAATTCCGAGCCGTCGCTAATTTATTACGATGACCGAAAAATAAAAATCGTCCAAATTGGCACTGGGACTTACTTCAATTTCAACAATCGTGTTTTTTAAGCCGGTCAAAAACATGCATAATGCCAATAATTGATGGCAGTTCGTTCGCTTCTTTGCCGCAAATTGAGGTTAGAAGTGTCAAAAAAAAGTCTGATAAGTTCAAGATTATCTCTGTCTACTTAATTATTTACTACAAGGCCACCCTAACTACAGGGCTAAATGAGCTTTAGCCCCGGGGCGCCAGCATTTTGAGGCGGCAATTTTGTTTAAAACACAAATCAGTTTGACAATGACGGCCCATGCGTCTTTTTATGAAGAGGGGCGAATTATTGTTTAGCCTACGGGCATTAAATATCTTAGGACGGCCCTGATTATAGGTGTGCTTGTTGACAAGTTCTGAACTGCTAAAGCGTCTGTCGGTAATATTAAACTCTTCGGACGCAGCTGCTTGTTTGTTGGTCAAATCCTCGGACTCATCGAACTGTTTAAACTTGGTTCATAGTTCTGGTAGGCTTCTAGTAGTTCTAGGAGCCTAGAACTGCTAAAATCAGGTTCAAACAGTCCGAAGAAACCGAGAATATGACCAACAAACACGCAGTTGTGATCGAAGAGTTCTGTATTGCCGACAGACGCTTTGGGAATTCAGAACCAGTTCAAAACTTACCAACAAACACCCTTTTTAGGTTTGAACTTTCTTTTCAATATTTAATTAAAAGATCTGCAATTGACTAAAGAGTATAATTATTATTAATACAAACGTCATAAATATAATCGAAGATCTAGATGTGTTATCTCCATACTGGTTGAATGAAGATCAAATACAGAACACGTTGGTATATGAGTAACATCTATAATTATAATTTATTCAATTGTTCTCACTAAAAATTTCATTAAATCAAAAATGTCGGATTAGAAATTTAAAAAAAGCACAAAAGCCAGCGTCATATAAAAGAACAAATGAATTGTTAAATTTCTTGGTGAAGCAAAGAAGCGAACCAGAAGTAAATTGTATTTTAAAGACCACCAACAGCTAAGGTTATTTGGGCCTAGCACCAATTCATATTTTCAATTCATTATTTTTTTTTTTTTTTAATAATAAATTGAAAATCTAATTGACACTTTTACCAGCTCTCGGGCTAGAACTCGGGAACTGGGGACTTGTAATAGAGGAACCATAGCAACGCCATGTAAACAACAGCGCCGCTACACTCTCGGCTATTCTCAAGCCCGCGAACCAGAAGTCACCCTGAATTAAAACAGGCTTATATGTCAGCAATTTATGTCAAAGTATCTACTGTCGAAAAATACAAAAATATTTCAATGGCTCTTTGAAAAAAAACAAAAACAAAACAAAATGGTAGATTCGACATTCTTGTTTTAAACTACTTGAGCTATGTTCCAACAATCATACGAAGCTGATTTCTACCGATGTCAAAATATTGCACAGCGCCATTACTGATTTATTCCATTAAATGATACAACACTAATGTCGGGTTTATTGTACATTTATCACGCTGTTTTGTTAATCGCTGTTAAATTTTTACACATAAAACATACGAAGTAACCATAAAAATTACAATGAATTAAAATGATTAAAATGTACGATAAACCCAACATAAAACTAGGGGATAAAGATAACTCAATTTTTTTCTCAATATTTCACAAACATCTACAAAGAGCAAAAAAATTTACAAACAAATAACAATATTTTAATAAATGTCAATCTGATATTTAATAAAAAATGAAAAGCAGAGCAATTTCTACAAATGCCAAAAAAGAATAAACTAGTATAAAAACCAAGTGAACTTTGCCACTGTTTTCCAGCTTCCCTCCAGCATCCCGTTGACGGGAATTGAAGATGTCACCGGGCGCGACTATTGGACGGACGCCGAAACTGTACCGGGCTCCGACCAGACTTGGACTTAACGGTGTTGGTCTAATCGGATCCCGTTACCGCCAAGCCTGATATGAGATCGTTCGACATCGGTCCGGTTCCATATCGGCCGGCCCGGCAACAACTTTGATCAGAACAAATCAATCAACATGTCCGTTCCTGACTGTTTAACCGACATTCGTCGAGAATGACACGGAAGTCTAACGACATTGTCGGCTATCTCTGACTGACTCGGGGGGTGCGGTAAGGAAACATCTGGTCAGGTGGCAACTGTATCGGTCTCAACTTACGTGCATGGTTGGAAAACTCTTCGAACAAATCGTCTCGATCTCGATTCTTTGGTATATTGCCGACAAACAACCGGTGATTGTTATAAGATACAGTTACGCCAATCTTTTTGCCTTTTCGAATTTCGTAATCATTCAGCTGCAAGAATAATGTGGAATGTGGATAGCCAATTAAGCTGCTCGCCCTGAGAGGTTACGAGGTCACGAGGTTTGTCACGGCGTGGGGGCTGGGTGTACGGTAAGACAGGAACGGACACGGAACCGGGAAATGGGAATGCGTCGCAGGTGTGTCGCGAGCCCGGCGGGATATACTTCCACCGCTACTATTGTGTGTCAGTGTGTATAATAATAGATTGCTTATTAAATTTGTTTTTTTTTTTTTTTTTTTTAATCACTTGTATCGTCACTTTACCTGTTAATTTACCAAATTCGTCCAGTATCTCCTCTTTGCCTTTAGACTTTGGTATGTTGCCCACAAAAAGCCGAAGATTTGGAACGCTAATGTTAATTTTCAGACTCTTGCTGGGTTTGATTTCGTGATTATCGAGCTGTGGGATGAAAGAAAAACATGCCAAATTTGGTTCCAGTAAAGTAATCAAAAATGAAAGGCCACATTAAAAAATATAAATAAATAAACAATAAACACAAAAATAATTTGGTAAAAATACAAATAATTTAGCTTAACAACAAACAACAAATTTCGAATAACATTATCAAGTATGAAATGATAAGTCTCTCCAAATTGATAATTTTGTTTAGGCATGCTCTTTGTAGCCGGTTTCCCACTGCATTCGTTCTCTAATACCAAAAAAAAAGGTGTGGCTGTGAAACCCCTCACAGCTGATTTTTGAAGCATCCGACAGGCCGTTTTATAAATTTTGCCCGAAAACGACGAAACGCATTTCCTGTAAAATAATGGACAAACCTATTCCATCCAATTAACAAAAAAAAAAAAAATGTTGTTCCAAGACCAAAAATGGTACTGCAGAATTTTGAAAGAATTTCAGAGCTACCGAATAATAAAATCATGAATCTTCAACCAAAAATATATCCTCCAATTTTGAGCCAGAATCTTGACGGTTATGCTTAACAAAAATGTGTAAATTTTGACAAATGAATGTACAACGTTAAAGTTGTACTGACGAAGACATGAATAAAAAAAAAATCATGCAAAAAACAATTTCTTCCCATAAAACAAAAAAAAAAGTAAAATAAACGTCGATGACAATTTTGAACCATCCAGAATCGATCTCGCATTTTTAGTAGTCCAGAAGTCTCAATTTTGCCCCACGAGCAAAGAGGAGACCTGAAAAAAAAATCTGAGCAATTATGTTTCAGTGATAGTGAAATAAACGAAGTGCCAATATACGAATGTAGTTTTGCCAAGAGTGCGATAAGCCTGCAAAAGACAGACAAGCATTATGAGAAAATTTGAAAAAAAAAAAAAAATGATAACGCCAATCGTTTACGTATTACGATAATAATTTTATCCACGAGAATTTCTTTTAGCAGGGCTCGTGTGTACATTAGCTGTCGATCTAAGGACTGAATGAGACACTACGAAAATAGAAAGAGAAAGATGATCATGAAATGAGCGTGAAATGAGTGAAACAGACTGGCAGGAGTTAACGAGTGGCTCCGTTGGCAAAGCCGCTGCAACAAAAGTGATCTCATTCGGCTGGCTGTGACAACAGTGCCGTTAAATTGAGCATTATAATAACATAATTTATATAATATCAACGTTATCACAAACGTACACCAAACACGGCAACCATTACAAAACAAGCTGCCGGCAATGCAAAAACTCACTTTCTCGGTCACGTTTTATAATCGCTTATCGTGTCAGTTATGTTCGTGATACACCGAGTCGATCGGAGCACGACACTCCGATTGAGTTGATGGTGTCCCATACTCCGATCGCCGTATAACATTCAAATACTACATTTACAATACATAAATGACCGTGTTTCGGTCCCAGACTATTCTACACAAATACTGTTCGTCTTATACATTATAAGTATACATTAATAATAATTATTAAGTAAGAGAAAATCCGTATTCACCTCTTTGACAGCCTGCTGGGCCGCGTCCCTAGTCGTGAACGTTACAAACGCGTACCCTCTATTCGTGCCAGTCATCGGATCCATCATGAGCCGTAAGTCCCATATTGTGCCGCACTTCTCAAACAGTGGTATCAGTTCGTCTTCATACATATCTTTGGGTATTTTTCCGCAGAACACTTCGCAGCCGTTTCCTGGCGTCGGGCCGTCCCAATTTGGAGGCGGTCCGCCGTATTTCCTCTGTCCCGTCGTAACGTCTAACGTGTATCCGGTCCGTTCGAGAATCTGTTTTATTTTGTCCTCATCGGGTCCCTTGATGGGCGCCGGCGTAGGAACGCTGGGACCTTGCGCTGCGCCCGCTCTGCTTTTTTGCCTATACGTTTTCATCACACCACACAGGTATGCCGATTTATTCGACACATGTTCTAAATTTGAGTCTAGGAACTGACCGAGCACATTGAGCGCACCGTCTACCGGGAATTCCTTGAGCGCATCTAACGCCCTCGCATCTAAATCTGCGTGGATTAATTTCCCTGTTTTATATATATCGTCTAGTTTAGCAGCCACCTTCTCGTCAAGTCCATACTCGATTAACTTCGAGTAGTCTTGTGTTCTCTCGACGTCCGATTCCATTTTTGTTGCGCCGTCTTCTATTGAAACTTCACCATTGCCTTCCGCCATTGCTGCTAAACAAAAACAAACAGTTCACAGAAAAGACAGAAACAAACGCTCCATATTTACTCAGAAGGCATTTGAAACAAATTTGGCACAAACGAAATAACATGGCCGGCACAAAAAAAAAAAAACAACTTTTGCATGACAAGTGATGACAGTATATAAAAACGAGAGACAGCGACTTTTTAGTCACGCGAATCATAATACCATTACGCAATTACGCACGAGATATACAGGGTGCTGAATTGCTTTGCGGGTAATAGGGATTTAACCCGTAAAATCAAACTTTTGCGATTTCCTGCTTCCCTAATTATTTTAGGAAAAATATCTTCAAATAAAAGTTTTAGAACATAAAATTCTGCATCTAAATCATTAAACAAAATTAATTTTGCGTGCTTTGTAACGGTAGAAATTTGATATGAAAATGTCAAAATTACCTCAAAAATAGATAGCGATAGCCATGGAACTTGAACAAAATGATTAGAAATTATTCTGGCAGCTAAAACGTCATCATTTTGTTCAAGTTCCATGGCTATCGCTATCTGTTTTTGAGCTAATTTTGACATTTTCATATCAAATTTCTGCCGTTACAAAGCATGCAAAATTAATTTTGTTTAATGATTTAGATGCAGAATTTTATGTTCTAAAACTTTTATTCGAAGATATTTTTCGGTATACGTATACGTATACATGCATGGAAAGTAGCTATTTTGTGGTGAGTATGACAAAAATAAATTAAAAGGCAACTGTGAAGTTACCAAAGATTATTTTTTTATAGCTGTATGCATTTTCACACTAACAAATTTCTTATGAATAGCTAAAAATATTTAAATGTAACATGAAATATCGATGTATCAGAAAACTGAAGGTTAGTGGTTTTTTGTGTTTGTCACTGGTCAGTACAAAAAACAAGGGCAAAACGTTATTTCTAACACGCTTATATTAGTTCCACCTGTATGTATGTATGTAAGTAACGGATTCTTTGAACGCGATTTTCACCCACTTCAAAACTTCAGATTGAACTTTGCACACTTACCAAGGACCGATGACAATACAATAATTTAGTAAGTTTTTTAGTCAGGATCTCCAGGACTAAAAAAAAGCAAAAAACTTCAGATTGAACTGAAACTTTGCACACTTATCAAGGACCGATGACAATACAATAATTCAATAAGTTTGTCCCATTATCCTGACCAGGATCTCCAGGACTAAAAAGCAAAAATAAATTATAATTTAAAAAAACTAAAAAACACGCTTTAATGAATGAACTAAAAAGTAAAAAATAATTAATTTTATTGTAAAAAAGCGTGGGGTAGTATAAAAATATGGTAGAAAGCACCCCACGCTTTTTTACAATAAAATTAATTATTTTTTACTTTTTAGTTCATTAAAGCGTGTTTTTTAGTTTTTTTAAATTATAATTTATTTAATTATTAGTTACACAGGTCGCACTGTACAGAAATCAGAACTTAAAAAAACGGCTTTTCCATCTTATCTCTGGACCAAGAATGAGCCATATTTGCCAAAAATACCTTGTTAACTTTGATACAAACAAAAAAATAGAAAATATTTTTGGAAGCTTAAATTACGAGCTAATATGAACGTTTACAAAAAAAAAGGTTCCGTTTTTTTCATTTTGAGGTACGGAACCCTAAAACGCAATTAAAAATGCCAATTTTGCCCGTAGATGTCGCAATTTGAAGTGAGTAACGTTTCGCAATCAGCCAAGCTTCGATATGAAGGGCTATTATAGGGATTCGCTCAAAAAGAAGTGCACAATTAGGTATTTAAGTTTGAAAAAAAATATTAATTTTTTAATTTTTTCTAATAATTTAACATAAATAATATTGAAAATCGAAAAGAAAATTTTTTTTAAAGCTATAGATAAATTACTAAAAATTAATTAAAATGTATAAAAATTTAAAAAATATCACGTGACTTCAAAACGCGCCAGGAATGTTTGTGACGTCGTTATGTTAAAATGTGTCTGCATTTGTTGGTATTTGTGTATATGTATTACACGCATACTATCAAAAATAATAAATTTTTAATTTGGTAACCATGGATACGAAGACCATAGATAACATAATGACGTCACACGCGTTCGGATTCTTTCGGCGCGTTATCGGAACTGAGTTTAAAAATTAATTTTTATTTAAATATAACTTTTTAATTAGTAAGCAAAAAAATTAAATAAAAACAGTTTTGCTATAAAACTTGATGTGGACCTTCCATTTAAGTAAAAAAAAAAATTCGTTTAATAACCCAATTCCCGGTTATGTTTTGAAATTCCCATCTTTTTCCCGGTTGGTAGACACCCTGTCTAGAAAATGTAACTTTATTTTTAAAATCCCTTGACCAGTGGCGTAACGTACACCCCCGCACAACTCGCGTGGCGGGGAGGCCCAGCCATCACAGGGGGTCCAACCAGGTCGATATTATATTATATTTAACTACTTTTACAAACGTAGTACATAAAGTATAAAACTGCAAAATGTATCGTGATAAGGGACTCAAACTTAATTTTGCGGGGGGGGGTGGGGGGTGGTTTAAGAGTTTGCGTTACGCCACTGCCCTTGACAAATAATTTTTCCGCATCCAAGTACGATTTTCATTATTTCACTAAAAAAGATCACGACGAGATGAGAAATATAGTAAAGTTAAGATGCCGTTGGCGTTTTAAGTATATAGACAACTTTTTGATTCACGCCAACGGAAAAAATGTTGACAGTCGTTCAAAAAGTTCCTACAGTTCACGTTTAATTAGTGTATTTGCCATATGGCACATACACTATTGGCGTCGGTCGGATGGCGGGACCTAGGGGTCGGACCAAAATTTCTCGACGTTTCATAGCCTCCTGAACATTTTGGCACCATTTTTAATTGTATTTTAAAGACCACCAACAGCTAAGGTTATTTGGGCCTAGCACCAATTCATATTTTCAATTCATTATTTTTTTTTTTTTTTTTAATAATAAATTGAAAATTCAATTGACACTTTTACCAGCTCTCGGGCTAGAACTCGGGAACTGGGGACTTGTAATAGAGGAACCATAGCAACGCCATGTAAACAACAGCGCCGCTACACTCTCGGCTATTCTCAAGCCCGGCACCATTTTTGGAAATGTCTATTTATATATGTATATATATATATATATATATATATATATATATATATATATATATATATATATATATATATATATATATATATATATATATATATATATATATATATGTGCGGGCAATAACTTTCGAAAGAGTTAATTGATTTTGACGAAATTTGGTAGGCACGTTGAAATCCATCACCGCACGAAGCCTATTTAAAATGGGCTCAATCGGACCATTTTAAGGGTAGTTTTTAGGGGTTGAAAAATGTTTTTGGGCCCAAAAATGCCGAAAAAATTCTCAAAATCGTTTCAAAATTGAAATTTAACCTTTTAGTAACGATTAAAATGTGCTGCCAAAATTTTAATAAAATCGGCCCGAAAGGACCGGACTTACAAATTTTATGAAAACACTAGTTTGCGGATAGTGCTTTACTTACTGAAGGGTGTATTTAATTTGGTACCGAGGTTGCATTGATAAAAATATTGAAATTAAGAAAAAAAATATTATTTTAAGGGATGTATTAAGGGGTTAAATTTTTTATTTTGTTCAAAAACAAACTTAAGTTTACATAATAAAGCCACAATGCCAGTATTAGCAAATACACTATATTGTCGGCAGGGTTTTGGCACTGCGACCCGAGTTTTTTTTTTTTCAAAATGGAGCATTAAAACGATTGCTCACATAAAAAACATTACCTACTATATTGTTGTATCGAAATTTAAGGAGTGACTCATGCACTTATACAGGCATAGTTTGTATGCATGGGACGCGTATGCGGACGCATAATATGCTTTACATGTCTACAAACTGCCCCGCACCTTAAATTTTGGTACAACATTATAGGTTACTATAAACAAACAAAAAAATTCGACAGGGGAGCCAATTCTCTACTTCCCACCTACTGTTCAGTTCGGAAATAATAGTCAGTGACTAAATACTAAAAACAAGCTTAATGGAGCGTAAAAGCAATGAAACAAAGTAAACCAAACCCGTTCTTAGATTTTCCGAACTGAACTAACTGAAAAATTTCCCAACAAAACAACCAGACTTTTTTTACCACCTGATGGCACCACTAGCAAGTGAGATATATACGTCACTTCGATGTCATTCAAATGTCAGTATTGGTTATATTTTTCGCTACCCGATGGCGCCACTAGCAAGTAAAGTGTCTGTCTTTCAATCATTTAACGGCTATATCGCAGTTTTGTATTTATTTAATTATTTATTCCTTAATAACGGATAAATGGAGAATGACTAAATGCAAACCGTTAATCTCTAAACGTTTGACATATTTTACTTGCCACTAGCGCTATCTGACAAATAAAAATATGGTAGCATTCATTCTCTATTTATAAATCTATACTAATAGTCCAAGCGACAGGTAATAAATGAAGGGGGTTACCTGGAAAGTATTCCAAAGTTAATGATATTTTGGTGTGTTGTTTGCGGGTACTCTGTGGAGTAGAATCTGAGTCTTCGACCTCGAGAACCCTGTGCTCAAAGGGGAGCCGAAAAACCACGAAATTTTACCACCTTTTTTGCTTTTTTCGAAATCTCTCAGAAACGGTCGACTTAAGCAATTCTTTCATTATGTAATGTTTTAAAGAGGATTACATTTCCTACAGTTTTCATTCCCACAACTTTCCTGTGGTACTAATGGTAAGCGCGCTGCAGCTTCTTAAAAATCACCCGCTCGGCTTTTTGTAACCTTGGTAACCAATGTGTAACATGTGTGTATTTTCAATTTAAAGTTCGATGAAGAAGAAAATAAATAAAACTATTAAAAAGAACATTACATTTTAACCATTGGTTAGCAAGGTTACAAAAAGCGGAGCGGGTGATTTTCAAGAAGCTGCAGCGTGCTTTACCATTAGTACCACAGAAAAGTTGTGGGAATGAAAATTGTAGGAAATGTAATCCTCTTTAAAACATTACATAATGAAAGAATTGCTTAAGTCGACCGTTTCTGAGAGAGTTCGAAAAAAGCAAAAAAGGTGGTAAAATTTCGTGGTTTTTCGGCTCCCCCCACGTTAGCACAGGGTCCTCGAGGTCGAAAACTCAGATTCTCCACAGAGTACCCACAAACAACATCAAAATATCATTAACTTCGGAATACTTTCCAGGTAAAAAGTACCTAACTGCTGGACTATATAATATTATAAAGAGAAAAAGTTTGTTAGTTTGTTTATATTGTGTGGGTAATCTCTGGAACTACTGAACCGATTCCAAAAATTCTTTCACCATTAGAAAGCTACACTATCCTTTAGTGATATAGGCTATATTTTACTTTGATAAATTTCTCACGGGGGGGGGGGGGATAATTCCTGTGGGATAGTAACAAAACGTAACTCTGAAATTCTTTTGCATTTTAATGTATTGGCGGAATCCTGCTAATATTATAAACACCACCCGACTTCGCTTCGCAGGGGGAGAATTTCTCGAGGGGAGGGGGTAATAAATCATAAAATCCTAGCACCTTGACGAAGCCAAACGGGATCGATAGTTCTTTCCGGGCATTTTTTTTAGAAAACATCTTATTTCATCATCTTGAATTCAATTAAGCTTATATTTTTAAATATAATACGTGAATTTGAGAACATTTTTTTTTAAATATCTCAGGATCTTCTGAACCGATTTTGTTCAAAATCTAATCAGACGTAAGTTAGATGCTGACAAGTACAAGAAAAAAAAGCGCATGACCTGTTGTTCCATCTTTACGATATCAAAGGAGAAAATTTTCATCACATACACCCAAAGACACCGATCAGAAAATAGTCTCAAATGGTTCCTAGGGTATCAAAACGTTAGAGATCTATTAAGATTCAAAAAAAAAAATTCAGTCTGAATCCAAAACTTCCTTACTATATTATAAGAGGTGGTAAGCAAAAAAAAAAACTATAGCTTGTCGAACTTTTTGGGGTTTCGAAGAACCGGCTCTCCTGTGTAAATCATAGATGATAGGCAGTTTGTGGCTAGAATGATTACATTTAAAAAGAGCAAAAACATAGCCTTCCTTCCGTTCATGCAGGTCCGAACTTAAAGACCCAGGGCCCCTAGGCACTTGACAGTTGGGCCCACCAAGCCCAAAAAAAAATGAAAAAAGTGGAATTGGATGAAAATTTAGCAAAAAAAAAAGTCGCCAATTGGGTTATCTTACAACATATTTGGGCTTTTTTTTTTCTTTAATTTCCATCTCCGCCCTGGCCGGGGCCCCCTCGGCGGCTGCGCCCCTAGGCCGGTGCGTTGGCCTAAGCAGAAATCCGGGTCTGCGTCCATGCCAAAGAAAAAATAATGAAACCGAGCTTTATGAATGAGACTTTCAGAGTTAAGACGATAATTCGAAAAACACTCCAAAAAGCCTCACAAGGGAACTGAAGGTGAGAAAAATGTGCAACTGACTAATGTGTGTCAAGTTGTATGGACCAACTTAATTTTTTTCAACTTTTTCAACGCCAAACGTTTGTTCTATGTTTGTTCCGGACCCCTACAAAATTTCAGCGTTTGTTCCGAAAAAATAAAAAAGTTATTAACAATAATAGGTGGCCAGCCAACTTGACGTCAAGTTGTATGGACCACGTCCAAATAACAACATTTTGAGAACTTTTATTATGCCAATCGTTTGTTCTCGGTTTGTTCCGGACATCTACAAAATTTCAGCGTTTGTTCCGAAAAAATAAAAAAGTTATTAGCAAAAATAAAAGACCAACCAGTAGTATATTTACACTACTGGTCAAAAGTAACTCACTTACATCACTTTACTTTTGACCAATAGTGTAAATATTCTAGTCGTTGGTCTCTTATTTTTGCTGACAACTTTTTTATTTTTTCGGAACAAACGCTGAAATTTTGTAGATGTCCGGAACAAACCGAGAACAAACGATTGGCATAATTAAAGTTCTCAAAATGTTGTCATTTGGACGTGGTCCATCCTACTTGACGTCAAAATTTTAGCGTTTGTTCCGAAAAAATAAAAAAGTTATAAGCAATAATAGGTGGCCATTATTGCTTATAACTTTTTTATTTTTTCGGAACAAAAGCTAAAATTTTGTAGGGGTCCGGAACAAACGTAGAACAAACGATTGGCGTTGAAAAAGTTGAAAAAATTTAAGTTGGTCCATACAACTTGACACGCATAACTGACTACAGCTCAAATTTCGTAGTGTATGTCTGTTTTATTTTAGATCAGTAATCGAATTTAGTACAAAATCACCTGATTATGAAAATTCAAAATAGAGCTACAGCTAGCTAGATTTGAAAATCAAACAAAAATAAACTGGTTGATAACAAAGCGAACAAGGAAAAATGCCAGTATGGGAGGAATGTGCGATCTTTTCAAAGACGTCTATAAACAGCATACCCAGATTCTAATGAAATTATAATACATTTTTGCGTCACAAGAACGGAATTAGTTTAGAAACAGTTCTTCAAAAAATCTATTCATCCGTCAGTTTCAACTACATTTTGTCCACAAAGTAACCCGAAATTAGTTAAGTACATCCAAAAATAATTATTGGCGTTAAATAAAAAATATATACGGACTATCCCAAAAGTCGACGTCCAACCGAAGTGAGGTGATAGGGGAGATCATTTCAAATCAAAATATCCATAATATTATAATATATGGTTATCCAATTGTTGATGGTTTAAAGTTATTTCAATGTTTGTATTTATTTTTTGCTCTGAAATCGCTTAGTGTTTCCATTAAAAACTTAATTTAAATAAAAAATATCTATGAGTTATTTGGTTTATTTTTTTTAATATGATCCTGAAGAGTCTACCTTTCCAAAAAAAGCATTTTCATGAGCTCTGTTATCATCTGTCAAAAAAACAAAAATGGTTTTGAGAATACTGGTCGCAAAAAATTGAAATAACTTTTGTGAACATTCAGCAATTATTGGATAACCACATACATGGTTATTTTAATTGGAAATGACCTCCCTAGGCTCCCTTATCGCACCGCTTCGTTTGGACGTCGACTTTTTGGACGGCAAATCTAGAATTTACTAAGTACTATCAATTCGAGTGATTATGTTTATTGCATCTCATCTTAATTTACTCCTTAAAAATAACTACATACATTCGTAGACTTCACGGAAATTACAACTTTTTTGGCCCGACAAGCAGACAAACGGGGGGTGGGGGTATTTGATGAACTAAAAATAACAACAAAAAATATATTCAAACATTACTTTACCCATTCGGTGTAACTTGTTGATTATGCAATTTACTACATTAATTGTGCCCTAGCTGAGATATTTAAGTCAACAGAAATGAAACACAAATGAATGAAATCGTGATTATTTCTTTTTTTGGGTGGCAACTGGCAAGTGAAAAAACGTGGTACATCGAAATAGATGCCTCAATAATTTTAACACAAGATTTTTGAGCGTACGATAATTTGCTACATAGATATTTTTATAATTAAAAATATTATAAGAAACATTGAAATTCATTTGCACAAAACTGTTATCATAAATTCGTCATATTATGATTAAAGGAGTCTGCATGACAGTTGAAAATTGGTTTAATCAGCGATCACTCATTTTAGTGATTGACATTGACAACAAATATCGTATTTTAAAGACCACCAACAGCTAAGGTTATTTGGGCCTAGCACCTATTCATATTTTCAATTCATTATTTTTTGACATTGACATCAGCCGACAAACTAACCTTTTATGCGATAGTGAAAAACACTTGTCAAACAAATGCGTTAATAAGTTCATTCCACATTATTTTTCTCCTACAAAAAAAGATTTTCGGTATACCAGATTTTCCTTCAAACAATACAAAAATATAAACTAAAAATAGACGAATCAAAATAAAGGCATGGCTAAAAATAGTTTTGGGCAATTCGTCACATTGCTAAATTTGTGTTTACTGTCAAAACTCAAAATAATAAATTTCTAGAAAAAATTAAGAAAGCACGTTTTCAAAATATATCTCGCGAAAAGTGTTCATTATGTACTAAGATGATTTTGACAATGTCATTAACGCAATGACAACTTGCCAATAAAGTTCTGAGGAAAATTTAACAAGCGATACTTTTATAAAGATTTAATTAAAAAAAGTCGTAACTGTCTCGCGCCAATTCTTTATACATCACATGCACACTATACATACAGAGGAGTGTAGACTTTTGTTTGGCGCCCGACGGGCAAGCGATTATGCGTCTACAGTTCTGGGGCCACACAGGGAAAATCCCAATTCATCTAACGATTTACACATATTGATTATTTCGCTCATTCAAATAAAAAATGAGACAACCAAACAAAATATCAAAAGCATTATTACTAATATAATATTTAATTAATACGTCGCAATAGATAAAAGGTAACCGGCAACGTTGTATTTAAGAATCCATCATTGCACCGGCCGGCAGTCAGCCAATAGGCACTCTATCCTCATAATTTGCACAGTATGCACATTTCCACGTGTAAACAATCACTGTTAACACTGACATTCGAACATTTAACATTACGACGCACTAATTATAACGTACACAATAAGAGAATATTGGAATTTACCTTAAAATTAAACTAAAATATATCCTACGCCAGAAAATGGCGGCCGGCGATCGCGACCAACGTCAACGTGATCGCTTGCGTTTGGCGAATTGTGTTCGCGACGCGCCGACTCACACGGCTGTAGTCTCGAACCCGGCAAACGACGAACAAGAATATTTCAAATGCAATTATTCACGCACTCGGATTGGTCAATAGATTTAGATTTGCACTTGGCAAAATTTTAATAAAAATAAAAATGCACTTGCATTACAACTTTTAGAACTGCACATGTACAAAAGAACTGTTAGAAAATTTTCAAATCGGACCTTTCAACTACGAACGCACGCTTTTAAATTTATGTTTCCATCTGATTTATTCCCGCCAGTTGCACTGTTTATTGACAAAAATAAAATACAAAGAAAATGCATACAATGAATCGTTAAACTGTTTTCCGAGTGCATCATTGGTATTAATTCTACCGCAAGTATACACGTTTTGATTGTATTTTATTTATTCAAATGACCGTACCTTTAAATATTGCGTGATCTTGGCAGTTGATTCATAAGTCTTCATTGAAAAATCACACATAACAAAATATAATTAACTTGCACCCACAATAATTAAATAATACACTATAAAATTATAAAAAAAACAAAACAACACTATTTAAACTATATGCAGAAATTAAAATAATCATGTATAAAATCTATTAACTAAACTTAATAAAACTGTATTAAATAATATAACCATTAAAATAATAGTTGCTTAATATTAATAGTGAATCGTGTTTTTGTCTATATTTTTGTAATTATAATCCGAAGCGCTCTCCGCCGTTGCACTACGTTGTTGTATGGTGTAGTACCGACTCCCGCAGTGCAAAGCGGTGCAGTCTGGTCGCTGCAGATCAGGCAAGCAGGGGCTGCTTGTTTGGCAGACTTGCAATTATGTGCCTATATGCAGAAATCCGTTGATTCGCAAACGAAAAACGCCGTGCGCGTCGAAGACTACGTTCGTTCGCCGCCGCTGCTCCGCCACCTCGTCTCACCGCACTCCGTCTGTCTGTCTATGGCGCTCCCCCCTCGCCCTTCGCCTGCAGTAAATCTAGAGTCATGTACGCTACTGTACCCCTTTCGATGTGAACTCAGTTGACGGCCACGGAGTTTGCGCACATCGACCCTCACCGCGTCCCGGTACGGATTCCGCACAACAAACTTCTCGATGGCATTTTGTCGCGCGAATAAACAACGGGGCCCGTTCAAAATACACTTTCAATTGAACGCAAATTTTCAAGTAGATGGCGTTAAACAAGAAGCAAGCTCAAAAACATTGAACGTTTATGTCTCAAAAAAGTCGAAACGCAAAGTTCAAACTGACTGGAACGATTGTTATCGAGCAGTGACGATTCCTTTGTTCTTTGTTGGCGCGGTGCAGCTGTCAAGTTCAAAATCTGCTCTCAGTAAACAACTGGACGCGTCTTACATACATTCGCCGAAGTGAGACGCCTGGCCGAACGGAATCGCCCTCTACTGTCTGTGTCGACAGTTGCCTACATCGCAGGTGGACATATGTGACGTGTCGTATTGTACCTATATGACAAGGCAAAGTTTATACCTATCAAATAGGTAGTACTATGTATATGAAATGGATAGAGTCAGAGCTCTCTACACCTTGTGTCGTACCCCTAACTACGGCGGTCCGGCGTCGTAAAGGAGCACTGACCGTCGGCAAAATGACGTGAAGAAAGTGTCGCTTGCCAAACAAAGTTATATTCTTTTACCCGTTGCTCTCGTCGTATGTATACACTATACATATATAGTATATACTATCAACGGCCTGTCTTTAAAACAATTAAAATACCACCTTTATTAGGATACTTAGTTCTAATCACGTGATTTATCATCAAGGAACTCGCAGATTCATCAGAAAAGTCTGATATGAATGGACTACTACGTCTATAAAAAAGAAATTGTTATTTTAGGTACTTGATTCTTGGCCTGTTTTAATTAACTGGTCACTACTCACTGCAGATGTCGATTATCCATAACTTCTAAATTAAAAAATATAAAGCTTAAAAAAGAATTTTAGAATCCTATAGTGAATATCACTAAGTTGTTCAAGTGGCAACAGATAAACAACATGGTTGAGTTCATTAAAATGTTGAAATAATGTTCCTTAGAATTTGAGCATTCTTCTTGAAAATTCAAAAATACAATGCGCTCATCATCTAAATTAGATTGAGCTGCCTGTAAAGAAGTCGAGAAAAGGAGCGGCCTCGTATCATCAAGACATATTATGTCCTAGTCTGGACTAGGCTTTATAATATGTTTAGATTCCTGCAAGATATTCGTATCGCGCGTTGACATGAAGCAAGGTATTTAGCCTTGACGTTGAGACCGATCTGAGGACGACAGCGGCGGCGGCGCACACTGCATTCTATATGCCGCCGAACAACAAACCACTGCAATAATATTATGTTGTTGCACACTGGAAGAACAGTGTCTAAATTGGCATCTATAAATAGAACTGTGCGTATGCCATTCTGTGTTCTGCTTACTGCACTAAAGTCAACTCTTTTCTGCAGTTATCTACGTTCGACTACGATGACTCGCTGGAAACCAACCGACATCACCACAATATACTCAAGTCCACTTTTTTCCCCTAATGATTTAGTAATAATACAGAATACTAGCAATAATATACTTGCGGTGTCCATCTGACAATTTACCGGAAGCCAACCAAGCGACTAACAGGCCGCACAGGACGTCTTCCGTTTTGTGTACCGATAGTTCAATTCTGAAGAAAAAAAAACAGATGATTAAACGTCATTCGTGATACAGATTAAGAAAACTCGTTTATGAGTTCTCAGATGCCGTCAAGACTTTTCCAAATTATGTTTCCAACATTACGATTAGTTCTGCGCCATGTCTTCAAATTTATTCTCACGTATTCCATCCCAGGCTTTTTTGTAATTTTTCGACACTTTTTCCTGTCCTCGCAAACAATATCACACACACAGACACAAGAATACAGTTTGCGTGAATATGCGTGTATTTATTTACACACATGTTCCATTATATTCGTACAGTTCCTTCACCGTCCTCCCTAATGGGGTGAGATCATTTATTACCATCAGAACAGAACTCATACACATTCGCATTTTCTGTGTGTAGATATACACGTATGAATATATAGCAAGACGAAAACCCCCCAGTACAGATCCACATTCATTCCTCGATTGCACCATATCCGGCATTTTACTGCAGCTTCAACCAGGACCAAAAGTTGTTAAATATTTCATAAAAAATCGACTCAAAAACACATACACCAAAAAACTATTATCAGTATTAGTTTCGTCCTCAATAGGACATTATCGGGTGATAATTCAAAACCTCATAATAGTATATTGCGTAATAATTGTGAAATATAGTTCTTTAACCATTTCAGTAGGAAGGAAACCTCAATTCCATTTAGTTTATTCTTACATAATTTTCTTATAGACTATGCATATGCAAGCAGGAAAAAATAGGCTAATAGCCGTAATGACTCCGTGTCTGTACTCTGTGCAGTGTACTCCGTAGTAATTGCTAAGTTCCTTGCTTCATAATTACTGTTTACATCGTGTTTTTCATCATACCGAATCTGAAATGTTCTGAATGGACCTTACATTTCCTCCGTTATAATTTCATAATGAGCTTCCTAATATTTGTAAGCATTAAGTTTAACTGACCACTCTACAATAATTTAATAGTTATCTAGAACGAACTCCTTCATGTCTGAGTCCCACCGTCACACGCGCGTTTTAATGTTCTGTGCGATCTAAAGTTTATTTTCGTACGGAATGAAGATTGAAGAATGAATGCGTGATTTTTGTGACTGCTACATTTTTAGATTGTTTTATCAACGTTTGAAATGGATAAAAATAAAGTCAGTGTTCCTTTTATTTTGCAGCCTGAAGTTAAAGCGAAAAAAATAGTTTAGTACCAACTCTGCACACAGAGGCTTCAGTTCTTGCAGTTATTATATTATTTCTAAGGCGCTTATCTCAGAAACCACTGGAGCAATTTCGATTAAACTTCTTATCGTCAATTGTAATCGTGAAGACTTCATGTCTACCATGATTCTAGGTCAAATTGTTCCCAAATGCGATCGGGGCACACAATTTTGTATCAAAATTAGCCATTTTGCAAGCCCGCCACGTTGCCATTTTCTACTTTAAAACATTTTCTTACTTTACCGATGACACCTATTCATAAACATTTACATGACTATCTAAAAAATAATTGGTTTATTCCCTTTTCTACAGTGTTTCACTTTACATGAGGATACCTAAACAACTGTTTTATTTTAAAAGCAATCAATATAAGAATTTTACCATTTAAAGCCAAAATCCTGCCAACTATGATTAAAATAAAAAGTAGCGTTTCAAGTAAAGTCGTATTATGTGCGATCAAGATAGAGTTTATTAAGAAAAGTTGGTCAGAATCAGAAAAAACTCCCAAGTATGAAGTTTCGTAAAAAAAAATCATTTCTTAAATTTCTCAACATTTTTATGTAGTAGACTGCATAAAAATGTTGAGAAATTAAGAAATGAAATTTTTTACGAAACCTCATACCACTTGGGAGTTTTTTGTGAATCTGAGCAACTTTTCTTAATAAACTTGTTCTCCATCTTGATCGCACATAATATGACTTTACTTGAAACGCTACTTTTTATTTAATCATAGTTGGCTGGATTTTGACTTAAAAAAAACTCTATTCCTACAAAAAGATGCATCTCAATGGCCTGTATAGCTGGTAAAATTTTTATATTGTTTGCTTTTAAAATAAAGAAGTTATTTAGGTGTCCTCATGTAAGGGAGCGTCTTAAATATAATGCAATTATCTTTGTTTCGACCAATTAATAGGGTTTCACCTTTTGGGTACGAAACCCTAAAAAATGACCAACAACAAAAAATATTTCATTTATCTAGCTCTGGATTTTATGGCCAGACTTCACAAAACTCTTATTTTACCCCGATTTGATGTAATGACCACAAAGACGCAAGTAAAATATGCTGGGGACTCTAGTCTCATAGGGGTCTCAAAAAAAAAAAGAAAACTAGATTATTTTATTTCTAACGTTCCGTGACAAACACATAAAAATTGTGGCTCAAAATCAATTGGGCTTCGAAAAACTTAGTTCACCACCGACGTTAACAGAATCCAACAGATCTAAAACGGTCCTGGACACAATATTATCGTATATATTTTATAATCGGGAACATGTATTTGTATAAACTACATTGCAAAATCGTATTCTATTATGTATAATATTCGCGAATGCATAATATACTCCCAGTCGTTTCTCCCGTATGTACACACTTCGTAAACCAGTTTCCAATGCCCGCCCGATGGTTTCTTGTTGAAAAGGTACCAGATGCAATGTAATGTACTTACCTTATGCGTGTACGTTTGGATCTTTATACATATAGGCATAATATATACAAACATACATTGGTACATACACGCTAAACAACAAAGAATGTCTCAACACAATGTTCAACAGCCGCCTCCACTGCAACTTCAAATTTCTCTTTGCATTTTTTTGCCCTGCAAACAACTTTCTCGTTAAGATTGCCGTCTGTCGAAAAAAACTGGACCCAATTACAACGAATCAGTCTTACGCGCACCACTATTGTAGAGATTGTATACATTATAGACGCTCGACAACTGAATGAACAGAATTTACTGGATTGATAAATCACTAGATCCCAGGACTTCTGTGGAATGGGAATCCCTCGGTCTCCCCCACGCATTTTTAGGATGTCGGTCTTTTTCTGCTCGGTAAATTTCGTTGCAAATACCTACATATAAATTGATTTCTAAATTCCCAGATCCGTTGTTTCAAAACGAAATTCTGTTAGTTCTGCCTGCTCGACCTTATTTTCGGTAATTGCTCCTCTCGCACTGAGTTAAATAAAAAAAATGTAGAAGATAACTAGAAAAAGTGATGTTTGTAATCATGCGAGTGGCGTTTGTTCAACAGTGTCACGAAACGTTAAACGCAATACGCATTAGACCTTTGTTATTATTCAGTCTGTTCAAGTTTTTTCTGTAATCCCAGGATATTTTCAATAGTGTTGACGTCCTGCAAGATCTCAATTCATTTTTCAGACGAGAAAAATGTTTGAACTCGTCTCGATTTTTCTCATTTATATCAGCAGCAACACCAATTTTTAACACGTAAAGCCTTACTGAATATGCAATTAATTAAAAATATATTATGTTCAACGACAAGGATATGCAATTAATCTTTTTTGAAGGTTCACTTTCCTTATTCTATTAAAAATTATAAAACATGTTTCATATTTATGTTAACAAGCTTTAAAAAATGAAAAATAACAAACGTGTCAGGTTCGTTAATGTGTGGACAGGAGGGTACCACTACGGTACTACCAAAGTAAGAAGAAATCTTATTCGATTATTTTTTTATATCTGCCCTTGTATTCCGTTTCAGTCCCGTTCCCTTTATATTTTTTCCCTGAGGTAAGAGTTTCGGAGTTCAAGGCTTTCGCTAAAAGTAAAACCTGTACTGCTGCAAAACCTACCATTTTTCTGGATATTTTTTAATGGTTGGAAATGATATGTAAGTGCAAAGAGATTTCTGAAGTGTTGTTTTTAGCCCCTAAGACAAAAGAGTTCACGATTTCTAACGACCTCGAGTTTCGTTAACACTTACGATCGAAAGATAGACAAACACGTTAAATCCCAACTTTTTTATCAGTTATTAAAACACAAAACCACCTACCCATACCTGCTAATAAAATAAACAACAATGCAAGGTGTCCACCGTTTGCAACATTAAAGAATTACTAAGCAAAAATACATGTCATTTTCCTGCAAAGCTCTACAAATGAAAAAAACTTCTAAGGTAAATCATTTGTACCGGTACCTATAGTGTCTTCATTTCTTATTATGTAGGTAATAAATAATAGCGAGTGCACCGGACATGCAAGTAACAATTATTGTGGAAGGAGAGACAAAAACAGATATTCGAAACGATTTGAATATTCAAACCGACGAATGTCGTTACAAACACGCACGCATCGCGATTGTCACGTGGTCATTGACGATGGCATAAGAAGAAGAATTAAACGACGGTTATAAATTTGCGTGGCAAATTCTTTTTACCCACACAAACGCACACATTCACAATTTGCACCCTTTGATCTTACGATTATAATTCACACGCACACTAGATATCTGCGACCGAAATGCAAAATGGCTTAATATGTCGAATTTTTCCTATTCTTCCAGTTTACATTATGTAAAAACGTTTCATTTCTACATTCTAACCTATCTAATATCTAATATACTCTTATATAAAGAAGTGGCTGTTTGCATATAGACTCTAATCTTCAAAACTACTGGGCCTATTTGAATTAAACTCTCACCAACTTATTCCTTGGTTCGTCAGGATTGTCGCAGGCTATTAAATCCGATTTGTGTCCGAATGAATCCGAAACGTGAAGCCATTTTAATTGAAATCAACATAAACTTGGTTTCAATTCAACTTTGATTCAATCCAATTGGTACCCGGGCGAAACCGGGCTGGCCAGCAGCTAGTACCTTATAAATGTAAAAATCTGTATGCACATATTTTGTTACTCAGCCACGTCTTAAAAAGGCAATGAATGAGCAATTTTCCTAAGAGTAGTTCTTTCAATTATTCACGAGAGGCAGCACTTGTGGTAGGGACAAACATTGTTTATTCCCCATTAGTGTCGTGTCATTTTAGTGGTATAACTTAATTATTATTTATTTAATTAATTTAATAATTAAGTACGCTAATGACCTGAGTCTATAATCTACAATAATTAAGTATACCCCTAAAATGACACGACACTAATGGGGAAAAAATAATGTTTGTCCCTACCACAAGTGCTGCCTTTCGTGGATAATTGAAAGAACTACTCTCAGGAAAATAGCTCATTCGAATTAAATCACCTGATCCACAGGCCACAGCCTATTTTTTCGCAGGTATGAAACGAGTTACGAGACCTAAGACTCGAGCGTCGCTAACACCGAGTCTAACGAACCAAATTCATCAACGAACATTTTGAATATACGTAAATTGTCAAAAACGGTAAGCCCCCCCCCCAAGGGCGGATTCAAGATTTATTCGAAGAGAGGGTAGGCACAAAAGCATCCGAACTAGCCTAACCTAAAAAAGCAAGAGTCTTGTACTTGACATGAGGCGACATTCGCGTTACCCGATGTGCACTGCGGGGAGGTTGCGCACTCGGATATTGCACATCTTCACCCTAAAAACGGCTGATATAAGAACTTCATGTGTGTTTTTCCAGTTGAGGGGGGGGAACCTGAATCCGCCCTTGGGTGCCACGAGGAATGCTACACCGCTTCGAGTTTATTTAATTTCAGAATTTACACACTGATGACTGAATTTCGTTTAACTCGATACAGATCGGCGATGTCGTTTCTTTTCAATGCAGCGAAAAATGGAGACCTGGATCATGCTACGAACTGGTCGACAAAGTTGTAATTTATCTAATTTTACCACAAATTCGGCATAAGCGCTTTTGCCTTATGGCCACAAACACATATTATATGTACAGGCGTCATTGATAAATGCATCATCATATTGCAAACCTGTAGTGGGATTTTGCAAATGACGATATATATTTGTGAGTGTTTGCCTGTGTGTTTGTTTGAGCAACGACCCTAATATCGCCGGTGTACCGGTGATGTTCACTTGCTTAATCCAGAGGCACCTAAAACACCGGACAATTCCGTAAAATAAAAAACCGTTTTTCTTTACCATAAAGTTTAATACTCCTAGGTTATGTTCTTCACCCAATTTAGTATCAAAAAAACACGACGGGCGTTTAGAAAAAATGATTTTCAAGAATATAGCAAAATGGATAAATTGTAGTGAGATTGCAGATTACAGCGAAATTCTCAGGGTTTAGTAGGGGTTTTGGAAGACTATAAGCAAAACTCTCTCCAATGATTTCATAATACCTATAGATCAAACGGTTCAAGGTATGCAGTATATTCTTCGACCAGAGTGCGACTGCGAGCTTTGGAAAGTAGCAACCTCTGTTCTGAGGTAGCAACAGAACTGACACACTCTCTTTCTTGGTAATTATACGAATTCATTGAAGTTAATTAAGAACCAGAATCAGATGCCGCCCAAGGTTCGCCAGAACATGATATGAACTTGGAAGTTGGAAGAAGAAAGCAGCTAGAACCTGAATCTGATTTTCCCACTTCCTGAAAATCTGTCTTTAAAAAAGAGTTCGTCAGAGACTGATAATCCTAGTCCACCACCCAGTGACGAACTAAGGGGGGGGGGGGAGCGGTTCGCCCCTGGCCTCTGATTCTGGGCGACCTCCAAATCTCGAGAAGTCCTCCTTAATCAAATCCCAAACAAGGCCAAAATATGTTTAGTAAGTAAGAGGCAGTTTGGAGTTGGAGGCCCCGTACGTATACAAAATATAAACGTAGGTATAGGTCGTTTATTATAAATATTTGATACAATAATTTCTAAGTAAACCGGGGGCCTCATTAATTAGTTCTGCCGCCCCGGGCCTCCGACGGGTTTAGTCCGCCACTGCCACCACCGCCTCAACAATCTCCACCTTCTTACTGTTCTGATATTCTCAGTAGTCAGTCTGCAGGGTGTCGGTAGCCAATTGAGAGCTCGCTCTAATGATTCGAATCCGATGAACATTAAAACGTTGCGTAGTTGACGGCCACCGGAACAGAAAATTTAAGTGCTCCTGGAACAGATGAACTTATTTTATTGTACACCGTTCATGTGTGTGTGTGTGTAATTTTATATAATCTATATAATATTATAAGAAGGCTGGGCACCAAAAAGTGATAGATAATATATTCTGCTACACTCACATATATAAATATGCACTGTACATTTGTTATAATATTGAAGAAGCTTGGCCGGTCGTGTTCTTGTTAAACTTGTTTTTTGCATGGCCATTCCGATGCGAACATTTTCGCGCGCAAAACTCACAATCCAGAAAGTGGATTTGCGAACCGCTTTTGTACGGCAAGAAATAAGACTGTCGCAAAAATGCAGGTGCGTTCTGTTGCCCTTCAAACGGATATGTCGTCAAACCGGGTGCAGTAATCGAGAGAAAGAGAGAGAGAGTCGATCGATTCGCCCCTTTCGCTACAGCGGACTTTCGGTATTACTCTCCTGTGATGTTCCTTGTTAACACTTTGACAGCCGTCACTATTTTTCCGCAGGCTGACAAAATTCTTCAGTTCTGATCTAAGAATTGTTTTTTAAGACGCGTCAAAAACAAGCAGTATATAGAAAAAAATGTCCGCGAGACTATCGTATCACAAAACACATTCAAACGAACCAGCGTTTAAGTCTCATTTCGCACCAAACCAGTCCAGTTCAGTCGCGTCCAGTCAAGTCACGTCAATATTTCCTTTCGCACTGAATACGTCGCGTCAGCCGTCCCACAAATTCCGATCGAAGTTCGCGACAGTTTTGTGAAGAATTTTGTGTCAAGATGGACGTACTTCTCCAAGGCATAATTTTACGTCGGCTACACAGAAGAAGAAGAATGAAGTAACGACGAAATCTGTTTTGGGTTCATCCCATACATACCAGGAGACCAGTGTTCGGTTCTTTAACCACTTATTTCTCTGGCTATACCTACCTCTCCAGGCGGCAGTAATGAAATTCCGATCTCTGTGCTTCGCGTGCTTAGGATCGTAGATTGTCTCTATTGCTTGCACTAATAAAATTAAGGTCTCTACATCCATTCTGAGTGTCAAGACTGGGCTGACTGGCATTAAACATTCAACCGGCTGAGTCGCAATCAGTCTTGATAAGTCTTGACGCGATGGGACTGGACGTGACGCGCTTAGTATGAAACCAGATTTACACATTGCCTTTATTTCAACGATAAGTTAATATGTCCAATCCAGTAGCGTCCGACTTGACTGGACGCGACTGGACTGGATTGGTTTGGTGCGAAATGAGCCTTACAGAGATTATTGACGCTCGACAACTGAGATCACAAACTTCTAATATTACATTTTATCAATTCAGTTACTCCGCGAGCGCAAATCGAACGCGAGTACCTACTGCGACTAGTCCGGCGCTACGGTTTGCAATATCGTTCGAAACTGTCCCAAAAAAAGCAAATTTGTCGAACCTTTCGGAAACGGTTCAGGATAAAATACGTGTAGGTACACAAATATAGCTATAAAGGGTTAAAAAACGCACCACTTACAACGTAAAAGGGAATGCGAAAGTTATTTTTGCATGCACGCACACAAGTGTAAGTGAAGTGGGGGGGAAACGCACACACATGAACATCTACCGATATTTGCAAGGAACAGCCAGCCCTTGGCACTTCTATAAGCTTTGTACAAATATAAATGCCCAATGTATACAGGGTGTAGGCTGTAAATATCACCTTTCTTTGGAATTAACCCTGTACTCTCTATCCCATGAACCGATATAGCAATAAAACTGCGTGATGAGCATCTGATTGGTCGCTTGAAACTCAACACAGCAGAACAATCAATCAGATACTTTGTTGTACGTAGCAGAGCATGTTGCTGTTCACATGACAACTATATCTAGTTACCCCGAAACGATCGTCGAGTGAATTTTAATAAATCTGTGTTTGTTGAACTATGAATTTTCAAGAGTTTTTTATTATTTTTATTTTTTACAACTATATCTTTGGTGGGAAAGACAATAAAATACTACACTATGTTCCACATCCAATGAACTCCGGAAAATCAAGGTCATTTCGCGACATCTTTCGCGAAAAATCGATGTTTCGCGCACCTCACATTTTTCATAAATATTTTTCACGTTAACATTTTCTTAAGGCTTCAGATAATCGCCTCAAACAAATCCTGAATGAGAAAAAAGAGGAGAAATAGGTGATTTAATTTATTTTATTTATTATAGAATGTAGATTATTGACGCGTCTAGGTGATTAAAGTTAGCTACTACTGCGGTTGTATTCATTTGTCCTTACCCCACCACTACTGCCGTCACGCTTTTTCCATATCCGATCGGAATAACTTCTACTTATCGCGCCTAAAGAAGTTTCACTTCAAAAAGGTATTTCAAATAAAACACAAATGAGTAATCGGTATTTTATTACTTTTTTTTCAATTAATCTACTTATATTTTTGGCTACTTGAAACAGCTTTCAAAAAGTCTTTTTTGCCATAGATTGCTATAAAAATCCGTAAATTAAATCCAGGCGGAGTCCAGTCAGAGTCCTTAAAACCCGGCCATTACCGGATTTATCCGGTCAAACGGTAATCCTACATGCAACGATCCTTCGACGTTTCAATCGTACACTCTGTATACAGCGTACATCACATATGCATGCATTATAGAATATAGTTTTGCTAATTTTTTTACGTTTCGACACACACACGCACTCACACATTAACACACCTTGGACGTGGGAACAATTTTATCTATGTTAACATACAACAACGGCGAGTACAGAGGATAAATGTGCAAAAAAATAATATTATACATACGTCTACAATAGACTTGCATTCTCTGACGGACACGCAGCTGATGGGATGACCATTTTATATTATGTTATTATTATAAATATTATGTAAGCGAGTTTTGTAATATGTTTGCCGGTGTCTCTTTAATGGCATGGCGACGCCGGGGGATTCACTTGGAAATAATTAATTAGAATAATAATAATCCTGTGACTGTCCACAATGTTAACAGTTATATGGAATGAGATTCACGTTGGATTTCTGGTACGACCGAGCATTAGAATTAGTGCTTTGGTGATGTCGTTATTTATATGGCGTTTCCATGGCTCCCCCTATTACAATTTCCCCCCGTTCTCAAGTTCTAATCTGAGAACTGGTCAAAATATCAATCGGATTTTCAATAAATCTAACTGTTTGGTGACAATACAGGACCAAACGGGACAAAACAGGACGCGATCGAAATACAGGACAGTGGACACAAGATTTAAATACAGGTTTATGGCCCGTTTATCGTACATTTTAATCACGATGTTTTTTTAATCAGACTGTTAAGTGACGGGTTGCTATGGTAACGAAACGCAGCGACCAATGAACACGCGGTAGCAATCAAAATTTAACAGTGTGATTAAAAAAACACCGTGATTAAAATATACGATAAATCTTTTAAATATATTATGACGTATGGCAGTCCTAGATATCGTCCTTGTCCCTCCTTAAATCCGACGCTATATTAATAGATTTTTTTGTTTAACGAAATGGCGGTTATATTTTGACTCAATAAACTTTTTTCTTTTCTAAGAATTTAAGAATTTATAATATGCACGATTATTAAGTACGATAAATAAATGTGTTAATGAATAAAATAAAAGTCTTAGCGGTACCTGGTAATACCTACCACAAAAATTGTGTTATTTTGAATTTCTTTATAATTGTGTTGATAAATTAGTTTTTGCAACTAGCTGTTTTCCTAGAAGCGTCATAGAAAAAAAACTGTTTTATTAATTTTTTTTTTGACAAGATTTCGACTTTATCGGTAACTCTTTGTCAAATAGATATATCTGAAGTTCTTTTGACTTCAAAAAAAGGAGGTTATCAATTCGACGCGTATATTTATACCGGGTGGTGACCGTGACTGCCGAACATAGAACTTTAACATGTAAAATTAAACTTTCGTAATTTCCTGCTACCCTAATTATTTTAGGCAAAAAATCTTCGAATAAAAAGTTTTAGAACATGAAATTCTGCATCTAAATCATTAAACAAAATTAATTTTGCATACTTTGTAACAGCAGAAATTTGATATGAAAATGTCAAAATTACTTCAAAAACAGATAGCGATAGCCATGGAACTTGAACAAAATGATTAGAAATTATTTTGACAACTAAAACGTCATCATTTTGTTCAAGTTCCATGGCTATCGCTATCTGTTTTTGAGGTAATTTGACATTTTCATATCAAATTTCTGCCGTTACAAAGCACGCACAATTAATTTTGTTTAATGATTTAGATGCAAAATTTTATGTTCTAAAACTTTTAATCGACGATATTTTTCCTAAAATAATTAGGGAAGCAGGAAATCGCAAAAGTTTGATTTTACGGGTTAAATCCCTATTACCCGCAAAGCAATTCAGCACCCTGTATAGATAGTATTTAATATCAAGTCCTTAAAATTGTCTTGAGCAGAACGACCCCATTTGATGATTTGACAAAGTTTTTCAGCACTCTACAAGTCTCACGAAAAAGAAACCCCATTCACTTCAGTCATCCAGCATCCTTCACCTTGGCGAATAAACATCCTGTCAGCTGGTTTCATTATTACATACCAACAATGGCATTGCTTTTCACCTTTTGTCAAATAGTTAAATCCCCCATCTTCCCTATTGCAATCTATGAATTAAAATATTCGCGAGTCCGTGATCCGGTCAAGCAGGTACGTGGCATCGAATTGCCCCCACATCTAAATCTAACAAGTTTCTAATGCTTATGCACCTATCTGGTAAAATACTAGTTGATATAAACAGGGGTGACTTAGATGCAACCGAAATAGTTGAAATTTGCTACATTAAGATATTTTTCTATTTATTATTAAAGACATGCAAAAATTCTGTATAATTATTTGGGGTAACGCCGTCTCTGCTCAAAAAATCTTTTTGTCGCAAAAAAAGCCATAATAATAAGTAATGCTAAATTTAAAAATAGCCATACCAGTACATACACTGTTGTTTAATATACAGGGTGTTCAAGATTTGCGTTGTCGGCCAATATATTGATTTTGGGTGAAGATAGAAAAGAAGTTTAAATACAAAAGTTGTATAAATTTTAATGATGTATAACCTAAAAATATTTTCAATTATATAGCCTGTCCCATTTAAGCGTGGCAGATAAAAGTTATGTTTTTTTTTAACCTAGCACCCTGTTT
This sequence comes from Mongoloraphidia duomilia, assembly GCA_039654895.1. NCBI lineage: Eukaryota > Metazoa > Arthropoda > Insecta > Raphidioptera > Raphidiidae > Mongoloraphidia > Mongoloraphidia duomilia. The sequence goes on along the minus strand of CM077519.1, from coordinate 48,979,196 downwards.
TTATTTGTTTTTTCCAATTCTGCGTCTAAATGTGAATAGAAATTGTAAGAGAAGCCATGCTCGAAAATTCAGTAATTTTTGAGTTATTTAAGTTTTTTAGAAATTTTTAACACGTGCAGACCTTTACCTAAAATTCGACATAGCCAAAATAGAAACCTTTATCAAACTGAAATTTTATTATTATTTATATTATTCGAAGGGTGGCGCAAAGTAAAAATTTCGTCTGGAGCCAGCTCTGAATTTAAATAGTCAACCCTCGCGACCTTCCCTATTACTTTGTCTATTATGTATGATTATTTGTAAATATATTCGCAACTGCCTTTATCTAGGTGTGTGAACTGCGGAACAGGTGAACTAGAGTTACTAGACGACTGACCTAACGAGTTTCTAGCATTGTTGTTATAAAAATAGGTAAAAACCCTTCCCTATTGCAATCTCTATTATTAAAATATTTCGCAAGCTTTTTTGTACACTGCGAAATAGTGAAATGCATTTTGCCGGCTCTAAAAGAAGTCAAACAAGTTTGAGATAAGACTAGAACAGCCTTCAACTATTGCGAATTTAAATAATCAACCCTCTACCTTGTCTATTGTTATCTATTTTGATCTATTTTTTCTCATCAGGTCACTACATGTGAATACATTTGTAAGCTATGAGAAAATTTAGCATTTTTCTAATATTTCAACAGCATATGCTGTGAGAAAATAGTTTACCAGTTTTAATTGCACAATCATATTCTAATGGTATTTTGTTAATAACAAGAATCAGTATCAAAAAAAAATTAAATTTAAAAAAAACAAAAAATCCGAATGCGTCAAAAGCTAACTAAAAAGATGGAAGCAAGATCAAATGATAACATGCAGTCGGAGGCATCAGATTCTGTTCAACTTGTTATTATATGTATGCCTCCGACTGCATGCAGTTATCATTTGATCTTGTTTCCATCTTTTTAGTTTGCTTTTGACGCAGTCGGATTTTTTGATTTTTTAAACTTAATTTTTAATTTACGACTTTATAGTTTTTTAAAATCGTCTAAACGACACCTTTCTGTTCATACCAATATCGATGTCATTCTCGGGATTAAGACGAATCTAATGACACCTCATTTATTAAAATCCATCCAGCCGCTTGGATGCTACGAGAGAACAAAAAATCCCACATACATACACACTTACCTACATACATAAATAGCGCGAAAAACATAACCCCGCCTTTGCTGCTCGCGAAATTTTTTGAACGGCCCATCAACAATATTAATTGCCGATCGCTAGTGTAGATTATTATTTATTATAAACAATTTGGTTAAATTATTTAACGAGAATCACCTTAAAATATAGCAGTTTTTACATACCTAAAAAAAAAATTGATACAGAAAACTCAACGAATCAACGCGTAAACCAATAATTTCAAACAATTCGTAGTTTTATCAAACTTATAATTGGGTTTTTAAGTAAATTTTTTTTTTTACTTAAATGGAAGGACCACATACAAGTTTTATAGCAAAACTGTTTTTTTTAATTTTTTTGCTTACTAATTAAAAAGTTATATTTAAATAAAAATTAATTTTTAAACTCAGTTCCGATAACGCGCCGAAAGAATCCGAACGCGTGTGACGTCATTATGTTATCTATGGTCTTTGTATCCATGGTTACCAAGTTAAAAATTTATTATTTTTGATAGTATGTGTAATACATATACACAAATACCAACAAATGCAGACACATTTTAACATAACGACGTCACAAACATTCCTGGCGCGTTTTGAAGTCACGTGATATTTTTTAAATTTTTATACATTTTAATTAATTTTTAGTAATTTATCTATAGCTTTAAAAAAATTTTTCTTTTCGATTTTCAATATTATTTATGTTAAATTATTAGAAAAAATTAAAAAATTAATAATTTTTTTTAAACTTAAATACCTAATTAGCGGTATAATTAACAGTAAAAAATAACAGCACATAAATCATCATGTAGCACTAGTTTTAAGGGGAACAAATAAACAGAACAACTATTACTAGATGTGATTTAACCCTTGTTTGATAAACACGGCTATTAGACAATAATAAGTTACCAGGGGGACTTCGCCCCCTTCTTGCTGTTACATCAGCCCTTCTATGTTGCATATTGCTTTCAGCGACAAATTGGTCATTTCGATGGTCGCGTTAGAAATTACATCTCATATTATTTTTTATATTTTTCAAATAATTTCCGCCAAAATTTTTCTGTTGTGATCTTTTAATTAAACAATAGTAGATAGTATGTTTAGATACGTAATGGGGCATATTACGGCGAGTGATGACAGTATGTAAAGGGCTTGAGAATAGCCGAGAGTGTAGCGGCGCTGTTGTTTACATGGCGTTGCTATGGTTCCTCTATTACAAGTCCCCAGTTCTCGGGTTCTAGCCCGAGAGCTGGTAAAAGTGTCAATTGGATTTTCAATTTATTATTAAAAAAAAAAAAATAATAATAATAATGAATTGAAAATATGAATTGGTGCTAGGCCCAAATAACCTTAGCTGTTGGTGGTCTTTAAAACACAATTCAATTCAAGACAGTATGTAAAAACGAGTGATAGCGAGTTTTTACAGTCACACGAGCCATAATACCATTACGCACGAGACATATATCTATGGTATTTTTTGCCATACCTACTACAACGTAATAGTTATATAAATTTTAATGGTGTATAACCTAAAAATATTTTCAATTATACAGCCTGTCCAATTTAAGCGCGGCAGATCAAAGTTATAGCACCCCGTTTTTATTTGTTTTTTTTTCAATTCTGCACCTAATTAAAATGTGAATAGAAATTGTAAGGGAAGCATGCTCGAAAATTCAGTAATTTTTGAGTTATTCAAGTTTTTTAGAAATTTTTGACACGTGCAGACTTTTACCTAAAATTCGACATACCCAAAACAGAAACCTTTATCAAACTGAAATTTTGAGGATCACTAGATAGTAGACGGACAAATCAATGTCTGTCCTAAAAAAATGAATTTATTATACAGAGTGTTCAAAATAATGTACTCCTTTTACCTATCTTCAATCACGTGTAACTTTTGATTGTTAGATACAACGAGGTTATTTTTTTGGCTGGAATTGTATTCTTTAGGATATTTACTAACACTTTTATTAAGGGTTCTCCATATCTAAACCTAATATTTTAATACGAAAATATTAGGTATATAAACCTGCTGCTATCTTTATTACGTTTAGGGCTTGAGAATAGCCGCGAGCGTTTAGCAATGTTGTTGTTTACATGGCGTTGCTATGGTTCCTCTATTACAAGTCCCCAGTTCCCGGGTTCTAGCCTGAGAGCTGGTACAAGTGTCAATTGGATTTTCAATTTATTATTAAAAAAAAAATAATGAATTGAAAATATGAATTGGTGTTAGGCCCAAATAACCTTAACTGGTGGTGGTCTTTAAAACACAATTTTTTTATTACGTTTCTCATGTACTCATCTCCATTTTATCAATTCGAAAAAAAAACTGTTAAAAGGGCACTGCACAAAAAGTTGCCGATAATAAACCGTTAGAGGCGCTGTCGTCGCTGTAATTGTAATATTTTTCAAAATATTGTGAGTATTTCGTCTACTAGCGTATAGAGGACACTAATATAACAATAATTTTTATAATTGATCTATGATGACAGCAAAGTTAGTAATGATATAATATTTCTGAAATTGCCATGGAAACAATGTGAATAAAAAATTTAAATATTTGAGAAATGTTGACACAAGTGGACACAAGTCGTGTCATAAATAGTTAATAATGTTGAGTTGAAAGTTGAAAAATTATAATTTCAGAGCAGAAAATTAATAAATAAGGACATTTATGAAATCTTATAGAACATGTGCGAAAAAATGTATAAATAAAATCTATTAAAACGCTTGAATCAATCAAAAAGAAATAAAATCTGAGTCAAGAAGAAAGCATTTATGAAATTTCTCCTATTAGAAAAAAATAACTCTATGACAGATCTTGGAATTAGGCAATACGTCTGAAAAGCCCAAAAGAAGAATAATTGAAGTGTAATAAAGATTTAAAAGTGCCAAGTGTATTTATAATTTTTTATAATAATGTGAATGTAATGTCACTTTTTATTACCTATATAAATTTACTTTGTGCTTTTTTATTTTACATAAAATTTCTGTGGTGTCATTTTTGTAATAAGCGATATGAAAAGTTTCTTAGTTAATTAGTTCATTTCACTATTCTTACTTGTAAAATGAATAAAATAAATAACAAATCGAAGAAAATTCATGCATAACAAGTCTATAAAATGATACTAATATTTTTAAAAATTTACGTCGTTTTGGATTTCGATTATTTCTTCCCATTCCCATGGTTACTGAACTATTTTTTTTCAGAAAAACCTGGAAAATATAAAAAATCTAATCTCAATTTGAAAATTGTGTACGTGGTACCAACTTTACACAATCAAATAAATTTCTCAAGAGGAAAATTTGATAATTTAAGTTGTCATATTTAGAACATCTTTGAATTCGATACTTTTTATGTTTTCATGTTAATTGAAAATTGATTATTCATATTCATAGCAACCCGTTGCCTTGAAGAAAAAATCTATTTAGAAAACAAAATCAATCTCAAAATCTTTGAAAAACACGAACTGAACAAGAAATCGAAAACTGACATTTATACCATAAATCAAGATGTAAACAAAACGTACGTAGCGTCATTTCTTAGACAATAGCTACACTTTTTTTAGTTATTGATAACACCGCGGTTGCATTATCTGTCATTAGTGACTTTTTACTAAACGATTTGCTGTTATTATTAACAGTTTCGTATTGAAATTTAGCATATCCATTTTTTGTCCTTCAAAGTATGTTTTAAATGTCTAAAAATCCTTTTTCATTGAAAAAAATATTTCAAGTTCAATCTGAATTCCTACTTTTATTAATTTCAATACATGACCCCAAATATGTTTAATACAAAGAATATCATCTATAGAATCTTACAGATCTCACAAATTGACTGTATTGTTTATATAAAAGCTGATTCTTTGAGTAAAAAATTGGGAAAAATGACATATGGTAGCGCCATCTTTTGAAATTGGTGCCAGGCAGATTCCTATTAAAGAGAAACGAGGTACGTGCGGGCCTTAATAGTTTCTGTACGATTGCCAACTCGCCAGCACGGCAGCACCACAAAACGATAGCAGTGAAGCCCTATAAGGGCGATGTATTATCTAATCAGCGTATTGGAACTGCACATAATACCATTATTATTAGCCATACAATCGGATATTGATTGCGGTAAAAAACTTGATATGTATTAGGCGCACTTCAAATACATCCATAATACATATTATTATTATGTTATTTTTAAGTACATACACTAATCTAGCAGGCCGGTCCGGCTTCATTTACTGCTCATTGAGCTAAAATCCGCAAATTAATAACCCAAAGGGTGTGAAGGACATATTACATAGACGTTAAAAGGACTGATGTTTTTACTGTTTAAAAAAAATAAATTAAAATTTTAAAAAAACCCCGACGCAAAAAAAAACTTTAAAAAGTGAGAAAACTTATTAATATCTATTATATCTGGCCCAATGCACCAGGGCTTGAGAATAGCCGAGAGTGTAGCGGTGCTGTTGTTTACATGGCGTTGCTATGGTTCCTCTATTACAAGTCCCCAGTTCTCGGGTTCTAGCCCGAGAGCTGGTAAAAGTGTCAATTGGATTTTCAATTTATTATTAAAAAAAAAAAAAAAAATAATAATAATGAATTGAAAATATGAATTGGTGCTAGGCCCAAATAACCTTAGCTGTTGGTGGTCTTTAAAACACAATTCAATTCCCAATGCACCATCTAAGTATTTCTTCATTTAGATGAAATATTTAATTCATAAATGCGTCGGTGACCACTGTAAAATGACAAAAATACCAATGTCTCAGCGGTCCCCGATGCATTTAACAGACGCTAATGACCTCTGTTGTCGAGCGTCTATAATTCACAATTCATTCATTCCCGATGCATTTATGAATTAAATATTTCATCTAAACGAAGAAATAGACAATGCATCGGGCCAGATATAATAGATATTAATAAATTTCCTCACTTTTTAAAGGTTAGCTTTTTTGCGCCGGGGTTTTTTTAAATTTTTAATTTTATTTTATACTTTTTAAACTAACTAATCAAAAACGGAATATTTGAGCTCAATCTAGGAGGTAAAATACTGGCCGAGATTTCTATACAAACTGTGATGAGAGCTGAAGATCTTGGAAACGGCTGAACCGATTTCAATCAAACATGGCTAAGAAGTAAGAACGATTTAGCAAATACCAGCTTTCAAACAAACAAACCCGCATTGAAATTGGTCCATCCGTTTGAGAGCTACAATATGCCACAGACAGATATATATACACAGACAGACAGACAAACAGACAGACAGACAAACAAACAGATAGACAGACAGACAAACAGACAGACAGACAGACAGACAGACAGACAGACACATGGAAATGGCTGAACCGATTTCAATCAAACATGGCTAAGAATCATCTCGAAAATACCAGCTTACAAACAAACGAAGTCGCCTTGAAATCAGTCCATCCGTTTGGGAGCTACAATACCACAGACACAGATACACACACAGGCAGACAGACAGACAGACAGACAGACAGACAGACAGACAAAAGCTTCAAACTTATAACACCCCTCTGTTTTCGTCGGGGGTTAAAAGAGAGACTTTTTTTGGGAAGAAAAATCTTATCCAAGCGGACGAAGTCGTGAGCAAAAGCTAGTTCATCATAAAAAAAATAATTTCCAAGATACGTACATTCAGTTACAATTTGCGCGCAAGCAAACAAATTATATATCCCTTATAACAGCGATCGCAAGGTTATAGAGAGCTCTGACCGGCATGAGGAGCAATAAAATACCTGCCGCACACCTTCGTGCCCGCGTCCCGCTCAAAGTTGTCAGTGCATAATATAGATTATAGACGGTCGCCATATGCATCTAAACTGCACTCTCTGCACGAGCTATGACGCCTTTGGTTCGGTTAGCATTATATAGCCGGTGCCCTAGACTAGACAGCTAAATTGATTTCTTCGCATTTCGTCTACAACTTCACATGTCCCCACGTGCATACAAGGTGTTTTGAATGCACTCGGGCTGCAAGTCTGCAATCCCGGAGCCTCGAGAAACTTGCCGAAATTTCTGTTCAACAACAGTCTTAACGACGCCATTTTGTATGACTAATTTGCCATTTAACAGTTCAGGATTTGTAAGTATTAAAGAACGGTTAGTGATGTTGGTGTCCATATTTACAAAGATGCTGTAAGGTAGTTGCATAACCGGGTCCCTATGGCACATTTCTGAGAAGGTCAAAATATCTGCTGATTTGTAACTTAGTAAAATTAAAAATGTTTGTAAATTCAAAGTTTTGTTTGGTAGGCGGAAATTGAAAAATCTCAAATATATTTAACAGGTGGTGGTCCAGTGGAAACCGAACACTTGCTCCCATAGTTACGCCACTGGTTTAAGGCCTACCCACATTGTGGCTTTCTACATATTATATTAATAGGTTATAGAATTGCATTTGAATTGCACATGATAATGGGACAAATTACAAATGCCGTGGCGACCGTGGTATATTACTTGGAAATTTTATTGCAGGTAAAACCCACCACACGATTTTCTATCTACAGTATTTATTATACTGTCAATCAGGGCTGGGGCTCTTAACACCAGCACGTGTTCGGGGCGACATATTTTTAAGGGCGCACCCGGATTCAGGTCTGGCAAATCTAAGGCAACAAATTATTTTCTGCTTGGGGCGGCAAAAAAGACAAAGCCCGTCCTGTTGTCAACCAATTCTAACAACCACAGTTGTTATCAAGTCTTTATCAAAATTATTCTTACTTTTTGCGTGTATAATTCCACAAATGTCTTACTCTCATATTTAAAAAAAGAATGCAAGTTGTTATATGCATTCTATTTGCAGTATATAAATTTCAAAACAACTGCCAAACGGACTGTACACAAAATTGACGTACACGCACCTGCGACCTTTACAGAGGACACGACATTCGACAAGAAAAGGTATTTTCATAGATTTGTAAGCCCCGTTCGTTAAAAAGATTGTTGTGTTTTGATTTTCGATTTTGAAACAATTACGTTAAATTTTTCGGTGTTTTTTTGCGCAATTTTTTTCAACCCTTAAATGGCTTAGATAAATGAAACCCTTAAAAAGTTCTGATTGCGTCCATTTTGAACAGGCTTCGTGCAGTGATGGATTCCAATATGTGTTCCAAGTTTAGGTTAAATCGATTAAATTTTGTGAGTAGAGTCCGACCAAAGGCCAATTTTTTGTCCGAACTTCGGTTTTTTCCTCACCTTCGGTCGAAGCCGGAGGTGTTGCATAATGCTAAAATACTTATTATTGTAAGCTGAACGCAATTGCGTTGAAGTTGAGAAGTATTTTTCATGTCTTGTTATTTTTTAATATTCTTTTTTTCGTGTGTGATTTAAATAAAATAATATTCACTCGATTATTCAGTAAATTCAACATTCGGCCTGATTTTGGCCGAAGGTCCAATTTTTGGCCGAATGTGGCCGAAGCTTCGGTTGGATTCTGCTTTCGAGATGCCAAATCCATTATTATACAGTGCGACCGTTGACTATGAAACGCTCCAAATAAAAATTCCCCCAATTATCTGCGACCGAGACTCCGAACACATCAACCTTATTTCTGATTAAAAAACTAATTCATGAAAAACTGAAAATAAAAATCGTGATAGCTGCGGAATTATTGCGGAAAGGGGTGGGGATAGAAAAAATTGACAACTATCAGAAAAGGTGCGCGATCAAGAAATAAGGTTGACGTGTTGAGGGATCTTGGTCGCAAATAATCCGGGGAGTTTTATTTGGAGCATTCCAAAGTCAACGTTCGAATTGTGAATTGTGTTTTAAAGACCACCAACAGCTAAGGTTATTTGGGCCTAGCACCAATTCATATTTTCAATTCATTATTTTTTTTTTAATAATAAATTAAAAATCTAATTGACACTTTTCGCCAACGTTCGCACTGTATGCTTACATAATAATACGTAATGTAATCTTCATTTTTCCGCGTAAATGCAAGCGTAAAATGATCACATGATTCATGGCCGTTTATCACCGAATGCCTCTATTTGAAATATGCGGCCAGATCGAATTTATCGCGGGATTTAGGCGTCGGAAAATTCCAACTGCGAAGATTCATTTTGATATCGCGTGGAATGCATTCACTAACACTTGATACGCACTCGATTAATCTCATCCACACATTATTTCATATTACTAGCCTTTGCCCGCGACTTCGCTCGCGTTAGTAACAATTTTGACTCTATTTTATTCTGAGCCTAACCGATAGCACCATAATAATTAAGTTTGAATATCATTGGACTATCAACAAAATCAATCCAGTCGTTCTCAAGGGATATTGGCATAAACTGTTGAATTCCCAAACGGCTATACAAACTAACAACAAGGACAATCGAAACAGGGAACCGTGTGGTCTAGTGGTTAGCGCGTCGGCCTCTAAATCAGGCGGTCGTGAATCGAATCCTACCTGCGCGCATGGATGTTTTGCGATGTCATGTTATTTAGTGTAGTTGAAAAACGCTAATGATCTGAGATGTCTACGCGTCTATAATCTACAATAAATAAAAAAAATAAATAAACAACCGAAACTTAAGTTTGCGATTTGTTAGGTAAAATCGAGATTATATCGAAAACAAATCTAAGAAAACGCAGCACACGTGTAACGTTGCTTTTCTACAAAATTCTTTCGGGACGTCGACTTTTACACGAGACTTTTAGAGCGATGACACACACAGCAGTTTGTGCCGAGACGGTTGCCGAATCGGCACGTATGTTAGTGTTTTTCAATGATGCAAAACACACACCGCGGCGAGACTTGCCTGCCGACTGAAAGCCGACTCTCAATCGCCTCAGACACATCGTTCTCCACAAGAAAATTGTATTTTAAAGACCACCAACAGCTAAGGTTATTTGGGCCTAGCACCAATTCATATTTTCAATTCATTATTATTATTTTTTTTTTTTAATAATAAATTGAAAATCCAATTGACACTTTTACCAGCTCTCGGGCTAGAACTCGGGAACTGGGGACTTGTAATAGAGGAACCATAGCAACGCCATGTAAACAACAGCGCCGCTACACTCTCGGCTATTCTCAAGCCCCATTCTCCACAAGAAACGCCTGACTGCCGAGTTGACGCCGCTGTGTGTGTGTGTCATCGTCGATTCGGCAACAGCCTCGGCTGCCGAGTCGGCACAAACCGCTGTGTGTGTCATCGCTTTTAAAGAACGTGTCATCTACGCTTCACTCGAGATATCCATCGTTGTGCAATATTGATCTCTCAATCTCAACACAAGTAGCAAAAAAATGCGCACGGTGTCTGTGTACGAAGATTTTGACGGTCAACTTGATGTAATTGATTTGCTAGGAATTTGTTGTCTGTTGTCTAGTCTAGGTGGCTGGCGAAGGTGCTCCGCCCCCCGTCCGGCGTTACGTCTTGCCAGCCAAATAGACTATGGATTAGTTGTGCGGATACACACACTCACACAAACACGCATACATGCACGAAGCCTGTCTGGGATAAGTCTGATGTTTGTAATACACGCTTTACCTTTAACGGATTAACCTTGAACAATTTTTCGTTCTTTTTTTGTTGTAACACTAAATAAATATGTAAACATTACAATATGTTGTATTAGATATCGCAAGTTAGCACAGTTCGACAAAACATCAAAAAAATCTAATAATTTGAATATCGCGCGTAATAAAAGTTTCCATCCGTTTCACAGGACGGCGACGGAAAGCTTGCGCAGATCCTGCGATATGAAAGGCTCGCAGCGCACCTGTCCAATCAGAAAATTCGATGACATTCGATTGCTGTGTGGACGTGAAGAAAACGGTTTTGTATTCGAAACGTGCTTGAAGACTGAATATTATTCATGTACGAGTAATCTTGTTTAGATTATCCAAAATAAAAATTATACGCAAGAAAACAACGAGTTTTAATTTTCTATTTATCATAACTATCATTTTAATACAGTTATCTACTGTAATTATTATACTTACTTCATATATTTTGTATGCCCCTAATATGGTCTTATAATCTAGAAAGCATTTTTGAGTTCGCTCAGAAGCGAAACAAAGTCTTCTGCGAAAACCAAACACGCTCAACAATCAAGAAATCCACATTCTTGTGGTATGACATAGTCACAGAGACGTAACAGACCAACATCAAAGACCTTTTGTTAAGCTTTCTACTATAATTGCTGATATTTTACTTTGATCAATATTTTATATCAAATTATTTAATGTTTAGAAATATTTAGAATTTCGTGAAATGTTTAATTTGACCGTGGTTTTGTATTTATTTTACTTCTACTTTTTAATTACATTCGCTTTATTTTTTTTATAAAAAGGCGGATCCCAGACATGTGCCTAATGTATAAATCGGTCTGTCGTTAAACATACTTGAAATGAGGAATTAGGAGCCATTATTCCCAATAGCATCGACTTCCTATCAATCATATAAAATATAAACGGCACTCATCGCGTATTTTCAGGTCTCCTCTGATCGTTAAGCAACTGTATCCTTGGGTTACCTTCATCTACTGGTAAATTAATTTTTAAAACGGTACATCAAAGCAAATTTGACAGCCAGTAATAGATTTTACAAAAACACGTGGCCGACCAGTCATCAAATTCGTTGTACCGGCGCATTTTATCCGTTCGCATCGCGACTTCAAACAGATTTTTTGTGGTCGAGAGAGTTATAATTGAACGGCGCACTGATGAAACTATTTCGCATTTCCTGTCTGAGTCCGACCTCCCGTTGTACAGACAGCCGGCAAGCCGCAGACCTAAGCAAACGCAATTCCATGAAAATAGTGCAACCAGCCAGTTTTAACGAGTAAATTATCTCTACATCGACGGAATGTTTTATAGTCATCGAACGAAATTACCTTTTAAAACAGGTTTCATGCGATACGCACTCTTTGTTCTATCAGAATCGATGCGATTTTGACTCTGCGTTAGATTTATCATCAATCAATGACTCGATAAAAGTCCAGTCCACAGTCCGTCGTGGAATTTTCCTTCAGCTATCGATAATCGATTAAATAATGCCTTGCGTCAATTTCAAATTGCTTGAAGAAGTGTTAAATATTTAACTCACAAACAATTTTCTCATAATGCAGTTTGAAACGCTTTCTTCAACATCATTACAAGAATCTTCAAAATAATCAAATCTTCTCTTCAGATATCAAACATTTATCTTCTTAAAGTACTTTGTTTCATATAGCGCTCGACAAGTCAGTTCTTTAACGCACTTCGTTCCATTAAGACAAAATGTACATTTTTGGAGCAATTATATTTGTTATATTAACGGAAATGTCCAAATTACATTCTATTACTCCAACTTTTCTTACGCCGTCCAGTTTTTCTTCCATTCAAAGTGCGTTTATTTCATAGTAGAAAATATTATTACAATTACACTATTTTAAAAGAGTAAGGAGCAGGAGAGGAAGGAGTAGAAGTGGCGACTCAACGAGCAACGACTTGAGAGAGGCTACTGTAGTCTGTATTTATTTCTTACACGTTCCGAACTATCGTATCCAAAACGTTCACTGTTAACTACGACTCCTGTTGAATTTGAATTTGATAAAATGTTGCTCAGTATCCATCAAAGCCTTACCAATCTATGTCGAGACATTTTCTTCTCCTCAAATCCATACAATGTATTTCGGGCACTTTTCATATTGACAGATGATAAGTGATTGATTTTGAAAACAGTAAACATCAATTAAATAAGAAACATTATTTAAAGACGTGGTACAACACCCTAGAAAAGTATTTCAATACTTTTGAAGATAAACTTTTTATGATAAACGATTTAGGTATGACAGGTAGGATTCTAACTTTTCAACCAATTTTCGTTTACTTCCACCAGTTTTCCGGCCGTGGCACTTCAATTACCGTCTCAATTTAGCACATGTGTGCTCTTTCACTGTTTTGTGCACTAATTTAGCATCGTCAGTAACATTTTCATCTAAATTAACATTGAAAAATGTTGCTGGGCCAGCAGTTGCGTCAAAAACTGCCCGAAACTTTTGAATACTGCGATCATAACCATGGCGACGACGCTTGCGCGTGAAAATGATGAAAAGGCATCTCTCTACGAACATTCAGTTGTTATAATTCCGACAATTTTTTGTAATTCCTCGCTCCGTGTTCCTGTGTGTGACCGGCCTTATTTAATGCAGACTGTACTGCACTGCTCGCGGCTCCCTGCAACAACTATTTCTCGGTTCTCCAAACGGCAAACGATGCTCGCATTGCGCTCTGCAAGAAGATCTATAACTTCTATATAGAGAGAGAACTGAAAGAACACACACAATACAAATCTACTGCACAATTCTTTGAAGTCGTTTACTCGTTTAACGATTATAAATTCCAGACACGTCTGAACATATGTAGGTATGTAACTACTATGTTAAAAAAAGTATGCATATATTATGACTTATGTACAGACTACAGGTTCATCTCAAAAGTTTCGTGATTGATAAATTTAAAATAATATATAAAGTAGGCGACACTAGTGCCGCCTAGTGACGACTTTATGTCGCCTAGTGAAATGATTAGAAATTATTCTAACAGCTAACACGTCATCATTTTGTTCAAGTTTCATGGCTATCGCTATCTGTTTTTGAGGTAATTTTGACATTTTCATATCAAATTTCTGCCGTTACAAATGTTTAATGATTTAGATGCAGAATTTTATGTTCTAAAACTTTTATTCGAAGATATTTTTCCTAAAATAATTAGGGAAGCAGGAAATCGCAAAAGTTTGATTTTACGGGTAAAATCCCTATTACCCGCAAAGCGATTCAGTACCCTGTATACGCGATTCTTCGATTGGACGTGACGTCGACATGCGTAACCGAACGGAAAAAACGAGACTAAAAATTGTCACTTAAAAATTGATCAACAGAAAGCTAAACGGTGTCGAATTAACGTTGTTTTATTGGTCTTACTTTTTTATTCCCATATTTAAACTAAATACAATATATCATGGAAATTAATGCCCCAACAAAAAATAGCATCCCTCTTACTGCTTATTTCTAAAAAAAGCGTTATGGTGATATTTTTCTTGTTAGATTTCCGCGACGTTTTTTCTCACAAAATCAGAGAATTTTTTTATGAAAATATAAATTATCCGTTTTTCTTTCAAAAAAAAAAAAACAAATTTTTTCAAGACAAAACAAACACCTCCCTGTCACAGCTTTCCCGTCCGAAGGAAGCTGGGATTTTCACTCCAAAATTTAGATTTTCGATGTTGGAGTGATTCGACAGAAATTTACCGAATTAAAAAAAAACATTAAATAAGTCAATACAAATTATAGCCTCAGGGAGTATTTTAATGTGTAATTATTTATATCTAACTTTTATTATTATTACATATGCATTTTTTATTGGTGATTTGTATTTTATAGTTTTACGTATTTTTTTTACACAATTTATGCAACGTACCTACCTACTTATTGTCTTAATGATAATATTATGTATGAATGTAAATGTAAAATGACATTATTTGAATTAATTGAGTTAATTGGTAAACCATACGCGCTTCCAAATAAAATAAATAAATTTTAACGACCAGGTGCCAACAAGCCTCAATGGTATTTTTTTTTTGACAAATGTATGAAAACGATTGTTAATAGTGTCGATATTCTACGTCTCAAGTGAACTGGGTACTTGTCTTCAACAGTCAACTTCTTGGACCCAGTTAATGTAATTTTTCTTTGAGCCCTTCTTCGTGTGGGTGAGGTTCTTTGTTTAAATATAAGTAATGCCAGATAGTTATGCTTTTAAGCTTATTTATTTTTATGTGTGTTGTGTTTTAAAGACCACCAACAGCTAAGGTTATTTGGGCCTAGCACCAATTCATTATTTATTTTTTTTAATAATAAATTGAAAATCCAATTGACACTTTTACCAGCTCTTGGGCTAGAACTCGGGAACTGGGGACTCCGGACTTGTAATAGAGGAACCATAGCAACGCCATGTAAACAACAGTAGCTACACGGTAGGGTATTCTCAAGCCCCTTATTTATTTTTAAAAGATCTGTTAATGTACAATAAAAAATCTATAAAAGCATCGAAAAAACATTGATTTGAAATACATTTGAAAAATAATGAAAAAAAAATATTTATCGTGGAGGATTTTCTGGCCAGCTTGAGAAGCGAGTGCTAGGGGTCGGATATCACGATCAGGCACTAAAATAATCCAGTGATAATTTTGTTTTTCAGTC
Source organism: Mongoloraphidia duomilia (assembly GCA_039654895.1). Classification (NCBI taxonomy): domain Eukaryota; kingdom Metazoa; phylum Arthropoda; class Insecta; order Raphidioptera; family Raphidiidae; genus Mongoloraphidia; species Mongoloraphidia duomilia. The sequence goes on along the minus strand of CM077519.1, from coordinate 48,963,826 downwards.
GATTTTCGACAGTTAACAGCCATTTAATTATGACTACACGCAGGGACAGGGTCCCTCGGATAGATTGGGTCCTCCGCGAACGCGAATCGGGCCAGTCCAACACTGCCTACGTCTTGAAGTTGTAAATTTTATCGACACCGCCTGGGTTCGTCAACTTTGAAGCGGCTACGCGCAATCCCACTCATCGTTATTTGTGTTTACGATGTCTTCAAGCATTTTGGCGGCAAGTAGCAGTGATGCCATATCAGGATTTTATTCCTTCTTCTAGGGATATTTCTTATAGACGGGGAAAAAAGGTATTTTTATAAAATATCTAAGATTTTTTGTACATTATTATAGCCAATGTTGTGTGTGTTTTAAAGACCACCAACAGCTAAGCCTAGCACCAATTCATATTTTCAATTCATTATTTTTTTTTTAATAATAAAATGAACATTCAATTGACACTTTTACCAGCTCTCGGGCTAGAACCCGGGAACTGAGGACTTGTAATAGAGGAACCATAGCAACGCCATGTAAACAACAGCATTGCTACATGCTCGGCTATTCTCAAGCCCTTATAGCCAATGTTACTCGAGAAGGAAAGCAGTGATAGAATTTTCAAATCGGTCCAGTCGTTCCTGACATAATCGCGCACATACATAATATGCATAACCGCCGAAATAACCTGTTTTTATTGATAGATTTATTATTTTAGTCGGTTAAATTACATTTTGTATTGAATACATTTTGTTCCGTTAAAAATTCCAGAGAGTATTTGAAAATGAAATTCTAGGGATTTCCTGAGCGACTACTTCTCGCAAAAAGAAATAAATACTATTCTTCTTTGTTCTCGCATTGCCCATCTGGCAACACTGGCAAGTATACTTATTTTACGCGCGCTTGTTTGAAAATATGTAGACAAAAAGAAAAAAGTTCACGCCATCAACTCGAAACATGTGTAACAAAAGATGCAATTTGTAAAAGAAACTTTTGTTCAGACATTAATATTTTGCGAATCGTGAATTATAGACGCTCGACATTAATATTTTGCTGTGATTACAGCAAATCGGCGAAACAAAAAACCGTTATAAAACGTACTAAAAACATGGCGGCCAGTCGACAGCTGATTTATATTTTGATACTTCGTTATAGTACGAACATGCGCCGTTAAAATATACCTACCATAAAATTTCCTAAATAAAAAATAAAGTAAAATAGCAGACTGTTTTTTTTCAGAATTTGGTTTATCGTGTACGAAGTATGGAACTACACAACTGTATACCATAAAATTTCCTAAATAAAAAATAAAGTAAAATGGCAGATTGTTTTTTTTTCAGAATTTGGTTTATCGTGTACGAAGTAAGGAACTACACAACTGTAATCTCTACATAGTATAAAATGAAGTCGCTTTCCGCTCTGTCTATCTGTATAACCGCTAACAACTCCTAAACCACGCAACGGATTTTGATGCGATTTTCACCATCAACTAGATAATTTTTCACGGAAGGATTATATATATAGCGAACGAGCGAAGCGAGTGAGTAATGTAATTATAATATTTAAGCGAAGCGAGTGAGTAATGTAATTATAACATTCAAGCGAACGAGCGAAGCGAGTGTGTAGTGTATTGCACCCAGGCGAAGCCGGACAGGGCCGCTAGTATTAAATAAAAAAGAAAAACAAATACAAAGAAAAGGACAGATGGATTTTTAATAACATGGCGTCTTGTATCACGAGTCACGACCACTGAAATATAGAAATTCTGGAAAGTAAACTGACGAGCTGCTAGCGAGTAAAGACAGACATAGTTAAATGTTAATAGGCCACCTGTTTTTGTCTATTAAGTCTATTAACTATATCTGTCTTTACCAACTTTCCACTCACAAGGGTATTGGGGTCCGTCAAATGAGCATCTGACATCTGGTGGCAGAAAATTGTACTCAAACGAGGGAAAATTTTACATGCTTAACAGTGCAAATTAATCATGAAATTGTTTATTACAAAAATAAAACAAGTAAAATAAACAAAAAGTTTATCGAAAATGGAATTCGCGACGTTTTCTAATATCATGGCAATAAACACTGTCAGTTATTGCCTTGTAAAACTTACTTTACAGAGAATTATTTTCTAATGAAATGTGGAAAAACTGTATTTATGAATTAAAAAAATATTTTATAGTAATAATAAGATGTACTTGTTATCATACTGCACTAAAATAGTTGAATCCCTGATGATTAACAAATTTATAGGATTAACTTCGTATACAAATATTTTGAGGTTAGTAACTTAACTACTTATTACAATATAACTTATTATGTTGCAGTTATGTGTTTACATTATTCACCTAACCCAGCCTTAAAAGCGCATTGAACGCGGATGATTAATTTCGTAGAGATTTTCTTTTAATTTTGATGTTTTTAAGCAAAATGTCGTAAAGATTACACTTTTGACAGTTCATTTTGCATGCATTTTTCTCGTTATATTTCCGACATTTGATAATATGCCCAGCTTTGAGAATCCGTTCTCCTTCAACGAAATTCCTTTGTTTAGGATTCGTACCGGCCCAATCACAAATTGCACTTATATTTATCATTTCTTATCACTTTGAAAATCATAAAATTACACGCAAAAGTATACCCCGTATATGAAATTTCCCCCCGTCTGCGCCATGTTTTTGAAGCTCCACCTATCTGACGGATCCCAATAGGAAGTAAGCTTTCCAGCATTGCTTTATTTCAGTGATCACAACAGAAAAACTGATGCAATATTACGAGTAAAAGAGAGAGATAGACAAGTTTTATCATTTATGTCACAACCGTCTAAATTCTGATAACATTGTTGTTTTGCACTAAACTAAAATTATGTTTTTAAAATGAAATGAAAACGATTTTATCAAAATACTTTCACACTTTACATTATGGCAATCATTTGAAACAAATAAGCATGAAAAAGTTAAAAAGTGCGCGTACAAGTTCGGGTCGATAAAAATGTTTTTATAACGTGTTAACGAACTACCCAAACAGTCATACCCTAAATTCTATTATTTTATTTTCTTAAGCTTCATAAGAGAAACCAGTAGTACAAAGAGTATTAAATTTCTCCCGTGTTAAAAATTATTTAGTTAAATTGGGATGTGGTTTTTTTTTGGTAAGGGGGACTCCTCTATGGCATATATTTATAATACCATGCCATTTTGACCTAGAAAAACTAAATAAACTTCTTAAAAGTTATTAAAAACTTAGAAGAATTAGAAATATGATTGGTAAGTAATTGGTAATTGTGTTTTAAAGACCACCAACAGCTAAGGTTATTTGGGCCTAGCACCAATTCATATTTTCAATTCATTATTTTTTTTTAATATTAAATTGAAAATCCAATTGACACTTTTACCAGCTCTCGGGCTAGAACCCGAGAACTGGGGACTTGTAATAGAGGAACCATAGCAACTTACCATGACTGGTAAGTGGCAACACTATTGACGTATGTAGTATAAAGGCCTCCGCGGACATTTTTATCGAAATGAAAAATCTCCCCGAGTCTCATTTAGCGTTAGTCCGCCACTGGTACTAAGTTCAATCAAAATCGGCCCAACCTGTTTCAACAGGCGCCAAACAAAATACCGAAAAAACTTGGGCAATTGAAAACTATATTTACAGAGGTCCGTTACTATTTAATATTTTATGTTAGTTTAGTACACAGGTAAGTTTAGTAGACAGGTAAAGGTGTACTACATAGAACATTTAGCATTGGGAAAAAATGAATGGGTCAGAATGAGCCATGACTCTTATTAAGTATTTATTTAGAGTTGATGCGGTAATTTTAGTGCTTCTATTTCTTACAAGCTTTTATTTAACTTGTAATGTTTGTATGTTAGTTTGTTTGTTTAGGTCAAATCTTGCAAGTCAATTTTGAACGACTTCCACGTATCCGATCGATTTGAAATTTTGTACACAAATAATTCGTTTTTAGAATTAAATTGAACCCCTAAGGGGTTCAAACGATGGTGTAGGGTTTTTTTGACTAATCAACGCCCGGGCCAAATCGCTGAAGCTAGAAACTTGAAATTTGGACAGTAGATTCCTTTTCTGACGTAAGTATCCACTAAGAAGGGATTTCTCGAAATTCAGCCCCGAGGGAGATCAAAAGGGGGTAAAATTTTGAAACACTAAAATGAACAAAATATTAAATATTAAATAGTAAAAAAAAAATTTTAGAGACAAGCCTCGAGACAAGCTTTTATTGAAATGTACTAAAAAGGAAAAAATAATATTTAATATTGACTGAAACATTTACAAAGAATAATTAAGAGCACTGTGGTTTAATTTAATAATAAAGAGTTTAGTCACGTCTAACCACACTAATTTTATTAATGTTAATGTACATTTCAAGAGGTATGCTCCCATCTTCAGCAAATACTAAAGTTTAGTATTTGCTGAAGATGGGAGCATAGCTCTTGAAATGTACATTCATTAATAAAATTAGTGTGGTTAGACGTGACTAAACTCTTTATTACGAAACAGTTACACCAAGTCAGTTTTCAGGTTTAGTTGTCGAGCGTGTATATTTTACAATTAATCATTCATCCAGCCGTTTCCTGGCTTGCTACTTTGGTACAGAACTTGAAAGTGCAATGTCTCGTAGCGCTCATGGGCAATTTTGTTTAACCTTCGCAAGAGCAGCTCAAACGTTGTTGTTCCGTCAACTTCGTAAGTTCATCAACTGTTTCGAATTCGGTACCGCGTGTGCCAGTACCAACTGGACACACAATACAACGTGAATAAAGAAACCACGCGGTGAGCCGGTAAAAATGCAGGCGATCGTTGCGAGCGGTAAAGCAGCAGTTGACAGTGTACAAGTCCGTGTCAAACAAAGAGGGAGGAGAAATAGTGGAACAATTAAAAATGACGCCATCGTACAACTCGACTCTTCTTATTTGGTCGAACCGTTGACCGCAAATCAACTGGCGACATCTAACCGCGAACGCGGCAATTAAATCGACGTTCACTGTGACTCACTGACGACACACTCAACGTTAATTACGTTCGGAGTGGGGGAATCACAGTGGCGTAACAACGAAAGGGTCGCTTCGTTCTCGAGCGCCGAAGAATAATTCGGTTAGACTTCTTCTGTTTTTTTTTTTTGTCCATTTGTCAATAATAATAATGTCATGTTGGCATAGAAATTGACGGTACAATTCTACAGAATGAACACACGATTTTTGGTGACTGTTTAGTTTAGAACTTTAGACGAATCCTCGCGAGATGCAGAGTTTCTCGCAGGGGGAGAGTTTCTCGCGGGCGGTGTTCGTGCGGAGGCGTTTTTCTGTGGGGTGAAAAGGGGGTGGTTCAGGAGGGGAAAGTTCTCCATAAAACGTTCGCATGGGAGAGTAGAATAATAGTGTGTCCACTGTCCAATCTATAGAATGTTACCAAATTGGATTAGCGCTGACATAACTACACCAATAATGTCAATCACTTGGTTCGGGGGCAATCTGGTAAAATTCTACATGTTACACACCTAGATTTTTTTGGTACCATTTTTATACAAACCAACTGTGCCCATATTGCTATGTATAGAAAGAACTGATTTCCCTTTGGAACACATCTTTTTTTGAAAAAAAAAAAACAAGCACCACAAATACCTAAAATTAATAAAAATTAACACTAAAAACTTACCAAAAAACCTAAGTGTGTAACAGATAGAATTTCACCTGAAATCTCGTCAGGCTAGTAATTTGAAATTAGATGATTTAAGGTTTAATTAAGCGACGCCCATGGTCAACCACCTACATCAAAATATACTTACCTGCATTCCGTGCCGCGCTTTCCCCCTGTCCACGTATCATTTAATTTAACACAACAGAAACAAATGCCTCGTCTCTACCTCCTTCCCCACTTAATAAATGAATATAGACACTTGTTAGAGCCTTCCTATTCGCTGACGCTTATTCATACATATATATCTGCTTAGTGTTTTGTTTGGGCGGCCATAATGACGTAATGTGCGCACGACCAACAAACAATATTCAAAATTAAAGAAAAGACGAGTTTGTATTTTTAAAACAAAAAAACTGGATCGGATGTGAGCGTGCGAACGGGCAGTGCAATGACGGTCAGCAGCAGCAGCGGGTGGACGAGTTGGGCGGCGACAACGGTAACAGTGTCGTGCTGTCTATTATTTTTGGGCGTGTACGGCCAATATGAGTGGCAGGCCAGAGATGCGTACGATGAGGTCAAACAGAAAATGGACAAGGTGACCGGCGACAATTGTCCAATACAGCACCTTGGCGACCTTTACCTACCGGAGGATTCAGTTTCACATCTTCCCGACATAAAAGACATCAACATCAATCCCGTGTTCCCGAACAGAACCGCACTCCTCCACCTTCACAACATGGCAATGAGCAGATCGTTCTTCTGGAGCTACATTCTGCAAAGTAGGTTCATCCGACCGGCTATCAACGATACCTACGATCCGGGAATGATGTACTATTTCCTGTCAACGGTAGCCGACGTTTCGGCCAACCCTTACATAAACGCTAGTGCGATATACTTCGCGCCAAACATGTCTTATTCGCCATCGTACCGTGGATTCTTCAACAAAACTTTTCCGCGCTTCGCTCCGAGAACCTTCCGTGCCGACGACTTCAATGATCCGATTCACATAGAGAGACTTTCGACGCTCAATACATTCACAGTCCGCGATCTCGGTGGAATACCGACCGACTCGATGAGCGCTGATTACACTTCAGACTACTATCGTACAAACGAATGGTACAAAAAGTGGCTCCCCGACAATGTCGTAGGCAGACACGACACGAAGACTACGTATCAAGTTGAGATCCGATACGCGAACAACACAAACGAAACGTTCACGTTTCACGGTCCGCCTGGCGCCGATGAATATCCAGGTCCAGTGAAATGGACGCGGCCTTATTTCGATTGTGGAAGATCCAATAAATGGATTGTCGCAGCCGTCGTCCCTATCGCTGACATTTATCCGAGACATACCGGATTCAGACACGTCGAATATCCCACGTAATTAATTATTTTATGTTTGTAATGAGAAAATTTAAAATATTGACCCATTGTGACTGTTACAGATATACTGCGGCCACTGTTCTTGAAATGGACTTTGAGAGAATAGATATAAATCAGTGTCCAAAAGGGCAAGGAAACAATGGACCCAATCGCTTTGCGGATACGTCACGATGTAAAAAAGAAACGACGGAAGTAAGTTGTAAATAAAATACTTTCTTATTTGTTAGACAGCTGATTTATAAAACAAGTAAATGAAGCAAGCCGCCATTTCTAATGAGGGCAAAAATACGTTACACACAAAACAAAAAATAAACTTGTTTATAGCACATATAAACTGAGTAATGTGCAAATGGCGACTTGCTTCAAACAAAAATCTAGGTGAAAAACAGTTTTTGGTATATTTGCTTGGTTGGTTGATTTGTTTTTATGAAATGTGTTAATTATTGTTTACACGATGAAGATTATTAATGATAGTTATTATTTTACTAAGCAAATTAGAACGAAATATTAACAATATAATAAATTGTAACGCAAAAATTAATTATTCCATTTTTGTTTTTCGATTTTTATATAATGATACGAAGAGGAAAAACGAAATCTGATATTTGTCTACATTGCCCAATACCATTACTAAGTTTGTTTTTTTTTTTCATTAGTGTGAACCAATACACGGATGGGGATTCAGGAGAGGGGGATACCAGTGTCGATGTAAACCGGGCTTTCGGTTACCGTACATGGTTCGGAGACCATATTTAGGGGAAATTGTGGAAAGAGCCACAGCAGAACAGTATTATAATGGTTTTGATTGTTCGAAAATCGGATGTAAGTACATTACAATACAGAAATTTTAATTAAAAAATAAACTTTTTTTCTAATACCTATTATAAAATTCGATAATAGGGGTGCAGAAATTGCCTGTACAGTGGGAGAAAGCATCGTATTATGTACGAGAAAAATATTTGGAGAAATATTATGAATATCGCAATTTCTCAGTGGGTCCAGACTCATTGATGACAAAGCATATAAATATACACAGAGCTTTAGATTTTATACTCGGCGTGAATCCAAAAACTTGTAAACGGTAATTAATAATGAATTGAAAATCAGATTCGACGAATTGAAAAAGACATAATTTTAATTTGAATCGTTTCGTTTGTAGATACCATCCAAATGATTTGAAATTACACGGAGACATCAGTTTTGGATCACAAGAGCAATTTGAAAATGAAGCCAAAATGGCTGTCCGATTGGCGAATTTCATTAGTGCCTTCCTTCAGGTATGCCCGAACGTTACAGTATGTTATTCCAAATTATTAATTAAAACCATTTACCATTTCACCTGATCGACAGCCGTAGAACTGTAGGCGGCAGTCCACAAGCTACCAAAATCGCGGCCAAACTTGAGCATCAAGTCTTTTGTAATAAATAGCAAACAACGCACTAAGCGACCACTACTAGGTGGCCGCTGCGACCAACGGTAACTGCCGCAATTCACAGGCGGCCAAGTTGTCGCTGCGACCAGATATTTACACAGACTCAAATGGTGTATACTGTATAACCCACTAGCAGTTAAAAAGAGCGACCAGGAGTCTTTCTAACATAGGATGCACCCAATATTTCATAATTTTCTTACTACCATGGTCGCGCGATCAGTAAAAAACGTAAGTTTGGCCGCAATTTTTATCGCTAGTGGGCTGCCGCCCTTACTGATGCGAGTCTGTGATAATTCTCGGTATTACAGCGCTCTGCAATATCGGTATTTTATATATTTAACTAGTTATCCAACAATTCATACAAAATGATAATTTAATTGTTACCAATATAAGTAGATTGCTATAGTTAAAGCTGTAGTGAGTCAGCGTTAATTCTCGATTAATTGATTCATTGTGTTTTAAAGACCACCAACAGCTAAGGTTATTTGGGCCTAGCACCAATTCATATTTTCAATTCATTATTTTTTTTTTTTTAATAATAAATTGAAAATCCAATTGACACTTTTACCAACTCTCGGGCTAGAACCCGGGAACTGGGGACTTGTAATAGAGGAACCATAGCAACGCCATGTTAATTCTCGATATTACAGTACTCTGTAATGTCATTGTGTTGTAATCTTGTAACTAACTTGGTCGCTTTAAAATACAAATCATATACAAATGATCATTTTAAAAACAAATATCTAATATTTGCATATTTTGTGATTGTTGAGTTTTCACTAAAATAATCAAGAATATGCATGACATAATATGATTGGTTTCTGTGATAAACATTTTTTTGGGTTTGAGAATAGCCAAGCTCGTTGGGATGCTAGTGTGTATTACAAGCCCCTAACTCCAAAATTCTAATTCGAGAACTGTTGAGAGTATCATTTAAATTGGAATAAAATGAAATTGAAGATGTTAATCAATACTAGGCCCAGATAATCCTGGCAGTTGGTAAAATCACGGATGGGTTTATATTACCCACTGAAATACAGTAATGGAAAGCTTACTTCCTGTACTACTCTGTGCGTGGTAAGCGGGTAAAGACAGAAATAGAAATAGTTAATTGGGCCACCTGTCTTTGTTTCACTCTTATGCGCATGCGCAATACACTCTTAATAGACTGTACGACAAAGACATGTGGCTCAATTGTTTCTGTTTTTCTCGGCTCGCTAGCAGCGCATCAATGCACAGTCCTAAATTACTATAACTCAGTGATATTACCATAAATAATATAGGTGGTAGCAAGATTCTGTGATCAAGTTTTAAGCTAATTGATGTCAATTTTGTGCAGGTATCGGATCCAAAAGAAGTTTACAGTGGTAAACGAGTCGCTGACAAGCCTTTAAGTGAAGATCAGATGATAGCTGAAACACTGGCCCTTGTTATGGGCGACACCAAAATATGGTCAGCCGCTACGTACTGGGAAAGAAACAAATTCACAAATCGCACGTTCTTTGCGCCGTACGCGTACAAAAAACAGTTGAACACTCGTAAATTTAAAGTAGAAGATTTGGCGCGATTGAATAAATCTGGTATGCACTGAAGAGTTCACATAAAAACGAATTTATGCAACAAATGTTCTTGAAAAACAATTTTAATTTTTTTTTTCTTTTTTAGAGGAAGTCTATACAAATTTGCCGTACTTCCAGTTCTTAAAACAGCGCTGGTCGACGAATTTCGACAGTTTAGAAAAATACTTTATGAAAATCAAAATAAGATTCAATGAAACCGGCGAATATCTTAAAAAATACGAACATTATCCGAATTTCTATCGGGCAGCCAAAATCGATCATGGTCATTGGTCGTCTCCGTATTTTGACTGCGATGGAAAGGTGAAAAAATGGTTAATTACTTATTCGGTACCGTTTTTCGGCTGGGATAGCATTAAAGTGAAATTGGAATTCAAGTAAGTAATGTTTAATATTAAAGACCAAACTATTGGCGGCAAATAATGAAGGATTTTGACTGTGTCAATAACGCATTAATAATTTCCAAATATTTTCAGGGGAATCGTTGCTGTAACAATGGATCTGTTGCAACTTGACATCAACCAGTGCCCAGATAAATATTACACTCCGAACGCATTTAAAGGAACGCATAAATGTGACCAGAAAAGTTCATATGTAAGTACTAAGTAGTAACCCATATCTGTAAAACCTGTTTACTATGAGCTAAATTGTGTTGAACAGCAGCTATCGAGGATAATGAGGGTGTTTGTTGCTTTCTTCTTTTTGAAAATTTCCATCAAATTGATAGGAGCCACACGCGCACAGTCGCACGCGCAGACTAAAAATAGACTGTGCGCATGCACCCTTATCATTTTGATGAAAATCTCCAAAAAGTAAAAAGAATAAACCAACAAACACCCATTATTAACACCTAGTTTTGACATAACACATTTCAATGCAGTTCGTGGCATAGTGGATGGCAGGTTTTGCGCAGTACCAATCGATGGTTAATCGGCAAATTTCGTTACAGTGCGTGCCGATTCTTGGTCGCGGTTTCGAAGTCGGAGGCTATAAATGCGAATGTCTGCAAGGTTTCGAGTATCCGTTCGAAGATCTGATCACCTATTACGACGGACAGTTGGTGGAGGCAGAGTTCAGCAATATCGTTAATAACACGGAAACGCGATACGACATGTTTAAATGCAGACTGGCAGGTGCGGCCTCATTGCAAAACAGCATTATAATTAGCCTCATTACGATTACATTCCTGTGGTACGTGTATCGTCAACTGAGATAGAGAAATGTTCTTTAATATTCAGAAAATAATTGTACATTATTTTCTCGTGTAACGCTTAAAATGTACAAAAAAATAATATCATTAAAAACTCTTCTTTTTACTGTTCGCCACCGCTTAGAGATATATACTCCTCTGTAGCTCATGAACATCACGAATAAATGAAATTGTGTGTGCAAGAACTGTAAATTTTATGACGAGTCGTCACCACAAAATATAAATACACTTAGCCATTTTTACTCCGATGAGCTACAGAGTTTACGGAATAGGCTAACTATTTCACTTTAAATCAAGCCGTGCTGCTCTTTGAACTCACATGTCATCTAATTAATAGGAACTTCTGCATAGGCGTCCAACATAAAAAAATTTAAGACTGTTCCTCAATATCAAAACTACCAATAGGAGTTAAAACTTTTTTAATTGAATTTGAATCGAATATTTTAGTATTCGATTGATTTAATCTCAATAAAAAGATTTAAAAAAATAAAAAGCAGTGTATGTGGGTTTGTATATCTATAATAATTAATTATTATTTATTTATTGTAGCTGTGTGAGGTTCGGTACAAGCATTTGAATCTCGATGTACAGTTGGAACAAAACAATTCGTTTAACATGTAGCTATGTTTATATTTCAGCGTGTGGCATGCAATGTCTACACGCCTGTCGATTTTAGACCTTACAACCAATATATCTCTAAGCCATGATTATGTTGTTAATATTTTACTCCAATTGTGACAGAGTTGAAATGATATTTAAACGTAGGTATTAAACTTCGCTGTTGTATGATATTATGTAGAATCGGTAAGTGTGTGGTTTTTTATATCGCTGATAGAATCTCTTTGTTAAATTTTATAAAAAATATTTTATCATTTATTTTTTAATATGTAGGTGATTAGATTTTAATTTTAAAAACGCTACAATTTAATGGAATTTTTTAATCGATTGTGACTGAAAAGGTAATTTACTTTATAAAAATTATTTCCATATTTAATCATTCCACGATAAAAATGTTTAAATAGGCTAAATGTACTTCGTAAGACCGATCATTTAGTTTACTTAAAGCAATACATATCTTGTGTGATATATTATAAAGCGTAGGTTAAAGAAATGTTTTATTTATAGAAAAGAAGTATTGTAAACTGTGCGCACAGTAATGCAATTTAATTTTCCGTCCATTTATTAAAGAAAACAAAAAAATGTGTGTGCCTTTTTAGACAAGGTTTTTTGAAAACCTTTTTCGTATCTATTTTATTTATATTATAATTCTCAAATGTATAATTTCCAATATTTTACTGTAAGATTTTAAAATTTAGTGGCATTTCAAAGAGAAATTGTTACTTTATTAAATGAAAATTTTCGCAAAACAAAAACAGGTCTTTGAAAATAGGAATCTACAAGGAAACCTAACAATGCTTTCTGAAAGCCGTTTAATTAAGAAACTTATGAATGTCAGAAAATTTTATAAAATTATTGTAGTATAATATTTGTACAATAACATTTTTAATAAAATATGTATAGTATTTCTATAATTGAATACCTTCGCATTGTATTTTTGTAAAAATTTGCATTGTACCCTCCCAATCAAATTGTTTTAAAACGGGAACCTAAATTTACAGAAGTACGAAATATAAACAGATTACTAACCTTGAGATACCATTCTTGAATTTAACACCTTCTTTTCGTCCTTCGGCCTCCAAAAATTTCAAATTGATTATCCAATTTTAATTTGAGAAGAGAAATCACTTACAAGTTATTCCGAAATATTGCGAAACACAATTTTGAAACATGTGAATTTATTTCTGTTGTCAGGGATGTAGCAATTCATTTGTTTTATTAGCGGGTTTTTTAAAATTTGCAATATGTAAATCAAATTAATAAATTGAGAATTCTAAGCTTTAAAATAAACTTTAAATAAATAATCATTATAATTGCAAAAAAATTGTCAAAAATATTACTTTTGGACGGTGCACTTGTAGGTATTACGTGGTATTACTAAATTTTCAGTTGTACCAAACTTGTGTCAAAATCAAATTTAAATTAACCGTTTTTACAGTGAACTACTTTAGTACTGTAAATTTGTAAAACATTGCTTTAGTATGGAATGACATAAAAATAATTAAATAATTAGTTCTTTTTGTGTTATATAAAATTTTTGTAACGCACCTATAAAATATGTTTAATAATATTGTAATACATAAGTGACATAACAAAGGAATAATTGTGCTAATTGATGAGTTTTGGTGTGGAATTACAGTAACGTTTTTAGTTTTTACATTTGAAAGGTTAATACGTCATGATAATTTTTCTCTAAAAGTAGTTCATATTTGATAGCAGAATTTTTCTCAGTAATAATGTGAATTTTGTGAAAATGTAATCATTCTAGTTTGTACTTTAAGATTCTCTGAATATACTTAATTTTGAGGTTATAATAATAAGTTAATGGTCCAGTTTAGTGAGTTAAGTGAAATTATTGCTTTTAATTTAATCGCAATATTATTAAAGTGCTAAATATAATACTTTAATCGCAATATTATTAAACTGCTAAATATAATAATTTATGGATTATAAATAAACTTAAAAAACTTTATTATTTTAATTATCAACAACGGACATTTTTAAAATGTATGTAGAATATTGTCACTATCTATTGCTAAGTAGCTAAACTTAAATACATTTTTATTGTTCAAAAAACATATAAATACGAAAATAACACATCAATCACAAAATGCTGTCCAAAAACGATGATTTTTCTGTATGCTTCAAGTCCAGTTGTCTTCACTTGCTTCTAGTTGATGTAATATATAGAAAATGACAAGTTCAACAGTCACAAAAATGACAACGAGAATAAAAATGTAAGCTTTAATAATAAATTTTATTATTTTGGCCATAATTTACCGGAATTTAAAACAATTTTCCACATATTTTAATTATTTATTAATTAATATTTTCGCATTTTATTGGGTTACCACGAAAATATACAATATTAATGATATTTTGAATTAATATACCTTGTTACCAAAATATCTAGGAAACATAATTTGGTAAGCCTTAATTTAATAAGAAATATTTCATGTCTTTTTAAGAAAATCATAATAAATATTAATACTGCAGCAATCTCATTAGAAGAGCGGCCACAACATTTAAAAAATGGTCAGCATTTTTCTAATTAGGTAATTAGGAAACACGGCAGTGCACCTGCTAAGTCGAAAAAAAAAAATTGTGTTTTAAAGACCACTAACAGCTAAGGTTATTTGGGCCTTAATTCTTATTTTCAATTCATTATTTTTTTTTATAATAAATTGAAAATCCAATTGACACTTTTACCAGCTCTCGGGCTAGAACCTGGGAACTTGTAATAGAGGAACCAAAGCAACGCCATGTAAACAACAGCATTGCTGTTATTAATAAGTCGAGCACTGCCTAGCCTACCCTTTCTCGAATTGAGTTTTCCCTTTACGTTTATTATTTTTAGATAAATTTTTAAAATTGTTTTTTTTTTAGTTTTCAGAAACGTCATAAAACATTGTTATAGTCTTACTAACTTTTTTATAACCACATAAAGAAACGCTCAGAGAACAGTGTGGTCCAGTGATTAGCTTCGCGACCTCTGAATCAGGCTGTCGTGTGGGTTCGAATCCCGCCTCCGCTCATGGATGTTTTGTGATGTTATTTACTTTTAAGTTAATTGTTATTTAATGTTATCAAGACGCTAATGACCTAAGTTGTCGACGCGTCTATAATTTACAATAAATAAAAAAGAAACGCTTGTTTAACCTTTTAGTTTTAAAAGTGAAAAATCAAAAAGTTAATAATAACACCAAACGTATATTTACGTAGGGGCTATACTAGCCCAGAGACCAGAATTATAGGGGCAAACACTATAATACCTTTGTTAGAAAACAATAATAAATAAATAAGCAGTTATCCAGCGGCAAAATGCCACGCATCGTATGGGATTTTTTTTTCATTTGATTGCTCTCGGCGCTAATGACCTCGGTTGTCGAGCGTCTATAATTCACACGATTGCTCTCGGTGGGGGCAAATTTCGAGTATCCCGGGGCGGTACTGAACTTCATTACGGCACTAGGACACATTACCCTTTTGTTTTTAAAACAGAAGAATGGTATCTAGTTAAATCATCGATGGATTGTATCTCGGGTCACATAAAAACTCTTCGAGCTGGTCATCTAATTAAGATAAAATCAAATGCAATTTGCCTCGGTGACTGGTGGTTATCACTTCTCATGCATACCTACTTTTAAGTGAAGCAAATGAACTATGTAGCATGACATTTTTTTATCAGTTTGTGACCTTGAATAAAATCCAATAACTTTACTCGTTCAGATAACAAATTTATTATCTGCAATTAATAATCACACCAGAAAAAGATGTTAATTAATTTTTTATTGATGTAGGAAAAAAGTTATAAAAAGGATTGTTTCGGAAGTTTGAAATTATATACTCGACATTATGTAATAAGTATATTGTTTATTAATTAAAAATAGAACTTTAGATGCTCATGACATCAGTTGTCGAGCATATACAATCTATCTAAAAAAATAGAACTTTTACAAAAAAATAAACACGATTATCAACCAGTAAAATAGCTATTTAAATTACCTATTACAGCACATTAATTATAAAAATTCAGGCAATTTTTAGATAATTTTAATAATAAAAGATTTAACAAATCGAACACATTTTGGTGAATATGTTTTGATGATATACCAATTTTTAAATTTTGTTCTGTATCATCGATTGTCCTTAAATACAGTTCCTGCTGTATGAGTTTTCGGATTTGTTAGTTACTTTTTTTTTCAATAAGTAGTATAATAATATAATATATTCTCGATTTCCGAGCGGGCTTTAGGTTGAATTAACTCTAGTCGAGAACTATTTTGTACGCCTTTTTTAAAATTTTGGTTTTATATAATTTTTATCGGCATATTTTATTTCATTTTGTACATTTCGGAATTTTTAATTATCCAGAAAAGCTCTTATCGCGCAGATTTTTGACACAATTTTTTTACATTTGGACGTGTTATTTGTTTCCACAATTAAAAGATTTTTAGAGAAAATATAAAATTGCATTAACTGATCAAATACATAATATAACAAAAATAAATCGATACATTATTTTATAATAAAAACAATTGAATATAGTTGTACCTATTTGCATCAAATCTGCATATCGTGAATTATATAATTTCTAAAAAAATATATATTTACAAAAATAGGTATATTTCAATCAAATATACAAATATTATTTTGGCTTTTAAGAATTGAGCAGTGAGCACCATACTATTTCAATACCTACTAAAAATATTTATAGGAATTCAAAAGTTTACTGTGTACATAATTTATATGTTTATAAAATCCTTTTCTATCTAATATATGTACACATTCATATATTTAAATAATTAATTTATGCAAATGAACTGAATTTAAAATCACCAGATTTTAATCGTTCTCATTGGACTTGTAGTTGAGATTCTTCCTTCTTCTTTCCTGAGAGGTAGTTATAATTAATGAACCGGCCCATTTGTACTAACTGCGCACCTTCATTTGTTACATGGCAAGCGAATAACAGCATGTTTTGAGGC
Organism: Mongoloraphidia duomilia; assembly: GCA_039654895.1. Classification (NCBI taxonomy): domain Eukaryota; kingdom Metazoa; phylum Arthropoda; class Insecta; order Raphidioptera; family Raphidiidae; genus Mongoloraphidia; species Mongoloraphidia duomilia. Next base: position 48,946,978 of record CM077519.1, on the reverse strand, counting down.
TGTACCTTCCACGCGAACCTCATAAACATTGCTGAGTAAAGTAGGAGTGCTGCGACACAAAACAAGTTATTATTGTTAGTGTATTTTGTTGTTGTTGTTGTTTAAACTTTAAGCTCGCCGACAACTAGGGTTATTAATTTATTTTTTAATAATAGGTAAATTGAAAATAATTAGAATGGGGGAACTGGGGGCTTATAATAGAGGATATTATTAGTTAATTTTCGTATACATACAGTGGCGAACTAAGGGGGGGGGGCTCGCCCCGGTCCTCTGATCCTGGGGGGCCTCCAAATCTCGAGAAGTCCTTCTTAATCAAATCCCAAACAAGGCCAAAATATGTTTAGTAAGTAAGAGGCAGTTTGGAGTTGGAGTATACATATACAAAATAGGTCGTTTATTATAAATATTTGATTTTTTTTGTCAGCCATTACATCTATATTATTCATTTCTTACGAAATTTACAAATACATCAATTTCTAAGCAGACTGGGGGCCTCATTTAGTTCTGCCGCCTCGGGCCTCCGACGGGCTTAGTTCGCCACTGGGTACATAGATGATACGTCGGTACACTTAATTAATTGACGTTATTATTTTATGGCCAGCCATCAACTATCAGAATAATTATTGAGCCTTAATTTGCACCAATTCTCATTTACAATTTATTATTTTCGATAAGTGAAAATCAAATTGATACTTTCATCAGTTCTGAAATTAGAATCTGGGAACTGGGGACAGAAATAGACGAAAATATCACAACTATCTAAGTCGGAAGTTGACAACGTGGCGCCCGTAGAGCATTTTGAGTACGCCTTTATTAATATTAATGAATATTTAATAACCTTAACAGTAGGTACTTTGTTTCCTCAACTGTTTTTCATTTAGAGTTGTGCTTTACGAATTATGATTTATAACGAATGTAAACAGAATGGTTAAAACTTAAAAGGGACAACGCCTATCAAACAATTTATACGCTTATGACCTCAGTTGTCGAGTGTCTATAATTTATAATTATTCATGACAGGTTTTAATATTATTGTTGTACACTTTTGATACTTTTTGTTTATTTAATTCCGCCTTGAATTCTTAAACAAAACAATAGGTATTGGTTGTTTTATTTATAAAGCTGCAGGTGTTTGAAGTTGTGCTTGCTTAAAAAAATCGATTAATTACGATTTACGATACCCCTTATAAATAGAAAAACAAGCAGTCAACTTTAAACTCGTGTAACTCGATAAGTAAACTCATAGGACGCATAATCTGCTCAAAATAACATCTTCAATCAACTGTCGATTTTTTTTACACTTACCACTAAATCACCTGATACAAATGCGTTTGATTTCAACAGACATATTGACTGTAGATGTTAAATATCTACATTTGATTTGCATTGGATTCAAGTTAAAGAAAATAGTAGGCTTACTTTGTTACCTACTGTCAAAAATAAGGTTGCTACGATTTCTAACCGACTTCAAAAAAGGAGGAAGGTTCTCGAGCATTCTCAAGTCGACGCGTATTTTTTTTCCCTTTTTTATGTATGATTACGCATAACTTTTTACAGAGTAGTCCGATTTTGATGATTCTTGTTTTATTGGATAGGGTGTACCTCGAAGTTGGTCCCATATAAATTTTACTTAAATGGGTTCAGTAGTTCGGCTGATTTTAATAAAAGTGAGTAACGGCGTGTGATTCCTTTTTGACATATCACACAGCATAAGAAGTCGGTTAACAAACTACGTATTGCTAAAACCACTAAAAAGTAAAAAATAAAAAACTTTTTAACAAAAAAAAAACCTTCACAAAGCCACTAAAAAGAGGAAAATAATAAAACTTTGAGGTCTGCACCAATTTAATAAAATATGAAGTCGTTTAAAAAATGCCAATTTAATAATTAATATCTTTTTTTTAACAGACTTCATATTTTATTAAATTGGCGCAGACCTCAAAGTTTTCTTATTTTCCTCCTTTTAGTGGCTTTTTTATGGACCTATTTGTTATAACTTGAATCCATGATAAATCAAATGGAAATATTTAACATGTAAATGCAATGTAATCGTCGAAATCAAACGCACTGTACCTATATTTAAATAATAAAATGTTTAAATACCGAAAGTCATTTTTCCACTGATAATTTTCGGATCCTTATTAATATCGGCAAGAGCAGCTATTGGTATTCCCCAGTTGGCAATAGGACCCCAGAAATGTGTGCTACAAAATTGTTTATGTAATCGAATATTTTTCTCAAAAAATTAGGTTAATTTTTAAAAAAAATGTTGAAATTATAACAAACCTCATTAAATACGTGCGAAACTCCTTACTCTTTAACTGTTCAAATAATTTTTTTCCTAAAGTTGCCATTTTCGTAAAAATTTAAATACACTTAACTCTCAATATTCTCAAAAATTTACACTCGACACAAATTCGATTCTAACCTTGACTTTACCGTGCCTTTCATACAACTACAGCATGTAAATTGCGCTTTGTGAATGACATTAGACGTTAGTGCCAATCTATATACAAAATACGAACTCGTTGACCTTGTTTGACAGTCACAACCACTGATCTCTATACTGGATTGCTGATGAATATGGAAAAAAATAAAAAACATGGAACCATTGGAGATAAGCACGTGAGAAACGTAATGTAGATGGCAGCAGATTTATAGCGACCTAAGTTATCATTGGTTATCTTAGAAAAACGCGCGAGAAATCAAGTTTTTTCCCTTCTGATAGCATGCAACCACTTCTTTTTAGTTCCGGATCCTTTGGAAATACAAAACGTTTATGATTTGAACATTGGTAAATACAGCACATCGGCATTGTCAATGATTTATTATTTTAAATAAATTTTTCTGTACACTCTACCATGAACTGCCATAAAGGTGGTTATATAGCTGGCGCCTCCATTGATGTGGTAGTCAGCAAGCGCAATAAGCACTGATCTCCATGGCAATAAGATTCATTTTAGTTTTTGGCCCGATATTGCGTGGCGCAGATTACCCTTTCAAATTAGGACAATGGCTGACTACAGAATCAGCTATCCAGCTAGTAAGTATAGAGATCAGTGGTCACAAGCCACGGTGCAGAGAATAGAAAAGAGCAAATGTTTATCCGATGGGCAAACCTCATCATGCAAAATTGTCCTGCTATTACCACTAAACGTTTTTTAATGGGTTAACTTTAAACCTTTATCACCTGACATTATTTCCAAGCCGCAATTTAATTAATAAAATCATTCTTCTATTAACAGGGACGCAGCTACAAAAATTTCCAGGGGGGACAAAAATAACATTCATGTTCTGATTACTGTTTTACAATTTAGTGTCCATGCAAAAATTTTCTGTAATTGTTTTGCCTTTCCAGTTAAAAATTAGAAACATGGACAGGTTGCGTAATCGATTGGGGAACACAACCGTTGAATCGTTGCGCTGCCCTTGGCGCATACAGTTATATTATTTTAAGTGGCACCCTATTTTGCGGGTTTTGGAATGAAGGCCTTTTTTATCATTTTCATGTAATAAAGTACTACGCTAAAGTGAATGGTTTCTGAAATATCAGAGGTCAAAGTTGGAGAAATAATAAGTAAATTTTTAATAGTTTTTTGCCGTACCCACTACAAAATAACTACTTTTCATACATGTAGACCGGCCTGCATTGGGTTCTTTAACAGGCAGGTGTGCCGAAAGTGTTTTCAATACATATTAACTAGTGCGGTAAGTAAACGGTTGCTATAGTAACTTAAGTTTATTCGCTCTATCAGCCTGCTATTACATACTCACGATCTGCTATAAATGTGAAGATGGCGACGCAAATGAACTGTCAAAATTGTCGGTTCTCGGAGGAAGCTTCAATTCCTATTGTGAAATTCTTGTGTACACTTTTTCTCGGGAGAAATTACCCCCACTGGAACCTGTCATTAATGCCGTTTCTTGCTGTTAAATTGGTGCCCCAAATTAAAATACACGGTACATGGTCATCCACAATTAGCACGTGTAACTAAAAGCCATAAGGGCATAATTGGAATTCACGCGAGCAAAACCGCCAGTAAAAGCTAGTTCTATACATTGTAAACATTGTTAAAATCATTAGTCAGATAAAATGAATTTATTCATTTTTGATTACAAACTGTATAAACAAATTGATTTTTTTAAAATAGGGATTGTAGTAAAAAATTTAAAATAAATAATAAAAAATATTAAAAATAACGAAAATGAAATTTAGACAAATGATGTATATTGAAGCATTTAATAAAATTTTACATTTTTTTTCAAAATACGGTCTAAAAGTAACGAATTTTACTTTAAATCATGCAAAAATCACAACAGTCTTTATTCATAATTTGTCTAATAGGTCTAGGAGAAAACGTATATTCAGAATAATAAAGTATTTATGACGTTAAATATTTTTTCATATTATATTTATAGGATATTATGGGAAAAAATAATATGGACTGATTTTAAAAGTGTGTTTTCTTTAAATTTATAAACAGCTTTCGATATCTTCTATCAGCGAAATAATGATAATTTGCCTCTTCTATTGCCTGGGAACCTGCCCTGAGTATTAAGTAGTCCCGATTGTATATCTCGTAAATTAGGCATCTTGCAAATTTCTCCACGAGCTGCTACGGACGGTTGAGAACTCAACAGTCGTCGAGCTACTCTAATTATATCTTCAACTGTTACATTATCTGTCAAATAACAAAAAATAAACGCGTCAATACCGCAGATTTGGCAAATAATACTCAGGATTACTTTTTATTAAAACACTTACCAACGGAGAATAGAGAGAAGGGAGACGAATCTCCATGCATTCGTTATTGTCTTAAAAGTAAGGAAAATCAGGGTTCCTATTCCGGCGGTAGAGGCGCTGAAGTTATAAGAATACAAGTAGAGTGGGTAACCCACTGATCTCTATACTGACTAACTGGATAGCTGATGCATATGACAAAAAATTAAAAACATGGAACCAATTGATGTGGTAGCCAGCGCCACACAATATTGGACCGAGAACTAAAATAAATTTAAATGAACTTAAGCACTGAATTCCATGGCATTAAGGTACATTTTAGTTATTCGCCCGATATTATATGACGCTGATTACCTGTTAAAATTACTGTGACTTTATAGAGACAGTGGCGACAATAGACTGTCAATTCAAAATTCGACACAACATGGCGGCGTTGTTTACATGGCGTTGCTATGCCATTGCGTGAATTTTTCGGATGGGCGGAGTTTCCCGCTAATTGTCGCCAGTGTTTCTATATTTTTGTCTGTTGAATTGGTTGTTTTTGTTTATTACAAAATGTATTTTTTTTTTATAAAAACTATTGGGACCCGTCAAATGAGCATATGACATCTGGTGGCACAAAATTGTACTCAAAACGAGGGAAAATTTTACATGCTAACAGTGCAAATAAATCGTGAAATTGTTTATTACAAACATAAAACAAGTAAAATAAACAAAAAGTTAATCGAAAATGGAATTCGCGACGTTTTCTAATATCATGGCATTAAACACTGTCAGGTATTGCCTTGTAAAAATTACTTTACAGCGAATTATTTTCTAATGAAATGTGTAAAAACTGTATTTATGAATTAAAAAAATATTTTATATTAATAATAAGATGTACTTATTATCATACTGCACTACAATAGTTGAATTCCTGATGATTGACAAATTTATAGGATTAACTTTGTATACAAATATTTTGAGGTTAGTAACTTACCTACTTATTACAATATAACTTATTATGTTACAGTTATGTGTTTACATTATTCACCTAATTCAGCCTTAAAGGCGCATTGAACGCGGATGATTAATTTCGTGATTTTCTTTTAATTTTGATGTTTTTAAGCAATATGTCGTAAAGATTACTACTTTTGACAGTTCATTTTGCATGCATTTTTCTCGTTATATTTCCGACATTTGATAATATGCCCGGCTTTGAGAATCCGTTCTCCTTCAACGAAATTCCTTTGTTTAGGATTTGTACCGGCCCAATCACAAATTGCACTTTTATTTATCATTTCTTATCACTTTGAAAATCATAAAATTACACGCAAAAGTATACCCCGTATATGAAATTTCTCCCCCTCTGCGCCATGTTTTTTAAACTCCACCTATCTGACGGATCCCAATTCACTATAAAAAATTTTAGCAACGCCATGTAAACAACGCCGCCATGTTGTATCGAAATTTGAATTGTCGCCACTGTCTCTATAAAGTCATTGTAGTTCAAATTGGAACAATGGTGGACTACAAGATCAGCTATCCAGCTAGTAACTAGTAAGTAAAGAGATCAGTGAGGTAACCGGATGATATAGAAATAAGCTGAATTAAAAAATAATCGATCAGGTTAGCTGATCCAAGTTGCAGTGGATTCGTTCATAGAATCATAGGGACTGACTCCATGCAGAAGGGCGCAACAATACATGTGACTTGGAGACTTACAACTACAGCTTTTACAAACCCCTACTATGACTACTTTCACGACTTTTTAGCCATTTATGAAATAAATAAATATCTATCTATCGTCATCGATTTTCAGGAAACACGTTTTGCAATACAAGCTATCGAGATCAGTCTTCGTTCTCTCTATTCTCCATGCACCTACCGATAGCTTCGATAAAGTATTCTGGCCTTTTACGGTGTCCGGTGGCTAAAACTTGTCTTCCCATGTCTTCAAACACAATCGGTCTCGATTCCAAATTCATTAAAAGCATTGACTGCAATTGTTTTTTAGCTCTCTGAAAATTAACAGTTCAAATTTCCTTATTATTGAAAACAGTACGTAATTGATATATCAAATATCTACAGTTGATGACAAGTAAAAACCTTTAATTCGCTTTCAGAAACTGATCCCGCCATCGCAACCATTTCTTTAACGATAATTTCAGTCATTTCTCGAATGTACGACGGCGGTGAACTGGCATGAATACAAAACAAACCACTGTCAGCATAGGCGTGATTATATGCTGTTGCACTGTACATCCAATGATACCTGTGTAATTATTTTATATACATTAATTATTTATACTGCCACAACTATAATAGGTAGTTGTTAGTAGAGTTCAACTAAATAATCGGTCATCTTCGGCCAAACATTGCTATAATTTCACTGACACCATGGCGCTGAAGGAAAGGAAGCTAAAACACAGGCATAGATTTCTGTAAAGCGCCGAGTTTAACCGAACGCGCCAGCCACCCTCTGGCACTCTCTCGGCAGCTATTAATGAACACAGTACCGTTGACGACAGATGGATCTCATAGCAAAATCGGGACTATATTATGAACATGCTAAGGTGTAGAGAAAAATGGAAACGTCTCTGACACAGAATATAGTTCCTGGAACTAAAAAGATTTTTATGATTGTACTTGAAAAAGTCTAAATCTATAGACGAAACGTCGTACATTTAATTTAATAAATCAAATTATATTGTCCACTATCCTGCGATTTTGCTTAATTTTACACTGGATATTAATTAGTGAGGCAATACTTACCTATTTAAAACGTTAGTATATAGGCGTGTGTACATTCCTTTGCCCGGTCCTCCAGCACTGAATGATCCTCCGCCGCCCATCATCATGTTGAGTACGCAAAGTGAAATGAAATCTGGGTCCTGATGAGAGCATCCTTCTAAGCCAATGACTAGGTGAGATAATCGAGGTAAAGCGTGACCAGCGAATTCTGGGATTTCACATTCTTCCTGTTAAAATTATTACCACTTTTATTTTGTCTTTTTTGCAATATGTGTGTTCATTGGTTTCTTCTTTTCATCAAAATGATGGGAAACTCAAGTTTTATTTTCTATATAATAAAGTTGAACATTTGTATTTTTTTCCAGAATAGAAAGCCAACTTCCAGAAAAGTGGGGCATTGACGTTTGATATATTTATAGATTAATAAAGTTGAACATTTGTATTTTTGTCCAGAATAGAAAGCCTGCTTCCAGAAAAGTGGGGCATTGACGTTTGATATATAAGAAGGACTCAATCAAGGTATTCACTCCAAAACCGCCCGAGTTAGAAACACAAAATTTGACACGAGTGTTCTTTGTTAAAATCGAAGAGACATTTGTTAGATGAACTTTAGATACTCGGATTCTAAGGGGTATAAGGTAGAAACTTTCTTGAAGGAAACGCGATTCTGTTTTTCGGTAAAACTACCCGAATGGGTGAACAGCGAGGTGCTTGTTTTTTATTTTTTTCGAGATACTATCATTATTTAGAATGAGCGAAACGCTGGCATTGTAAACTCCATTCGGGCGAAGTTGGATAGAACAGCTGGAAATATATACAGCAAACAGTTTATTTGTGTGTTCAAAAATTCAAACTCAACATTTAGCATATTTATAAATAGTGCGGCAGTGCTTTTAAACTAACGGGAAAAATTCGCAAATTTTTTTCCCAGAGGGTGTAAAGTAGGGGTTAAACACGCCTGTTGGTGTTCTTGCTAATTTTTTAAATAAACTCAACCTTAGATTACAGATTTAGTTTTGTATTTGTGTAATTTGAATAAAGAAGTATTTGACTGTATTTCGTATTCAATCCAAAATATAGTACCTGTACAATACCTCCTGTATATTGAGATATACTTTCGTCCACGTTAATTTCTTTGCCGGGTATAAGTAAGCTGGAGTCTGTGTCCCAAATGGCCGGTTCTTCTACGAAATATTTTTGAACTAGATCCACAAGTTTTTGGTGATCCACACCGACACCTGCAACTACCATTCGCGGACCCGTATAATGGTGTTTCATGAAAGTAAATAGCGTCTGTCGGTCTATTCGAGAAACATTCATTTCCGGACATATTTTTGGTAAACCTAGTGTATTGTCACGATACGCCGCCTAAAAAATAGACACTACTTCAAAAAATGTTGTTCATTGTCGACTGTCGTAGATTACTTAAACATAGAATCGTAAATCGGAGTATTTCAAAATAATAAATAAAATTTGGTAATTTTAACTAGTGATGTGCCGGATCGTTAAAAATGCATATCCGCGGATACGGATCTGAATACGGATATTTGGTCTCATACGGATACGGATCTTAACTTTCTTAGAGTACGCGGCGGTAAATACTAAATATTGCACATCGACCTTTGGAAAGAGACTATCTGTTATGGGAAAAAGTTATTGACCACGATATTAAAAAATAAAAAATAATCTGAATGGAATTTAACTGTTTTTCATTATTACCTAATCACCTATATATATAAAATTTTATCTATGAATTGAAAATTGATAAGGTAAAAGATCCGCCAAAAAACTAACGGATACGGATCTTTCTTTTCCCTCGGATATCCGCGGATACGGATCGGATACGGATATCCGGCACATCACTAATTTTAACCAACTTGCAATGGTTAGTACTACTACTGCCATCTGAGAATCAACACCCAAATCAGTATAATATATATTCAAATAAATTTCCCCCCCACATACATCGCTATTTTATATATTTAGGGATGTTTCATTACTTGAACAATGCCATAGTATGTCTATTGCTATTTACAGTGATTTTCTCGTTCACATATTTATATTCATTGTTTGTTTGCTAGCCAGAGGCCTGAAGACGTGGAGTCCAGCTGCAGATTTTTAAGGATTATAGGTATTAGGCTTTCAATAATGTGAGGGGGGGCTCGCCGTAGAGTGTTGTCAGAAAATTTATCTCAGAACTGAGGGGGGGGGGGCTGTAGGAACATAACATGTCGTAACAGTACGGTATGGTTGTATAATGGAAAATTTGATAAAATAAATCATACAGCGTGTATCATATCCATAAGTAACGTTTCTTGTTCGGGTCGCATAGCCAACGTTTCTAATTCAAATTGTACTGTCATCCGCGCCGATTCTATTTCGTCTTTTGTGATTGCAGGCCTTAATACCGCCTCGCCCAAAATACGCGTCACCGGTTCAAGTCCGTCGCAATTTGCTGACGCAGCATAAATAAATGCATCTCGTGAACACTGAGCGTCACATATTCCGCCATGTTGTTCTAATTCGGATAAGATTTTATCTCTGTCTGGAAAGCATGTCGTTGACTGAAATTGCAATATTTTTGATCAATCAAAAAGTTTTATTACCGTTTCGGATAACTAATTTCAATCGCTTACATTAAATGATAATTTTTCAAGAAAATGTGAAACTCCACTAGGAAATGCTACCTCATATCTTGGACCAGAATCGATGACAACTGCACAAAAAAATCAACTTTTTTATAAGAGTAAAGACGAGTTTAAATAAATTAATAAGTTTGTAATGTAGAATTTCACCTCCAACTGTACAAAATTGGCCAAATCTTTTTTCAGATGCGACACGTAAACCATTCGATAACGTAGTCACTTGTGTCACAGCATCTTCTTTCTTGTAACTAGTATAAATTGCTTCAGGAAGACCCTGTACTGGTTCAGTCAGTGGTGGTAAATCCGTTACTTTATCCGTTGAAGGAATATTCACCGTACTTTCATTCTGTTCTTTTGTATAATTCCGTCTTGAAAGTAGTACTCTATAAATTTATCATAAAATACTTAGAATTAGTTACTTCTTTAATGAAGAATTGGTAAATGAAAGGTTAGAATATAACGTGACATGATTTACCTATTTTTTACTTGGGCAATACGATTACTAAAAAAATTCAGATTAATGCGGGGAACCATTGTAACTAAATTAACTACTTTATAATTTATTTAAAGTGTTTTTGTATTTTTTATCCAATAATTTACGAAATTGTGAAATAACTCTTTGACAAAAATATTTTTATAAAGAAATTGACTATACCAACAGAGGTTTCAGCAGTTCCAGCTATTTAGGCATAGGTATTTTAGTTGTTAACCATTTTAACATTTACAGATTAGTTTTACTTTTGGCTGCTAGGTGCAGTTACTATACTAAATATCTTGCATTTGTTTTGGTTTTTGAAACGTGAATTTCGTGAATTTATATTTTCACTAGTTTAAAAGGCAAAAAAACATTTGGAATTTTTAGTTGTATAAATTTTTATTTTTTGTTCGTCATTATAATTTTGTATAAAATATATAATATGAAAAATTTTATAAACTAATTATCCATATTTCCCTCTGATTCACCGTATTCAAATGAATAATTCAGATTTCCACATCCTGATTCGCCGTATTCAAATACGTCTAATATTTTGGACTGCCAAAGCTCCTTCCAGGTTGAAAATTCTGTTTCATAATCTTCCCTGATCTTTTCCAGATTTGCAATAAACCTTGCGTGAAGTTCAGTGAAATTCTGAAAAATAGTGTTTTGCGTTAAAATCTCTACTTAAAATCAATTCTATCGTTTTGCACTAAATGTGTAATTTTAGAGCACTCACATAATATGCACGAATGCCTTTTTCGATTTTTTGTGTGTAGGTACCTAGTGTAATGACGGAGTCGAAACGACATTTTTTTATAAAGACCAGGGATAAAGACCCTGAACCCATGATGATCACTTATGAAAACTGACTAGTTTAAAATGGGGGGAGGGTCTGGACGCTTTGGGGGGAAACTTAGCCCACCCCAGTTCCCAGACTCCTTATTTTGCCACCAATATGTAAATCAATTATTATTTTGTAAAAATCTTATAATTAAAATTAATCAATTAATTATCATTAAAATATACCACTTGTAAATATTCCATCATTTCGGATATATTTATCAAATGTTTTGATGCATTCGATTTTAATTGTTTTATTGCTTCAAAATTTAATTTTGCAATTGACGGTGCCAGTTCTTTTAGATTATCAAATTTTTTTTCTGGTTCCACATCTATTTCAGAAGGTTGCTTTCTAAAATTACATTTGTCCATATCGATACTTATTCTGTATTGTTCCCGTATTTTCTTGGTGAAAATTTCTAAAAAATAAACCAATAGTAAAATTCTACGCGAAAAAAAAAATTAATTTAGTGAAATTTAGCACTTATAGCTGAGAGCTAGTGACAATTTTTTGGTGTTATTTATTCAAGGCCTTATTTTTGTGAAGATGTTGAGGGAGGCATATTAAAGTGTCCTGACTAAGGGATTTTGCTATAGATAGCAGTATGGGAGGAAATAATGCCATTATAATATTTGCAGATCTTTTGGTCAGTATAAAAGGGGTGGCAGATCACCCTAAACGGGTTATGTACCCAACGACATTTATATTATTAGTTCAAGGTTCAAATTTTAATATGTTAATGTTACTGGGACTGCTTTAAGCATATATTTCAATTAGCAGAATAAAATGTCGGTATTAACCCCCTTGCAGAACGATATAAACACCTAGGCGAGCAAGTTTCTCTCTAAGAGAAGGAGTTAATACCGACATTTTGTTCTGCAAATTTAAATATATGCTTAAAACAGTCGCCGTAACAACATATTAAAATTTTAACCTTGAACTAATAAACATTTCGTCGGGTACATGACACGTTTAGGGTAATCTGCCACCCCTTTAATACTGACCAATCGATCTGCAAATATTATAATGGCATTATTGGGTCACCGACAAGCTATACAAACAATATTAGCCTTGAAGCAATAATAATTGTAACCTTTTTTTGTTACATGTTGGGGGCGGTATGCATTCCTCCCATACCGCTATCTAGCAAAATCCCTTACACAGGGCACTTTAATATGCCTCCCTCAACATCTTCACAAAAATAAGGCTTTGAATAAATAACAGCAAAAAATTGTCACTAGCTCTCGATCTATTACCAGAATTTGTGTCTTCGTATTGCGACATCATAGTGGCAATTGTATCATTGGTTTCGGGGCGCATGGGACTCAATTGTTTTTCATTTACTCGTAGTTTTTTATTTTCTTCACTGAGAGGAGTAACTTTTTCGATATCGGCAATGTTAGACGTAAGTCTTTTACTGATTTGATTAATAAAACTTTGAATTATATCTTGAAGTTTGAATTTTTTTTGAACAGAACATAACATATCTCGAACGCCAACCATTTCTTCTTCAAAAGTTTGGCAGTGTTGCTCCAAAATGAACTATATCAAGTAAATAGTTATTTTCGATACGTGTGCGTGAAGTGAGGTATTCTAGTAGGCTTAAATTGAGGCACGAGCTAAGGGACAGACGCATACACAACGAGATCTCGTTGTGTATGCGTCAGTCCCTTTAGCGAATGCCTCAATTTAAGCCTACTAGATATCTCACTTTAAGCGGACGTATCGAACATAATTTTTTATAACGACTGCTTCTAAAGTTTAATAGAGAGAAAAAAAAATTATGAAAACGGAAAATTCGCTCTTCGAGTCCTTAAAACTTTACAATTACAGACTAAGCCTGAAAAACAATTTTCCCATGTAAATGTCCTATGTACACTTGAAATCCGGACATCCTGTATATAAACCCTGAAACAGCTAGTAACAAGTCATTCAAGTTCTGATTTTTATATTATTCATACATAAGAAGTTTCGCTTCGGTCGTGTGTGCCACGACACATGCCTTTTTTTACAATTTTCGAAATGAACATATTGTTTAGGTTTCGAAATACCTTGTGGTCATCAATTTCTGAACCAACGCTGTTTGGAATACCGTTAAGAAATTCCATCACTTCAAGATCTAATTGTATAACTAACGCCATTTTGTTTTTGCAATGCTTGTGGGACGATAAAAATTCTTGACCAGTTTTGAACCAATTATCGTGATAACTGTCTCTCATACTTTTTGTATTGGTTACGAAAAGTTGATAATCATTTGTCAAATCATTTATTTGTTCTTTGTTGATTTTTTTGAAATATTCTTCACAGAATTCATTTACATTGCGTTCGGTCGTTACCAAAATTTGTATAAACTCTAATAAAAATAAGTTTTCGGTTAGTTTTAAGTAAACTTTTTTTCGGAGACATGAAAATATTGTTTTGTCATCGGAACTATGTATGTGTGCAAAGTTTCAAGTCGATCGGTAGATCTACTGTTCACCAACAATAGGTGTCCTGTCACGATCGCCAATTGTAACGTTTCACCATAATCAGGTCGGAGACATGAAAATATTGTTTTGTCATCGGAACTATGTATGTGTGCAAAGTTTCAAGTCAATCGGTAGATCTACTGTTCACCAACAAGAGGTGTCCTGTCACGATCGCCAATTGTAACGTTTCACCATAATCAGGTCGGAGACATGAAAATATTGTTTTGTCATCGGAACTATGTATGTGTGCAAAGTTTCAAGTCGATCGGTAGATCTACTGTTCACCAACAAGAGGTGTCCTGTCACGATCACCAATTGTAACGTTTCTCCATAATCAGGTCGGAGACATGAAAATATTGTTTTGTCATCGGAACTACGCATTATCGATGTATGAAAAGTTTCAAGTCTATCGAATATTATGTGGAAATGAATCAAAATTGAATTAGGTACAAAATTAATTGATCCTAACTAACAAGTGAAGTTCATAAAAAGTTGTAAAAAATTGATTTTAAATTTTGATCCAAACGGACAGACAGGTTTATGAGTCAAATAAAATCGCGTAAAAACACAAAGTTCAGGATAAAATCTTTACAGGTTTTCAAAAAATTTCATTGGTTTGTTCTCAAAAGTGGGCGGGAATAAAAATATTTATAATTTATTAATTATTATTTTGTGCTTTTTTATTTTAAATAAATAATAAATTTCCCTGACTTTAATTCTGTACCTAATATGTGTAATAGCAATTGTGAAAAGATTATTTAATAATTTACCATTTTATTTCACTTTTCTTACTTGTAAAATGAAAAAAATAAATAACGAATCGAAGAAAATTTATGTTATTTTTTATATTTTAATTATTTTTAACGTCATTTTGGATTTTGATTGTAAGTATGAGTTAAAAATACAAATATCTCTGTACCTATTTATTTCTTTTTAGATATTGACATTTCTAATGTTTGACAGTCAATGCACTGTTGTTATAATTATCTAGATAAGTATATCTTTTTAAACTATTCGGTAAGCCGTTCTGAAATTTTGTGTACTTATTTCAGATATACCTATAAAATATATTAAGATTTAAGAAGTAAGTTTACAACATTTCATTCATTTCTCGACAATTTGAGATAGGTGCCATATACATCCTTAAAATGTATGCAGAGGACAGATGGTCCAGTGGTTAGCGTCGCGGCCTCTGGATCAGACTGTCGTGGGTTCGAATCCCGCCTCCGCTCATGGATGTTTTGTGATGTAATTTAGTTTTAAGTGAGAGTTGTTATTTAATGTAATCAAGACGTTAATGACCAAAGCTGGACGCGTCTATAATTTACAATAAATAAATATAAATTAAAATGTATGCAATACTATGAAAGTCAAAACAAATATCAGTTTGAGTGTCGCTATTAATTTTTGTTGTCGAACGTCTATAATCTTCCCTCAATTTATTTGTGATGGAGACAGTTTTTATAATTTTTATTTTAATTCGAATTATTGTTAAAAATTTCTTTGCTTTACCATTGACACAATTAAGCCAAACATTTTCGCATTGGATGTGGTAATATTTGTATTTGGTCAATAGTTCTTCCATGTAATCGTCGTATAGCGGAGGTACTAATTCGATTTTTATCACAGGGCTTTCCAATCTTGACGCATAAAACTCCTGAAATACAAATAATATTGAAAATTTTTCGTTGGAAAGCAGCCAATTAAATAATTGATTCGAAACATATTGAGAAAAATCATTTTACCAACCATAGTCACAGTCAGGACTCTAACCTGAACCTTTCCACTTTCGCGGCGGAATGAGCTTACATTTATTCAACCGTGACAAGGTTACTAATCTAACATTCCCCTTATATGCTTCGGAATCAATTGATTTTCACTACATGCGAGAGTAAAATCAATTGATTCCGAAGCATATAAGGGGAATGTTAGATTAGTACTAACCTTGTCACGGTTGAGTAAATGTAAGCTCATTCCGCCGCGAAAGTGGAAAGGTTTAGGTTAGAGTCCTGACTGTGACTATGGTTGGTAAAATGATTTTTTCCAATATGTTTCGAATCAATTATATAATTGGCTGCTTTCTAACGAAAAATTTTCAATTGCAATTCAGCCGTATACATCTATTAATTTAACAAATAATATTCTTTTCACAACGATAGCAGCTTCAAAAGTTCGTTTATTATTAGAATTCCGCATAACTCCCTATGGAACCCTATTACATATGCTATTACTCTGCCTACGATGTCTGTCCTCCCGTCCGTCTGTCACTGGGCTTTATCACACAAACGGTAGCTAGTTGAAATTTTCACAGATTGTGTGTTGTTATGACATGAATCCTGGCAAATAATAATTAGATTAAAATAATCAATTAATTTTATTAAAATAATGTTTTTTATACTGACAAGTGTAAGTGCAAGGGTCTCTTAATAGAATTACACCATAATATAACAGTCTGACAGAGTGGCGTCATCCGTACGCGATGATTATACGAAGTATATATAGTTCTAGCTTTAGGAGGGGGCAGCCCGGGCGCCAGGGTTCCAAGGGGGCACTGCGTTCTAACGCGGCGTCTTGACCCGCGATTCGCGGACAAAATGCTACTGCTAGTTAATAAAAAGAAATAAAGAGCGATGAAGAATAATTAGCCCGGGGAGCTCGGGTAGCTAAGGCCGGTGCTGGAAGTCTTGTGATCGTGCAGAAATTTCGCAATCGGGTAAAAAGAATACTTATAAGCACTCGAAATCTTTAAATAGTATATTGTGCGACTAGTGGGAAAAAGAGGAGATTCCTTGAGTGTGGATTTTGCCGCACGAGCGTAGCGAGTGCGGTAAAACACACGAGTGGAATCTCCTCTTTCGACCAATAGTCGCACACAATATTTTTTTCAACTACCGCAAGAAATATGTCATTTCGTGGCTCTGCTGAGCGTGGGCAAAATAATGGGTGACCTGATTGATTGACGAAACTATCAACACTTGCGTAAACGTTCCCCGTAATGAGCGTGGGCGAAATGGCATTTCGCCCACTCTCTACGTCTATACAGTCAGAGAATTCATTATTTCGCCCACTCTCAGTAGAGCCACGAAATTACATATTTCTTGCGGGTGTTGAACAAACAATTTAAAAGTATAACCTTAGCAAATTCCTGAGCAGTTAGAAATGAATTCAATAATTCACGAACAGTGTTTAAAATGAACGTGTTCGTCGTTTGTAATGGCGTCGCCATGTCAAAAAGTAAATTTTGGTAGTCTTCAAATTTAACTCTTCTCTTTCTTGAGTCTGTTGTTCTTGAACTTCTTTGTGATGTGCTTTTTCGTGATGCGCTTCTTTGTGAATCTGTTTCAAGACTCTTTTTTTCGTAGGGTAAAACTAAAAAAAAAAAAAAACAGTGAGTCCTCAAAAAATGTGCAATAGTCCGGGCAGCGGCGACACAAAAGACCACGTCATCGAGTTTCGGGATGATTGATATACGTATATTAGTTTATCAATAAAAAAAATAACTAACTGCGCAAGCGTGATAGAAATACACATTAATTATTCTCCATTTCTATTTTAGCACCAACGCTTTTTGAGTGGCTCCTCTAATCTATCTGTAGTGTTTAAGACAAGACAAGACTTTCAAAGTCTTCTCTTGTTTTGAAATATCAAGACAAGACTTCACTTAAGTCTTGTCTTGAAATATCAAGACTTCACTAAGTCTAGTCTAGATTAACAAACTCTTGTTTTGTCTAATATCAAGACTCTAGATTATTTTCAAGAATCTAGATTAGTAGCAGTAGGTAAAGTAAACCTTTACATACTACTACTTAGTTTATCTAGACTCTTGAAAATTGTCTCGAGTTTTGGCAAGAGTCTTGATCTAGATAAAGCAAGTCTTGTCTTGAAAATCTAGACAATAAAAGACAAGAGTATAGAAAGTCTAGATCTAGACGGCAACACCATCTATCTGTAATATTTTTATGTTCACGACACACTTTAAAAGACCTGCAAGTCGAGAAGCTACTGTCTACTGGCCACTGGCCAGCCCAGGAACTGGCGTCGAGTGGAATATGTTGGCCTTTATGCCTTGATTACACTTAACGAGTACAGTGCCGAGTGGCCGCGGGGGTGGGCACTCGGCCTAGTAAATAAAATAGGGTCCGAGTGACTGTCTCGCTCTATTACTCGGCCGAGCCAGTCGATGATATTGTGTTTATACCTACCGAGCACTCCGCCGAGAGCAATGTCTCGCCCCTTTAATCGTTACGTGTAATCAAGACATTAGTTTTGGGACTGGTACCTGTGAACAGAGTTTCCGGTTGTTTCAAATAACTGCTGAAATCTTTAATAACCGACATCACTGTCTCAAAAGTTTCAGCAATGTAATTTCCATCCAATATTCCGCGTCTAAGAAACTCTTGCAGAACTTTGGCAATATCTTCGCAGTTCGATTTAGTTCGTTTTAGTTTACATTTCATGGTGAAAACTTCCTGTTTAATTATATTTCGAATTGTTTTTATGTGCACTTTAAATTTTTCGTCGAACAACAATTCATTCTGTATGTTTTTGAATCTAAAAAATTAAATTAAAGTAATCTATGCACTTGAAATAAATAAATCGCACACAATAACTTTCACTGCATATATACGAGCAGACCTTTCACTTTTCAGGACATACATCGTCACCCGAATCTCCTATCCCGCCCTGCATTCTCTAGGAGGAATTAGTGCTACTAGCCCATGTGTAAAATTTAAAAATCGTTAGAGCAGTTTTAAAGAAAAATAAAAAAAATCGACTGGATAGCTAATCCTATACGGAATACCTAGTAAACAATCGTTGAGAACATTTTTTTAATATCTCAGGAACCACTGAACCGATTTGATTTAAAATCTAATCAAATCTAAGTTAAGTACTGACAAATACAACAAAAAAAACCGCATGAACCTATGTCGTTCAATTTTTGAGATATCGAAGGAGAAAAAATTTCACCACGTACACACATACACACAGAGGCAGACAGCCAGACAGACAGACATCAGTCAGAAAATGGTCTCCAACGATTCCTGGGGTGTCAAAACGTGAAGATCTATCAATATACCGAAACAAATTTTTCGGACTGAATCCAATAGGTCAAATTTTTCGGACTGAATCCAATAGGTAACCTACTTCCCTACCATAGTAGGTTAAAAATGGTTTCCAGTTTTTAACCGGTTTAACCGGTTTTACGATTTCACTTCGAGGCGTGATCGTCCTGAACACGCATGCAAATTTTGAGCAAAATCGATCGCGTGGTTTGGGCTCTAGGTGCGACCAGTGATCACAGAGACAGACTGACAGACGGCAGAAATTCATTTTTTTTAAATCACTTTTGTGGGTTCAGGGGACTTGAAGTTTCACCATAAACTCAAAACAGACATTTTGGACGATCACGACTTCCCTGTTCCGTACCTATATATAGAAAAGTAAAAGGTCTTATTGAACCAAGGGAAAAAATCTTTTTTTTTACATCAAAGTGTAAAAAATGCGGTTTATTATAATAACATGCAATACCTTGTTGCAGCTTTATCTTGTATTTTTTTAGCAAATTTTACAACTGGTGATTTATTTTTTTTTATATCTTTTATGCTAGTCTTTTGCATGTCTTCAATATTCTTACTCAAGGACAATAAATTCTTCTCCATGTCAGCTGCTTCCAAAACTCCGAAATTTCCTCCTTCGGCAAATAACCTAAACAGAAACTCAACAGTTCACAACTCATTTTTAAATTTATTTAACTAAAATTTGCCATTTAAAACCACACTGCATCGATTACTTTAAGTGCAAATATCTTGAAAAAGGTTACTCCTATCCACTTTTACAAAGTATACCTTTTTTACGTAAAAATGACGGAAAAATCAATTTTTTGATTAAAAAAATAGTACGAGTGCGTACAAAAAAGTTATGACTATTTGAATGAGTGAAGAGGTGTTTAAGTGGCGCCTCCTACAAGTAAGAGCTATACCAAGGTCAGATTTGAATTTCTTATGTCAAAAAATCCCCATATACCAAATTTCATTAAAATGCCTAAATTATTTTAAAAGTTATTTAAGAAAATCAAAAATAAAAATTAAACTTTGGCACCCTGTATCTCTTTTAATATCAACTTTCGGAATAGACAAGTTGGGGTCCATCGCAATATTTTTACTTCCCACCTCTACTATGGTAGGGAAGTCCGAAAACAATATTTCGAGATTTTAACAGATTTTCACGTTTTGAGACCCTAGCAATCGTTTAAGATCATTTTCTGACTGATGTCTGTATGTGTGTGTGTATGTGTGTATGTGTGTGTGTGTGTATGTGGTCAATTTTTCGCCTTCGATATCTTAAGAACGGAACAACATACGGGCATGCCGATTGTTCTATTGTGTTTATCAGCCTTTAACTTAGATCTGATTAGATTTTGAGTCAAATCGGTTCAGTGGATCCTGAGATATTCAAAAAAACGTCCTCAATGTCACGTATTAACATAGGTAAAAAAATATATAAATGAATTCTAGATGTTATAATATGAAAAAAATGTAAATATTTTTTTTCTCTAAAATGTATAGTTTTCGAGAAAAAAAATATTTTACTAAAAAAAATAAAAATTGTACGTAAATCAAGGTAACCATGATTTTTGCTATATTAAGCTAGCCATCAGTAGACCACCAAACAAAAAAGAGGGCCATGCTTTTTTCAAAGAATAAAAATTAAATTGTGTTTTAAAGACCACCAACAGCTAAGGTTATTTGGGCCTAGTCAAAGAATAAAAAAAAAGAGTGTTTATTTTTTGCAAATATTTACTAGGTGGGAAGTATAGGACTGGTCATCAGTCGAATTTTTTTGTAAGGAATCAGCTGTTACTTTATGTCCCATTCTTTTTGGGACACCCTGTATAGCTTATCTCTGTTCTGAGTAAAATTGATATATCGGTGTATAACAGTTTGGGTCGACTCTTACTTTATGGCCTTTATAAAATCCAAATTTGAATTGTTAATACGATTTATTTTCATGTTAAATCCCTCCACGATTTTAGTATGCGCATTATCAATGTCGGACAACAGCGATTCATTGAGCCTTTCCGCTATTTTGATATAATTTTTCGCAACATCTGAACGCGATGCTTCTTCTATTTTACTGTCGACTCCTGACAGTTTAACCTCATAATTGTTAACAAGTTTTTTTAAGCCTTTGTCGCATTCTTCAACGTAAGCAGTTATTTCACCGAGAATCTTTTTTACACCCTGAAATATTTGAAAAAATCGCAAATCAATAGTTTTATTGTCGATCAATTAGGGCTACCATATTTTTATTCGTCAGATAGCGCTAGTATCACGTAAGGTATGTGTCAAACGTGTATACATTTTTTATTCGTCAGAGGGCCCTAGTGGCAAGTAAGGTATACCAAACGTTTAGAGATTAACGGATTGTGTTTTTAGTCATTCTTTATTTATCTATTATTAAGGAATAAATAAATTAAATAAATACAAAACTGCGATTTAACCGTTAAATGATTGAATGGCATACTGTTACGGATCACCCTGTATATAAACAGCAAACAAAGAGTTCCGAGAAACGGGGTCTGCATACTGAACAACGAGTATCTGCAGAAATGTTCTAGAGAACGCGAGAAGCACTGGGCTCCAGCCACGCAGCGTGTATAAACAGCGAAGTACGAGTGAGTCAGGGATCAGTCAGTCAGTGTAGTGTCGAATACGCAGTCAATGATGAGTCGTGTAACCAAGCGGATCAGTGATATAAATATTAGTCAATCAACGGTCGAATCAGTCAGTACAGTGGAATGGATATAAATAAATAGTACTGAAGTAACTGAGTAAATGACCGACATAAATAAACGTTAGAAATAAATCTGATATAAATACAGTGATATAAATTCACCTGATAAAATAAATATTAGTGTAGTCAATTGTATATAGTTAAGTGTTAATTACTTGTGTTGATTGTTAGAACTGACTTTTCGTTGTTGCATTCATTATTATTGTATGTTTAATTATTGTAAATAAATATTTATTCCGCCAACTCAGAAAACAGTTTTGTAACAATACTTTACTCATTAGTGGCGCCATCAGGTGGCGGAAAATACAAACAGTACTGACATTAATCGTATACCTAGGTATATATTATGATTTTAACCAGTAAAATGCGATTTCGACGATGCAGCGTATAGGACGCTTTATGACAACGACCTCAGTTGTCGCGACTGTCATAATAATCTACAATCATGGCAGTAACCAAACGAGTGTAAGTTTCGAGTTGCAGTTGAGTCTAGTTATCTTTGGTGAGAGAAGTTCTCTTTGAAACAATGTGTGGAGACATCGGAGGGACGTAGAGTGACTCTACATCCCTCCGATGTCATTCCGATCTATGCAACTACGACTCTACTAGAGTCGCAGCTGCATAGACCGGAATGAAATAAAAACAAAATTAACGCATACCGCTTCGTGAGCTTTATATCTTGTCGAATGGACATCGATTTCGTTCAAACGAATTTCGTATACTTCAGTCCGAATGCGTTCGTATCTTTGTTCAAGACTAGACATCATTGAGTTGAATCTCTTTTCTACGATTTCTTTGTGCTGATGAGAAATCCAAGAGGTTGCTTGGATTTTTAATTCATTGGCGCAACCTTTTAAATATAATTCGACCGCATGTCGCAGTCTATTCAAAAAACAAAACCAAAAAAAATTAATAATTTGAATAAAACTTTAAAAAATCTGTGAAACATTGAACTATTAGTAGAAGCGTTGAAACGAATGACTCAGTGTGTCTCAGATTTTTGAATTTTGTTCAATGTAATAAATAAATATTTTCGTTCTGTGTCATAAAAAAACCTATCCTTATAAATATTTTTGTGCAAATATAATAATGAACGATATTTGCTTATTAGTGTATTTGCCATAATATGGCACATACACTATTGGCGTCGGTCGGATGGCGGGACCTAGGGGTCGGACCAAAATTTCTCGACGTTTCATACCCCCCTGAACAGTTTGCCACCATTTTTGAAAATGTTTATGTATATATGTATGTATGTATATATAATATATATATATATATATTTATATATATATATATGTGTGTACACGATAACTCTCGACAGACTTAATCGATTTAAACGAAATTTGGTACACACATTGGAACCCATCACCGCACGAAGCCTATTTAAAATGGGCCCGATCGGACCATTTTCAGGGTTGTATTTAGGGGTTCCAAAAAGTTTTTGGGCCCAAAAATACCGAAAAATTTGTCAGAATTGTTTCAAAATTGGAATTTAACCCTTTAGTAGAGATTAAAATATGTTGCTAAAATTTTAACAAAATCGGTACGACAGGACCGGACTTACAAATTTTATGAAAACACTAGTTTACGAATAGTGACTTATTTGCTGACGGGTGTATTTAATTTGGTACAGAGGTTGCATTGATAATAATATTGAAATTAGGAAAAAAAATATTATTTTAAGGGATGTATTAAGGGGTTAAATTTTTCATTTTGTCCAAAAACAAACTTAAGTTCACGTATTAAAGCCACAATGCCAGTATTAGCAAATACACTATATTGTCGGCAGGGTTTTGGCACTGCGACCCGAGTTTTTTTTATATTTTGGATTTTGTAAAAATGTTAAGTGAATGACTACGAAAGTTTAAAGAGTTCTGCAAACCGAAGCCGCCGCTATGGCGGCTGCAGCTACGGTCATGTTTGCACACATGTGACCATAAACCAAAGCGGCCAAGATTTCCGGACTGACCACGTTTTAGCTATTAGTAAAATAGACGGTAAAAGTGAAGATATGGAAGAAATACATTGTGGCCACGGCCAAACTGTGCAGGAAGCGTCTGGCCGTGTCTGCTTGTTAGAACGTTGTTGTAGACTGCAGTCGCGTTTGCCAGGGCGTTGTTGGTTTAGGAAGACTGGCAAGAATTAACGTGTTGCGTTTGGCCGCAGTTGGACCGTGGCCGTGACCGCAGCCGCAATACTTAATATGCATTAAAAAGTATCGGTTTTTATGTAATCGATAATAGTTATCGTTCCTTACCCAAACTTCCAATTTTGAACGGCTGCAACTTGATAATGACATCTTGTTATTGTTTTTGGCAAGATATCATTTTCGAAAACTATAGGAGTTTCGGATTGGCACGAACTAATATCACTCTGTTAAAAGTATATAAGAACTTAATTTTTGCCTTTAAATAGTAATTGTGTTATAATTATCATGGAGAATTATAAGGGTTTGATTCGAAATGAAACAAATTTGGTCTTGCTATACCTTCAAACGAAAAAAGATATACAAATGCGCGTGTGGTTAATTTGAATTAGCATGCCTTTTCTGCAAGCATGATGAATTTGAAAAATACCTAGAGATTTTAAATTTAATGAAAAATCGTATTTTTTCTAAGGGATATATGGGGGGGATGATTTTTTCGATGCTCACCATTGGTATCTTGCCTAGAAAATTTTCGTTGACATCATTAAACTCGGAGTGGTCAAAAACATAGTTACCAAGTTTGATTGAAATAGCGTCAATGGTAGGGAAGATAATAAGTTTTTTCTGAAACCACAATTGTTAGTTTTTCCTTATAATAAATCAGGAACCAATCAAAATATCCTCAATTTCTTTTAATTTAACCGACCCTGTATCTTTAACCGTTCCTAAAATACCAATGGCGAGAATCAAAAAAAATAAAAAAAAAAAAAAATTTCGAGCGTCTATCATTTACAATTTAATTCGAGAATCAAAAAATCATCATCCTGTATATCTTAAAAAATCAGAATTTCTTAAATCCTTTCAAATTTAGCAAAACTTCTGAGTCTATTAATTTAGAAGCTACAAACATTCAAAGATTTATTCGGGACCATAGCTAAAATATCAAAAGAGATACTGAAGCGTGCGTGCGTGTGTGTGTGTCCATTGGAATGAGCACGTTTTTTTCTACAAGTATTACAATTTTAATTTTTTTAAATGGATAATTGTATATCTAGTGTCGTAATGAAGTATATTACGCACGAGTAGTGACACTATGTTAAAACGAGCGTAGTAGGCTTTGTATAGTCCTGTGTAGATAAATGCAATTGCTACCTGGGCCCAGGTTCGCAAACGACTAGGAGTAATATGAAATATTTGATTTTTTCTTTATTTATGACTATCGGTCCGGTCCGGCTTCGCTGTTGATCTTCGTTGAGGAAGCTCTACCCGTGTGAAAAATTTCACAGAGATTCGTTATAGAATTAAAATAATACATAGAAAAACGCTAAATTACTATTGAATTTTACTTTCCCGCATACGGTCATACCTGCCTGTTAAATGACACAGTATTTTATAGTGGGTATGGTAAAAGATAATAAACAATTTTCACCTTGGTATGCATGAAGTGTTTGATTTCAGTCTCTAGAACTTTTGTTTCCTTATGAATTAATTCATGATATGATTCAAGAGCCTGGTGTTCTATGTCGTGATTTTTTATGTAGCTGAAAAATTATTTTTTTAAATCTATTTTTAATAATAATATTACCTAGATAGTTACTATTCGACTAAAATTACCACATAATGATTATAAGGATTATGGATAACTTTCAAGATGCCGAAAGAATTATTTCGATATATTTTGATGAAGATACTCAATGGGACTGAACGAAGTCCATGACGTCACGCAACACAATGAATAAAGCTAGCGGCCCCACGGGTCAAGAGCCCTAAATTTAAAATAGATGCATTAAATAGACCTTAAATATTATACCATTAATTTTGTCAATCGGGTTTGTGGAGGTGCTTTTACTAAAGCTAGTAGCGCCACCGATTTTGGCGAAAAGGGTAAGAGCCCTAAATTTAAAAGAGAGGCATTAAATAGACCTTTTCATAGATGAACATTTTTTCTGCGCATGCACCCAATTTCGTCATATTTTTCGGCCACTTTTCATATTGACAGATGACAAGTGATTGATTTTGAAAAAAGTAAATAGCAATATGATGATGATGATGACAATGGAGATGACGATGATGATCATGATGAGAATGACGATGATGACAATGGAGATGACGATGATGAGTATGATGAGGATGACGATGATGATGATGATCATTATGATAATGACAATGGAAATGAGGATGACGATCATGATGAGGATGACGATGATGATGATGATGACAATGGAGATGAGGATGATGATCATGATGAGGATGACGATGATGATGATGATGACAATGGAGATGACGATGATGATCATGATGAGGATGACTATGATGATGATGAGAATTGATGATGATTATCTGAATCTTTGCGTTTTTACGTACCTATTTTTAATATTGTCAAGAAGTTGTATCACGCCGTCGTAACAGCTCTGCACTTTATTTGGTTTAGATTCTTGCCGTAGCGTGTCTAGTGCGATGTTCAGTTTCATTTCTTGTTCCTTAAGAAGTGATAATCTAGATAAGTGCTGCGTAGTGATGCAAAATTACCGGAGATTTATTTATGTTATATATTATGTTCCATTTGATATTTATTCATTATATTTTTTCAATTTTTTTTATATTGTCTTTATTTATTTAATTTTTTTTATTAGATATTATGTTTTTCTAAATCGTTGGAAAGTCGCTGTTAATACAACCTTCACATGACTCGTTTATTACAGACCCCCATTATTAAGGTACCTTCCTTATTCGACAAAAATTATAGAAAAACAAATTATTAGTTATAATTTACTAATCAGTGTTGCTGCAAGTGGCTTTTTTACCTGAATATTTGTATCATTTTGCAGAATAGTATTTTCCAAATGTTTTTTGACAATTCTCTTGGCATCTGTGGTTCTTTTCCAATGCCCGTCCCAAAGGTGAGCTACTTCATTCAGGAAGTTAAACGCCGATTCCAGTATTTTAAACATTTTCTCAACACGGTTATCCCATAGTTCCTGTTTAAAGTAATTATGTAATACTAGCGGCCCGTCCCGGCTTCGCCCGGGTGGTATGAAATTATGATTTAATAGCGGTCACCCATTGCTCTGCTCACTTATATTTAGTATATTGTTAATTTGTTATTCCCCCGTGAGAATCTCTTCCCCTGCGTAGCTTTCAGAGATAAGAATTTATGATTTATCTTTATGAAAAATCTAGCAAAGACTAACAAAGTCTGAAATCGTCATACCTGAAGTTCTAAGATATTATGATTGGATTTAGAAAAATATAGTCTATATTCATACACGCGGTCTGCCTGATCATCTTTCGCATCAATAATCGCAACATCGGATAAATTTTCGAGCTTGAACCCGACTTGTTCTCTGACCTCCTCGAAGTATGCGCAGTAAATCTTCGTGATGGCCGTTCTGTGGGAGTTGATTAGCTGTTTTGCGCACCATTCTATAAAAAAATATGTCGATAATAAAAAATATCGCTTAGGGGCTATTCAAAAATTACGTAACGAATTTTTGAAGTTTTTTTACTCCAGTCCTCATCTAAGGAACGAATTATCAGACTGCACCCTTTCTTGTACACAAACAATAGGCGCGTGAAAAGAGTCATATTTTAGTTATATGCGTAGTGGTTGTCGTTTGCACCTTGCCCAGTGGTCCTGTGAATTGCTGTAGCGGCGAAACTGTATTTTGTATAGTGTTGCCGCCCCTGATTTTAATGTTAATTGAGTATAATATAAATGCATGACTCACTTAGACTTGTAATTGTTGAGTCAAGTTCCATATACCAGTCGTCTACATGAGGAAAGTCGGAAAAGTTCATCGCTCCACCAGCACATTGTAAGGTTGCTGGTGCAAAGTCATCGCCGCCCGACATTACCGTCGGTATGCTGCTCATTCTGAAGTTAAAAAGTAACAGCGCTGACAACTTAAAGGTTTCCCGCTCGAATTTAATTAATGTTTTTGAAGTGAAACGCGGTGGAAGAGTGATTCCAATCGGATATGGAAAAAGCACGACAGACATAGGGCTAAGGGTAAGAAGGAAGAAATACAATTGCGTTTCTAGTGTAGAGAAATAGACTACAGAAGTAAGCGGTCCTAATTTGAGCGCGAAATTTAAAGTGGTAGTCGATTGACGTTCAAAAATGTATGGAGTTTAACGGAATATTCATTACTATTCTCTTAAAACAAATTTCTTACCAAAACAATGGCTGTTTCATAAAAATAATTAATAATCCCCGTCATTAATGGCTACAAAACTTTATTATTTCGTATGAAATAATTTTTTATTTGAAATTAAAAATTTATGAAAAATGATTGTCCTAACTTGATTCAGCCAGTGACGTTTATTCTAACCTAACTTAATCTCGTTGACGTTTGTCGAGGTATAATTTGAGCAATTATAATTAGAAATTGAGTTTGTTCTTTCCATTTGGAGTTGAAAAAGTGTTCTGAAGTCATCTCAGCTACGCTAGATCAAGGGAGGACAAGCTAAAAGGGTAAAAAACATGTTTTCATCAATTAGGTATTGAATATCTAGGTATTATTTCAGCTTTTTCCTCAGTCAGAAATTTAAACTTTTTGCAGTCATAATTTTCGTTATAACTGCATTCAAGTACAAAACGCCACCCCATAACAAATTGCTTTAATTATTAACGACGACGAGTTTAAAAAAAACGAGGTTATGTCAGTAGAATGAATGAAATTTGACAGTTGTGTCGTCAATGGGTGAATGTACGTTTAACGTAGAATCTAGTTAGAAGGAGACAGTTGCAACTCCGCCACGCCTTCCTTTCCTGATCTATTAGTTAACTGATAATTCGCTAACTTTCAAGTTTGCATTGTTTTTAATGTATGTGAACGAGAGAGGGTGCGAAAGTATATCGGTGAGAGAGTTTTAATTATATCGTATGGTCATGGTCCAAGGAGTACCTATAGAAGAAAGGAGTTAAAGACACAATACTATAAGAATATGACATCAAGACGTCATAACTCGACAACGGCTATTGTTCCGGTTCTCCGCCTATGAGCTCAATGGCGTAATATGCAAAGGGTCTATAGTAAAAACCACTAGAAAGCGCCAGAGAGGGTAACGGTTGTCAAGCAGACAGTCCGTTGTTAAGTTAGGGCGGTGCTTTGCCGCCAATAGACTGATGACGTCACTGTATCATTCTAAGAGGAATCGAGCTATATCTGTGTACAGTGTATACCATTGGAGACGTCCCGAAAATTGAAGATTTTTTTATCGATTTAACCGCTAGAGGCGCTGCAACTTGCAAGGACCGAACACAATTTTCGAGGAATGACTCTGAGTTTAACATAAAAACCGGAGGAGTCACAAGTAAAAAATAAATGCAAATTTCACAAATACTTACGAATATTTCGTAAAAATCTTAGTTAATAATAAAATTAAGGAAAATCGCAGGATAGTGGACAAATATTTGATTTATTAAATTAAATGTACGACGTTTCGTTTATATATTTAAACTTTTTCAAGTACACAAAAATAACAATATTTATGAAAATTAATATTAATTACTAACCATAGCAATTAACATAAGATAGGGTACATAAGACAAAAACATGGTAACAAATTATGTTGACTAAAACTTTTTAACAATCAATAATAATAATAATACAAATTTTAGTATAATTTCATAACATAATTGTACTGACTACTTAAATTTTGAGTGTCTGTTCTATAATTGATTGAATTGTTTTTTCTAATAAAACACATTTCACTGATATTGCGTTTCTTCCAATTTGACTCTTTATCTAATATTTTAACTTCATTGAAAAGAAATTTATGCCCAGTGTCGAAATGATGAGATGACAACGCCGTCTTATTATCACTTAATAAGTTTATGTTTCTACAGTCCATTTTGTGCTGATAAATTCTATTTTTTAATAACTGTTTGGTTTGTCCCACATAACACTTATTACATTCACAAGGTATTTTATAAATAATATTAGATTGATGTGAGTTAGGCGTCTTATCTTTAAGTCTTGTGAATAACTTATTCAATTTATTTAAGTTATAAAACACCAACTTAATATTTGTGTTAGAAAATAATCTGTTGATCTTATAGGACAAGTTCTTCACAAATGGAAATCTAACGTAAAACTTGGTAGACTTAGTTCTTTCATCCACAGTATCCAACGTGTTATTTAGGTGATTTTGGTCCTCTATAAACTTATCAACGCATTGATGTATAAAGTTGACAGGGTAATTATTAGCTTTTAAGATATTTGCAACTTTCTTAAAATTGTCCTTATGGTAGTCTTGGTGACTTAATTTTGTTACCCTGTGTAACAAGCTTTTTATAACACTAATTTTCTGCTGTAATGGATGGTTTGATCGAAAATTCAGAAGCCTGCCTGAATGGGAAGGTTTCATATACCAATTCGTTTTTAATTCTCCCGAAGCTGAGCGTGTTACTAAGGTGTCCAAAAATGGAATTGATTTATCAACTTCTTTCTCCATAGTGAATTGAATCTTTTCATTAAACTGATTGAACCTTTGTAATAAATCATCAATTTTATTTTCGGGAACTGCAATGAAAGTATCATCCACGTAAACTTTTAGTATCGGAATTTTATATGGTAGTTTCCAGTACTTTGGAAACAACGTAATCCATCACGATGTTAGCTAAAACTGGACTTGCTGGGTTTCCCATTGCGCTGCCGTCAAGTTAAATGTGTTTTATTAGAAAAAACAATTCAATCAATTATAGAACAGACACTCAAAATTTAAGTAGTCAGTACAATTATGTTATGAAATTATACTAAAATTTGTATTATTATTATTATTGATTGTTAAAAAGTTTTAGTCAACATAATTTGTTACCATGTTTTTGTCTTATGTACCCTATCTTATGTTAATTGCTATGGTTAGTAATTAATATTAATTTTCATAAATATTGTTATTTTTGTGTACTTGAAAAAGTTTAAATATATAAACGAAACGTCGTACATTTAATTTAATAAATCAAATATTTGTCCACTATCCTGCGATTTTCCTTAATTTTATTATAATCACGATGGACACGATTTCTAATATAAATCTTAGTTAATTTTTAACGACAATGTAAACAATTCCACCTGATTCCTAGGTTCGTACTGAGAACAGCGCTACTTGTGGTGCTTTCACAAACTACGACTGTCACTGATTTTTGAGACAAACGCTTCGCATTGCGGCTCGCTGAGATTAGTTTCCTTCCTTTCTATGCTACCTGTGTGTGGTCTTCACTTTATTTTTGCTTAAGGACTTATTACTCCTAATTACGAAACGGTAGTGGGGGCAAATAAGGAAACTTTTGATCACACTACGTGACTACACTGAATTCAGCATCTTTTCCTAGTTTAGATGAGTGAGTAAGGTCGGGATCATCCTAACTTTCTAATCAGGAAATTAACCTTCCTGAATATAACTATCCTGATTAAAGATCCTAAATCACTAAAGATGGCTGAAAAACGTGTAGTGTAATGAATGTTTAAGTTCAAATCAAACATACTGAGAGATCTAAATTACCGCAATCTCAACACGGCGCGCAGGAATGGAAACACGCAATGCTTGAAAACAGTAAGACGCAGGAAGAAAAAGAATAGACTATTAACGAGCATCGACGTAACGAAAGGCTACTGTAATTATTGTAGTGTTCAGCTGCTTACCGTGTGTCTTTTAACTGACGAGATTGTATTATTTCTCTTTGGATAACTTTCAAATCTTCATATCTGTCCGAAAATTCTTTAAGGTCGAAATCTGCTTGTAGGTTGAGTGTTAGTCGCAGTTCTTCGTAGCATCTTACGTTTGACAAAAGTGATTGATTTACTCTCTGAAAAGTAACTTGTTAAAGCAAGAACAGCGGTTATATCTATAAGAATTATTTTGGAGGAAGGACACACTGCACCATTGGTTTTTATATGTATTTGGATAATGAAAAAACGGAACCCTTATAGGATCACTTTGTTGTCCGTCTGTCTGTCTGTCTATCTATCTATCTTTTTTTTTGCGCGGGTGAGGAAATCCATCATGGACACCCGTTAGTCCTCCAACGGGTAGTGTCAGACTCCTACTGACTAAAACCTCACCCCCCTCTTCGCCATCTCACACCGGAACCGCTTTCGCATTACCTCGGTGCGAGGGCTGTCTATCTTCTCTTTCTTTTTCACCTCATCTCCTCTCTACCCTTAGCCTCCATTATTGCTTTGACTACGATGTAGGAACGGTTCCACGTTTCCTCTGTTCCTAAGAGGTCACTCGTAAGATTTTCTACGTTGAAGGGTAATCCTGTCGCTTCGAGGTATTGCCCTCGAGTTTCATCCCACCTTGGACAGCCAAACAGCGTATATGTCCGAGTCATCATCGGCTCCACAATATACACAGTCGGCTATTTCCGACCTCTTATAGCGAAACAGGTACCTCTATCTATCTATATATTTTGGACAAATGTCCTTATAATCATGATTTGTAGCTGACTTTTACTATACGTTGTTTTATTCATTAACTTATTTTAATTTGTTATAATGTAATGTCTATCATAATGTTTTTATACATAATGTTTTTATATGACCTTTTGTATCCACGTGATGGCCATGCAAATAAAACTTTATCTATCTATCTATCTATATCTATCAGTCTCTCTGTCTCTATCTATCTATTAGAGTGTGTGTCCGTCAAAACCCTTTTTCTCAGGAACGGCTGGAGGTATCAAATTGAAATTAATATAAAATACTAAGGTCTACGACGTCATAATCCTGTAAAAAAGCAAGCTTCTAACTTAAAGCAATAAAAAGATTAAAACAAGTATTTTTTTATAGTAACTCACTCATCAAAACCTATAGGGTAATACCCGTTGACCTAGAATCTTGAAATTTAGCACGAAGAAAGACCTCATAGCACAAGTAAAGGAAAAATTCGAAAATCATTAATTTATAATTCTATGTGGTATTATCACGTGACAAACTTAATTTTTAGGGTTTTTCTCAGAAATGGCTAGAAATATCAAATTGAAATTCATATCAAATACTAAGGCAACCTCATTTAAATCTGTAAAAAATTCAATCTTCTAGCTCGATGCAATAAAACGACTTTTTCAAAAAGTCTCGTATTTCGATACTGACTAACTCACAAGTATGTAGAAACCATCTAGAGGACAAGTTAAAAACATTTAGCTATGGACGCAAACCAATCTTGCGGTCGTCTGAAGCGCCATCCTACGCGATGGTTGTAAACTGTACTTGGGAATTGTTACGTGACAAACTTAATTAATAATATTTTTGTAAATTGTGTCAATTGGCCGCTTTTTTTATTTAGTAATAATTTAAAAAAAATATTTTAATTTCTGTGGGACATGCCCCCTTTGCATCATCCCCATCTGCCACTAGGCTTAATATACCTAAGGCCAGAACTGGGTAGTATTGCATGGAGGAAAAAGTATGATTTTCAAAAAGAAAAATGATTAGTCAAATTAGTAGGAAAAATGTTTGTAGTACCACCTCTTGGTCCTCTAGCTAAGAAAAAAGTAATCTATTTACCATTATTTCATGCTCAAAAAAAGACTCCAGTTCGAACGGTAACATGAATGAAATTTCAAATAATATTTTGTAAAATTTTCGAAGAACATTTTTAATTTGCTCAGAGCGACGCTTTTCCAATTTTCTCATTTCTAAATAAAACTTTTCAATTTGATATTTTCGTTCTTCAATAATTGTTTGTGCGTAATGTATGTCTGCTAGGATTTCATCTTCGGTTTTCGCACACAAATAATCCTATTATAATTAATTAAAAATAATTATAAAAAAATAATATTTAATAATTTAGTTAAATAAAAGCTTGTAAAAAAATTCGACTGATGACCAGTCCTATACTTCCCACCTAGTAAATATTTGCAAAAAATAAACACTCTTTTTTTTATTCTTTGACTAGGCCCAATTAACCTTATAGTTTAAGAGCCAGTGGCCGGCAGACAGAAAGTATTTTACCAAAGTTTAAATTTTTCTCAGCGACTCTCCTATAGCTACTATACATGAGATGGGGAGTCACTAAGCCGAGCGAAGGTAGCGATGACGTCACTCACGTAAGATAGATACAAAAATCAGACCAACTTCAAAAGTATTTTACCAAAGCTGCCGCTTGGATATTTTAAAGAATACAACTATTGTTATTAAAAAATGCAATGGCAGACAATTTGGCCGGTTATAACCTCATGGCAGACGTCATTGAAAATTTGAAAAAAAAAAAAAAATTCAAAAGTATTTTACCAAATCTGATTTTTATATATGTTGTTTATAATAATATTAAAAGTTTAAATTTAAGACGGCAGACGTTTTCTCCGGTTGTAACTTCCCGGCAGACGGTAAAATCTTACCTATAGTGCGAGTATAAGTACCTACTGTAATCTCTCTTACTTGTATAATATCTGCATGCAAATGGATAATCAAGTAAAAATGAATAATAAACTATGAAAATTATAAAAAAATACTTACTATTTTAGAGTAATAAGTAGAAAAGATGGGTCGCTTATAAAATAACAATAATTATAACAATGTAATGACAATAATGGAAATATGATCAAAGTTTTTAATGATACTATTTTTTTGTTTACATTTTCGTTTATAATTCGTCAACTTCATGTTCGGAATCATTTTCAACATGATACGACTCATCATTTTGCTCATCATCGACTGGATCATTATCTGTAAAAATGCAATTAAAATTTGTAAATTGAATCAAGAAAATTTAAAATAGATTTTATTATAATAAAATTACCGGATATATCCTGGATAAAACCGCTAAAATAGTATCATTAAAAACTTTGATCATATTTCCATTATTGTCTTTATATTGTTATAATTATTGTTATTTTATAAGTGACCCATCTTCCCTACTTATTACTCTAAAATAGTAAGTATTTTTTTATAATTTTCATAGTTTATTATTCATTTTTACTTGATTATCCATTTGCATGCAGATATTATACAAGTAAGAGAGATTACAGTAGGTACTTATACTCGCACTATAGGTAAGATTTTACCGTCTGCCGGGAAGTTACAACCGGAGAAAACGTCTGCCGTCTTAAATTTAAACTTTTAATATTATTATAAACAACATATATAAAAATCAGATTTGGTAAAATACTTTTGAATTTTTTTTTTTTTTTTCAAATTTTCAATGACGTCTGCCATGAGGTTATAACCGGCCAAATTGTCTGCCATTGCATTTTTTAATAACAATAGTTGTATTCTTTAAAATATCCAAGCGGCAGCTTTGGTAAAATACTTTTGAAGTTGGTCTGATTTTTGTACCTATCTTACGTGAGTGACGTCATCGCTACCTTCGCTCGGCTTAGTGACTCCCCATCTCATGTATAGTAGCTATAGGAGAGTCGCTGAGAAAAATTTAAACTTTGGTAAAATACTTTCTGTCTGCCGGCCACTGGCTCTTAGGCTATTAGCTGTTGGTGGTCTTTAAAACACAATTTAATTTTTATTCTTTGAAGAAAGCATGGCCCTCTTTTTTGTTTGGTGATCTACTGATGGCTAACTTAATATAGCAAAAATCATGGTTACCTTGTACAATTTTTATTTTTCTTAGTAAAATATTTTTTTTCTCGAAAACTATACATTTTAGAGAAAAAAATATTTACATTTTTTTCATATTATAACATCTAGAATTCATTTATATTTTTTTTTACCTATGTTAATACGTGACATTGAGGTCGTTTTTTTGAATATATCAGGATCCACTGAACCGATTTGACTCAAAATCTAATCAGATCTAAGTTAAAGGCTGATAAACACAATAGAACAATCGGCATGCCCGTATGTTGTTCCGTTCTTAAGATATCGAAGGCGAAAAATTGACCACATACACACACACATACACACACACACATACAGACATCAGTCGGAAAATGATTTTAAACGATTGCTAGGGTCTCAAAACGTGAAAATCTGTTAAAATCTCGAAATATTGTTTTCGGACTGAATCCATTACTTCCCTACCATAGTAGAGGTGGGAAGTAAAAACTCATGTCTCAGTGCAGAACCCTGCTGACACCACGGTGCATTTTTCTAGTAGGTACAGGCATTGTGGCTTTGTTCTGTAAATTGAAGTTTGTGTTTGGGCACGAAATTTAACCCCTTAATTTTAATATACAATCCTTAAAATAATTAATTTTTTTAAATTTCAGTATTCGACATGGATCTCATCAATTCAGCATCTGCACTAAATTATATTATATAGACCCTTCAATAAGTAATTCATTATTCGCAAATTAGTGTTTTCTTAAAATTTGTATGTCCGGCCCTGTTTGACTGAAAATTTTCGGGGCACATTTTAATTGCTATTAAAGGGTTAAATTTCAATTTTCAATCAATTCCGACAAACTTACTTCAAAATCATCAGTATTGTATTGATCAAATATTTGGATTAATTTCCATTTAGATTCTTCAATAAATTGTTTTAGTGCTTCTGATTTAATTTTGATTTCATTTTCAATGTCTTGATTGATTGCGCTGTAATCTTCCGACATGTTTAAAATGGCATCGTCGTGACGACGTTTTCGATTTTCATGAAGACGTCCTAATGCAGCTGACGGTTGCGTTTGAGGAGCTAAAATAAAATACTAATCCAGTTCTAATTTTTCGTTACAATGAAAAGAAACAGCACTGCCGATCACATGTCTCAAAATATCTTCAATCGCACAAGCGTCGCAAATTACGAATCGAACGAAATTTATTAAACAACAAACAGTGCTGTTTTCATTAAAAAAAATTAATTACTGGATGATCCGCACTTTTGTTAGATCAGCGTGTACTAATATAGGTACCTGTCGTTTTGAACTGCGCTTTAATTTTGAATTATATGAAGCACATACACAAACCGACTGGTGCGAGCTCGGGTACCTGGGAGCGCTAATCCTATAAAATATTGAAATGTAGTTTGCACTCCATTGTTTCCCCCGTATGACAAAAACCTAGAGATGATTTGCTCCCTGCAATATCTCTGCAAGAGAAACGTTTACTGTTCTGGGAAGGAATTTTCTTTTGGAAAAAAAAAATTCACATGATCGATTTAGCTTTGTGACCAATATTGACTATAGATTTACAAAAGTGTTGCCGCCACAAGTCTATTCATTTCCAAGATAGAGTAATTTGAAAAAATACATTCCAACAGTGTCGCTTACCTACAGTTTACAACAAAATAAATAGGTGAATATACGGTCTAGTACATTTGCAACATTTAAAATTCTCACGACTGACCAATCACAACTCAAGGAGCAAAGGGACACAAGCTGATCACTCACACAGGTCACTCTCTATCTTGAAAATGAATAGTCTTAATAGAAATGTGGTTACTCACTCCAATTTGCTGGCAAATTTATGATTTCCCATTTTTCCTGTTCTGTAAGTTCTGACGGACATTCTTCACACATCTTTAATAATTTTTTCACATTCGAAAAAATCTTAATTCACGTACATTTACAGAAATCGACTGAATCACTTACAGGAAATTAATTATTTTTACATTCTTCGATTTAAAAATGGCCACGTAATTTAAAAAATCAAATGTCAATTAAAATTTAAAAATTAACTATGACAACTAGAAACTAGTTTGTCATGGCTCATGGGATGAATAAATTAATTTGTTGAAGTTTTTCTTTTTCACAATGATTGTAGTTTGAGACCGTAGGATTATAATCGCATTGCATAATACATCTCATGTCGAGCGTCTATAATCTGCAATATCAATAATATATCTCTGACCATATTTCTAAAAATAATTTTTTGTCACACCCCCTATAAAATAGCTGTGATGATACAGACTAGCGACGATTAATTCGCTGGGTGCGCGACGATAACGACATCTGATGACCGCACTAAATCACACTATATATCCGTTGAAGGAATGACAAATTTTTATAAATAAAAAATTTCAGATCGCTAAAAAATATAAGGGGCTAATAAATATTTCGTATTGTGT
Organism: Mongoloraphidia duomilia; assembly: GCA_039654895.1. NCBI lineage: Eukaryota > Metazoa > Arthropoda > Insecta > Raphidioptera > Raphidiidae > Mongoloraphidia > Mongoloraphidia duomilia. The sequence continues at coordinate 48,909,167 of CM077519.1, read as the reverse complement.
TGAACAAAAGTAAGTATAAAAAATTTTAATAAATATAAAATACATTTTATTTCGAATGTGTTATGTATCTATGTCCACTGTCCACTAGATGGCAGTGGGAACTTAATATGAACAGACTGTGAGAACGTAATGCCGTCAGATAATATTCGATGTTGTAAATTATTGTTCTTAGTTTATAGTTATTTTCTTAATAAATATTTTATAGATCAAATCAATAAATGTGTTTATTATATGTAGTATTGCACTTATGTTTTTAGTAAGAAATTTTTTTTATTTTTTATTTATAACATAGAATAAAACAGAATGGAGTAAGTTTAGCTGTCAAAAGTAATAATAATATTAGTTATAATCGCATTAGAGCTAAAATAATCATAATTTAAAATTTACAACTACATATTAATACTGCCTGTATTTCTACAATTAACTACACAACAACTATTATGCAACATTTTTTAAATAACTTCATTTATTTATTCACAACGTGAGTATGATTTAACGCTTATTTTGTCCATAGCGTACGTTGCAGTCGATTCGGCTGTTCCCACCATATACTCTGCACCCAGTGAATACGTGCCTTATATTTCAAATTTACTCGCACACGGGCGCCAAGAGGTCTATAGTTACGCCACTGATTATAGAAACTCGACAGCTTAGGTCATTAGCGTCGGCATCATTTGAAAAAGCCTGAATCGGGTTCTTTTTTCCGGCTACGGTTTAACAAAGATGGATTCGAGTTAATGAATTGTAAATTATAGACGCTCGACAACTGAGGTCATTAGCGTCGATTCGAGTTAATGTTGGTTTTAATGGAAATTCGTTAAAACCGAACACAAGCAAATCTACAGTAAATTAACGTTCACGCGAACAAAGTCACAGGCGAAACCTAGTAGTACATAAACATAAAAGTCAATAAATTATCATATTCGTTAATAAAATAAAATAGAAATTTTATTGTGGAAAATTACAAAAAAATACTTAATTTTAACAAAGATTGCAATCAAAAATAACAATAATTTTCCGTTAAGTAGCGTGCATGGGATGTGTCCGAAACTCTTCATGTATATTATACGTGAATCCCCGAGGATAAGTCTAAAAAAAAGCAAAAATTAGCTCAAATCGATCATAATTCTCATATTTTTGTGATGTGAGATTGTATGCCACAACACCAATTTAATTTAAACGTCATTTAAGCGCATGCGCTAAAATTAACGTACATAATTTGAATCTCATTCTCGCCAATAGCACAACCCCGGAAAGTGGGCATCTAAAGTAACTTAATCACGATAGAAATGGGTTATAGAAGGTATGTTATATATGGTGATGAAGAAACACCCAGTAATCCACATTCATACCATGTGTAAATATAATTATTTCTCTAAGCCTTATTGATATAATCTCAAAATTAATACATGCATCTAAATTTTCCGACACACAATGCTTAACTTTTTACTATTGTAATTTTATTATAAGTAGCGAGATAAGCAGGCATTAATTTTCTAAGCAAGTAGCCAGTAGGTGTTCATAATTTTTAGGTTCCGGAAAAATATAAAGCGTTCTATTATTTATTTTGACGTTTGCAAAGTTTCCGCAATAATCTCAAAGCGCATGTCCGTTCACTCCGTATTGACAAGTACTAAGTAGATCCAGACAAAGATAAAATATCGCGATTTAAGTTATACTGGGAGTGAGAAGGTAAATGAAGTATGTGTCTGCACTTGTTTGGTACATGTTGGCGCGTCGCCCGATCTCTGTTGTTGGTATCTAGAAGGTACAAAACTACTGGTTATATCAGAAACGGGGGACGGGCCCATTAGTGACAATTAACAACACTTACACATTTAGGTCTGGCAGTTTTCTTTCTAAACGTGACTTTATGAATCGCATCTCTGATTTTGCTTGCACTGAACAACACGTTGTACTTCATTAAACTGAACAATCTGTCGAACGACAACTCGTCATAATGAAAATTAAAAGTTCCATATGTATCCGACGATGAGAAAAGTTCAAAGTTTGCAAATTCGATTTCTTCTGGAGTTTTCCTTTCTACTTCTAAACACAAATAATTCAAGTGTGTAAGCTTTCATGGCCGGCGTTGTTCCAAATCTTCATAGTTTCCGGGCTTGTAAGCCGTGGGTCCGATGGTATTTCTACCTGACGTTTCGCTTACAACCGCGGTGGACATTTTCAAAGGCGATGTGGCAGCGGTCGAAGTGTCTTTCTTGACCGCTCACAGGTAAGTGTGTCAACGACTGGTGTCCTCCCTTCTTTTATGCTAAATGGCAGTGTGTTCTCTGTTCGGTCGTTGACCGTCCTTCTGTGATTGGTCATCTGTGTTGTGTGTAGTGGTGTGCATGAGTTCTCTGCTCGGTCGTGTTCCGTCCTTGTGTAATTGGTAATTGGTTTTGTATGTCGGAGTGCTGGTATCCAGGTTTTACTGAGATTTAGGCCTTCTCAGTAGAACCTGGACACCGGCACTCCGACATACAAAACCAATTACCAATCGCACAAGGACGTAATACGACTGAGCAGAAAACTCACGCACACTACTACACACAACACAATTGAGCGACCACAGAGGGACGGACTACGACCGAACAGAGAACGCACTGACACTTAGCATAAAAGAAGGGAGGACATTAGTCGCTGACACACTTATCTGTGAGCTGTCACAACGCCTTTAAAAATGTCTACCGCAGTTGTAGACGAAACGTCAGGTAGAAATACCATCGGATCACGGCCTACAAGCCCAGAAACTATGAAGATTTGGAACAAATAATTCATCTGCATTTTCATTTGTTTATTATTATGTAGGTATTATTTTTTCGCTCAAGGTTACCAACAGCTGGGGTTATTATTTTGGGTTTAGTACAAATTCATATTTTTAATTTTTTATTTTTCAATAATGATTAATGAATTAAAAATCCAATTGATACTTTTATCTGTTCTCGGGTTAGAATTTAGAAACTGGGGCTTTATAATCTGACCAGCTGCGGACTGGACCGGGCGACTGGGTGGTAAAAGTCCGGCAACATATATAATAAGGGGCCAAAAATATTGGTCCATTTTTGGAACAAGAAGTCAAAAATATTGGTTCATATTTGGAATAAAGAGCCAAAAATATTGGTCCATTTTTGGAATAAGAGGTCAAAATTATTGATCGCTATCGGGGCAATTCTACGTCAGTCCGCCCGTAAATCTGACGGTTAACTCTCCGTCTATTAGTAGATAATGAACTGACGTATATACCTGGAGCCTTAAACCTTTTAAAACTGTTATTCACAATCGGAAAAAACAAGACAGCCGGACATTGCGGATTCAACGGATCATCAAATAGATAACATTCCTTCAGCGGCAGATAACTGATATCTTCTAGCTTGGACTCAATTGGTGGAAATGGAATTTTGTTCCTTTCAGCCCATTTCTCTACCATGCATAGATCCTGCAACAGTATAACAAGACAGACGCTAATGACCTTTGTTGTCGAGCGTCTATAATCCACAATTCATTCATTCAACAGTATAACAAGGTTTATTGTCCTTTTCGTACATGAGTTTCTACCAATTTAAATTTCGTAGGAAGGCAGTTTTTTATTGCAGAAAAAAGAAGTGGACAACCTCACTGGGAAATTCGGGTCCTGAGCCACACCTCAATTTTTCAAAATGTTTTTTTCGTTTTTCCGGACGTTAGGATCGCCAGATCCGTCTGGCTTTCAGCGTTTTATCTTTCAATATTATTAAAAACAAAAATAAAGATAGTTATGCTTTCATCTTCAGCAAACACTATATGTATAGTGTTTGCTGAAGATGAAAGCATAGCTTTCGAAATGTACATCCATCAATAAAACTGTTGTGTGTTTATTTTTGCTTTTATTCCAACCACAGTGCTCATATATTTTTATTATTAAAAACCTTCCGTAAAAATTCCAGGCTGTAGAAAACACTTTAAATATACTTATTTAATGCAATTTTTCAAAATTTAACACCACATGTCAATAGGTTCAGACTTGCCAAATCGCCTGGGCAAATGTTTTTGAAACTTGAAAAGGTATGAAAATTTCAAGCGGAAGAATTAATTTTATCCTTTTTTGCAATTTTAAAAAATTGAGGCTTGGATCAGGACCTGAGTTGCCCAGCAAGGATGTCTATTCCTTTTTCTGCAATAAAAAAACTACCTTGCTCCAAATTTCAGAAGGTATACTGGTAGAAATTCATATGCGAAAATGTTCACCAGCTCTTAGCCTATTACATAATAGGAATATTTTGGCCTTATAGATTGTAGATTTTGTGAATTATTCCCTTACTTTGAATTTTTAACAAACCTCAAACGGAGACGATTTGTCGGCGAGTCGGGAATTGAAATCGAAACACAGAATCAAGTCTACACCTCGTTCCGGACGCAGCAACGGCGGGAAAGGCATATTCGAGACCATCGTTTGATCGCCTAAACAAATTGTTTTCTCCCCTAGGTTACAGTCACATCTCGTTTTCAGGTTATCTTTCAGGTCCCTATATACTTGCTCTTTATCAAAGTGCGTAAACTTGGTCTCTGCAGGATTGTTAATAATATTTAAAATGTTAGAAACCAAATTATTAAATATTTGTAAACATAATAATATAGGTACTGTTGTCTGTTTGTTTATAGCAAGCATATTATACCTATATATATAAAGTTTCTATTAGGGATGCACCGGGTACCCGGTCAGTACCCTGTAAATCGGGTACCCGGCCAAATAACGAAGAAACCGGGTATACCCGGTTTCTCCGTGTACCAATCAGTATACCGAGTACCGGGTACACTGGCACAAAATAAATAATAGTGTTTTTTAAAGTTTTATTATTTTAAGCTACTTAAAAATAAAGTTGGACAGCTACAGCCAGTTTTTGTGTGCTTTATTTATTAAAGTTATCTTTTTCGCTGTCGGTAAAAGTTAATATAAGTGGTTCAAATAGTAAATACTTGCACTTCCAAGTTCCAAGAGAAGACCGAACTGTCAATCTGATCTAATAACGTTAGGTTATGTGCATCGGTTCTCAATTCATTTTCAGTTGTGTCTACCCGGTACCCGGTAAATACCCGGTACTCGGTTAATACCTGGTACTCATTACTCGTCCTAGCCGTATCCGGTAACTGTTGTGTAAATTTTAGGTAATACCCGGTACTCGGTTAATACCTGGTACTCGTTCTCGTCCGAGCCGTATCCGGTACCTGTTGTGTAAATTTTAGGTAATACCCGATACCCGGAAATTTAAAAATCAGTACCCGGTGCATCCCTAGTGCTCATTCACACTGACACGCATGTAAAGTAGTTATTTTATAGTGGGTATGGCAAAAAATCATCTATACCTAAACTACTTGACTTACCACCTGCGGACATCATTAGATGATCCAAGTTGACTGGTTGGCAAAGTTTCAAACCTCGCATGGGATTGAATACGAGCGCCGCATTTCTCAAACAGAACTCGTGTTCGGCATTCACAAACAAACTGTGTAACACCTTGCGCCAGTATATTTTATGAGTGCGAACTCTGGCTAGACGCATTCTTTTTCTGTGTGACAATAATATTATTGAAAATGAAATTAACAATCAAAATGATTTGACTTCCTTATCGTAAATAAATTCACTATATTAGTGAAAAAACATAATAATATCAGACGATACTATCGCCATATTTTTTTAGAAGACTATATAAGAAAAAGTAAATGCCACCATCGGGGCTCGAACCCGAAACTCCCGATTACGCGTCAGGCAAGTTTACAATTACTCCACAGTGCCAACAGTAAGCACTTATAATTTCTCTTATTTAATTTAACCCCCAATCGTGGATACGTGAATCCATGGTGTGAATCGCAATAATACTCCAGTTGTCCATTTTTCGCTTTAGTATGAGAAAAGACACGCGTTGAGGCACACATGACCGAAGTAAAACTTCTTATGTATGAATTATTTAGGGTTGTTGTGGTAATTCGCGTCGCTACACTTCCAATAAAATAAATAGATCAGAATGAGCTATGACTACAAATGATTTATATATAGGGTTATTAATTCGCGTTACCACACTTCCGATCCGTTCCAGCATTTTACTCTTCAGATCGCCGAGTCAGTGCCGCCTAAGAAGTTTTACTTCAAAAAATAGTGAGTCCCCGGTACTCTCAAGGGATGTGTAAATATTTAGATTAGCTGTAACATATAACCGCATTGATTTTTCTCGATCAACGATATAACTTCAAAAAATTTTGACAACTGACCAAGGATATACGTACCTACGAAAGCGTTATGGGGCTATAAAAGTTTATTTTTTATCTGGCTATTAGCCAGATAATATTTGGCTATTAGCAAGATATTATCTGGCTTTTTGCCAGATAGGATCTGGCTATTAGTCAGATAAAAAAAATCTTATGTGATAATATAGTATCATAATTTAAGAGTTTTCTGAAAAATTACACTGACATTTTTTATATTAAAAATTATTTTATTTTTTATTTTTGAATTGATATTTTAGTCTAAATTTCTTAGATGTAGAAAATGGACAACCGGATTAGTAATTTAAAATCGGCTTACAAAATGAAAATATGTTTATTACCTGATTTCGACCATGTTCAAACTTTTCTTCTAAAAAAAAAATCATATAGAATAAAAAGAAAGGATTATCTGAGCTTATAGTTCATATATTTTATTTTATTTTTATATTAGATATTTCTAATAATAAATTAATTATTTTGTTGAAATTTCGAATCTTAAGGTAGTTGTCCCGCGAAGTCAAATATTCACAAAAACGGTAAAGAATTTTTCGATTCGAAATTTTACAAGGAATATGCCCTCAAAATCTTCTGCGTTAGATGAGTGGTTTTGAATCGCACATTTCTAATAGCGCGATTGTGAGATACTGGAGGTTCATACATTCCGTCCACATGCAAACGTGCGTTTTGCTGCTCGCGGGTAAATCGCATGTCGGTCGCCGGACTCTCGACTCGTGCGCTCGTCCCGTAACAACGCGCGAGTTGAGATCTAGGGACGTCATTGTTCCGTCTAGTACACGGCAGGCGGACGTATCTAGGAACGCCACCGCGACACGACGGAGAAAATGGAGCTTGTTAACTTCGATACCGAACTCTTTATCGACGAAGTGGAAAAGATATGGGATATGGAATCTCCAGATTATTCCAAACTGCCTGAATGCTACACAATTAACTCGCGCGACAAACGCGTCATGTGGGCGCAACAAAAACAACGCGCGATTTGAAACGCACAACTCGACTCGCGCGTAAAACGCCTCATCTGGACAAGGCCTAGAAACACAACTACGAAATATAACTGTATTCAAAGAAAGAAGACAACTCATTTGCAGTCTTCTGCACATTTAACAATCTAACAATGCCTTACGGAAGAAATAAGTCCTTTGTTGGTATTCTCTATGAAATGGGTCTCGCTGGCCGAAGAAGTGAAATTGATCGTTTTTTCTTGATCTTGATCTTCATCTAATAATGATTCATCGTCTCTGGTCCATTCTTCGGTTAAAGCTGACACAAGTGACGAAGATGATTCGATGCCTTCCAAATAGTAATCCTCATCGAGTAGATAATTCGTTTCTTGCAAACAATTGATGGTCGTTAATCGCAATCGAAATAAAAGTAATTAAGTACTTATAATACTACTTAATAGGATTTCTAAAAAAATAATTTTATATCCGAGATGACCCTCGAACTTTTATAATGAAATCAGAATGACCTATAGGTACCTTATCATAGACTGATGTGTAGCCAGCACGTGCGAGAAAAATACGACATGATAAGAATGACCAATCAAGCAGGCAAAGTTATTTTATGTATTCTAAATTATTGCTCATTAATATAGAACAAAAAAAAAGATAAATGATAAATTCATATTTTACCTGGCTAATTTCTACCTTCCACCTAAAACGCAAGGTTATTTTTAATATTATTTTGCCTTACGTAGACACTTGAGAAAAAATGTCGCCAGCTCTTTGCCTATACCGAGTACCGCTCATGTCTCATTCCATTATAAAAATTTCATGGTAGAATCTAGATTTGTAGCAAGATTTTACTTACCGATAATATCTTTGATAAGATCTCTATATTTTCCGATATCGGTGACTTTAGATGTCATATACTCTCGCACTGAAATATATTAAATTAAAAATAGTAAACTAAATTTTATCTATTGCTAATGTTCATTTTTGACGTAGAACTACGTCTTTCTCGGCGGTATATATGGGGGGGGGGGGACAAGACGAAAAATGCTTTACAAATAATGTGTGACGCGAACTACCATAAATGTAATATAATATACAGGGTGCTGAATTGCTTTGCGGGTAATAGGGATTTAACCTGTAAAATCCAACTTTTGCGATTTTCTGCTTCCCTAATTATTTTAGGAAAAATATCTACGAATAAAAAGTTTTAGAACATAAAATTCTGCATCTAAATCATTAACCAAAATTAATTTTGCATGCTTTGTAACGACAGAAATTTGATATGAAAATGTCAAAATTACCTCAAAAATAGATAGCGATAGCCATGGAACTTGAACAAAATGATTAGAAATTATTCTGACAGCTAAAACGTCATCATTTTGTTCAAGTTTCATGGCTATCGCTATCTGTTTTTGAGGTAATTTAGACATTTTCATATCGAATTTCTGCCGTTACAAAGCACGCAAAATTAATTTTGTTTAATGATTTAGATGCAGAATTTTATGTTCTAAAACTTATATTCGAAGCTATTTTTCCTTAAATAATTAGGGAAGCAGGAAATCGCAAAAGTTTGATTTTACGGGTTAAATCCCTATTACCCGCAAAGCAATTCAGCACCCTGTATAGATAGATAGATAATTTTATTGTCAATAGGAGATACATAGATCTTTATGACATGTCAAAATAAAATTTGTTAAACACGATATTAATTTAAGAAATCTAAAAATTCATTCACACTATAAAATGCATTTTCCAGTAAGAATATTTTTATATTTTTTTTGAAGGCATTCATTTCGTCAACTTTTAAACTTATCGGTAGTTTGTTGTACAGAGTTACGCCATAGTTTGTGTATTGTATCTTGTATGTCATATGTTAATAATATTTTAAGATCAAATTATAGAAGTAGTTCTTCGTCTTCATCTGTTGCGGCACAATCAGCGTCGTAGCTATTGGATCATCGGCGCTTCTGGCAAGATTCTGATTTCGCGCCCGATTTCGCGCTCTTTGCTTGAAAATAATCATAGTCGCATCGCTAATAGCGCCCTCTCGGGGTTAGCGCCCTCTCGGGGTTAGCGCCCTCTCGGGGTTAGCGCCCTCTCGGGGTTAGCGCCCTCTCGGGGTTAGAGCCCTCTCGAGGTTAGCGCGCCTGGCGCGGGCCCCGGTTGCCAGGCCCTATAGCTACAACGCTGGGCACAATCGTAATTACTGTGCCCCTTGTCATTTTTTATTTTTAACATTTTAACAAATCACTTACAAATAGCCGACGCTCGTTTTTCTACTTTTCGGGCTGATTCTTTGTACACCATAGGTATTTCAGCTTTGCGGGAAGGTCTACCGAGTACTGCATGAAAGAAAATAAAATAATAAGATGTGAGTGACGTGGTACTCACGAGAGCTGGTGCAGGGCCGCGCCGCCCCTGTGTGCGAAGTGTGCGGCGCACACAGGCGCCAAGACAATAGGGGCGCCGCTATCGAAATTATTTTTGTTACACTTACACAACAACATATTTCTTTGTAGTGGAGTATCGATAAGTAAGTAGGTATAATAGGCGCAACAAATGCCTCGTAAACAACAAAACATAATATTGCGCTTATTTTACAAGTCTCCCAAGATAATATTCACGTTTGTGGTTTAATTTTACGCTTTGGGTTTTAGTTTACAATAATTACGAGCTCAGCGTTAAAATCAAAAGAGCCGCCATGAGTTTGTTTGAATGAGTTTATGAACGCAACCCGACCGATTAGATGCCTGCGACGCAAGCGGGGTGGGGTCACGGGGATTCTCCGACATCCCGACTTTAAGGAACGAGAGAGCCAAAACAATTGATTGAACAGTCATTCAATCGAAAGTGTGGGCAAGGTTTTACCTATTTAGGAAAATATTATCTAATTATATAAAACTAGAGAACATTTATTTCGGTCAAAATTAACAAATAAGAAATAAAAATAAGTTGAAACATTAAGATTCGTGAGAAAAAGAGGCGCTTCATAAGTTTCGCACACAGGCGCTGTGGGGGGTCGGCGCGGCCCTGAGCTGGTGTGAAATTGTGTTTTAAAGACCACTAACAGCTAAGGTTATTTGGGCCTAGCACCAATTCATATTTTCAATTCATTATTTTTTAATAATAAATTGAAAATCCAATTGACACTTTTACCAGCTCTCGGGCTAGAACCCGGGAATTGTGGCAGGAGAGTTGGTGTGTAAAGCATGTGAGCTCACATTGGTTTCGTTCGAAAAAACTTATTGCGTGCACTGATTTTAATAAAAATTCATTTTTTAGTCTCCGTATTAAGATTTAGTAATATTGCATTACAAGGGACGAAACACAGCGTTTGTAACTAGTGTGAAGTTTGGCCTGAGGAACGAGGGCAGCAATTCACACGCTTTGCATTCGCTGTGTTTCGTTCCGAGTAAATGCATATTATTTTTCACAACAACTCTATTGCGACAATTCGATTTGAGGTACCTGCAGTTTGGGCGCTCAAAAAAGCCGCAAAATATTAGATCTGTCAGATCCTTGTGAAATTCACGTGAAGTCATGTCTGTCATTTTGACGTTTTCGAGTAAACCCGGCATAAGGTAATAATAGGTATAAATAAATTAAGAATTACCATAATCATAAAAAATGTTGCTGCTGAAACTTGGGGCGTTCGTTGCTCCTAAAAAATATGATAAATAGTTAAAAAGTGTAAAGGTACCGGTTCTCGACCACCTACATACAGTCAACCACTTTATATTATAATAGATACTCTATCGGTGCAAAAAGAAACTATAGAACACATTAATTTGCAAGTGCAATTACACATCTGTTGATCTCTGTTTAACTCACTTGAAAATTAATAAGAATAATAATTTCCCTTCGTACTGATAGATATGTATTAATTAATTCTGTTAACTAACAACAAAAAAAGTGACGACTATACAGGTGGGTGGTGGGAAACCGGTAGAAGTGGACTTTATAATCGAGTCTGCTACCGGAGCCTGTCTTATCCCAAATTGAATGAGGATTTTGAAAAATTGACAAAAAAATCGAAAGTAGACAGTAGCGTGCATTTTTTCTTCAATTAATTCAGTCGTAACCTCTTTTATTCAGTGGCGGCTCGTGGGGTAGTGCCACAGTGCCATGGCACTACCCCTAATTTTTCAATTTTCTCTAAAAATATTTTTTGTTAATATTTTTATTAATATATTTTTTTAAATCAATTTATAAAATTATCGATCGTCCGAACAGCACAGTTCAGCCTAAATCGCACAAATTTCCTAAAACATTTTCACCACGCGATCAGTAACACGTATCCTGTGCCATTTAATAATAGGCACAGTGTAAACAAAGCATACCTTACGGTCCTTATATGTGAGCAAGAGAGATAGAACTATGACTCATGATTTCCCTATGCTGTAATGCTAAATCTAAATGAAATGTGTGCCAGGCACATTATTGGCGATATTCTGTTTGGTCATTGTTGGAATTTACAACACTGGATTACGCATTGTTGTTTCGGTTAAATGTTATTGTTGATAACAATTTTGTTTTATTATTTGACGGTTTGCTTTGTCAACATTTTTTTTTAGTTTGTGTAGCTTTGTAGTGTCTGATTTGTGTGTCTAATGACAGTATCGTATTAACTCTTAATTTCCTTAGTTTGTTTTGTATATCTATTGGACATTATTGATAACTATTCGCCGCTATGACCACAAACAAAGTGAATTTTTTAAAAATCTCTTTTAGTGCGCTCTCTTTAGAGGAAAAACTTCAAATAAAAGAATTAGGGTGGCCATTACCTGATTTAAAAATTGAAAAACAAAGTGGAAGTGGACAACAAAAATCTCGCTGTCGCAAATTCAATAAAAATATTTATGATAAAAACAATTGGTTGTGCGGGTGTGAGGAAGAAAAAAAATTTAGGTATGCTATCGACGGAAAAACATTTTGTTAGTGGAATTGACAATTTTAATAATAAAGTAATTGAAAAATTTACAAGAAATAAGGAAAGAAGGATGGACTTTATTTATCGGAAACTTTACGTCATAATTTATGTGTTGCGTAAAATATATTTTTTATTTTATTATTTTGCCAGAAATGTGTAGAGGTCTTGAACTTTATTAAACTGTTTTTTTTTTTCGGATTTCTATTGTTGCACTTTGTGCCAGTGTGTACTTGTTTAGTCAAAGATAGACAGTTGCGTGGATAGTCACTAGGTAAGTTATTTTCTATGTTTTATAGGTACTTCTTTTCTATTTTGACCTTCGTTTTGGCACCACCTGTCTAAACAGGCACGAGCCGCCACTGCTTTTATTTATTTATTGTAGATTATAGACGCGTCGACAACTTAGGTCATTAGCATCTTAAATACATTAAATAACAATTCTCTTAAAACTAAATGACATCACAAAACATCCATGAGCGGAGGTGGGATTCGAACTCATTGTTAAATTCAAGAACACTGCCGATTAAAAAAATAAAAAATACATGGATCAACCCCATTTATAATGAAATTTGTGATGAATATTTTTCAAAATATAGTAGCTTGTTTTTAAATGATAACCAATAGTCATGTACCTTGTGTTATTGATGCAATGGAAACATTGAAATCATCGTCCTCTTTTAATTCGCCCTCGACATCGCTGTCAAATGACTCATCATTCTACAAAATCATTAAAAACTCAAAACTTTGTGATAAAATTCAAGAAATGGGACATCTTGGCGCTGCCGATTTAGCACCAGTAAATTAAATACATTTAAAAAACACGATAATCAATAGAGAAACATAACTACAGGGGACTTATTATTTTATAACCTTGCAAAAAGGTCAAGGAAAGTTTATACTTGGTGAAGATCTTATTAAGTTTGACATCCCTACTAATGTAATTAATATTCGGTTTTTAACCTTGAAGCGTTGCCGTTCGCACCGCCATCTTGGAAAATGGCGGCCGAAATCGCATTTTTCGCAGTTATCTCTTATATCAAAAAGAGTGTGTGTGTGTACTATGTACTCATGTCAGAAGTTATACTTCTTTTACGTAACAAAACAAAAATAACTCCAAAAATGTTATCCCATGTGCCAGTAGGTACTAAACGTTTGTAAAAAAGTTGATAAAATAATAAAATATAGATATTAAATAAATTAATTTAATTTAATAAATTATTAATTTATTAAATATATTTATTTATTATATTTATATCTAATTAGGTATTTATTAAAAAAAACAACATGTTCGTGTTGAGATTTGAACCCGGCGCTACCGGTTTAGCTACGGTACATCTTTTATAGCTGTGCTATATAATAGGCTATTATAATCATGCAAAATAATAGTAGAAACAGTAGATACAGATGTTGTAGTACGAACTCATATTTAACGAAAGCGGCATAAACGAGCGTTTGTATAGCAATTACTTTTATTAATGTTATTCAAAACTGAAAACGCTCTTGTCACATTGTGACTGGTGTAACGACTCTATTTACTAACGACTAACTTCATCATCTTACTTTTGACTAGTTCATGGTGTTAAATCGTAAAAATTCACTCATCATTTTTCCATAACGCGCCAAAAGAAATATAACTTCAAAAATGTGTCAAACAAAAAAGACATCGTCTTCAACTAAGTAATTCATACTGCTTAGGATCGCATTGTCTACTTTTATTAATAGCAGATTTCGAATCAATTATTTTTTTAAACTTATTTACATCATGGAAAAACTAATTCTTTTCAAAACTTCACAAACCTCATCTGATTCTTTTTCTAGCTCTGTATTTTCAGGTTCCTCCGATTTTTCTTTTTCGACTTTTGATTCCTTTTTTCCGCCTCCTTCTTTTTTTTCGATTCCTTCTGATTCCTGTTTTTCGGAAATCCTTCCTCTTCTACGTCTACGTACTTTCAATTGTCTATTTCTGATATCCTTTGATGCTTTATTTACAATATCCTGTAATTCAGGGTCGTCTGTTTTGGATTTTGCGGGATCTACTGATTCATGTTTTGTGGCGTCATTTTTTCCAAATAATCTCATTTTTTTCATTATGGTTTCCTTTGAGATTTTATTTTTTAAATCCTCTGATTCTGTATTTTTTGATTCCTCTGAATTTTTATTTGTTAATTTCCTTGGTTCTTTATCTTTGGAATCCATTGAATCTTTATTTTTTAATTTCTTTTTGGATTTCCTTGATTCTTTAATGTTGGAATCCTCAAATTCTTTATTTTTTAATTTCTTTAATTCTTTATTTTTAGGTTTCTTTGATTCTTTATTTTTGAAATCCTCGGATTCTTTATTTTTGGTATCGATTGAGTCAATTTTATCTTGTGTACTTTTTTGGTGAACTGCTACCTGCTTCTTCTTATTTTCTGCTGCTTTCACAGTCTCATTTTCCACGAGTTCCGTTATTTCTTTGTTTTCGGATGTCCCAGGTTGCGTGTCTGTATGATCTACAATAGCTTCAGCTAACTGTACATTTAAGGGCAAGTCTTCTATCGCAGCTTTTTCAACTTCAGTCGAAAGTTCCGCTACTGTAGTAATTTCTTCTGAAGATTGTGTCTCAACAAGTAAATTTTGTTCGGATCTTTCCGAAAGCTGTGGATATTCCATCAGCTCAATAAAAAATGCGTTTGTATTCAATACCACAATTTTGTCTTCATAGAAAAGTTAACCAGTGAAAATTTTAATATATCAATAAAAAAAATTCTAAGCACTAGGTATTGGGATCCGTTAAATGAGCGTATGACATCTGGTGGCACAAAATTGTACTCAAAACGAGGGAAAATTTTACCTGCTAACAGTGCAAATTTATCGTGAAATTGCTTATTACAAAAATAAAACAAGTAAAATAAACAAAAAGTTTATCGAAAATGGAATTCGCGACGTTTTCTAATATCATGGCATCAAACACTGTCAGTTATTGCCTTGTAAAACTTACTTTACATCGAATTATTTTCTAATAAAATGTGGAAAAACTGTATTTATGAATTAAAAAAATATTTTATATTAATAATAAGATGTACTTATTATCATACTGTACTACAATAGTTAAATCAGTTAAGATTGACAAATTTATAGGACTAACTTTGTAGATATACAAATATTTTGAGGTTAGTAACTTATCAGAGATGGAAAGCCGCTTAAAAAGACAAAGTAGTGCGAAATTATCTATCTATTAAGAATTCGTCCAGAAAACAATTGAATTCCGCGCAGTTTTTGTTTTATTTTAAAAAACGTTAAAAGGGTCAAATTCTAAAATCGATTGTAACTTTTTAAGTATCGATCGTATCAAAAAACTATTTGCATCCCTAGAGCAACTTTTTACGAAGAATAGAATGACGTATGGTGCATTTTTTTTAATCTATTGGTTTTCGGGTACTTATACAGGGTTCGGTAATCAGTACTGGTGGTTTTAAACCACCTCGTATATGGTTATTGTTGAAATGTGAGAAATAATGACTTTATTTTTAATTTCGGTATCTACAATTTATTAATTCACGGTATTTTTTGAAAATAACAGCTCTTAAGTGAGCGCCATTGCAGTTTAAAGTTTAAACATTCTTGACATCTTTCTAGAAAGTTTTCCATTACTCTTCGTATTAAATCAGGTCCAATATTTCTAATTTCATCTCGAATTACGTTTCAGATCTTGAAGTGTGTATGAACGCTACCATGCACTCGGAACTGACCCACCCAATTCAAAATTGTGTCCCGTTTTGGTATTCTTCCATGCCTGGCAACTTCAAATTCACGTCTAAAATTGAGTCTGCACAATGCTCTGTGTTCGAATAAAATGTTCAACAACGAAAGCACGCTGATTTACTGGAAAATGACCCATAACTGGACAAATTGCATGAAATAAGTTTAACAATTACGGGCAACTGACAGTCGTACGTCAATTTTTTTTTCATTTCATAGGCTACTCAAATCTACCGGTACTGATTGCCGAACCCTTTATAAACTTATTTTTTTACGGACGCGATAGTCGGTTATTAAACTTACTAAAGAAGTCGTTTCTTAATGCTTCCATTTGTTTCATTTCGAAAAGATGATGTTTTTTTATGCGCTCGTTAGAATCGATAATATTGAGAAAACAATAAACATAAATTGAACTCCATAAACCAAGATAATAGTGTAATGGAAATTCGGGATATTTTCTCAACACGTGACCGATGTAGAACTTGGATCCAAACAGTTCCGTTTTCATGTAGACACCAAAATTCGGCATGGCTACTTTGTACGGACTGATCTCGATAATGTCCGCATAGACGTTAGGAGTTATATTGCTATCTGTTAAACTGATACAACTATAAATCGGAAACGGATTAAGACCTTCATCTATCACTTGTGTTTGGTCGGTTAGTTTCGCAGTCCTTGGCTGAAAAAAAAATTATTTGGAAAACATAATAATTATTACATAGGGCCAACAGCCATAATATGTAGTAGATTGTATATCTATAATTAATGCGTAATGGGCGAGGCATACAGGGTGTCCCAAAATTGCTGGGACACAGAGCTACCACGTGTTATTAGAGGTCAAAATAAGTCGATTGGACCCAATTTATTTATATACCAAAAAGTACCGTTTGCCCGTGAGAAGAGTTCAAAGTTTACATAAAAAAACACATTTTTGTACGCTGTTCAAAAATGAGTGAAGGGCTTGAGAATAGCCGAGAGTGTAGCGGCGCTGTTGTTTACATGGCGTTGCTATGGTTCCTCTATTACTAGTCCCCAGTTCACAGGTTCTAGCCCGAGAGCTGGTAAAAGTGTCAATTGTATTTTCAATTTATTATTAAAAAAAAAAAATAATGAATTGAAAATATGAATTGGTGCTAGGCCCAAATAACCTTAGCTGTTGGTGGTCTTTAAAACACAATTAACAATTAAAAATGAGTGAAACAAATTGAATGAAATTTGACAAAAGTGTATTTTAGAGGATTACTCTCCTTTCGGTAATCAAAGAAACCCAAAAGAAATTGTAGAAGGGTTCAACCACGCTCACCCCCTGACATTTTTTTCAAAACTTTCTTAGGGGTGGTAATATGGTTCTCAAATTTTTTTAGCGAGAAGACTGATTAATTATCTTTATTTTGTTACTCTTGTAAAAATTTCGTATTCCGCATAGTTCCGAAGGAAAAAATGTTTTCTTAAATAATGCTAACAGATATTCCTAGTTTAATAAAATTGTAATACAAAATTTTATATACAACATTTTATGTAAACTTTGAACTCTTCTCACGGGCAAACGGTACATTTTGGTATATAAATAAATTGGGTCCAATCGACTTATTTTGACCTCTACTACACGTGGTAGCTCTGTGTCCTACCAATTTTGGGATACCCTGTATATTAATGACGAGTTAGTGACATTATGTTAAAACGAGCACAGCGAGTTTTAACAGTCACACGAGTCATAATACCATTACGTACGAGATATATATGGCATTTTTTGCCATATCCACTATAAAATAGCTACTTTTCACTTAATTTTCAGTATTTTCAAATAGTTGATTCTATGTATAGATACTGGGGCATATTACGGCGAGAGATGATAGTATGGCACGAGCCGTAATACCATTACGTACGAGACATATATGATATTTTTTGCCGTACCAAAATACCTACTTTTCACGTAATTTTCAAAAAATTCTGACAGTTCATTTGCGTCGCCATATTTCCTCCCACAGTGTGCCGTGAAGTTCGTGCAAGTAAGTAATGACAAGCGTACGCAGGCGTATATAGAGTGAATAAACAGAAGTTGCCATGGCAACCATTATTTTCTGCGCTAGTGCGGAAAATAAAACATTTTCCGCACACCTGCCTGTTAAAGGTCGATATACATACATCGAAAATAGCTATTTTGTAGTGGTTATGGCAAAAATTAAATTACATGCTCTAAGAACAGGTCGCCTAGAAAATGTCCAAGCATGTCGACAAAACCGACGGGCTGGCCGCTTGCGGCTTTTCGGTTTATTGCCGGAATGTAGCGTTTCATCGAGTGAAATGTTAGCAGGTCGTCGCATTTTTGTAGAAGGTTTTCACGAAAAATGGGCGTTACGTGCTTCGCGCCTTTTTCCATAAATTGAGGATTTGAATAAAGCTGTGATAAATACCTGGAATATAATGAAAAAATTAGGAGAAAAGACACGTATGTGTGTGTGTTTTACACACGTGGTAAGTTATACTCCTTAACATAAACCCCGCGACTGTACGATAGCGAAATCTATGAATAGAGGTATATGAAGTATTTTTGGAATGAAATCTATAACGGATTTAAGACCTTTCCGAGTCTCTAAAAATTCCGAAAAACACTTGATAGCCTTAAATTCAAAAACACTGCCGATTAAAGAAATAAAAAAAATACGTGGGTCAACCCCATTGAGAGTAGATACATTAGTGTGAAGAAGAATAAATTTCCGTTTACATGGTTACACAATAAGATGTTTGACAGCAATGTAATTACGCATTTATTTTAAAATAGAACATAGGCTTCAATTGCTAATACATTTTAAGAGTACAGTGGTTTGGAATATTACTTTAAAATGTATTCCACTGAAGAGAAAATCAAATTAATTCTTTGGTGTAATCAAAATTTTAAAATAAACGCGTATTACATTGCTGTCAAAAATCTTATTGTGTAACCATGTAAACGGAAATTTGTATGTTCCATGTTAAAATAAATTCACGCAATAGTGCATACCATGAAGAGCCATCTTGAGTTGACATATACATAATCAATTGAAATAGTTTCAATTCTTGTAAAGCTTCAATCACAGCTGCCAAACCAATACTGGCTCGTATACCTCCAGCTGATGCTACCACTCCAATTATTGGTGTCTGAAAATACGAGTTCAAAAATCGTATTATATTTAAGTTCTCCTTCTTCAAACTAGCCTCGTATTCATGGTAAACAATATTGTTGAGCAACAGTTGGTCAACATTGTTGATAGCAACTTCAAATGCTGCTGGAAACAATGTTTACAGCAACTTTTCTTGTCCACACTGCCAGTGTGCGTTAAGATGTTGTCAGAGGAAATAGTGATGTTGTGTTCTCTGTACCTAGCATATAATAGACTTAAATAAAAAAAAGAAAAAGGTGGTGGGTGCGAAATTATCTGTTACAAAGAGAAAATTCGATAAGCGACCTTAGAGTGTTAGATGGATCATTTAGTAACTGTACGAGAATGACTAAAAGTGATTTTGAATTTCTTCTGGGAAATGATTGGTCCATCAATATAGCCAGATATTCTTTTCTTGAAGCATCCCACAATATTGTTTTCGATTGAAATAATTCAATTAAAAACATAATTTTATCATTACTCCACACTACTGCCATGTTTAATAAGTTCCTAAAAACACGTCCTTACACGTAAATAATAATTGTTTCTAAACAAATGTTCACGCTCGCTGACCGTCAACTTCTCAACAAGCTGCCAGCAACACATTGTATTGCCACCAACATGTTGCTAGCAACACAGAATCATGTTACTGCAAAAGTGTTGCTCAACAATTGTTTACCATGAATACGGGACTTGAATTTTTTACCTTTTCTATACTTGCTGGTCTCTTAGATTCTGGCAACATTCTTCTTATTGTATTAAATATGCTAGCCCTTCTTTTTCTAAAGAAAACCTTTTCACTAAGTGAAATGTCATTAGCGATCCAAACGTCCGGTATTTCACTGAAACATAATTTAATTAGGATTCTTTAAATTTAACAATATTTAACGACCCGAAATAAAAGAGCAAATACCACACCTGAAGATGGCAGCTCGTTGCCGAAACGCGTCGTGTTAAATCACAAGAAGTCACAAGACGGACAAGGACATAATACAAGGTATTTCCAATACTTCATAATAAGCAAATACATGTTTTTTTTAGATTTTCTTTAATGAAAATAGTGTTTTTTTTTGTAATGGAGTTTTGTGCGCTTCAACGAATCTTTTAATGTTGGTTCATTGTTTCTCAGATTTTAGAGTTGACGTATATATATAACTACGTTTTAAGATTTTATAAGAAGCTAGTATTAAACCGTTACTTACTCTCTTTTCCTTGAATACAAAATGTTCACTTTTGCGCCCTGCAACAACACATAACGATAATTAATCTACATTATGTAAAAGCATTGGCGTTTTTACCTGATTTTAAATCATTTATTTAGATCAAACAAATATATAAAAATCTTGCTCAAAGTCTTTATTTATTGAAAATTTTGTTGGAAAGCAGCCAATTATATAATTGATTCCAAACATATCGGAAAAAATCATTTTACCAACCATAGTCACAGTCAGGATTCTAACCTGAACCTTTCTTTCCACTTTCGCGGCGGAATGAGCTTACATTTACTCAACCGTGACATGATTTCTAATCTAACATTCCCCTTATATGCTTCGGAATCAATAGATTTTCACCACATGCGAGTATTATTTCAACGAAATAAAATAATAATAATAATAATAGCTATGTTGTAGAAGTGAATCTTCGTACTAGCGAGAGCTTCATCATGAAAGTGAAAATTATTTCAAATACCTTTAATAGGGATACACTAATAGTACCTAGATATATCAATATTATAGATAACCAATGATTGGTATTACTACATAATATTCTAGAAATAATTATATCTAGTCTAGAGACTGGTACAAAGTACGCTATCCACTAGGCTACACTGCCCTCTTGCTCAAAGTCATCTGGGAAGAACAATACATACTTCTAGTTTATTTTGAAAGCATTACTATCGAAGATTGAATAAGGTTTTTCATAGAAATTAGACAATTCCGAAACTTTTTTTCACGTGAGTTGTATGTGCACACACACACATTCAAATGCTTGTAAAGCCGGCTGCAGACAGCATGCAAAATGTCGACCAATGTTGACATTCGGGCAATTGCCATGCCGCGTGGTTGGTTTTCATATATAGCCAATTATTTAACAAACTGTCACCAACTTTGGCATTGGAAGAATTTTTGAACACACATCAAAGAGATTGGCCAACGCTGATCTAGACTTGCAAATATGACTTTGTTTTCATCCAGACAACTGGACAGTTTTCATAACGCGGTGTTTGTCAGTGTGTGCATATTATTGTGATTTATGAGTTGTACGAAACATGATGGACAATCAGAGAATGGGCCATGATTGTCACCACTCCCATCTGCGCATCTGTCCACACAATCGTGCCATTTGTGTGAATTGTCATCTGTCCGACATGGATATCGAACAAATATGAACTGAGTGATCGACGAACGTGTGGAAATGCGCGCAATCATGGCCGAAAAATCCATACAGAGGCGATCACGCTCCATCATGGGCAATCATGAACAATTACAGGCGATTATGCCCTCCACACAATCGTGATGGCCTGTAATCGCCCATCATGGCCGATTGTGTGGAGGCACCATAACACAAGAAATTATTACCTCTTGCAATTGCGTCATTTTTGCTATTCATTTTGTTTAATGTTGGTGTATATACTCGCTTCACATTGGGTTTATTAAGCTTGGCCAACGCTGACCCAACAGAATCCAGTCGTGTGGATATACTGGACATATTCAAATGATCACACATGCCTAACATTGGTCGCCAATCCCACACCTGACACCAAAATTGTTATGCTCAGGTTGTCTAAAATGTTATAGGGCCGAGTGGATGCCTTTAGGACGATTGTGTGATGGCGGGAGACAGAATAAACGTCAAATGTCAACACTAAGTCTATATTTAATGATACTGATGGTGAAACTATTTACAGGTGCAGATAATCCTCTTAGTGGTTGTTCGACAGAGTCGCTTAGTAAACTTAGACTTTTCACGATAACTTCAACTGATATTAGTTCTGACTGATAATCTTCTAATGATTGGTTCTTAATAGTGCACTATGCCTGACATTTATAGATTTCAATTATAGGTAAGACATTGGACAGGCAAAGTGCAACTATAAGCATCGCGCGTGTATACAATCAGCGCGTGTCTTTAAACTGGCTAAGCAATTCTTAAATGTATACGACAATGACCGCAGCCTTGCCGTATACCTACGCATTTTTACAATAATTGTCTATACTCTATACTATTCCACAACACTTTTGCCAAAATTGGCATAATTATTGGCCATGTTCTCTGGAGTCGGCTTAAGATAGAGCTATGCGGATGAATAAGGGAGCATTTATTTAACAGCTTGTGAACAGTCAGCTTAATCAAAACAGTTTGGAAAATACAAAGAACACTGCAGATACACTGCAGAGAGCCACTTACTTGTTTGTATTTGAATGAAAGCGGAAGACAGTCAACTACGGAGATATCTCTCATTTGTAAATGGTACGTGCCAAGGTTTGTGTCTCCCGTTTCGGTTGCATTCATTATATGGAAGTCTGAAATAAACAATGCACTCTATCACACTACACATGCGTGATCAGTTCACGTAAACCGCTTTTTACCAACGCACACATGCGACTTTTTGTATCCAAAACGTGCGATTTGGGATACTAAATCGCGATTAGGCAATCAGCTACAGAAGAGCATAGCTTTCGAAATGTACATCCATTAATAAAACTGTTATGGTAAGAAGTAACTATCTTTAATTTTATTTTTTTTCCAACCACAGTGCTCATATATTTTATTTTATAGAATAGCATCTTTACCGATTATTGGATTCAGTTTGGTAGGGACAAAGAAGGTGCATTTCTCCTTCCACACTGGATCGCCATAGCTAGATACAGTTCTTGTCCTTTTCATATCATGCGGTGTATCCATGACCTTGATTTGAATATATGTCTCCACCGGAAGCTCTAAAATTATTACCATTGTTGGCTTATGTCAGAAAATAGCTGGGTTGACAATAATAACCTTTAATTGTGACCCAGGAGTAGGTAAGAATAAGGAATATGAGATAGGCTAGGAAACACCAAGGCAACTCTGTAACTATAAGAAGCGAGGCTTCAGGTTAAACTAGAAAAAGAGACCCTCGATCTCAATTTTTAATCACAATATTCTCTAGCATAAAAAATTTTCATTTGCAAAAATTAAGGTCTTAAATATTGAAGTATTTTTTGGTTCAGATGTTAAGATGAAAATTAATAACTCATGCAATGTATTAAAATATATCGATAACTATTCATAATTCTACGTAATTCTGGGGCTCCAAACTTTGCGGGGCCGCGGGGATCGGACATTTCCAGCCTGTCAGTAGTCACGCTGCTACACCGAAGTTTTTGCCTAAATATGTTGTTGGCATCTGTTAATTGACTTTATCAGGTGATTTTCTGGACAAAATTAAATTATTGTTTTATGTGAACTCTTTTAAATCTTTACCAGAAGAAAACTACTAAATAAAAGGCAAAAAGGTCGCTATGGCAAATTGTGAATCGTTTTTAAATACACACACTGAAAGAATTTAAGAATTGAACAAATATGTTAACACCACCTATAAAATATGATATTATTGTCTCTTTAATAAATACTTGGTACTACTAATCAATGAAACTTAATTGTTCTAACAACAATTTAGTTCTCACAACTAAAACTTTTCAACCAATTCATTTAGTTGTGGTTATGAAATCATTTTTGTTATCCCAACAAAGATTTTTGATGTGAAACATCTTATGTCGGGCTGTGAACAGCCGCGTGAGGGGAAATTTGCCACGAAATTTATGGTCCGCTCCTTCGCTGCTGTTCTCCCCACCACTGCGGCACTCTCTCTCTCTCGACTTCCGCGCGCTCGGGCACGGGAAGAGAGAGAGAGAGAGTATACATACGAACGTACTGTAAAGCAAAAGTATATGTATACATGTTTAGGTATGTAATATAGATACTTCGCTGTGTATTTAGTTGCGTTTCTGGCTCAGACGTGCTCAAACGCCGCAACCGCGTGTGTTACAGTGCAGTATATAGGATTACGTCAGCATAACAGTTAGTTGCTGCTTTTGAAAAATATATACTACTACATAGAAAATACCACCGAGTTCAATAACGTTTTCTTTGATGTTTCACATCTGTCGGGGGTCCCGAGACCCACACCCTTTTTTTATCATAAGAATATTTAATTGTCGCAACTAAATTTCATTTCAACTAAATTCATTTAGTTGTCAGGACCAAATTTTTTTCTCAGTGTAAACGTAACTAATATAAAAATTATAAGTATACTTAAATCAGTTCCATTGCAAATGTTTGCTCCATCCATAATTTCTAGTGTGATCAGATGCACAGTGCGATGGACTATTTCATAAATCTTGTCATAGCTGTAAAAATAAAGGAACATAATATTCTGTTATCACCAGGTCTATAGATTGTATGTCTCGATACGTAATGGACAATATTACGGCGAGTGACGGTGACAAACAGATGCAAGTATTTTCTATTTCATAATTAAGATTAAAAAAATGGAATTTTATTCCTTACTTGGATTTGATGTGTGTAGCCAGATCATTTTTCTGCATTTTGGTATTTTACTACAAATTTTAAATATTAATTATTTAACTGTCACTATTCGAATTTGAATGTCAAACTAAAATATGTTTAAATATTATATCACGGTTTCTATGATTCTACTTTTTTTATATACTTGGCACAAGGTTATTTCATCTTTCCCCTCTCACGCTAACAGTTAAGCACTCCCCCGTTTTTGAGGATGCTGATCGCGAAAAAAATACTTTTAGCCGGGTTCAACCCTTCCCACTGTAAACCTGGATGTTTTTGGCCGTTTAAGGGGGTAGGAAGGGTAGAACTCGGTTAAAAGTTTTTTTTGTGATCAGCACCTTCGAAAACGGAGTAGTGCTTAACTTTTAGCGCGAGAGGGGAAAGATGAAATTTCAACCCCCTGGGAGGATTGAATCCACCCCTGAGGGTGATAACAGTGTTCTACCCGGTGCCAACCTTCACCACTCACCTCAAACTGATGAAAAGTAATAGAATTTTGGTGTAAACCCAAGCGTCTGTGCAGAAATACCGCAAAAAGAGGTAGTTTTTGGCCGTTTTAGGGGTAGCGAATGGCTAAAAACTTTTTTCACTATTTTTACCGTGTTCAGCACCCTCGAAAACGGTGGAGGTAGGTGCTCTTGTAACTCTAGCAAAATGTTCGGATTCTGAGCCAAAATCTCGACTCCTTGATTCCATTAATTGACTCAAATATAAATGTAGCTGTTAGTGGCCTGTAAGAGGCAAGCGCGGATCCACCGTTGTGGGCACGGTGGGCATGCCCACAACCCTAATTGAAGTCGATAGGCTGATGTTATATCCAATTCCTTAATAAAATTTTAAAAAAACGAATCCTGCGGGTAAGAACGCGATTGACTTTTTTATTTTGGCTACTATAGTCTAGTAGTTTGTACTGTTTGACGTTTCGTCCGTAGTTCGACTTTGGTCGATTTTCGGGGTGCCGTGACCACAACCTTTTTTGAGGGCTGGATCCGCGCCTGGTAAGAGGCGTCATGGAAACTATTATTTGCCATTAACTGACTGCTATCAATAACCTGTTATTTTCAAATAACAGTTATAACTATTACCAAAAAATAACAGTTTTGCACATCACTAAATTTTACTAGATAATATGGTCACATTTAAAAGTCCAATCAAAGACAAGTTTTTATAGTATTTTTAATTTAATTTGTATCTACGGATAATTGGTGCGTGCCATCGCTACGTTAAGTGAAATTGCGTGTCTCTTCGAGAAACCGCAACTGTATCGGTAGTTAGATTGCTCGTTAAGTATTGTGTAACAGTTTATTATCTACCTACATGTTATAATTTTTATAATAAAACATAACAATGTATTTTTTTTTTAAATGAAGAAGTGCAGGTATCCCTGACTGAAAAATTGACAAATAGCAGCCGCAATATGGGGGGTCTGGTGGTGGCCGGTTGTTATGCGTCAGCCCAAAGGAACGAATCGTTTACTATCGCATATATGTTACAGATAACTCACCCTGAATCACAAATTAAGGTAGATTTATGTTATCATTTATCCACACAAACACGGAACGTATAAGTTCAGCAGCTAACAAACAAATACATATTGCATTGGGATTGTGTAGATTGAATTCGTTCAGATATAAGATGAGTCCTCGGTATGCTCAAAACTAATATTTTCTCGAGTATTTTCTTTATTAATATATTATGAGAAAAAACTTAAACAAGCCGTGAGGTGGGTCGTTTATTAGGACTAAAGTGCGACCCTTGAGGTCCACACGACGAACTTCCCAGTTTGATAAATATTTAATAATAATAATTAAATTAGATATTACACAGAAAAGTAATCATTTTAATCATTAAAACATCAATAATTAAAAAAAAAAAAAAAAAACGGCTGAACCGATTTTTATAAAATTTATGTCGGATCAAAATGACGTTAACACGCCTCGATTGACACCCTTACGAAGTCGATATAATTTTTTATTCGCGAGATATTGTGTAAAATCTACTTTTTTGGAGGTTATTTGGTTAAGAAAAAAGAACGGCTGAACCGATTTTGAAAAAATTTCTTTCAGATCATATTTACGTTAATACGCGTCGATTGGCACCCTAACGTAGTCGATATCATTTTTCGTTCTCGAGATTTCGTCTTTGAAAGAAATGTACACATACGTACGTACGTACGTACACACACACACACACACACACACACACAGACATCTTTCTAAAAGTAGTGTAAAAATAGTGTAGTGACCTTGAAACATAAAAATTTTTTTTCCTTTTTGATTTCGATTTTCGGACCCATTACAATAACTTCCAGTGGGAAGTTAAAAACTTAATATAATTTTTGTCGTGCGATATCTCGCGAACCAACTGACCGATTTTGGTGACTCTTACGACAATTGAAAAGCGATTCACGACTTAGATCTGATTAAATTTTGAGTCCATTCGCTTTTCGGTTTTCAAGCTATTAAAAATATTAAAATAAAAAAAAATTTACGTTTTTGATGTATAACTCTTTAACCACTCGTGCGATTGGACTCAAAATCTAACCAGATCTAAGTCTTGGTAAACCCTTTGAGTCGCCGTAATGAACGTCAATCAATCGTTTCGTTCCAAAGATGTGTACATACAAAAGTTTCATATGTGAAGGTATAATTTCCTTGCTTGTAATTTTAATTTAAAATTAACACGGAAGAAATTGTAGATTATAGACGCTCAGTAACTGAGTTAAATTAACATGAATTTTCTAATATATAATATAATTACTTATAGGGAGCACATTAGATAATTGCAAAAAATAACATAATAATTTTGGCATCGGTCCACAACATATAAATATTATAAACATTTTGCGAACGCGATTGCATTTCGGAAACAATTAGTTTTTACGTTTTGTATATATATTTTTTGTGTATTTAGTTAAAATGGATAACAATGTTATTGACATAATGTATTATTTAAAACAATTTAACAGGGTATTATTACTACCTATATTATTTCTTAGGGGGTGGTCCCACTGCAGTCGTAGCCGACCGCCACTATTACCAATCAGTGGATAAATTCAACGGCTTTAGCGCCAGATAGCGCTATGTGTACTGAACAATGTGCTAAGCTAAACTTGACGTCATGACTGCTCCAGAATTTTGGTAGAGTTCAATTACGCTTAGAATGGTCCCGATACGTCATCATTAACGTCAATCATCAAAAGGTAAGAATTGCCTGCCGACTCTCAGCCGCCTCGACACATCGTTCTCCACAACAAACGCCTGACTGCCGAGTTGATACCGCTGTGAGTGTCATCGTCGAGTCGGCAACCCTCTCGGCTGCCGAGTCAGTGCATACCGCTGTGTGTGTCATCGCTCTAAGACCTGTGTTGAAATCAGTTGTGTAATATATAATTTTGTGTAACTGCAAACATTAAATAATAAGAAAAACATTTGATTACAAAATATAACCTGCGATGTCAATTAATGTCATAAAAATTTAGTTCTGTGAGCTTGCGACAATCAGACGGACGGAACACTAAAAACGATTAAGCTCTATATTTATTAGCGCTAAAATAACTATCGCCATGTCAATGTCGTAACTTACGCAATACAATATAGTGAATAGACATGACGCAACAGTTGATTGAATCTTGTCAAAACACTGTCCAAATTCTGTGTTTATACCAGAGGTCACCAATTCTTTTTGTGAATTGTGCCAATCTGGAAAATACTATCGGATAGATAGGTACTGCATATAAAAAAAAAAAGTAGGCAAGGGGGAATCCAGCCCCCCCCCTCTTAACTAGAAAAATTACGATAAGATGAGAAAATGGGAAACTTGCAGGAGTGAAGAAATATATTTGTTTACGTTAAACTTCAAAGTGAAGCAATAAATCGGTCCTTTTCAGAGTCATAAATGTGCACAATCCGAGCGCGCACCTCCCCCCGGTGCACTTCGGGTAACACTAATGTCACCGGTGTCAAGTACAAGCCTCTTGCTTTTTTTAGGTTAGGCTTTTTAGGTTAGGTTTTGCGAACTTCCCATTCGCCCCCAAATAAATCCTGGTTCAGCTCTTGTAAGTAGGTAGATGCATATTTTCAGTTCGTAATAACGTGCCAACTTAGGGTTTTTCATGAATTTATAAGGCCTATTAAAGGGACCCATAAGGCATTTTCAGGGGACGAAATTTGTTAGGGGATTTTATTGCCGGTTATATTCGAACGTCTAGTAGTTATTGCGATTTACAGCTAAATTGGGAGAATTTAGACATTTAGAAAAAATTAGCAACATTTCTGCAAGAAGTCCACCAACTAAAAGCTTATTTTTGCGCCCTTCAACTGCCACATCCCTCAGGGGAAACATTGGAACGTAGTTGCATTCCAATGTTTTGTGGGAATTAGCGCTCCCAGAGACCCGAGCTCGTACCAGTCGGTTTGTGTATGCCGGCGCGGATTCTAATACACAAATGGAGTATTTATTGTGTTGAAGACGCTAATGACCTGAGTTGTCGACACGTCTATAATTTACAATAAATTAAATAATTCAACTTTTACAGTAAAATTGCCTCATCGTAGTTATGCCACTGTTATTTTGAAATCATTTGCTGTACGCGCGATGTAATAATTCAGTTTCGTGCCACAGATTGGCCACCGCTGGTTTGAACTAGACGTAAGGACTTACTGCATTGATGACTACTTACGTAATGTCATTTTTATTCAAAGCACTGAGCAGGTTCAGTTTATTAGTTCTAGTTTTCGAAAGTCGTTGCAATGTAGTGAATAATATGCATAGTTTTCTTCAGAGTTATAAAAAACAGTGTCAATTTATTATGAACTGTCTACCACGGTACATAGGTCAGATCGTTACGGTCACTTGTAACCGGTAACATATAAGTTTCACTTCAATCGCGCGTGAAGGCTGCACGCACATATTTTTTTATTTTGTGATAATAATGATTTGTGTTTAATGATTGATGAAGTTTGAGAAAATGCACGGAATAACGCGGGAAATGTTTTTCAATAGTCATCGCGACCGAATAATAATATACCTAGGTATTCGTAATTTGGCAACTTTTTTCGCAATTTTCAGAAATGTACGGGATTCGACCTTCGTGGCAAGTACCAAATTAATTTATACTATGTTTTAATTTTTAACTAATTATTCAAATTTTATCAATATAGATAGGTACCTAACCTACAAATGAAATTATAGCTTTGTCTGCAATTTTTTTTACGAAATTTGGACTTAGATGGGAAGTCTGTATAGGACTGCCTAGTATAGCACTGAATATTTTCAAAATTCTTTGTCCTGTCTGTTTGCTTCCGGGTTAAAGCAATAGAATACAAATTTGAAAGATTATAGTATTGCCGTGTTTTCTTGATTCTTAAGGCAAGGAAGATTTTGCTTTTCGAAACTTCACATCAAAAACTACTGTACACGATTTTGATGGAACTTTCACTATGGTACCTATATGTGTTATCCGTCAACTTTTAGAAAACACCTTAACATTTCTCAAATTAGAATCTGAGAACTGGGGCTTGTAATAAAGATGCCATGGAAGCGCCAACGACATCACTAGCCTATAGGTTATCCTGTCTTAGTTTTTATCGAAAAGCCTGTATCGAATCGGCTACGGTCGAACTGTGACCACTTACCCGGATTATATTGAATGATAGCATTTGATAGTACATATAATTATTTAACGACAAAGTTGCTGATTTTGCGGTTATTACATAATTTAGTTGTACCGTCGCCATTTATTAGAAAAATAATTGTTAAAAAGAAAAGAAAAAACATAGGTAGGTATATAAAAATGTTGGTTTTTTTGACAAAACCGACATTTCTAATTTTCGGAAAAATAATTAGGTGACAAACATGCAATCACTTTGCCAGATTTAAAACTACTGTCTGTCGTCACGAGATTTAGTTTTTTTCTTCTTAATTTTATTCAGTTGGTAGGTACCTGCATGTATAAGGACCAGCGCACACATGCTACCTTTTTGTATCGAAAACGCGCGATTTAGCAACTGCATCGCGATTTGACGATTACTCAGCAAATTTCTCGCTCGATAGCGCGATTTGGAAACAGCATGCGCTCGGCTTAGCGATCAATGCGTTTTTCGAAATGTGTTCGACAATCGCGCGTTCGTGACACATCAGTATTTCATCGAATAGCTTGTGGCAGTACGCTATTGGTAGCTGCATTGGGGTTAATTTTCAGGGGCAAAATAGAAAATTAAAAAAAAACATTTTTCAAGTGCATCATGTGACGTATCAAATGAAACGACTTGTTATGAGAAATACAAATATATATCTTTTATTATTTTAAAATCCATAGTTTGAAAGATATAGGAAAATAGTCTTTCTAAAAATAAGTAAATTTCAAAAGCAAAAATGTATCAATATTTTGTTCAATCCTTAAAAAATTAAAAAAAGCATTTTTTTGAAGCTGTCAACATATTTTAGCGAAAACCTTTGACTGACAAATCCTTTCATTAGAACACTAAGAAAACAATAACCTGAAAACAGTCATAACTGTTTTTAAATAAACTGTTCTTAATAACTTTTTTGAAAAGAATAAAATTACAAAACTCACGAAAATGTAAATCTTATGTAAATAAGATGTCTTAATAGTAATTTACATTGTATGTTTTTTGTTTAATATATTCAAGAAATCCGGTAAACGATTAGTACTTTAATAATAACCGAAGGATACAAAAAATCGAGAAGATGAGAAAAGGGTAGTTTGGTGATTAAACTAATCGCTGATTGGTTCAGACCACCCGTGGTTAAAAACCACGTATGACGTACGTTATGCAACTTGAAATCAACGTCTTCTTCTTTTTTTGTCAAAAATAATAGTCGTAATAATAAAACTGATTGTTGATATTTAATTTTATGGTCACCCTTCCTGTCTAAATAAGGTAACCGGTGCAGTTTTTGTTACTTCTAAAGTCTACCAAAAACATAAATGTGAAAAAATGGGCCAAGTTCTTTTTAACACGCTTATATTAGTTCCACCTGTATGTATGTATGTATACTGTAAGTAAGTAACGGATTCTTTGAACGCGATTTTCACCCACTTCAAAACTTCAGATTGATCTGAAACTTTGCACACTTATCAAGGACCGATGACAATACAATAATTCAATAAGTTTGTCCCATTGTCTTGGCCAGGATCTCCAGGACTAAAAAGCAAAAATAAATTATAATTAAAAAAAAAACTAAAAAACACAGTTTAATGGTAAACTGAACTAAAAAGTAAAAAATAATTTTTATTGTAAAAAAGAGTGGGGTGCTTTGTACCATATTTTCATACTTTATAACAACTGATATCGAGCACCCCACGCTTTTTTACAATAAAAATTATTTTTTACTTTTTAGTTCAGTTTACCATTAAAGCGTGTTTTTTAGTTGATTGATTCATTTATTGTTATCGGGGATGCATATGTGTACCAAATTTTAAATCGATCGGATACGTGGAAGTCGTTAAAAATTGACTTGCAAGATTTGACCTAGCCAAACAAACTAACATACAAACATTGCAATAAAAGCTTGTAAAAAACATTTGTGTCAAGAAATGTATCATTTACCCAACAGTTCGGCTTCTCTGTGCCGGCGTCTAAAACAACCCTTTTAAATAATAATTTAAGGGTTGTTAACATTGAAACTCGGTGCTTCTTCTGAATTTAATTTCAGGTGAATATTAACTTATTAGTGTATCAATCAAGTTTATAGCGCTGTATGAATTGGATCTGTTTAATTTCTATGCGGTGGGTCTCATATTTCTCTGAAAACAAACACCGAAATGCGTGATTTACTGAGATCATAAAATAATAGAGCAGTCTGGGAAAAATACATTTTGCTGTACCTACCTTATTATTTTTTTCTGAGAATAGAGTACTTACCTATTATTCAACTATTTGATGAGTTTTGAATAGTTTGGCACCGCTTCTCAATTTTCATGTTTCAATATTTTCTATTTCTTCAGTCTTCCTCCTGTAGACGTTTGCTTTTTTCGTCTTTTTTACGTCGCAGGGACGTAGCCAGCATTTTTGTTTTGCATGGGCCAGGGCTGGGCCACACTGATGTAACCGAGAATATCCCATATCTCAAAAACTACACAACAGATGTTATTCAAACCAATTCTCGTTGGAAGTGTTTTTTAAGTTCTACCACCTTACAATTTTTCAGAGTTTTCTACCCCATAGTTGAAAAGTTAGAGGGTAGGACACACTATTTGGTTTTTACGACTTTAAAAGCGCATAATCTCAGCAAATTGACTTAAATAAAAAAGTCATTTTGAAACTTCTATATCATTTTTCAAGACTTATCTAACCATACCCCACACACTTAATATGTGCACTGGATTTTTTTTATCCCTCAGTTACATGTATAATGGACTATAGAGTGCCACTCCTAATTTTTTTTCATAATTTCACTACCTACACCAGGGGTTCCCAAACTTTTTTGATCATGACCCTAATTTAAAACTGCAAAAGCATTTGCGACTCTTAAAATTTTTTTCCCCACAATGTACAAAATAGTCTATAAAAAAGATTTTTCAGTAAAAAAATGCAGCAATTCAAATTTAAGGCGTTCATAGAAGACACCTATACCTTTCAAATTTCATCTATATAATGCCAATAGTCTCCGAGTAAAATGGCTGTGACATACGGACAGACAGACGGACAGGACGAAATTATAAGGGTTCCGTTTTTTGCCATTTGGCTACGGAACCCTAAAAATATCTTTGTAATTCCAACAATCTTAGGTGATCAAGCAGGTGGACCTGGGCGCCAAATTTAGGGCCCTCCATTTTTATGGTTAAAAAAATTTCAAACTCTCTCTCGACTGTCAATTTTCTTAAAACTTAAACATCTTGTTTATAAAATTCATTAACTTTATAGGAGAACGGAAAAGACGACAAAAAAATTTAGCAAAATATAAAAATTGTTATTCTTTTGCCTTGTATCCCGTTCTCCTAAAGCGGATAATATTCTAAAGCGAATGTGGAATGGACAGCCGGTATAACTAATGTGTAAGACAGGAACAGGAAGTGCAGAAACCTCTCACAAGTTCGACACCGTCATTACCTGCTATTATTATAGTTGACGTCATTTGTTCGTTATTGTGTTTTGTTTCTCTCGCCGAATCAGGAAACGTGTCCGCTTTCTCAAAAACAAGGGATGTTGCAGTGAAGGTAGTACTGTAATACTTTGTATTTGAGATTTAAAAAAACTTTTTAACAAAAATAAAACCTCCTTCAAAAAGGCACTAAAAAGAGGAAAATAATGAAATTTTGAGGTCTGTGCCAATTAAAATATGAAGTTGGTTAAAAAGAAGATATTAATCACTATACTATACTTTTTAACCGACTTCATATTTTAATTGGCAGTTGGCACAGACCTCAAAATTTCATTATTTTCCTCTTTTTAGTGCCTTTTTGAAGGAGGTTTTTTTTTTGTTAAAAAGTTTTTTATTTTTTACTTTTTAGTGTCAAAAAAAGTAACATTTACCTTAAAGAATCACACGCCGTTACTTAGTTTTATTAAAATCAGCCGAACTACTGAACCGATTTTGATGAAATTTCTATGGGACCAATCTGAAAGTATATCCTTTCAAATAAAAAAAAATTCAAAATCGGTTATAAACGACGAAGTTATCCGCGAACATACATAAAACATAACCACATAAAAAATATATACGGTCGAATTAAGAAACCTCCTTTTTTTGAAATCGGTTAAAAATAGAATAGCGTATAAATGGATCAAATTAAATTGCAATACTAATGGCCGGTTTATCGTACATTATAATCACGATGTTTTTTAATCACACCGTTAAATGACGTGTTGCTATGGTAACGAAACGCAGCAACCAATAAACTCGTAGCTGTCAAAATTTAAAAGTGTGGTTAAAATGTACGTTAAACCGGTCATAAAGATTGCATTTGCATTTATTTTGCTAATGTTTCGGATTTTTTTTTTTTTGAAGTGAAACTTCTAATGCAGCGCCACTGTCTCGACGATTTGAAACGAAAATAATACTAATAATAATAATGCGTTTAACGTCCGTTTCTCGACATTATGTCATAACAGACGCCATTACTATTTTCCATTTTACCACTTCCCATTGTTTTCTACATTTTTAAACTTCAACTTTTTTTTATTATTAGCAGTGTTCGAATTGAGGAATTATAGGAAATTAGGATAAGGTAGGCAATTTTGGGAGCATAGGAGTTTGATAGGTAATTGGCAATGGCCTTGAATAAGAAACCATCTCGATATTCATCTGGAATTATTGAGGGAAACCATGGGAAACCTCAAACAAGATGACCGGTACAGGAATTACCGTTTCTCGACGTGAGGCAGTAAGAAAAAGTCCTAGTCACATCTGCCCCCGTCGGGATTCGAACCCAGTACCTTCCTAATGCGAGTCTAGTGCTGTACCACTAAGCTACATCGCTGTGTTTTAAGAGAGTAGTAATGAATATTCCGTTAAACCCCACACATTTTTGAACGCCAATCGACTCCACTTTAAATTTCGCGCTCAAATTAGGATCGCCTACTTCTGTAGTCTGTGCTACGCAAAAAAATCTGAATAAAAACGAGGTAGTTGCTTTGCTGTCACCAAAGGCCGTGCAGCTCTGTAAAATTGTACATAATGTGAACTTCCTTTTCTAGTTATAAAATATCATTTTGAAGTCAGCTTACTGGAATAAATATTAAAATAGGACTAATTATAACTACCGTGAAATATATTTTTTTACAGGAAAATAGTTTTCGAATATTTACTTTGTTTATATGGGAATTCTCTTCTACAACCATTTTTATGGTCGAACTTAAAAGATGGAAACAAGATCAAATGATAGCATGCAGTCGAAGGCATACCTACATAATATGTACAAGTTGAACAGAAATATCTGATACCTTCGACTACATGTTATTATTTGATCTTGTTTCCATCTTTTAAGTTCAATTTTTACGCAGTCGGGTTTTTTGTTTTTTTTTAAATAGGTAATTTATTTTTTAAAGGTCGTTTTTTATTTTTATTATTCAATTTTGGCAATAATACAACAGGTGAGATTATTAGACGTAAAACGTAGGTCCTGTATGCATGTGCTATAAGTTTTACTTGGAGGGCTTCGATTATTTTGCGAAAATTAAACACGTCGCAGAAGCATGAGCAAGTATTATGTTTCGTCTGAGAGATTAAAGATATTGTCTCAGACACCACACAAATAACATACTAAAAAGTACAATCACCTAAATCTATACTAATATTATAAAGCTGAAGAGTTTGTTTGTTTGTTTGGTTGGTTGAACGCGCTGATCTCAGGAACTACTGGTTCGAATTGAAAAATTATTTTTGTTTTGGATAATTTATCGAGGAAGGCTATACGCTATATAATACGCTACGACCAATAGGAGCGGAGCATCAATGAAAAATGTTGCAAAAACGGGAAAAATTAGTCCTTTTGAGAGCTTCCGTTGCGTGCGCTGCGTAAACAGTTAAAGTTACGCAAAAATCATGTATGACGGAATTGTTCCCGGAAGGTTTATATATATAGCAAACTAGCGTAGCGAGTGAGTAATGTAATTCCTAAACCACGCAACGGATTTTGATGCGGTTTTTACCATCAGTTAGATAATTTTTCACGGAAGGTTTATATATTATATAGCGAACGAGCGAGTGAGTAGTGTATTTATAATATTCAAGCGAACGAGCGAAGCGAGTGAGTAGTGTATTGCACTCGGGCGAAGCCGGACGGGGCCGCTAGTAATACATATAATTAAACAGGTAGCATATCCCATTCCCTGATGTGTGAAAAACACTATAATGAAATTCCGATGATCTGAACAAAATCAGTTTAGTAGTTTTTGAGTTAACCCGAAACAAAAAACTGACATCCCCGCGCATCCGCCCCTGCTTCTAAATATAATGTTAAAAGTTGTTATAACAAATTTTTATTCTTGTTTTCTTAAAGCACCAATTAGCGCTGCAAGCCGACTATGAAAACCATAAACCAACTAAAAAAAGATCGTGTGTCGTGGGACACCCGACAGAAGCTATAAATCGAATTTATTTGCATATAAAAGCTATATAGAAACTATACGCCGCGTTCGTGACGTTTTTTTTTTGTATTTTTTTTTGTAAAGGACATTACATTTTAACCATTGGTTATAAAGGTTACAAAAAGCGAGTGATTTTCAAGAAGCTGTAGCGCGCTTACCATTAGTACCACAGAAAAGTTGTAGGAATGAAAATTGTAGGAAATATAATCCTCTTTAAAACATTACATAGTGGAAGAATTGCTTAAGTCGATCGTTTCTGAGATATTTGAAAAAAGTAATAAAGGAGACCTTTAGAGACCCCCCCCCCACCTTAGCTCCACTCCCACCCATCAGGACTTTTAGTATGTTGTTAAGGACACCTTCCCCTACAACTGTGCCAAAATTGGCTTCTACATGAATTATTTCCGCTATTTGGCCTTCATTGCTTGAACTATATGCCAAACGTGCGTTAAGAAATAGCTTCAAAACCAACAACAAATTGGTAGATGACGTCACACTTCTACGATTAACAGAGAAATTTGATACTTGTGAAATTATAGTTTTAACAGTTCATCCGAAGTCGAAATTACAAACATCAAATGTTATATAGGTCATTGGTTTCTAGTCTGTTACAACTTATTTAATATGTAACTTAATGTAAATTGATCTGTTTCCACCTAGTTTAGTTTTTTTCTTTTACGCCACTGACTCAATTTGTAATTTTTGATGGAAACCGTCGCGGGTATTTTTAGAAATTCGTTGTTACGATTTTTGTTCCGCATATACATAAATTAATTTTATAAAAAAACTTTTTAACAAAAAAAAAAAAAAAACTTTCAAAAAGGCACTAAAAAGAGGAAAATAATGAAATTTTGAGGTCTGTGCCAATTAAAA
Source organism: Mongoloraphidia duomilia (assembly GCA_039654895.1). Taxonomy (NCBI): domain Eukaryota; kingdom Metazoa; phylum Arthropoda; class Insecta; order Raphidioptera; family Raphidiidae; genus Mongoloraphidia; species Mongoloraphidia duomilia. The sequence continues at coordinate 48,871,648 of CM077519.1, read as the reverse complement.
TATGAAGTTGGTTAAAAAGAAGATATTAATCACAATACTATACTTTTTAACCGACTTCATATTTTAATTGGCACAGACCTCAAAATTTCATTATTTTTCCTCTTTTTAGTGCCTTTTTGAAGGAGATTTTTTTTTGTTAAAAAGTTTTTTATTTTTTACTTTTTAGTGCCAAAAAGTAACATTTACCTTAAAGAATCACACGCCGTTACTTACTTTTATTAAAATCAGCCCAACTACTGAACCGATTTTGATGAAATTTCTATAGGACCAATCTGAAAGTATATCCTTTCAAATAAAAAAAAATTCAAAATCGGTTATAAACGACGAAGTTATCCGCGAACACAGATAAAACATAACCACATAAAAAATATATACGGTCGAATTGAGAAACCTCTTTTTTTTAGAAGTCGGTTAAAAACGTTTCCATGGCTTAAAATGTATCATGGTTTAAAAATTTGCTACATAGCATCATTTTAGACATAAAAACTACCAATCAGCGAAACATTTCGCAGTTAACTCCATTTTTTGTATACGTACCTTTGTTTTAAAAAACGGTGTCGCTTATGACCTCTGTTGTCGAGCGTCTATAATACACATAAAAAACGGTTTAAAAAGTCCCCATCGATATCGTACCGGCGTTGCCAGATAGGTATTTGTGGTCACGAAAAACGGTTTTTTGCGTATTTCTCGGTTTCGATCCATTTTCAGTAAAAAAATTATAATTATCAATCTTGTAGAGAACAAAACTCTCCACAACTTTTGTGTAAACATATTTTGTGTACGATTCATAGTTTTACTTATTTTATGTACCCGCGACTTCTCCCGTCGATTTGGACATAACGGAATTATACTGCTTCCCGATGGTTAACATAATAATTTTTACCTTTATTTTAAGTTGAACTTTAAGCTAACGATTAATAATAATATTGAAATTAATGCGACCAAATTCGCAAAAAAACAATTTTCGTGACCTTGAACCTCCAGTACCTATCTGTCAACGCCGGCACGATATCAATGGGGACTTAATTAATATGTTTTTTGAAACATCATAACGAGGTGTATACAAAAATTGAACTAATTGTGAATTATTTCGGACTTCACAGTGGAAATCTAAAATGACTGGGCTAACAGAGCTCTGTAATAAATGAGAAACGGTTCCTTACTGATATAATATTTTAAACTTGAAATAAAATTAAAGTTATGCTTTGAAGTCGTGGAAATTTTCTGGATTCAGTGAATACAAGTCAAAAATCTTCCCCATATTGGAAACTCATTTCTGTATCGTTGTTCCAGCAACGATTTCAAAATTATTTCCAAAAGCTTTTTGAGTTTTAATTAATTAATCAAAGGAAATTATTACACACAAAAAATAAACAGAGGATCTTTTGGTAAAAACATTTTGGCTAATTTTAAGTGTCCATATTCAATGTGCAATATACCTACTTAATTGTATGTAATTTCATATATTGCGTAATTAATATTTCGTAGAAATAGTGATGGTTCCACCTGCAGAAAGACAATTGCCGAATAATCATTAACGACTGAATAACTATTTATGCATCGACATAAGGCGTAAGGTTAGAGATTCTGTATCCATATCTGTTTAACAAATTAAGACCTCGGTCTTTTTGAAATGAAACTTCTATAGCTTAAATTAGATTGTAGATCAGCGTTTCTCAACCTTTGGGTCGCGTTAAATTTTTAATGGGTCGTGAAGAACAGGTAAAATACCGAAATAAAAATATAATTATCTTACGTGAAAAGAAAACACTTCGGAAATTAACAAATGAGTTGTTAAATATTAAAAAAAAATACTTCTAAATTATAAATTGTTAGTCCATTGTACCATAAATTGATCCGTACATACAGTATCATGCTGACGTTATACTACCTTTTTTATTGATGTGAAACATTTTATGTCGGGCTGTGAACAGCCGCGTGAGGGGAAATATGCAACGAAATGTTTGGTCCGCTCCTTCGCTGCTGTTCTCCCCACCACTGCGGCACTCTCTCTCTCTCTATCTCTCTCTCTCTCGGCTTCCGCGCGCTCGGGCAACCGCGTGTGTTACAGTGCAGTATATAGGATTACGTCAGCATAACAGTTAGTTGCTGCTTTTGAAAAAATATATACTAAGTACTACATAGAGAATATCAGCGAGTTCAATAACGTTTTCTTTGATGTTTCACATCTGTCGGGGGTCCCGAGACCCACACCCTTTTTTTATATCATAAAATAAACAATTGGGTCGCAGTACGACTTCAAAAAAATATGTTGGGTCGCGCGTCAAAAAGGGTGAGAAACGCTGTTGTAGATTATAGACGCTCACTAACTGAGGTCATCATCGTCTAGAAACTTCTATAACGAGGGTAAGTTCATCACGTGACGAAGAAGCGACACGGTAGAGATAGATAGATTGTGAAAGAAAGAGAACAACTGATGCACTATTTATGAACTACACAACGCTTTAATTGTTTGGCGCTGTCATCTATGGTTGGTTAAGCAAAGTAGTCAAGATGTTTCACTTCCACAATTTGGTCTATAGAAAACGTTTTTTTAGAAACCACACGTAAGTTGGGGGTGGTTCTTCGCGGAAAAGGGGGTGTTTCAGTGATCGGAGTGTTAATTTGTGATCCCAACGAGAGTTCATATCCAAAATTTCAAAAGATTATAAATTATTTCTCCCGTAAAAGTTTGTATGCGCACTTTTTCTCAAAAAAGTTAAAGTTACGGAAAATTTGTATGGAATATTTTTCGTGTGAAATTTAATTTAATTTCATATAAAACATTTTCTAATTGCAATCGTTTTTCAGTCATTTTGAAAAAAGACTGTTTTCGCGTCTTTTGCCGTCTGATTTTCACTTGTTCGACTCTGCAGATTTACCCACGGATGTTTCTCACTGCTTTAAAATTACAGGTTGGATTTACTTTTTCCGAAAGAAAATTCTAGTTTTCCTGGGTTATATATAATTAATATTACCGTTAATCTGAGACCTTCTAATGAAAAACCTCGAACAAACCTCCCCTTTAATGTTTTGGTATTTGTCAATTTCCAAAATTTAAGATAGTGAGTCATGCGTTGTTCGTAACAAGATTAATGAAAATGAAACAATGTAAGCATACGCGTCCCAACTGTTCCGCTTATAGAAATAGTAAAATATAAGTGCATGACTCACTATCTTAAATTTTGGAATTTGACTACATATTTAAAGATCGTTTTTGAACGGAGTCAAAAAATTAACAAAGATACAGAATATTTGTAACGACGATTTCGGTTGATTATGTGCGGCGGCGAACCTGCGTCGGCCATGTTCGCCATCTGTTCCCAAACCAGAGCCACCCTCGATTTGATTCAGTTTTCATTCGATGTATCGTAGGTGGCTGTTTGTACCTAGTCGTTCGCATTGTTACAAACCGCCATATGGGCCACTGTGCACGTGTGCTGGAATTGTTAAAACCAATATTATATTATATACACACGTGAAAATTTCTCCAACTGAGGCGCCCTCCCCCCTCCCAACCTCGTGGTTCATTCTGACGGTTATCTCGCCTGATACACTTGCATGACCTTCATAATCAGTTTGTGTCCCCACGACACTTTTTTTTCATAGTTTAATGATAATAACAGCTAAGGTTAGTTGGACCTAGTACCAATTCATATTTTCAATTCATTATTTTTTTTTAATAATAAATTGAAAATCCAATTGACACTTTGACCAGCTCTCGGGCTAGAACCCGGAAACTGGGAACTTGTAATAGAGGACAAGACTTCACTCAACTCGTGTCTTGAAATATCAAGACTTCACTAAGTCTAAGTCTAGATTAACAAACTCTTGTCTTGTCTAATATCAAAACTCTAGATTATTTTCAAGAGTCTAGATTAGTAGTAGTAGGTAAAGTAAACCTTTACATACTACTACTTAGTTTATCTAGACTCTTGAAAATTGTCTAGAATTGGCAAGAGTCTTGATCTAGATAAAGCAAGTCTTGTCTTGTCTTGAAAATTTCTAGTCTTGTCTTGAAAATCTAGACAAGACAAGACAAGAGTCTAGAAAGTCTAGATCTAGAGGGCAACACTAATTATGTGAATCTAAATACTTGAACAACATTCAAATCTGCAAATAATGAAATTATTACAGTTGAAATGATTTAGCAATATTCGGAAGAGTTGTGGCAGTAAACGGAAGTGGCCATTTGCTATTATAATGACCGCACGCGCCTGGCGCACGCATCGTTCCTCAACTCGAGGAAGGGAAATGTGTAATCAACCTGTAAAAACACATCGACAGTTGGTGAGCGTGTACTACACCATGTCCTTTCAAAAACAAAACACTCCACAATGCACATATCTCTACAGCCTCATAAACTGTAAAATATTATTTTGATTTTCGATATTTCTTTAGCTTTTATCATTCAAAATTCACAGTGCCGGATTTAAATTTAATGAAGCCCTATATTCAAAATTTCCACCAGAAGGGCCTCATAAAACACAAGCCGTTTTCTGTCGATTTACGATTTTTGCTTTGTGAATTGAAGTTTTTTGTCCACAGCTTATGTCAACACTTTTTTATGTTTATTATTATTGTATATACTATTTATAAAGAAACTAATTTGATGGCTCCTTTTTAACAAGCTTGTTGAATTGGGTTTCATCGGAACTGTTCGGGGAAGTCCAAAGCGAGCAGTGAATCGGGTTTCATCTAACCGCTCGGGAAATCCGAACGCAAGCACCAAATGTTAAATGTTGTACGAAAATTTGATATTTATCGAACACCCCTTCTTACTAGAGCACTCCGCGTCAAGGGTTTCCATTTTTAGTCGAAAAGTACTATCTTGAACAAATTACTTTTCCAAATTTTTAGACACATTTAGTTAGCCCATGGATAGGTCATAATCCCTGCATGGGAGTTCAATATTTATTGAACAGCCTTCTTACTAGAGCACTCAGCGTCAAGTGTTTCCATTTTTAGTCAAAAGGTACTATTTTGATAAAATTGCTTATTTAGAATAGCCGCTTCGGATTTTCCTAATTTTTTTGACGAAGTTAGATTAGTCTATCAAATAGGTCTATAACCTCGATGTGAAAGTTAAATATTTATTGAACAATCATACTAGAACATATCGCGTGAAGAGTTTATATTTGTTCTATTTTCAAAAAAAAAAATGAATTTTCGAAAAACTGCAATTTTAATTGACCTCCGCTATAGCTAAATTTAATTTTTCATAGATAAGAGTAGGTTCTATCGCATTAGTATTGTTTTCATTCGATTCAGCATCCAAAAAAACGATAACGACGTCCCACTTGACCAAATGATGCAAATTTGGTATAGCGGTGTGCCCCCCCAAAAAACACTTTTCCCCACCTTGTATTTTTATGGACTCTTCGGATTTTTGATTTTTATGCCAAAAGAGACTTATAACCATTATTTCATGAGTGGAGGAATTTTTTCACTTTTCAGCCCTTTTTTTACCTCGAGGTACTAACATGGCGTTGCTATGGTTCCACTATTATACAAATCCCCAGTTCCCGGGTTCTAGCCCGAGAGCTGGTGAAAGTGTGAAATGGATTTTCAATTTATTATTAAAAAAAAATAATGAATTGAAAATATGAATTGGTGCTAGGCCCAAATAACCTTACCTGTTGGTGGTCTTTAAAACACAATTTTTTCGAGGTACTAACCTACTAATAATAAAAAAATAATTACAATTTTTTAGGTTATTTCTAAGATATTTTTACAAATATTCACTTCGGTAGAATATTATTTCAATAGTAAATACTGTGACAAGAAGCTTACATTTTAATCCTTTAAAAGCATTCTACACGAATTTTTCAGAAGTTTTATCAACAATCATAAATTAAATAGCTATAGTCTATAGAACATGATATTTATTAAGAATCCAGTAAAAATAATGTTACTTCAAATCGATACTTTAAATGCCTCTGAACACAAAATATATCTTATCTATAAAATTGATCAAACAACAAAACATCACATAAAAATATAACGCGCTGACAAGTTTGTTAAATGCATCCTGTATAAGCCCTAGATGACAAGCTTCGATATAATGAATTACAACTGATCCTTAGGATGGTCCTTGTAAACTCTGCAGAAATGAGACAGAAATACAGCATTTTATTAAATAACTATACGGTTATCTCATTCGTTGACACTTAACCTAAGCTTTACAACCCTTCGGTTAAAAACTGTTCACCGTAAAGATATTATTCTTATTAAAAGAGGATAACTAGATATGACGGTAGTGTAGGATAATAAACTATCCTTTTTTTTGTACGGTCACTTTTTTTTGGCAGAGCATTTCCAAAAATTTATTAACATAACAATACAGACGTTATAAGGAGATAAGCCTATGTTATGGGCAGGTGTTAATGCCTTTGATGGCCAGGAGTCAAAGGATGCATATAATTAATAAACCATAAACATTTGATACTTTTTGTGTGAATGCGATACTAAAGTGATACTTTCGATTTCGTTTTTAACACTTTGTATCGGGATTTATTTGTGACCGATTAAAATCTGACGGAAATGTGAGAAAATTTATTTTTAAATGCAACCATCGGAAATTGGAAACTTTAAACGTAGTTTGCACGATTTTTATCTCAACCTTTTGCGTTATCTTTTAGAAGATTTAGTACGTTGATACAGATTTATGCTGTGCTGCAGAAAGCATTGTCAGAAAATCTGATTTGACAATGACCATTGACCTCAGATTGACCACACATATTTCTCCGTATTATATAGTTCAGTCATTATATTATAGCGAAAAAATCATGAAAACTTCTAAAACCACCATAACAGCTCCAATTTTGATGAATTTTTTTTTAAATATTTGTTACATGGCTTTATTTGAAATCAGAAACATTCCAGCCAGTGGACTCAAAATTTTCATTTTACAATAATTACAATTACAAATTGTCTTACCTATACAGGGTGTCCACGGCGACGTTGGCTAACATGGGTATATCTTTGTTATTAGTGGAGATAGAAAGTCGGTTAAATGGGCAAAGTAGTGCGAAACTATGTGCTCATTAACGTCCCGTCGAAAAAACAATTGAATTTTGACACACTGTGGATTTATTTAGAAAATAGTGAAAATTGCCGATTTTGAAAACTGGCCATAACTTTTTTATTTATGAAGATATCTGAAAATTTCTTTAACCATTTTGTGATAACTTTTTAAAATCTTTCCAGTGGCGTAGGTTTAATTTATTTATATTTATATTCACTACATAATCAGCTATTGATATTGATCAGCCAGCCGGCATACACAAACCGATTGGTACGAACTCGGGTCCCTGGGAGCGCTAATTCCCAAAGAACTTTGGAATGCAATTTGCGATAGCAACCACATTCCAATGTCCCTCCGTGGGGGAGTAAGTTAGCCCAAGTAACTAAGACTATAATATTATATTAATTTAAACAATATGTGACGGCACTTACAGCTGTGCTGACATCAAAAGTGCTTTACTAAAATATATTTAACTTTACTAAAATATATAAGAATGTAAGAACAGTTAAATGCTTACGAACTAAGCATTAAGCTAATATAAGAAGCTACAAAACTAATAGATGACTTGTCAGCACCATTGTATGATTTTATTGTGAATTTAATTAAAATTAGAATGAAAAAATAACGCAGCATAAACTTCACGCTTTTAAATAAATAATAAGATATTTCATCGACTGCGTTTATTTTTAAAAAATATAAAAAATTAACTAAACAATAAAAATGTAATTGAAAACAATATAAAAATCATCAAAACAATGAAAGACAAAACAGAAAACAATATCGCACCAATAAAACTAACAAAAGACTGTCTGACCATTGAAAATTAAAGTGTGGCAGTTGTTTGACTGCCGCAATAGGCCCCGTGCTGCGCGACTAATTTCTCACACTGGACTTTTGGATAAACAGTAGAAGATCGTAAATGGGTATTAGACATCTATGATCAGACAAATTAGAAATCGGTAATTAACTAAAAACGTTAATAGGGTCCCAGACAAAAAGAGGAGTTCGTTTGAAAATTTACGAAGCAAGTCGACACTGTACTACGGGTACGTGGAAAGTAACGGCTGTCATAAAGAAAAAGATACAAACCTTCGTAAACAAAAGCCTGAGAACCATTTTGGGCGTGCACTGGCCTAACATCATCTCCATAACGAAGAGCTGTGGGCAAGAACACAGCATGGAAGAACCGACGTGGAAGAAGAGAAGCCCAGCGGATTTCTAGCCAAGCGCTAGACTGGAATCCTCAGGGAATCAGGAGGATAGGACGTCCCAGTGTGACCTGGTGGCAAACTGTCGAGGCAGAGGTCTCCAAAATCATATTATACTCGAAAACATCAAAATGACAGACATAACCCCACATAAATTTTACATGAATCTGACAGATCTAATATTTGCAGGTACACCTCAAATCGAATCAGGGCCGGCGCGTCAAAATATGCCGCCTAAGGCGAATACAACTTCTGCCGCCCCCCCCCACATATTAAAAAAATTAAACAAATAAAAAACAAATGTAATTCTAATTTGTTCAGCCTCTTTTGCCAACTTTTTCTTTTTGTATGCACTCCCGGATAACTTCTTTCGTTTTAATTCGCTCATTCTGTAAATATAAATTATTTTTAGGCTAGACAATATTAAAAGTTAATATTATTGTGGTATATGACTTCTAACAAAATACAATGACATAGATACTTAAGTTCCTTTTTATAAACGCCACAACGTGAAATATATACGTACACAGACACAGTGCACGAATAAACGCTGCCTGGCTGCCTGTAATTTGTAAATACCCCCTTTACAACTTATGGTATTTGCGCCGAGCGGCTGGGCGACATCTTTTATCTAGTAGTAGAAGGTAAAACTAAGAATCGGTGAAAACTCGAACAATATAATCATTTTTAAAAAGTAGAATACCACACGAAAAATTCGCTGCTACAAAAATATGCCGCCCTAAAAATATGGCGCCGTAAGGCGATCGCCTGTCCGACCAGGCGCACGTGCCGGCCCTGAATCGAATTGTCAATAGAGTTATGAAAAATAATATGCATTTACTCGGAATGAAACAGCGAATGCAACTCGTTCCTCGGGCAGCAAACTTCACACTAGTTGCAAACTTAGTGTTTCGTCCCTTGTAATGCAATATACTATTTCCTTACAACGGGACATTGTACGATAAAAAACAGATCAGAGATAAACAAAATAAACGTAAAGATTTTGTTGAAATGTTAATATGACAGTATAACAGTAAAATAAAAACAATGTGAAATATTTAAAAAATAAAAGCATATCTGCGGACAGCATTTGTTTTATTATTAATTGCAGTAAGCATTATGAAAAATTACTTATCCATGTGAAACTGTGAGATTTTTGTGGTAGTAAACGTTCAGCCGGTATTCGCCCTTTGATCGTTTGGTTCCCTGACTGAGATGTATGCTGGTTGCCTTCACAGCCCTTCGGGAACAACCCTCGGCTGTTTACACTGTCCGACCTAAAAATCATGAAACGTCTGTTTACAACCAAAGCTTCGAGATTGCATAATATGAGATTTTAGGATCCCGTACTCAAAAGGTAAAACCATATTGTTCTCACTATTCTGGCTGTCTGTCTATATGTCTACCTGTCCGTCCGTTTGTCTCAGCATTCTAGCTCCTAAACTATATTACAATAATCTGTTAGGAGTTCGTAGTTTGGATTAAATAGCGTATCGAATAATAACTTAGACCAAATCCAAAATCTTTTTAAAAAATTGTATTAATAACGATCGTTTCGATTAACATTAATCATCTTCAGACTAAAATAATGTGAAAATTGTGAACTATATTAGGTACTACGAGACCAGTTTTCAAAATCTTTTCTTCTAAATTGTGGCATATAAAACAAATTCGACTTAAAATGCACATGTTAGAGGATTTCGTAAAATTAATTTTTATAATTTGTATGTTTTTTTCATTAATTTTTATGTTTGAAAATTTTCGACGGTGGGTTTACAAGGAAGCGGTTCTCATATTTTTCTAAAGATCACACTGACCTTGATAAATCACCCCCGTCAAAAATATACTAAATTGAATTTTTAAGATTTTTAGATATATCTGCGTTTGGGCAGTAGGTCATAATTTAAATATGTAAATGATGCGAGTTTTTATGATAACAAAAAAAAAGAATGAAAAAAACTGACACACGGGGTAAGTTAAGGGGCTGTAAATGTATTTGTTAGTAACAATGTTTAATTACCCTTATTGTAAAAATGATAGATATTAAGGTCATATTTTAATTTGTAAAATATTACATAAATTCTTTTACTTTTGTACTATACGAGTCTAGTTCACATCTTGAAAAACGTGTTAATTCTTGTTATTGCTAGTTTAAATATGTGTGATAGCTCATTTGATTCGTAATGACGTCTAGAAAAATGTGCGAAAGTTTTAAACCCGCAGATAAAAAATTGCAAAAGTTATTAACAATTAAAGACTCCAAAAAAATGGGGATCAGTTTTTTGCAAATAATTTGAAAACTATTAATATTTAAGAATTGTAACACAAATATTCTTAAAGAGGAGGAAATTTCCAAAAAAAAATGTCGACTCCCGGAATTTCATCTCTGTTATTAATAGTTTCAATTTAATGTTGAAAATAGGGTTTTTCGCGGCGAGCGCTGTGCCGTAACGTATAGCCACGAAACCGGCCGTTGGAGATAAAAAGATTTTTTACCCTATAAAATATTAATCCAAAAATCTGAAAAAATTAATATATTATCTAGACACTTGAAGGAACAATATCCCGATGGAAAAAAATTTTTTCACTCATTTTTCATAAAATGAGCCTATTGTTAATTAACTATTTTTTTAGAGTTCTTGTTTACATTCCATATCGGATAATTTTTAAACAAAAGGTTCTAAAATTATTTCGCTTCGTGGAGACCTTTTGACAACTATATTAAATCAGCTTACGGTATTTTTAATTGTTATAATCTATGAATTATGATTTATTTAAACAACAAAAAAATTTAAAATTTAAAAAAGGGGTCGAAAAATTTTTTTTTTTGATTTATCGTTGTCACTATTTTTAGATATGAAGAAGCTTTTACATAACAGCAGAATAAAATTTTTAGCGCAATTTGTTCAAATAAATTTTCTAAACAAATGGGCCAATTAAATTTTTTTGAAAATTTTTTTTTGCCATTTTGTATATTATAAAATATTATGATTTTTAAATAAAAAATTTTTTCTTACGCGAAATGAGGGTCTAGAAGACCTTACTATTCGGGAACCATTAGAACATGCTGTATTTATTTATAAAGATTTTCTGAAAATGTTGAAATTAAAATATTAGTGAGATTAGAAACCTTTCATAAAAAAAGGTGAGAAAAAAAGGTTGAAAGATAATTTGATGGCATTCACACAATGACTGGATCCCATTTATCTCCGTTATTAGTCTAACTTTGTATAAATGAGGTTATGAATTTGTATAACATTAACCTAAAACAGAAAGATTGGCTACGGTCATTTTAGCAAACGGTTTCTGTATAGCACAGTTAAAAAGGACAATAAATTAAGACTGGCCTGCAGCGGAGAGAAATATTAAAATAATATACAATACACATATCGAATAAGTTACTAAAACACGGACCACCATAGACTCACCATAGACTAAACGATTTGATATATTCATGCTGGTTTGCAAAACGCAGTCAGAAAATCTGCTTTTACAATGACGTTAAATTGTGATCATATTAAATTAAATTTTTCATTTATGTAGAACATTATACTTGTCCATTTCAAACACAAATTACGGACATTTAAAAATATTCGATAATTTTGATTTTCAAGCTAAATTTTGATCAAAATGCTTAGAAAATTACTGTTTCGAAGGGGAAATTGTAAAAAAAGATGTGAAGTACATAGCGCTACAAAATGACTAATTTATGTAGGTATAACTTATATGTTAGAAAATGACAAAAATTTATAACAGCCACTTATTGACCATACAATAAAAAACTTTTTAACAAAAAAAAAACCTCCTTCAAAAAGCCACTAAAAAGAGGAAAATAATGAAATTTTAAAGTCTGCGCCAATTTAATAAAATATGAAGTCGATTAAAAAGTATAGTATAGTGATTAATATCTTCTTTTTAACCAACTTCATATTTTATTAAATTGGCGCAGACCTCAAAATTTCATTATTTTCCTCTTTTTAGTGGCTTTTTGAAGGAGGTTTTTTTTTGTTCAAAAGTTTTTTATTTTTTACTTTTTAGTGTCAAAAAGTGACATTTAGGTACCTTAAAGGAATCACACGCCGTTTCTCACTTTTATTAAACCGACTTTCTTACGCAGTCTGATGTGTCAAAAAGTGACATTTACCTTAAGGAATCACACGTCGTTACTAACTTTTATTAAAATCAGCCGAACTACTGAACCGATTTTGATGAAATTTCTATGGGACCAATCTGAAAGTATATCCTTTCAAATAAAAAAAATTTTTTTCCAAATCGGTTTATAAATGACGGAGTTCTGAGGTAACAAACATAAAAAAAAAAATACAACCAAATACAACTAAATTGAGAACCACCTCCTTTTTTTGAAGTCGGTTAAAAAACATTAAAGAAGTGACTTGAATATAATGTGACTAATGAATGTAATATATACTTTAGACGCTAATGACCTCTGTTGTCGAGCGTCTATAATCTACTATTCAATTCAATGTAATATATAGATTTCCTTATAATAAGTGTAAGTAAACTAATTACTCACATATTGCTTTTTATTTTCAGTACTATAAAAATCAGCACAGTGCGTTCGTGGTTGTACACCATTTATTTTTGGTGAGCCATTTTTTACTTTTTTTAAATACCTATATAATAATGAAAATTATCCTATAATTCGTTGAACCCGGTTTATAATCAATTAACTGGAAAATAAATAAATATATAGTCTAGTTCGAAAATGCAAGTCAGTGAATCATGCATAGTTACTATATAACAAGCTTAATGGAGCGACTAAAACAATGAAACAATGTAGAGCATACCCGTCCCATGCATAAAAACTGTGCCGCTTATATTACATTATTAAGTATAGATTAGATTGTAGATTATAGGCGCTCAACAGCTGAAGTCATCAGCATCAATTAAATACATGACTCACTGACTATTATTTTTGAACCGTACTATAGATATCTGTAAAATTAAGTTTAAATAGATTTACACTGGTGCTAGCACAAAATTTCAGTAACTTCAAATTTATCAAATAAAAATTCTAATAAAAATATAAAATTACATAAATAAGTAATTAATATTGCTCAATGCTGAGGGCGGTCTGCATCCCTCCCATATCGCTATCTAGCAAAATCCCAAACTAAGGGCACTTTAATATGCCTCCCTCAACATCTTCACAAAAATAAGACCTTGAATAAATAACACCAAAAAATTGTCAATAGCTCTCGGTATATAAGTGATTCTCTAGTTTACAATATTTTTCTATGATGGAATATGAGACACAGTTACCGCCAAGTTAAGTTATAAATTTCCTGTGCGTCACATAAAAATTCGCCGAGAAGTGGTGCCTTGGGGGATGGCGGTACGCATTCAACGTATACTTTATTAAGTGTGAAATTTGAAGGGTTGCCCGATTTGCAGTGTGGTTCAAGCGTGGACCGTGTAGCCTGTATACAAAGACACAGCTCGTTTTCTTGAAGAAACTCTAATTTTATATGGGAAATGCATTTTAACATAATATTATACGGTATCGAATTGTTACGCAAAATTAAAATATAGATTTTTGCATGCTAAAATCTATAATATAAAAAAAACAAAAATCCTGACTGCACAAAAATTACACTAACTAAGAGGAAGAAAACAACTCGGAAAACTTAAAACTTAGACCCCTGCAGCACATGGGGACCTATTTTATCTCTTTGTTCTGTTTTTTTATGGGTTTCCACCTGCTGTGTCTAAGGTTTTAAGTTTTTCGACTTGTTTTCTTCCTTTTAGTTAGTGTAATTTTTGTGCAGGCGGGTTTTTTTGTTTTTTTTAAAGTAATGAATTTTTATTTCCTTCCTTTTAGTTATATTAAAATAATTAATTTTTATTTGACATCTAGCGTCTGTCCTATTGAATCTTCCCCCGGTGTCACTCGTGAGATTATGACGAATAAATAGACACCTAATTTGCCAAAATCCATCAAACCTATTGCGTTGACTTTTGATTTTTGCGTTCTGACCATATGGCGTCTATAGCGTCCGCCATATTAAATTTTCCTTCACTAGTGAGGTTATGGTGAATCTATATCGACACCTCATTTTTCAAAATTAATTAAACCGGCATTGGTTTTCTAAGAAAACTTGTACAGTAGACTTTGAGTCCTGAAGGTCTGTTGAGGAAGAAAACGCTGACATAACGGTGTAGACTGTAGACTGTTTAATTGTTATCTAAAAAAGTATTATCTATCATTGAAAAATCCGTGACTTCTAAAATTAAGTTCAAAACTTTGTTTTTTCTTTATCCAAAATTGTGTATTTTTATTAAAGAAATAATTTGCGAATGTATAAAAATGTATGTAGGCTGTTCTTATGTGGAGGCCTCGTGGCTTTAGCCCCTGTTAGCTTCCCCTAAATTCGCCACTGGAGGGGCCGAACCTTACAAGATACTTCTAAACAGAACCCTGTTATATTTTTTTTTTTAAATTTCTATCGACTGACTCGGCATCGGTATTCAAAATTTCAAAAATTGTTGTTTCCTGTTTAGTTTTCAAAAAAATTTATATCTGGCCGTTTTCAAGACATGGTATAAAGACGATTCCAGTAGGTATTTAAGCACTCTATAACGAATCATTCGTCTGTTTTTGTCATTAAAAACATAACCTAAAATTCCATTAGTATTACATTTTAGACACCGAAAAATGACAATGGGGGTAATATGGATACATTATTTAATCGTAAAATTGATTTAAGGTAAATGACTATATCTAGTCATTTGCGAAAAAATGTATAAAAATGTATGTAGGCTGTTCTTATGTGGAGGCCTCGTGGCTTTAGCCCCTGTTAGCTTCCCCTAAATTCGCCACTGGAGGGGCCGAACCTTACAAGATACTTCTAAACAGAACCCTGTTATATTTTTTTTTTTTAAATTTCTATCGACTGACTCGGCATCGGTATTCAAAATTTCAAAAATTGTTGTTTCCTGTTTAGTTTTCAAAAAAATTTATATCTGGCCGTTTTCAAGACATGGTATAAAGACGATTCCAGTAGGTATTTAAGCACTCTATAACGAATCATTCGTCTGTTTTTGTCATTAAAAACATAACCTAAAATTCCATTAGTATTACATTTTAGACACCGAAAAATGACAATGGGGGTAATATGGATACATTATTTAATCGTAAAATTGATTTATAGACCAGGGTCGATAATTTTTGAAACCAAAAAAAATTATAGTAGGATGAAACCCATTGGAAAAGGAAGAGAATAGAACAAAAATGAAAGGAAAAATAATTTACGGGCGATCTGAGGTCGGGAAGTGGTAGGGGGTGGGTTTTTAAGGGTAAAAAACGGTTTATCTCGATTTCCGGCAAAACTACAAGTCCTATGGAAAAAAGTTTAATCGCAAAGTTGTAGGTAATAAAAAGATCTACAACTTTTGTATCACACTTTTTTCACATAACCTCAAAATTTATGTAAAAAATTCAAATAACCAAGTTTTTGGTTTTTTATTTTTATCTTTTACAAAAAACATTTTTTTTTCACGAAATTTGGTGAAAACTTATCTTTTTATGTCCCAAACACACTGTAATTTTTTTGATTTAAAATATTTATTTTTTCACCTTATTTTGACTTAACATCGAAAAAGCACCCTAATTTTCAATCGAAAATTCTCACGTCAAAATATCTGCTTTTTTAAAAAAGTCGGTGGGCTTTTTGTTCGTTGAAATATCTACTTTATGATGGTGTAAAAAAAATATACATTACTACAGTAAATGTTCTCAGAAAATGCAAATAAACGAGTAATTAAAGTGTAAATTTTAATAAATACCTCAAAATTGTACATAATGATTAAAAAAAAATTTCGGATACGAGTTTTCTTCTCGTTTCTTTGCATTTTCTGAGAACATTTACCGTAGTAATGTATATTTTTTTTACACCATCATAAAGTAGATATTTCAACGAACAAAAAGCCCACCGACTTTTTTAAAAAAGCAGATATTTTGACGTGAGAATTTTCGATTGAAAATTAGGGTGCTTTTTCGATATTAAGTCAAAATAAGGTGAAAAAATAAATATTTTAAATTAAAAAAATTACAGTGTGTTTGGGACATAAAAAGGTAAGTTTTCACCAAATTTCGTGAAAAAAAAATGTTTTTTGTAAAAGATAAAAATAAAAAACCAAAAACTTGGTTATTTGAATTTTTTACATAAATTTTGAGGTTATGTGAAAAAAGTGTGATACAAAAGTTGTAGATCTTTTTATTACCTACAACTTTGCGATTAAACTTTTTTCCATAGGACTTGTAGTTTTGCCGGAAATCGAGATAAACCGTTTTTTACCCTTAAAAACCCACCCCCTACCACTTCCCGGCCTCAGATCGCCCGTAAATTATTTTTCCTTTCGTTTTTATTCTATTCTCTTCCTTTTCCAATGGGTTTCATCCTACTATAATTTTTTTTCACTTTTTACCATTTTCAAAGGCTTCAGCTCTAGTCTATTAAGGTAAATGACTATATCTAGTCATTTGCGAAAAAAGACATTAAATATAGATAAAAAAGAAAACAAACCGCAAAATATCATAATGTTCAACCACTGTACCTCATATAAAATGTCAAAAATATGTTATTTGTTGTATTTAAAATAATTTATAATGGTCCGTTTTGAACGTTTCGGCTTCCGCCGGTCTGTTTTTGACCACCACCGAATTTTAGTTTAGAAAGGATGTAGTGTCAAACTAGCTGCATGTTGCGTCGACGCCATGCAATGCTATTTTAATCAACTTGTAAATACAATGCCAGTTTTTTCTTTTTTTTTAAACCCCCGCCCTTGGCTTCAAGGAATTTATCCCATGTACCAGACACAAAATGATAAGGATTAAACAAGCAAAGAATAAAGGAACCAACACCTTTTCTCGCCACAGGCCCTCGCAAACACTTGCCTGTGTATACGTATTGGGAACTGACATGTGGGAGTGGCTTCAAAAACATGGCCGACAAAAAAATGCAGTTTAAAAAAAATAACTTTTTTATTTAATAATTAATAAATTAAATTTAAATGTCAATGTTAACACTATACTAACTAGACAGTTGCAATTTTATGACAGTTTATTTTTTTGCCACCAGATGTCATGTGTCAATTCGTCAGTTCCCAATAGTTATAGAAAATTTTACATCGTGTTACTCAAATAGTTCTGCATACAAAATAAACGATTTTAATCGATAATTATGTACCTAATTAAAAAAATTGATTGTGTTTAAAATCAGTTTGACAAACAATTTAATATTGCTGCCTGTTGGAACTCCAGTAATTTTAGATTTTCGATTCGACCAAATATACAGTGTGTCTCAGATCGATCGCCCACGAACAGTACAGTGAAATAGAGAAAACAATAATTCTGAGTTAAATCCTTAGACATTTTTTGATCCGATGCATCGTATCAAAAACTGTCTAAGGACTATCCTGCGATTTTTCTTAATTTTATTATAATCACGATGGACACGATTTCTAATATAAACTGTCTAAGGACTTTTCTGCTCAGCATTGGTCGGCGGTCTATCTGAGACACCCTATATATTTTCACTGTTTGATGTTTTTTTTAAAACTAAAACTAAAAAAGGCATGTGTGTGTTTTACACGCGGCAACAGTCGTATACTCCTTATGTGATTCGAGATACATCTATGTTCAAAGTGTTCTTGTCGTGACATCTAATAGAATTTTTCTAAAGTTCTTAGTTCAACAACTACCTGTAGTGAGGCGCGTGCATCGTTTAACGCTTTGCGTAAACTCGTCCGGAGTCGCATAAAGTATAACTTCTAAAAAAACAACTGAAAATTAAAGACCTAGTACCTAATCTTAATCATTATATTTATGCTGCTAAAATTCATCAAAGACTAAAACTAAATATTTTAATTTATTATGGAAACGAGAAAGATTAATTTACAACAATTTTACAGTAGTTTTTTTCTGTTATAAGCAAAAAACCGCTAATTGAAATTTCCTGCAAACCTAATCAGATGTAAATAGGTGTCGAATGAAATTGTTTCCGGAGTCGATATCATTATTTGTTCTTGAGATATGCGAGCCGAAAAAAAGTTCAGCAACGTACGAACGAACGTACGTACACACACACACACAGACAGATATATCTTTAAAAACAGTAGATTCGGACTCTACGGACATCAAAACGGGCAGATATGTCCAAATTTTTAATTCACAAAATTGGACCCATTACAATAACTTCCAATGGTAAGTTAATAAAACTTTTAAAAAAATCAGCAAAATTCTGGTTTTGATCTTTAAAGAAAGAACTTCGTTTCGCAATGCAAATAATGTGTACCAACAAAAATAACACACTAAGATAGTCTAGATTGCATATTATAAACCATATAGCAGTCACGTATTATTTTAGTTTCTGTATTACAGTTATGGTTTTGTTTTAATAATAAAGAAGGGTTGATTGTTTCAATTTAAGGACCTACCGCGCACAAAAATGCTCTAACGGAGCTTTGATAATGTTAAAATGTTTTTAATTTAATTGCATTGCATTTCTTTATGTAAAAATTAAAAAATTCTTACGTTAAAAAAATAATTCAATGAGCCAGAACAAATTTCATAAAACCTAAGCATCTTGCGGCACATTGCTTGCTTTGAGTACCTATAATATGAAATAGGTACCCATTTTAAATATTAGATCTATTACAGTATTTCTGCAATGATTAATTCTCGATTTCAGGCATTAATTCGAAAGTAAAAAAATTACTTTTAACGCTTAATTTTACCACTCACTGTACCAGAAAATGACCGTAAATAAATGAAAAGAGCCTTTTGGCATAGATTTTCAAATGAATATTTTGGATGTATAAACATCTTTACTGGCGCTCCCCTCCCCAAATATCTGCTAGATTGACTCGGTAAAAAGTCTGAAAAGTGTGTTAGATATATTCCATCATTTTTACTCAATTGTAAGAAATGAGGTTATGTTTAGTTGTCATTGTATTCGAATCTAAATGTTTACATATACCTACATTTCTTAAGAGTACCAGGGATTTACAGTCCCAGAACCCCCGGCACTAACTCGACCTCGGTGTTCATATTGCCAAGTTACAACGCTAAGTCGAAAAAACTCTGGCTTGCCTTTCTATACACCCCTGGTAGCCTGGAATCATGTGACTTAAGTCCTCTTGTGACGCAATCTTCCGTCGGATTTTTTTAGCTTTTTCCGGCACATATTTTCATGCTTTTAGGAGTTATAGGTACGCTTTAAGCTCGATTTATATTATCCGGTCAGACACGGCGCGGGAACGTAGCGTTTCCGGCAAGACTGAACGGACGGGATTCGCTAAGTATAAATATTCGTATTTCAAATGCATGTAAAAATGCTTTGCTTGCCGAAAACGCTACGGTCCTGCGCCGTGTCTGGCCGGATAATATAAATCGACCTTTTTGCGACTCCGAGCGAGTTTACGCGAAACGTTAAACGATACGCGCGCCCCACTGTAGGTATAGTTGTTGTCTGTTGAACTTAGAAAAATTCCGTTAGTACCTCGATCCATAGATTTCATCGCTGTCGTTTCCGTACTAGTCGCGGGATATATTTTAAGGAGTATAACTTCCGCTGTTTATAAAACACATACACATGCCTTTTTTTAACAAGTCACTAATACGTTCCTCGTAATATGCCCTCCATCGCGACTCTGTCAATTATGATCGTTCCTTGGAAAACAGAAGCATTTCAAATATAATAAATCTAGTTTTGCTCTTTGATATAAATAAATAAAGTAAATAATATCTACTGTGACGAATATAATAATTTTGTTTCCAAATTATAAAACTCATCAAAATCAGGTAGACGCAGAGATTTGACTTTTGTTATAATAATATAGAAATCAAATTTCACATATAATTAAAGTCGCATTAGTAAAAATTACTTTTATATAAGTGAAAGAATGAAAGAGAAATAATGAATGAATGAATTACTATAAATTAATTTCGAATGACAAATGAAATACATACGTTGATTTTGTTTTGTTAACTGAATGACATATATTTTCATATTAAAAATAATAAATGGTTACGTGTTTGTAAATTGAATTAAATCAGGGTTATTTTTTCCTTTCTTCTGGAGAGGATTTTTGTTCGGTGGTATTTTTTTCTTTTGTGAAATGGTCACGCTATATCAACGTTTTACTGAAATTAATGAAATAAGCTATGTGCGTGGGAGCATTCCCTCCCCCCCTTATCTCCGAAACTACTGAACCTAAAATAGGGAAAACCTAAACGAAAATCCCACGGGAAACGGAATAGTACGGGACCCTATCCACGCGAGTCCGACTCGCACTTGACCGGTTCTTTTTACAAGCTTTTATTTAACTTGCAATATATGTTAGTTTGTGTGTTTGTTTGTTTAGGCCAAAACTTGCAAGTCAATTTTGAACGACTTCCACGTATCCGACCGATTTGAAATTTTGTACACATATGTATTCCCGATGACAATACTTGAATAAATCATTTTTAGAAATAAATTCAACCCCTAAGGGGTTCAAACGGGAATGTAGGGTTTTTTTTGACTAATCAACACCCAGGCCAAATCGCTGAAGCTAGAAACTTGAAATTTGGACAGTTGGTTCCTCATTAAAATATTAATGCAATCTGTAATTTATTTGCTATTTTATTAACAAGAGTGCCATGAAACAATAAAATAGCAAATAAATTACAGATTGCATTAATATTTTGAGAAATTTAAGAAATGATTTTTTTTGACGAAACTTCATACTTAGAAGTTTTTTGTGATTCTGAACAACTTTTTTTAAAAAATTTTGCTTTATCCTGATCGCACATATAAGTTTACTTGAAACCCTACTTTTTATTTTAATCGTATAGTTGGCTAGATTTAGACTTTTGAAAATGTTGTTGCTACAAAAAAACTGCATCTTAATGGCCTGCATAACTGCTGACAATTTTATAATGATTGCTTTTAAAATGAAAAAGTTATTTAGGTGTTCTCATGTAAAGTGAAACACACTGTATGTATGTGTATTTCTGAATCGATTTTGATGATTATTGCTTTATTAAATAGGGCATACGTTCGGGGTGGTCCCATATAAATTTTACTTAAATCGGTCCAGTAGTTCGACTGATTAAAAAGTGAGTAACGGACGGTAACACCGTTAGGGTAAATGCCAGTTTTGACAAACAGAAGTCGGTTAATAATGTGCAAACAACGTATTGTATAAAGCCACTAAAAACTAAAAAATAAAAAACTATTTAACAAGAAAAAAACTACTTCAAAAAAGCCACAAACAAGAGGAAAATAATAAAATTTTGAGGTCGGTGCCAATTTAATAAAATATGAAGTCGCTTAAAAAGTGTCAATTTAATTAATATCTACTTTTTAACCGACTTCATATTTTCATTGGTGACGACCTCAAAATTTTATTATTTACCTCTTTTTAGTGGCTTTTTTGAAGGTGATTTTTTTTTTGTTAAAAAGTTTTTGTTTTGTAACATCCACATTAAAGATGGCCGTCACGTTTCATTGTTTTTTTCATTAATTAAATAACTAATGTGTACCTGTCAACTCTTTACTTTAAACTGGACAGTCTACCTTGTAAACTAAATTCATAAAATGTAAGTATTTAACGTCTACTGCATACAAAAACACAAGTTTTTAATAAGTTTTTTCATTGACAAAAAACGTCTTGCATAGTAAATCAAATTGAGTAGTTCTGATAATGTTGGTAACACTGGGATGACGATATAGATAATTGTTGTTTGTAAGTGTGGCAGCACAATTGAACCCAACCGGCACTCGGGAGCTGGCTTTAAGCTATATAGTTATGCGGTAGTTTGTATATTGCTGTAAACAGAAAATCGAGAGGACCCGACCCATGTTGGCCATCTGTTCGACCCTTGTCGTACGCCGCACTCTTCTATGTGTGACCGTAATGTAGAGCACCCGCCACTGATGCCATATGGGCCGCCGCCACTGATACGCTGTTCACACACGCGCACTCTACAAACGATCTACAAATTATAGTTTTACGAACGAAAGAGCGCCGAGAGATTTTAGATTGAGCGTCTATAGTCCACAACAGGGATGGCGAACCTTTTCATATCTATGTGCCAATTTTTTTCAACAAATGTTTAATGTGGCCATGAAGTGCCGACAAGCAACCGAAGAAATTTGAGTGGACAAAGATATGAATCAAAAATAATATGTGTCATGTCGAGCTCGTATTTGTTATTTGATGGATAGCAAATTTGTTTCGACAGCATCTAACATTTTTAATTATTTCGATGTTGTACCTCAAGTGTTTACCTTGCCGACAATATTCTGTCGCGTGCCATAGGTTCGCCATCCCTGATCTACAATCTCTCACTCTCTCATTCTCACTCCTGTCTCACTCACTCTCACTCTCACTCACTCTCTCTCTCACTCGCTCTCTCTCCACTCGCTCTCTCTCACTCGCTCTCTCTCCCTCGCTATCTCTCTCCTACGTTCGCTCTCTCTCTCACTCGCTCTCTCTCTCACTCCCTCGCTCTCTCTCTCTCACTCGCTCACTCACTCTCTCACTCGCTCTCTCTCTCTCTCTCGCTCAGTCTCCCTCCCTCTCTCAGTCTCCCTCACTCGCTCAGTCTCACTCACTCACTCAGTCTCTCTCTCTCACTCAGCTCTCTCTCATCACTCAGTCTCTCTCTCTCCCTCAGTCTCTCTCTCTCCCTCAGTCTCCCTCTCTCACTCAGCTCTCTCTCACTCGCTTCGTCTCTCTCCCTCGCTCAGTCTCTCTCACTCTCGCTCTCTCTCTCCATCGCTCTCTTCTCTCACTTCGCAATCTCTCTCTCTCTCTCCCTCGCTCTCTCCCTTCCTTCCTCTCGCTCGCTCTCTCTCCCTCGCTCTCTCCCCCTCGCTCATCTCACTCACTCACTCTCTCTCACTCTCACACTCTCTCTCTCACACCTGCCTGTGAAATGACTCATTAAAGGCTGCTATATTATATACATCGAAAGTAGCTATTTTGTAGTGGGTATGGCAAAAAAAATGAAATTAGTAATTCAAGGAATAAAATATATTGAAAGTCTTTTTAAATCGTCCGGTGTTTGATAAATGTAAACGCAGTGTTGGCATCAAACACCTACAATTAGTGACGAGAGAACTGATGTACAGGAATATAATAATAATAAAAGTTAAAGAGAATGAGGATTCTATTTTTTATATCGTCGCAAGAAAAAAAATTAAGTCTGCTTTTATGTATTCTGGTATTCATATACCTACCTAATATTAGGGCAATATAAAATGTTTATTATAAAGTAAATGCGTATACAAAAAGTGGGTCAAAATTAGGGCAGATATTACAATATAATGCCGGATGTTGTTAAAATCCAACAACACTCTTAATGGAAAAGATTTAAAGGAGATATTGTTCACGGTTTTAATAACTTCTTGTGAAAATAGTAATACAAATTAAAAATTCAGGATTTTGCTTCCGTAGTTTGTCTATTAGAAACCTATAGTAATTAGTTCCCAGATTCTAATTTATTAACCTCACAAATATGGGTATTATGTGTTTTAATCATAGTATGTTTGTTTCCGTGTATGTATTCATAGCTAGAATAATATACATTCTGACGTAGAAATTAGGAGAGAAAAACTCAGTGGAACTGAGTTTTTTTCTCTCATAATTTCTACATCATCTACGGATCACCATTTCTCTATATCATAGAGTTCTTCAACATACATTCTGACACTGATATCATCGACTCGCCATACCATTTAACAGAGTAATATCTGGGTGCCGAGCTTTGCTCGGATGAGTTCAATAAAAACAGTACTTGTATGCTGTGAGATATTATTTTCTCAGAATATTATTCCGAAACGAATTTATTTCTGAGACATAATTTAAAATAATTGTTTCTGTTAAATAATTTAAATAAGTACCTATGTGTATTTTTAAGCGTAAAAACTAAGTATCAACTTGAATCAAGCATTTTTTCCTGTAAATATTATTTAGGTCGCCATTTTCAATTCTACCGCCGTTATTGTTTTGTTGACTGAAGAACTCGCAAAAACCGATTTTCATAGATTGAATATCTTGTAAAAATGTTCGAATCAGGTGAAATTTTGCTCGCCCGTTACCATTTTAACAATCCAATTTTAAGCATTAATATCAAATATCAACTTTATCGAAGTACTTTTTCTCTGTGATGTCATCTTAACAACTTCCAGGAAATTTCAAATACTTTTTTTTGCATAGGTACCTACTGAAAAACTCACAAAAATCGATTCTTTTAATAACAAACGTCAGACTATAACCTGCGCAAATTTTTTTTGCATGTATCTTCACCATAGTTTTTAAAATTCGATGTGTTTTGATACACATGCCTGTGGCGCTAGAAGTGCGGCCCTTTGGGCCGCCATGCCAATTTTTAGATACGCAAAACTTTTTTGTATGTATCTTAACAATAGTTTTTAAAAATCGATGTTTTTTTACACAGACCCGCCGTTTTGTCATTATTTACGTATTGTGCAAGACACTCTTATATTAGTGTTCATTTACAATTTTAACACTTGTGATATATTATATAAAATCTATGTAGAAATAGACTTCGAATCAATCTGACTTTAATTGAGCGAGTTATAATAAATAAAAAAAGACACCTTTTTTTTAATTGCTCCCCTCTGGAACCAAAATTCCTACCTAGATCAATTTCTCGTCCCGAAAAAACCTCATTCTGTAAATTTCATCAAAATCGTTAGTCGTTTTTGAGAAAAAAAGGTCTAGGGAAGATTATACGTCATATACTACATTTAACGTACCTACTTACCTATACTACATATTTTATATAAGTAATATAAAAATAACATACCTATTTATTTAAATATTAGCTACAACTACTTACATAATTATGTTTAGATTTTATTGTTGTTATTTTTTTACTTTTCAAATAATTACTGATTATTTTAATAAGTTAAAGATTGACTGTCAGAGTAATTTTGACATAAATAATGAAAATAGTTTGTTTTTCCAAAGCCTACTCACAATACGACACTGTTTTATGACGTTAAAAAACTGTTTTTTAAAATGATAAAATCGATAAGAAAACGAATTTTTCCAGAGATGAGACCTAGCTAGATCGATTTTTTGCCCCCCGAA
Organism: Mongoloraphidia duomilia; assembly: GCA_039654895.1. NCBI lineage: Eukaryota > Metazoa > Arthropoda > Insecta > Raphidioptera > Raphidiidae > Mongoloraphidia > Mongoloraphidia duomilia. Next base: position 48,846,283 of record CM077519.1, on the reverse strand, counting down.
ACCCCTTTTCGGTAAATTTGATCAAAATCGTTAGAGCCGTTTTCGAGAAAATATTTATATAGGTACATAGAAACATATATACAAGATTTACTCGTTTAATGATATAGGGATAGGGATAGTAAACAGTGGTCCACTTGCAATGGCCGTTCGATTATACTACCAATTCTCGGTTAACATTCGAAATTCAAAAGAATTCAGTTTAGAGCGATGACACACAAAGCGGTTTGTGCCTCGAGACGGTTGTCGAGTCGGCACGTATGTTAATGTTTTTCAATGATGCAAAACACACACCTCGGCGAGAATTGCCTGCCGACTCTCAGCCGCCTCGGCACATCGTTCTCCACAAGAAAAGCCTGACTGCCGAGTTGTCACCGCGACACACTTTAATTTAATTTAATATCATTCAAAAGACTACAGAGTCGAAATTATCAGACAAATTCATATAGACAGAATTAAAACTATATAAACGTGTAATCAATGATTTTTTAAGTTTCTTTTGAAATTTATTGAATAGCAAATCTTTAAAATATACTAGGCGCATGAATTGTTTTTCAAAAGATATAATTTTTTATATTCCAGACAAAAAACTCGATATTTGTAAAATTACATACCTAATACAAGCGATAAATGAGTAAATGACCGTGCGTTGCAAATAACATAAAAGACCAATTCTTAAAGAAATATAAAAGAAAATAATTTAAGAAGACACGCAATTACAAAAAAGGATTTTTAAGTATTTTATATCCCGAGGATATTGTTCAAACGATTATTTTTTTTCAACTTTATAAAATATTTTTTTAATGTGATATTTAAAAGGCGTGGAATTTTATTTGACTCCGGTAAAAAATTACCGGAAACATATAATATCTGTCACTGTCCTGTCTTTGACATTTCCCACAGTAGTCCAGTAGGCTGGATTTTATCCGAAATGATGTATCAACTATATTTGTTATTTTCTTATAGAAAAGGTAAAAATACCTGAACCCCTTCAGTTACTATTAACCCGCAAGTTGGTGCATGATTCTCAATAATGAGTTGTTTAAAGGCCGCCAACTACCACGGTCAGCTGGGCCCAGTACAGTTTATAGTTTCAAATTATTATTTTTTGTAATAAACTGAAGATCCAAAACTTTAATAAGATCTCATACTAGATCCTGGAACCTGGGTGTTTCTCATTCCTAAAATTTGAGTTATTCTCCAAATAATAATTCCCTAAGCTCAGCTGTTGAGCGTCTATAATCTACAATCTATCTATCTTTTTTCTATCTTATCTATTTATTTATTTATTTATTTATTGTAGATTATAGACGCGTCGACATCTCAGGTCATTAGCGTCTTTCAACTACGCTAAATAACAACTACATATCTTAAAACTAAATGACATCACAAAACATACATGAGCACAGGTGGGATTCGAATCCACGACCGTCTGATCTAGAGGCCGACGCGCTAACCACTAGACCACACGGTCCCCAATCTATCTATCAATGATTCGCTAAATTGTTTGGGGCAAAATTACAGATATGTTTTAATTTTAACTTGTTTGTTAGGCCTAGCGCTCTCAGGCAATTTAATTTCTCAATTAATTATTCGGTCGACCGATCGACGCTCACCACTCGCACAGACCCAAGTAAGTGATTCACATATTCATAAGACCCAGGGCCGGATTAACCATTAGGCAGAGTAGGCAACTGCCTAGGGTCCCGCATCGGCTAGGGGCCCTGCGCGCGCACAAAAGAAATTGAAAATGTTTCATAGAATGAAAATTTAATTGGAAAATTTGTATTCTCAATGACAATAGTCAACCTTAATGTCAGACGCGAATATCGCGTCTGACATTAAGGTCGAAGCCCTCTATTGGGCTTAGTCGCGAACTACCCGAGGAGGTCGTAGCAACGGAACAAAGCGTTGAATGAAGGTAAAAATGCACAAAATATATGTTTTTCACGTATGACAGTTTACAAAGGTAAGCATAATGCTAAAAAATATTGTTCAGTTTTCACTTCAAGTTTTGTAATAAATAATTCTGTCGCAATACGACTTTTAACCGTTGTTTGTTTACATTAGCTTACATGTGATTTGTATTAAATAGTTTCAGAAATGCCTCACATGTGTTCAATTCCTTGTTGCCGAAAAATTTCGACAGCATTTTCCTATCACAAATTTCCTGAAAATAGTGAATTGAGGAAGCTATAGATGGGTTTAACTGGAATAAGACTTATAACAGAAAGCACTCTTTTGTACAGTGATCATTCAGATGCTAATGACCTCTGTTGTCGATCGTCTATAATTTACAGGATGGATGGATTGTGGATTGTAGACGCTCGACAACAGAGGTCAAATGACTATAATTTACAATTCATTCATTCATGCAGTGATCATTTTAACGGCAATGATTTTTTTCCGCGTCGTAAGTTCCTATTGCAACATTTGTGCTGACATAACAAAACATTTTTAGTGAAATTTAATTTCGATATTTTCAGCCAGACGCTAATCACCTCTGTTGTCGAGCGTCTATAATTCACAATTCATTCAAAAGTCGTATTACGACAGAATTATTTATTACAAAACTTAAAGTGAACACTGATATGCTTACATTTGTATACTGTCATTCGTGAAAAACATATATTTTATGCACTTTTACCTTCACTCAACGCTTTGTTCCGTTGCTACGACCTCCTCGGGTAGTTCGCGACTAAGCCCAATAGAGGGCTTCGACCTTAATGTCAGACGCGAATTGCTTTTTTTGGACGCATGCTGTCAGTTGATGAAATACTTCATACTTACATAACAGAACCATCTAGTATCGAGTAGTAGAACTAATAATATGGATGCGTTACGTATAGCGTATTGTAAAAAAGCTGATCATCCTCAAACGGCTGAAAAGGGACCCCGAGAATTGCCCCGACATGGTTAATCCGGCCCTGATAAGACCGTTTAGTAGTTAGATTAGATTAGATTAGAGAAGAGGGCGAGAGGCAGACCTCGTCAACACCGCGACCTTAATAGATCTATTGTGTGGCCCTGACTTGTTTATTCCAATGCGAGGTTAAGGCTCTGGATGAATCCTAGAATCGCTCTGGAATCTGTATCCCATACTTGCTCAGGCGTTGGGAATGGAATGTTAAGGTGACGGAATCTTTGAGTCATGACTGCTTCACATTTGCAAAGCAAATGTGAAGCAGTCATGACTCAAAGATTCCGTCACCTTAACATTTAGTAGTTACTCTTGCAACTAAACAGTCGTCCGACTAAAAATTATCTGTCAACGCCAAGCCTTAATTTTGATACATTTCAAAACTAATTTTCTCTCAATTTCAGTCGTAAGATTTTGGAATACGAATAAAAAAAACTATAATACTTTAATACTTATAGCACATTATATCAAATTTCACTCGTAACTCCACCAAAAAAATAATCCTAAAACATATTTATAACATATGTTTATATAAACAGATTTAAATTAAGGGTGATAATCTCAAACAGTAGGTGAGGGGGTTGTTTTAATAACACATGCAGTGATGACGTATAGAACGTCCTATTTAAGTCAGCCTGAAATTTTTTTTCTGACATACCTGTTCTTTGCCTGGGTACCTTTCCCTTCAAACTTCCACTCAGCTGGATGATCATTCCGGAAAAATGTAGTGTTGCCGTCTAGATCTAGACTTTCTAGACTCTTGTCTTGTCTTGTCTTGTCTAGATTTTCAAGACAAGACAAGACTTGCTTTATCTAGATCAAGACTCTTGCCAAAACTCTAGACAATTTTCAAGAATCTAGATAAATTATGTAGGTAGTAGTAGGTAAAGTAAACCACTCGATTAATCTAGACGCTTGAAAATAATCTAGTCTTGATATTAGACAAGACAAGAGTTTTTTAATGTAGACTTAGACTTAGTGAAGTCTTGGTATTTCAAGACAAGACAAGACTTTGAAAGTCTTGTCTTGTCTAGACGGCATCACTAGAAAAATGTCACCTAATTATAAATCTCATCCATATTTGTTTAGTGATCTAACTAACTTTGCGTTTATGTGGGTGAGGCACATACCCTCTTTTTTGAGCTTGAGAATAGCCGAGAGTGTAGCGGCGCTGTTGTTTATACATGGCGTTGCTATGGTTCCTCTATTACAAGTCCCCAGTTCCCGAGTTCTAGCCCGAGAGCTGGTAAAAGTGTCAATTGGATTTTCAATTAATTATTAAAAAAAAAAAATAATGAATTGAAAATATGAATTGGTGCTAGGCCCAAATAACCTTAGCTGTTGGTGGTCTTTAAAATACAATTATTATTATTATCACATACCCTTTTTTTCAGAGATGTGCTACAAATAAAAAAATGACAGTAGTGCTATATTAAAAATTAATTTTATTTAAAAAAAATAGTAAAATACCCATCATGGGCGAATTACATTATTTTTCCAAACATAACATATTATAAGCTCTTTTATGGTCGATATATACTTCTAAATTATCGGGAAATAACTGATCATTTCATTAGAAAATAGCAAACTTAATGCAGAAATATTAATGAAGGGCGCAGAAATCTTTTGCATTTATTTCTAAAAGTCTGTCAGTATTAAGATTATTAATATCTTCACATTTATAGTCCATGTTAAGCCCGATAGTTTCACTTTCGTGCTTTAATATTCCAATCAAATGTTCGATCAGACGATTGGTTTCTTCGAGGGCCTTGCATACAGTACTATTGCTTGAAACCACTTGAACACCGCCCATATGTTTTGACTTAGTTTTGGACGGATTAGCGGGACGTTTCGCATTTCTAAGTATCGGTATTTCTCCATGTTCCATTTCCCAACGGATGATGTATTCATCCAACTCGATTAAGGCACAGTGAGGTTTACCGTTTTGCAATTCTTTCTTTAATTGACATTTACAGAAACCACGAAATTCTTCTTCTGAAGATGATGACATCTTTTTATGACAGTATGATTGTAAAACAAAGGAAAAAACTTAGTAACAGCTAGGATAATGCGATATTTTTACTTTTTTTCTCATCATTTTGAGGGTTCTATAGAAACTAGGAATCCTTATAAATTTGTCATGTTCGTCAATATGTCACAACCTTGTAATTCTTTCATTTTTTCATCTTTTGCGATGAAATTTTGCTTTTAGTTAAGCCAATGACAGACGTGAAGCAAAATTTCCAAAAAAATTGTATGGCACCTTCGGGGGTATATTTTTACAACATTCATAACAGTCACTTCAAACAGATTTTTTATAAGGAACATTAACACCTGTTATTGAAAAAGAACCATTTTATCAACCACTAATCCATACATAATGTGACCGTACGTTCCATTTTGAACAGGACAGTCACATTTTTAGGTTATCTGTCCCGTTGTCCCGAACTTAAAGCTTCGGGACGCAAAAATGTCCCGTTTTCATGAAACAAGCAGCCCGCCGCAGCTCCATGACACGAAAATGTGGTCTGTATTATAATATGTTATACAGACTCAATTCATTTCCAAGACGAAGTAAATGTAAACAAAACATACAAATACATGCCGTTCGAATGTCACAACCGACCAATCACAACTTAAGAAACAAAGGGACAAACAAAGTACGCACGTGTATTACCTCGTCTTTGAAATGAATAGAGTGTGGGTACCTAATCTACAATTACAACCAAATATTTTAAAGTTAAACTTCTTAATGCTTATGCTTTTTTAATATACCTACTTTTAGCAAAAAATTGAGGAAAAGAAAAATGGTAACATTATACATACACGACGCTGAATATTTCAGTAAAAATTTCGTCTTCAAAAATGTTGATTTTGAACTTTGGTTTCAATCAGGACGCACGCTAAATGGATGCAGAACGCGCCGATGGAGGTTCGTAACATATGTTCGCTAGCGACTAGACAATTGAATGTGCCGCGAGTCACGTGTGGATCAATTCCCTGCTGATTATTATGATGTATTTCCACCTGTGTTCCTTAACAAATTCCAGTACAATTAAAATCTTCAAAAACACTAGTCTTATAATTACAAAATATCCACGCGAAAAAATGTTTAGGTACGCATTTAATTGTTTTTCCTTTTGAATTAGAAATTATAACGTTTGGGAGGGGGCAGTATAGCCTAGTGGTTAGCATGTTTGGTGCCGCAACCTCTAGACTGGACTGCCGTGGGTTCGAATCTCACCTGCGCTCATAGATGTTTTGTGATGTTATTTAGTTTTAAGTTAGTTGTAATTTAGTGTAGTTGAAAGACGCTAATGACCTTAAATGTCGACGCGTCTATAATCTACAATAAATAAAAAAAAGAACGTTTGGGAGGTTAGATAATCGATATAAACTGACACAAATTTAGAATCGTTGCGCCGCCTTCGGCACACACAACTTTATTATTTTCGACGCATTCACAAAAAAGGACCTCATTTTCAGCATTTTTTGTATAATAAAGTACTAGGCTAAAGTGAATAGTTTCTGAAATATCTGCAGAGGTCAAAGTTGGAAAAATAGGTAGCGCTAATCGGATCAATGGTTTTGGAAATATACGCAATTGCGTGAATATTTTGTACTTAGAATAATATGATAATATCATTGTATTGTGTGAAGGCTTTCTGATAAATTCCACTGAATTTAATATTAAAAATTATTTTGAAAAACAATTTTGGAACATAGAAGTCGTGTATGGTTCTCCATACCTATATTTGAGATCCCAATGGTGATAAAGTGTATAAAAATATTAAGTGTTTTAGTAATCAATAATAATAAGCCTCAATGTTCACTGCAGAGAAAATACTTCTTCCAGATTCTTCCATTCAGTTCGATCTTTGGCTTTTCTTGACCGTTTTAGTATTATTATTGGTATAGTAATGGGCAAAATCGCATTATTTCAATAATCGGATTTTAGGTTATGAATGATTCTAATAATCGGATATTTTCATTCGAATTATATCAAACGATTCTCTTGAATTATGAGTACAAATTCTGCATTCCTATAGGCACAGCTGAGATTTATTTACTAGTCGGTGCCCGGTAATAAGTCGCTGTTGCATCGACGTGACACACGTCAGACAGTAGGATGTTGCCAGATACATTGCTATTTTTTCTTTCGTAAGTTATATTTTTCCTAATATAAACTTTATATTATTAACTATTAAGGAAAGGAGGATCGAGCAGGCCGTTGTTGTTATTTCTTTCTCTATATCATTTTATATTTATTTCACTCTGTTTCATTCGAAGTGCCGATTATACTGTAAATTCGAAAATAATATATTATAATTCGAATTATCTCAAGACTAATTTATTGGTATGAAGATTGAAGGAAAACTTCCGTGGCACAGGATCACTAATTGCTATACTATTTAAAATAAATGCAAATATTTAAAATATCAGTATTGGAATTATTGATCCTGTGCCACGGAGATTTTCCTTCAATCTTCATATAAATTCTAAGGATCGCATTTTGCTCTGAACTATTTTAGAGTCAATTTAACCATCATTATTATTGGTTTAAAAATTATTCTTTCCATTAAAACCGAACCAAAAAAATACCAACGACTCAATTTTATTTTTATAAAGTCATTACGACTTTCAACAAATACAAATTTTACGTCCTCTATATTTAAGGATCAAAACAGTTCATAAATCAACAAAGAAATGGTTTATCAATATTTTAACATGTGTAAAACATCTAAACGGAAATATTAAATAAAAATCAAGGGGTTGCGATCGTTGCATCACCAATTTTATTTTAAAAAATTGATTACATATCAGGTATTTGATTCAAAACGGTAACAAGTTAACAAGTGGTAGATTCGTCACTAGACAGGCGCCTCAACTAAGCTTCCCGATAATTGAGAACTATTATATTGATACAGCAAATTGGCAGGTCGGATCCTAACCTAACCAAACCTCTAGCTTCGGGCGCTCAACAATAATAATAATTACTATTACAAGGCAGCGATTAGACTAAAACGGTCAACAATTTTTATGGTGTAATTTGTAACGCAAATATTTACACAAGTTTTATAATCATGTAATGGCATTATTGTTATAAACTGTAAAGGCTTCATCCCCTGCGTTTGTTGGGGAAGTACGCTCCGTTCCAAAACTTGTATGCGTCGAATGTTTTTGTTATGCGTGTTTTATAATCGCAGTATAAATAATAGACATGGCCGTCCTAAGATATTTGGCGCCCGTGGGCTACTGCCTACTAATAATAATGCGCCCTTCTTCATAAGAAAACATACGGCAAGGGAAGCGGAAGCGGGGTGATAGGTGAGGTTTTATAAAAGTTTCAGAACTAGAGAAAGTCAATATATTACCAATAAATTTTCCACTGAAATTTTTCATATTAAAAATTATTTTGGAAATTAATAATTTTGGAACATGTGTTTACCATACTGATCTCTTCTATATTTCTTTGAAAATTGTGCAATTTTTGAAAAATTCCAGCTCACTTTACTTCTGAACGAGTCTATTAATATAATTAAAATTTATTATTAACTAGCGGCTACCCGTGGCTCCGTTTACGTATATTAGTATATTGTTAATTTATTATCCCCCCGCGAGAAATTTTCCTCCGGCGAAGCGGAGTATTAATTTTTATCCCCCCACATGAGAATCTCTCCCTTTGCGCTTGGAAATAGTTTGCATTAACGGTGTCACATAAATAAACAGTTTATATGTGTAACCCTACGTTTTGACATTATTTTGCATCAACGGTGTCACAAGCGCGACGAATTTTAAAATTGACAAATCTTTTTTATTTGTCAACCGATTTAAATGAAACAAACACTAAATGTCAGCCCAAGCTTATCTCAGTCATCAATGAAACCCACATCCAAACTGGGTCAACCACTCCGGAGACAGATAAACAGACAAAAAAAGCGTCTACGATTTTATTATATTGTATAGATATTTATAATAAAAATATTCTAAAAATAATACTTTTATCACACTAGAACCAATATTTGAGTTTTTTATTAACAAGTCATGGTTAACACAATATAACAAAAAACGGGTGCATGTAACCTTTACACGCGGTTGAAGTGAAACTTATATAGTACGTAACCCGGTTACATGTGGCCGGCCAGACGTAACCCGTAACTGTCTGACATATTCCACCGTGAAAGTGCTAAATGTGGCTGAAAAAGTTTGATTTTAAAAACGACGAACTTCTCAGCGATATTTGCTATCTCAAACCCAGAATATTTTTGTATCAATTTAAAGAGAGATTGAGATTATATTTATGCTTTCAACAACATTAATGTTTGTTTAATGCTTCAATTAACGGAAGGGTTTGTGTTTCGACATTTTTTATTATTCATGAATCATAACCTAACTTCTTTTATATTATTTTTCCGACAGTTTAGAGCAGCCAATTTTAATGATAATGGTTTTAACATTAAATTATTTAACTTCGTAGTCTGCATTGCTTTCGGGCCTTCTTTTGGAAATATGTATAATATTAAAGTCTGAATTAATGCCTTCTAATGTCTGAAAAGTAAATAAATTATGATAATTTTTAGAATTTGTGTTTTATGTATATAAGGACAAGGATAGTGATGCTAGTTGCTAAACTGTCCTATGAATAAATAATAATAACTTTATTTAAAGTTTACCAAAGGTTCTTTTAACTTCTCGTAGGTATTCAAAGTTTAATTATTTTTCTCTTTTTAGTGGATATTTTTGAAAGTGTTTCAATTTTTTTTATAAAAAGTTTTTGATATTATATTGAGCAATGAACGAAGAGGCAACGCTGGGTAAATAAGTCAATGAGTTTTTCGTTTTCACACAAAAAATTAAAAAATATATCATTTCTATTATGTATCTGATTTCCATTCTTTCAAACCAACCGGATAATCATTCATTTTTACTATGAATAGAAGATTTAATATATCAATAAAATAGTTGTGGTTATACGGTATAAAAATAACAATCGATTTCAGTCAAAAATTAATAGAATTTTTAATAAGATATGGCGACCACACTTCGCATGTCAAACCATCTGGGTTCTTCTTCTTGTCTATTCCATTTGAATTAAATATTACAAAATTAAAGAAAGGAAACAAATTGAATTGATTTCTGTTTCCCTTCTATTGTAATATATTTTGTATACGATTTCTCTTTTATGAATGAACATAGCCAACCCCTTTGAAGAACCGTTAATCTACACCGTAAGGCGTTATTATTTTTTTAAATGATCTTCAGAATCCACCCACTTATGTCATTTTTTATTTCTATATTTTTTTTATTCGTATTGACCTACGCTACATATAAACCCGCCTTATTTGTTAATTTTTAAATCATTAAAGATCGTATTGTTTCCATGTATATATGCTACGGGCAAAGTCGTGAACGATATTATCTCTAAGATAAATAATAGTTTTATACGGCTGAAATGCAATTAGAAATTTTTTTTCGTTGGAGAGCAGCCAATTATATAATTGTTTCGAAACATATTGGAAAAAATCATTTTACCAACCAGTGGTCACAGTCAGGATTCTAACCTGAACCTTTCCACTTTCGCGGCGGAATGAGCTTACAATACTCAACCGTGACAAGATTGCTAAATTAACATTCTCCTTATATGCTTCATGTTGGTAAAATGATTTTTTCCAATATGTTTCGAAACAATTATATAATTAGCTGCTCTCCAACGAAATTTTTTTTTCGATATTATCTCTACATATCTAGTATAAAATGAAGTCGCTTTCCGCGTCTGTCTGTATAACCGCTAACTCTTCCTAAACCACGCAACGGATTTTGATGCGGTTTTCACCATCAGTTAGATAATTTTTCACGGAAGGTTTATATGCTTCCCATTAGGGTGTTTGAAATAATTTTCACTTTCATGATGAGCTCTCGCTAGTACGAAGATTCACATCTACAGCCTAGTTAATGAATTAACACTCGCATGTAGTGAAAATCAATTCATTCCAAAGCATAATGTATATAAGGAGAATGTTAGATTAGTAATCATGTCACAGTTGAGTAATTGCAGTAAGCTCATTCCGGCGCGAAAGTGGAAAGGTTCAGGTTAGAATCCTGACTGTGACTATGGTTGGTAAAATGATTTTTTCCAATATGTTTAGAATCAGTTATATAATTGGCTGCTTTCCAACAAAAATTTTCAATTGCAAATCAGCCTTATAAATCTATTAATTTATCATTAGATATAACTTTTTTCTCCTACCTAGGCCAAAAGTTCGTACTTTCGTCCCTGGCAAGCGGGAACAAAGTCGCTCTTATTCCCGTGGTACGGACAAGTGCGCGTGCGTAATAGTACTTATGCCGGCTCTCATGCACCTACTTCTGTCTCCTATACATTAAAATTATTTCCTTTAAAATTAGTTTTTAATAATTTTAATAATAAAAAATAATTTTAATAATAAAATAAAATAAAAAAAATAATTTTAATAATTTTTTTTTCAATTTTGCGAACTTTCGGCCTGGCTGGAGAAAAAATAGTATGCGCAACACGGGAGGAAATTACTACATTTCCTCCCTTGTGGCACAATGTACTATTGGCCATATTCTTATATTCAATATTTTTTGAAGATATCGATTGATACAGACCTGTAGTTTTTTTTGTTCATGCTTTTACTCGATTTCCATATCTCGAAACCGTATAACAAAATGGATGTACATTATTTGGGGAAAAGTGCAGGACGAAATTACTGTTATGCTGGACCTATCGATCGGACCACCAACAATTAACGCTCTGTTATCTGATCGGCCATCGGCAGGTCGTGTTCGTCGTTTTGTCAAATTCGTTTAGTCGTGTTTCACGTTATACTGAACATCGAACACCCGAAATTACCAAACACACAACACCTTGCGGTACCTATTCTCAATTTTAATAGTGTGCTATAGGTAGTGATGCATTTTTTGGAATGTTACCACTTTGATGATCTGTTTGTGGCACCTCCTTGGTATCTATTATCTAACACCGCGTTATATTTGACAACCTATTGTTACAGAACTGTTTTCTGAGTTGGCGGAATAAATATTTATTTACAATAATTAAAAACACAATAATAATGAACGCAACAACGAAAAGTCAATTCCAACAATCAACACAAGTAAACAATAACTTAACAGTAATTACAAAGCAAAACAAACAACTATATACAATAATTCGTAACAATTAACTATAACCAGGACTATTTATTTCCAGTTATTTATATTCACTGTATTTATATCAGACGCACTATTTGTCGCTCAGTATTCTCCATTGACTGATTCCTTCACTCACTCGCACTGCTATTTATATAGGCTGCGTGGCATAAGCCTAGTGTGTTCTCACTTTCTCTAGAACTTTCGTGCAGGTACCGGTTGTTATAGTAAGCGGACCCCGTTTCTCAGAACTCTTGCCCGTCGTTTATATACAGGGTGATCCGTAACACTATTGTATTTTAATATAATATTATTATATAACGTGTCGCTATCGGCTCTGATATCACAAAATAGAAATTCAGGCAACTATTTTTGATTTAACAAGGAAAATATCGGACGAACTAAGGTATCTACGAGTGTGGAAACTTACAGATTAATTATTACCAGGAAAACGGGCTATGGTTGGCTATTTTTGTGATTTTTTTTACAAAAAAACAAACTAGGAAGCCCAGAAAAATACTATATTTGCCCGCTTTGAAAGCTTGGATTAATTTCAACGATATATATAAATATATCCATGTGTCAAAAATATTCAATAAAAAAGTTTTGGAAAACATTTTTAAAAATAACGATTAAAAAAATCAAAAACCCGACTGCGTCAAAATCGAACTAAAAAGATGGAAATAGATCAAATGATAACATGCAGTCGGAGACATCAGATATTTCTGTTTAGCTTGTTACTAGATGTATGCCTCCGACTGCATGCATGTTATCATTTGATCTCGTTTCCATCTTTTTAGTTCGCTTTTGACGCAATCGGGTTTTTTGATTTTTTTACTTTAATTTTTTATTTGCGTCTTTTTAGTTTTTTGAAATCGTCTCAACGAGACCTTTATTTGGATAACCACATCGATGTATTTAGAAAGAAAATTACTTTTAATACATTCTGACAAAATGGCGTCTATAGCGTCCGCCGTATTGAATTTTCCGTGACGTCACCTATGTCACTCTCGGGATTAAGACTAAACTAATGACACCTTTTTTCCATGTAATTCACGCTATCGAGCTCAATGAGACATTTTCCTGACAGTAGTTCCTTCAATTATCCACGAGAGGCAGTACTTCTGGTAGGTACAAACATTATCTATTCCCCATTAGTGTCGTGTCATTTTAGTGGTACTTATAACTTAATTATTTAATTAATTTAATAATAATAATAATTAAGAACTATACCACTAAAATGACACGACACTAATGGAGAATAAATAATGTTTGTATCTACCACAAGTGCTGCCTCTCGTGAATAATTGAAAAAATTATACTCTCAGGAAAATTGCGCAACCAACTGTGATTTAGCGGACGTTTTTGGTGCAAGTAGCTAACAACAGTAATGTATTTTAAATACACTATTAGCAACGTTATCGATTGATAAATTGGAGTTTTGCGTTCATGCATTCGAAAATTGTGGGACCCGTTCCACAATCTTCGAAAGTTTCAACATCCGATCAATTGACGAATTCACTTGGCGACGCTACAAATGAAAATGTTTTGCCAATATCCAAAGTACCAATTCCATAGTCTTATTTTAAAATTTATATGAATTTTTGTACCGAAACTGAATATTTTCTCAACCAAAATTAAGAAAAATCGCAGGATAGTGGACAAAATATTTGATTTAATTTAATAAATCAAATATTTTGTCCACTATCCTGCGATTTTTCTTAATTTTATTATAATCACGATGGACACGATTTCTAATATAAATTTTCTCAACCGTTTGAGAATTGAGCACCGTTCTTTCTATCGAGACGAACTCCATCAACTTATTGCTGTCTCCGGAGAGCTGCAACCGGGTGTCGGATGACCGCCACGTGATGTAAAACCACACATTAATGCTTACCGTCACATCGTATTGCTGTAACACAAATCACAAATCTTTCTGTAAAACAATTTTTTCTAAAAACACTAACTATAATAATTGTGTGAACCGATCTTTTTTAAGTCGGTTGAAAAGATCGGATAATGGCCGGTTTATGGTACATTTTAATCACGATGTTTTTTTAATCACACTGTTAAATTTTTATTGCTACGTATTCATTGGTTGCTGCGTTTCGTTACCATAGCAACCCGTCATTTAACAATGGGATTAAAATTTTTTTATTTATTCATTAGCGTCTTTCAACTACACTAAATAACAACTAACTTAAAACTAAATAACAACACAAAACATCCATGAGCGCAGGTGGGATTCGAACCCACGGCAGTCCAGTCTAGAGGTTGCGGCGCCAAGAACGCTAACATCTAGGCTATACTGCCCTCGGGATTAAAAAGCATCGTGATTAAAATGTACGATAAACCAGCCATTAATTGTGGAACGCAAATCTTTTGAAAAAGGCGCGTGATTTTCAAGAAGCTGTAGAGCGCTTAGGTACCATTAGTACCACAGAAAAGTTGTGAGAATAAAAATTGTAGGAAATGTAATCCTCTTTAAAACATTACATATTGGAAGAATCGCTTAAGTCGATCGTTTCTGAGATATTTCGAAAAAAGCAAAAAAGGTGGTAAAATTTCATGATTTTTCGGCCGCCAAAAGTTGTTTTTTAGAAATCCGAGAGGGATTCTAGGCTAACATTTATAAGTATACCCTAAGGTACCATCATATCAAATTTGATGCTTTTATCCGCCAGGATAGCCTAGATGGTAGCGTGCTTGGCGCCGCAACCTCTAGACTGGACTGCCGTGGGTTCGAATCCCACCTGCGCTCATGGATGTTTTGTGATGTTATTTAGTTTTAAGTTAGTTGTTATTTAGTGTAGTTGAAAGACGCTAATGACCTTAGATGTCGACGCGTCTATAATCTACAATAATTAAATTAAAAATAAAATAAAATTTATCCGCCAGGTATCGGTAATTTCACTAAGCCACCTCATTATTAGCATGAATTCTCGTTTGTAACACATTTTATTGATATACAGACTAGAACTATTTAAAATCCCATGTTTACACAGGTTTAACAGAGTCATTAGTACAAATTACACGTTGGAAAGCAGAACGAAATTTACGAGCTTGAAATTAGAGCGCGAAAAACGATCACGTTCAAATTACCGCCAAATCACTAGAATTAAATCGAAAAGGGATCGTCATTTGTTTCTGTCCGGAATTCAATAATCAATATTATTATACGTCCCCCGTTGCTGTTAACCGCGTTCGTCGTAAAAAACACATTGTCATTGTTTCAAATAGAACAATACGGGGTTTGCGACTTTTTACAAATAAATAATTTGTGTGCAATTTCAGATCAATACGTGTTTCTCCAATATAAATAATTGATTTAATATGCCTTTAAATTTTTTTTCGCAATTTTTATCTCTACTAATATACAGGGTGTCACAGAATAACTATTCCTAATTTTCAGAAATAATAGAGGGCACTTAAATAAACATTTTTTATTAACAAACTAGTGTCCGGGAATACTGCATCAGAATTTATAAAAAATGTTCGAAGTTACGACCACAATTTTCGATACATTTTCAATCAAACACTAATTTATCTAATAAAGACTAATTTGCGACACGTATAAAATGACAATTAAACACACTTATCTAATAAGGAATAATTTGTGACACACGTAAAATTACTACTACGAAAATAATTGTTCTTATTCAAAAGTTGCTATGATTCAACTTTATTTCATTTTATTCCGGACACTAGTTCATTAATAAAAAATGTTTATTTAAGTGTCCTCTATCATTTCTAAAAATTAGAAATAGTTATTCTGCGACATCCTTTATAAAGAGAAGTTTGTTGGTTTGTTTGTATGCTGTTTGTACTACTTACCTAGTTTTTATAATTCTTAAATTTTTATTTTGAAAAAAAAAACAATTTTAGTAGTCTTTTATTATTATTGCTTTGATATTTAAAGTCTACAGTTTACTTCATTATTTCTCGGTTGCAAAAAAAAATCATACTTATTTATTACCACCAACAGCTAGGGTTATTTGGACTTAGTACCAATTCATATTTTAATTTTTGAAGTGAAAACTTCCTTAGGCGCACTTTGCTAGGCCTGAGAAGTGAATGAAAGTGAACCGTCACGCTTCGGGTCGGTGACGCTGAATCAGGTTTACTCGGCTCAAACACGAAAAGGTATTTGTTGTATGCTAGTAATAAGTTTTTGTAGTTCATAAGTGAACTTAATTTAATTGAAAAGATTTTTGTAATGTGTTGTAATAAGTTATTTGTAGTTCATAGGTGCGCTAATAGATGACACTAAAACATATATATATTTTAAAATTAAAAAATCAGAAGTTTTCACTTCTGTCGTGTGGTCATAAGCACACACCCACTTTTTTTTTTATTTTTGTATTATTAAAATTATGCAATATGTTATCACTCTCTATACTTTAGAGTATATACAAATGGAGGTCTGTATCAACTACTCTTTCTCCAACCCACTCAAAAATAATAAAAGACTGACAGATTAATCGTTATTGGCCTATTGAACGGCCATAAATATTTGCTGATACACCGTTTCAAATTTGAACATTTTTTTCTTGCTTTTGTTCGAGGCAACGCGCACTCTAAACGTTGTTTTGTTTTTCAAGTGGCGCCTTTAAACGTTTACTGGAATTATTGATATTTCAACACAATAATAATTGTAGTATAATTGATTGGAAATTGGCAATAGTTTGTTTATTTCTAATAATAAAATATCTTTGTTGCATTGTATTCAAAATATACAAAAACTTGAATAATACTTTAAATGATCCTTAGTGTCATTTTTTTTTTGCTTTTCTGATTTGTAAAAAATAAAAAAACTATTAGTAGATTTTTACTGTCTTATTTAAGGCCACCCGCGGGATAATACGAAATTATTGTACAAAATATATTAAATAGATTTATACGGCTGTTTTGAAATTGAAAATTTTTATTGGAAGAGCAGCCAATTACATAATAATTGATTCCTGCAAATATCGGAAAAAATCATTTTGACAACCATATATAGTCACAGTCAGGAATCTAACCTGAACCTTTCCACTATCGCGGTGGAATGAGCTTACATTACTCAGCCGTGAAATGATTATTAATCTAACATTCTCCATAATATATGCAAAGGAATCAGTTAGGTAATTGGCTGCTCTTCCAATAAAAATTTTCAATTGTACAGAATGTTATTGGAAGTAGAGATCTCTCGATAACAATATTGCTTAAAAAAATCGGGTTCAGTTCTGGTCGTACGGCAGTGTTTCTGAAGAACTACTTCTTTTTAACCGACTTCAAAAAAGGAAAAAATTTGTCTTGAGAATTTTTTTCAACGTATTTAATTAAAAAATTATGGCTTTTAAGTCAACAGCAATTTCCTTAAACGAATATAAATTGTTGAAAAATTATAATTTTATTCAAAAATGTAAATAAGAGGTAAAATTAGATGTTCTTATATGGGAGAACAATTAGTGACCTAATACACCCTCTTTTTATATGATGTAGTCATTAAAAATGTCAGAGTCAGTCTGCTTTATTATAAATTAAACAATAGAATACCCGTGGGTGGTCAAAAGGCAAATAGAGAACTGCTGGCCAGTAGCCCGTTCGAAATAGTTTTATGATAATCATTTAACATAAATTATTTTTGAAAATCTTAATAAATTGATCGCCATAATTAGGACAAAAAATTCCAAACGGAACACGATCCATATTTGTATCAGCTTCTGAATTCTTTCGTATTCTTTTACTTGAGAAATTAGCTTTTTATATTTGACCTGCAGAAGTGCAGCGCTGTTTATAATAATGTGAATAATAACGATGACTTACTATTCCTGGAGTGTAGCGAATTTTTTCTGGATGTGTGTTAGGGATTGACAGTTGTCGTATAACAAACAGTTTTTACTGTACAGTGAATTTAATTCCTACCCTATCTAACCAAAATTCCCTATTATAAACCGCTGCTTTCCTGGACTCTTGGTTCGTTGCTGTGGATTTGTTAGGCACTTCGCTAGCTGATTAGTGTAGGAAGGATTGTTTCAAGGAATAATTACAGATTATTACGTAATTTATCGTTTCGTTGTTTATAATTAGAAGAAATTGTAACTTCAAAACAGCGATGTACAACGTTTTATTTATTAACAATTTATTATATAAGAATCTTATTTTATGACAATCGTTTCGGACAATATAATAGCAATTAGAACGATGACACACACAGCGGTTTATGCCGACTCGGCAGCCGAGGCGGTTGCCAAATCGACGATGACACACACTGCAGCGGTGTCAACTCGGCAGTCAGGCGTTTCATGTGGAGAATCGATGTGTCGAGGCGGCTGAGAGTCATATTTCAGTCGCGGCAGGCAATTCTCACCGCAGTGTGTGTTTTGCATCATTGAAAAACATTAACATTCGTGCCGATTCGGCAACCGCCTCACCACAAACCGCTGTGTGTGTCTTATAATTTAAGATTTTTGTATGAACGATGCCATTGTGTTATGCGAAACAATATTATTGATTTAAAATAGGGTTCTTAAGTGTAAATGTTATTAAGAGCTTTGGATACCTACAAATACTCCTTGCGCTCTTCAACTCAAATTCTTTCCCCTCGCCTAAAAACAGTTATGGCTCTCCCAACGCTATTTTTAAAGATGTTAAAAATCTAAAAACAAAATAAAATATAGTTACTTCTTACCACAACAGTTTTATTGATGGATGTACATTTCGAAAGCTAAGCTTTCATCTTCAGCGAACACTACATGTAGTGTTCGCTGAAGATGAAAGCTTAGCTTTCGAAATGTACATCCATCAATAAAACTGTTGTGGTAAGAAGTAACTATATTTTATTTTGTTTTTATTCCAACCACAGTGCTCATATATATTTTTATGTTAAAAATCTGTTTTGATTAAAAAACAGAATATGTGTTGATCCTGATGATATTGGAAGAAAACGACTCAAAAGTGGCTTAAGGATCCAATTAAGAAGCAAATACTGTTTTAATGCATTTATTGGCTAACGTTTCGAAAAATATGTTTTCATCGTCAGAGCTCAAAGCTAAAGGTTCGGGTAAACGCTAAATGAAGGAGCAAGAATCACACTACAGATCCTACAGGCGAATTTTTTGAACACTAGTTTTGGATACGTGATCTACAGTGTGATTCTTGGCCCTTCATTTGGCGTTTACCCGATTCCTTTAACTTTAAAAATAGCTTCGGGAGAGCCATAACCATTTTTAGGTATAAAGGGAAAAGCATTTGAGATAAGCAGTGCAAGGGGTATTTGTAAGTATCCAATGCTCTTAAGCTCAAATCTATTACCGAAAACGCTAATAGATGTAGGTATAATAGTGATGAGCAAAATTGGTTTTGGTCTTGCGAAAAAGCAAGACCAGACCAAGACCAAGACCGAATGAATAAGAACAAGACAAATACCAAGACCGAATATGCAAGACCAAGACCAAATACACAAGACTAAACAAAAAATTCTTACTTCAGAAATAATGAGCAAAATGAGCAAGACCAAGACTTGATACGCAAGACCAAGACCAAGACTAAATAAGCAAGACCAAGACCAAGACTGAATCAGCAAGACTAAGACCAAGACTGTATAAGTCTTGGTCTTGGTCTTGCTTTGCTCATCACTAAGGTATAATTGAAACTGATCGGCCCGGATTCGCCCGTGTGAAAATCGAGGATAATTTTAGAAGAGCGTTTTCAAATTTCTTTTCATTATTATAAATAGGTGATACTAATTGCTTTAACGCATCTGTAATAACTGGCCGGTCCGGCTTCGCCTGGGTGAAAATCGGGGGTTATCTCAGAAATTGAATAACCAATTTTAATTTTTTTTTTCACTGATACTTTGCTTTAAAACATAACTTTAAGACATAACTGTAGTCTGGAGCGAACGAGCGAAACGAGTGGGTATTGTATTAATCATAAATAAAACGATCATAAATAAAACAATCAATTAGGTATGTATTTTACTCTTTCGTTGGTGCAGTGTACAGAATTCCATCAATCAATAAATTTCTCGTTAACAATAGCACTAATAAGTTCGGTTGATTAGTGATTTGCTCAATCAGATAAATATTTTTTAACTTCTTGACTAGATGGTGGTGGAATTCACTGATGGGGTTGAAGATTATATTATTGCTGGTAAATTATCGGTTATGTGCTGAGATTTTAGTTGGGTGCTGGCAGCGGGCACCGCCCCTAGTGCGATGGCTAAGATTAACTATCCTGTAAATTGGTTTTAACCCTCTAGTGGACGCATAGATCACAGATTTACGTAAATTATATACTTACAGGAATTTCAGTGTTAACTATTTTTATTATTAAGTTACGATTTAAAGATTAAATATCCAAATTTTAATTTTAAAAATTTAATTAATTCAATGAATAAAAATCAAAGTTTTTTTTAACAAAGGAAATTAATAATCAATATGATTTGACTCCTACACCGCAACTAAATTCACTTATAGCCGGTTTATCGTACATTTTACACACTCCCGATTGTATTTTTGATCCGAGGATGGAATTTTTTGCGTCAAATTGAAACTTCAGGCCATATTTTAAAATGTTTTATTTCAGGTCATACAACGCCGCGCAATTTTGAGTAGATATTAGATGGTTTTACGTCAGCTAAATAATTTTTTCTGATATTGAATTGTAACGTTATGGCAATAATGGATGTTTCTAAACAGTAATTTGTTAATTATAGCGAACTATTTGTAAAAACAACTTATAAAATATGCAAACAAAAATTTGGGACTTCAGCCTTCAGCAGATATAATATTCGAATATTCCAGAATCAGTAGTACTATTTCATAGCTGATTTATTTATTGCACAAAAATGTGTGAAAAAATGTGTCGGATGAAAAGACTAAAAAAAAGTGTGCGTGTCAAAAAGTCCGTTGTCTACGCATGTTTTTATTTTTTTAGGTAAAAATATTGTGTGAAAAAATGCGAAGAGAAAGAATCAGGTTGACGGCCTTCTTATTTATCAGTCACAGGAGATCTGTGTGGCTGCAGGAGAATCAACCTGTCCTACATATTAAACTGATATATTTATGTACCGATTGGTTGATTGTTGAATGATCAGGCAATCGTGTGGAAAAACGCAATTTAATATTATATTTGTGCATCACACATCGTGGATTTTTATATACCTACCTGTATATTTTTATAAACAATAATTTTGTAGATGGACTTTTTAAAGTGTCGATACACGCAGCTTATAGCCCGGGAAATAAAGGTTTTAGGTCGCAAATAATTCCAAAGGAGCTGGATTTTTCACAGATGGTAGAACACCTTTAGACATGTATTTTTACTAAAGTCCCCGGTTATCCCCCTTGTGCTTCCCCCGCCATCCCCTTTTGAATATAATTTTGCAAGCCTTACGGAAAACGCTAATATCTCCTTAACCAATGTCTGAAATCAGACGACTTTTTTTTTGTTTTGTTCCTAATTAGTTACTCTAAAAAAATTTCCCTCTTCAATTTTGCGATAAAATCAATATATGCTTTGCAAATTATTAATAAAGAGAAAATATCAGTTTTTAAAAGAATATTTCACAAAATATTTGCATATAACTTTTTGATGAGCCTGTTTCGAAATATCTCAAAAACGATTCTTTCATATTAAATAGGATTACATTTCCTACAATTTTCATCCTTACAAATTTTCTGTGGTACAAATAGTAAGCGCGCTACAGCTTCTTGAAAATCGCACGCGCTTTTTGTAGCCTTGGAAACCGATTGTTAAAACGTAATGTCCTTTTCAATAGCTTTATTTATTGTGTTCTTCATCGAATTTTAAATTGAAAATGCACATGTTCATAAAGCAAAGAACGCTCTAAATCGTGATTTTTGTCCCATATCGATATCGTTAAAAATTTAGAAGCTATAGCCAGTCAAAGTTGAAGTCATCATAGAGCCTTACTTTTTTTTTGGACACGTGTTACGAGTACTTTCCATACCGAATAAAAAAATTTCCGTCTAGTAACCTATAAAAAATTTAAGGTCCAATCTCACTAACTTGAAAAATTTTCAAGTTATAAGCATTAATGTTCATGTTTTTACTTTTTGACATAAAATTAAAACGCTTGACGCGAAGTGCTCTACTAAGAAGAGTGTTCGAGAAATATTAAGTTTACATATAGAAGCTGTAGACCTATTCATGGGTTATCTAAGTGAGTAAAAAAATTTAAAAAATTTGAAAGTGGTCACTCTACAGAGCACTTCGCAACAAGTGTTTCAATTTTATGTCAAAAGGTAAAAACATGTACATAAATGCTTATAACTTGAAAATTTCGCAAGTTAGTGAAATTGGACGTAAATAATTGTTTATGGCATTAAATTTTCTATAGGTTCCTAGACGGACATTTTTTTATTCGGTATAGAAAGTACTCGTAACGCGTGTCAAAAAAAAATGTAAGGCTCTATGATGATTTCAGCTTTGACAGGCTAAAGCTTCTAAATTTTTGAAGATATCGATATGGGACAAAAATCATAATTTAGGGTGTTCTTTGCTTTATGAACATGTGTATTTTCAACTTAAAATTCGATGAAGAACACAGTAAATAAAGCTATTGAAAAGGACCTTATATCTTAACAATTGGTTTCTAAGGCGTGATATTCAAGAAGCTGTAGCGCGCTTACTATTCTTACCACGGAAAATTTGTAGGAATGAAAATGGTAGGAAATGTAATCCTATTTAAAACATTACATAACGAAAGAATCGCTTAAGTCGACCGTTTCTGAGATATTTCGAAAAAACAAAAACAATGTTAAAATTTCGTGGTATTTTGGCTGCCAAAAGTTGTCCCGGTGTCATGTTGGCACGAATATATGCAAACAAATAGTAGATTGTATATCTAGATGTGTAATGGACTATTACGGCGAGTGATGACAGTATGTAAGAACGAGCGATAGCGAGTTTTTACAGTCACACGAGCCGTAATACCATTACGCACGACATATAATATATATGGAATTTTTTGCCATACCCACTACAAAATACCTACTTTTCACTTCATTTTCAAAAAAATTTGACAGTTCATTTGCGTTGCCATCTTTACTTCTACAGTATGCCGTGAAGTTCGTGAGAAAGTAATGGCAGACGCACGCAGGCGTTTAGAGCGAATAAACAGAAGTTCCTATGGCAACCGTTTACTTCCCGCACTAGTGCGGAAAGTAAAACACTTTCCGCACACCTGCCTGTGAAATGACTCATAAAAGGCCGCTATACATACATCGTAAGTAGCTATTTTGTAGTGGGTATGGCAAAAAATATCTTATGCCCCACCTTTTGCAAGGTACAATGTATGTCAAAAACTACACAACATTTCTTATTCAAACCGATTTTCGTTGGAAGTATTTTATAAATTCTACTTCATTTACATACCAACTGTTGACTTAAATAAAAAAGTCATTTTGAAACTTCTACATCATTTTTGAAGGCCTATCTAATGATACCCCACACGCTTATGTGCACTGGAATTTTTTTATCCCTCAGTTACATATATGGTGTGCCACCACTATTTTTTTCGTAATTTCACTTAACCATTGTATAGCAGTTCATAGAAAACACCTACCTTCCAAATTTCATCTATAGTGTGCCAATAGTTTCCGAGTAAAATGACTGTGACATACGGACGGACAGACGGACAGGATGAAATTATAAGGGTTCCCTTTTTGCCATTTGGCTACGGAACCCTAAAAACGCTTCAATGTTAGATAAATAATTTTATTACAAATAAATAAATACAATCCATAAGTTTTTTTAATTTTATTGCTATGCGTCCGACCGCTGCGCTCATTATTAACAGCCCACTTGCCCTATAATTAACTAAAGTCTATCAATATATACATCATTTTAAAGCTACAAATATTGTCTACAAATCTTACTTGAACAACTTTTACCCTAACAGGCTTAGCAAAAAGTTATATGGAAATATTTTGTGAAATATTCTTTTAAAAACTGATATTTTCTCTTTATTAATAAATTGCAAAGCATATATTGATTTTATCGCAAAATTGAAGAGGGAAATTTTTTAGAGTAACTAATTAGGAACAAAACAAAAAAAAAGTCGTCTGATTTCAGACATTGGTTAAGGAGATATTAGCGTTTTCCTTAAGGCTTGCAAAATTATATTCAAAAGGGGATGGCGGGGGAAGCACAAGGGGGATAACCGGGGACTTTTGTAAAAATACATGTCTAAAGGTGTTCTACCATCTGTGAAAAATCCAGCTCCTTTGGAATTATTTGCGACATCGGGTGTTTTTTTCCTTTCATTTCCTGGGCTATTAGGAAAGGTGACACCGTTTTTGAAGTGAAAACTTCCTTAGGCGCGCTTTGCCTGGGCAGTTAACAACGCCATGTGAAAAGCACCCGACGGTGACAATCGGGGCTACTCGGTTCAAACACGAACACGTATTTGCAATATGCTGGTATTAGTGTTGTAGTTCATACGAACATGTATTTGCAATATACTGGGTGTGCACATGACACTAGAAACTTAAATACGAGTAGTCATTTGTAGTTCACAAGTGCGCTAACAGATGGCACTAAAACATATATTTTGTAGTTCACAAGTGCGCTAACAGATGAAGAGTACTCTATGTCCTATTCCAGGACCTAAAGTAACTGTATAGGTACCAAAGTTTATGAAAATCTGTTCAGCCGTTACGGAGCTGAGTGGTAACAAACATACACACACACTAACTTTCGCATTTAAAATAGTAGAGATAAACGTAAGAAAGATGTTGCATTTTTTATATAAAGTTGTAGTTCTTGTTTAAATGAGACACGAAATGAGTTGAATGAAACGAGAAATTGTTTTATCACGTCTTCTTTTTCCGTAAGGATTTTCATAAACGTCCACCTGACCAGAAGCCTTTGTTAATAAACAACTTGATCTGAAGTTTAAATATGCAGTTTGGATGTGCATTATGTGTTTTTTAGTACTATATGCACTGGCGTCTCTGGCAGTACATCATATTATATTCTTTTTATTAAAGAGGCCGATATTAAATATCCATCGGTTGAGCTCGCATTTCACGATTGCAGGACTTGTTTGTGTCGAGTTAAGGTATTAGGAAATTGGATTAACGTTCGTCTGGCCACCAACCAATTCTTGACCGTTTTTTCTGTTCAGACTGTGATACACTGTGCTTAAAATGCTATGCTATACGATCACCGTCTAAGTGCGAAAAGAACACTTAAGAATAAGGCCAGTTGTTCTTCTCTGGTGAAGCGTCCAAATCTACGGTCGTCGATTATTATAAACTGTTTTTAATTATTTAAAATATTGTGTAATTAAAAACCATTTTAAAAAAATTGAACCGACGTCGAAAAATAATTCAAAATGTGTCTAAAAAGGATCAAATAATTTTTTCTCTGGTTTTAAAATCACCTTTCCTTTTAATAAACTAATGTTTTTTTATTTTACTGCAACACTGCCTTCAGTCGGGCTTCTATATACTGTACTAATTAGAGCGACTAACATCATTGATCGACTGGCTCAGTTGGTAGAACGTTCGACTGAAGATCGAAAGGTTCCTGGTTCGATCCCGGGTTTCGGATCGCAATATTTTTGTTTTTTTTTATTCATCAAATATTCTGTTAATATATTTTTTTACTTTAAAAATTAATCTAATTAAATTTGATACGGAAAAACACTAAAAAGAACGTCAAAAATCATAATTGCGTTGAAATCTTGTGTTGCAAAAAATAAAAGAGTTTTGTATAATTAAATTAAATCTTATTTAACATTGTAAGTACATATAATGTTAAATATAAGATTTAAAATTATAAATTGCACTGTACAAAAAATGTTGAATACATAATATAGATAATTTTACGATTAAATACGACAATTGAATTAAAAATTCGTTACTGAGGAAGTCAAAATACACGACGAAACGTTTAACATATTTAAAATAATTCATTTAATAATTTGTCCAACTTCCTACGAATAGTTAAGTTCATACTAAAAAGAACAAAATGAAATAGGTACCTAAGTAAAGAAACTTTTCAAAAACAAGCTTAAATAAATAAATCTGTTAATTTGTTACCTTTACTTTTATTTTTGTTATTGTACGGAACTCTCTGTGCGCAATTGACCGGTTTTTATGTTCATAATATCACGCGTCGCTGTAACATCTTTTACTGATGAAATGATTACATTCTTAATTAATATTTATTGTGTTGTCCGCAAGCTTTATTTTCACTAATAAATCACCAAAACGTAATACATCTCTATTATTACATTTTAATTTATCTACGTATTATGCAGATATTTAATTAATTTGTTGTTGATTTATTACTCCAGCCGCGGATTTAACGTTTTAATACCCGCTAAAAAAGAAGAAAAGACGTTCCCAAAATAAATCTTTATTATTGTAATCAAGTGTCTCGGCGTTTCGAAATAAATCTAAGACGTTGACATAAGCGTGTTTTTTTATTATTTTTTTTTTTCAAATGTTTTTTTCAATTGTTCGACATGAGATGGAAGTATGGGTATAAAAATTAGTGGTTGAAATTTGACCCACTACCCGTTATCCAATTGAGCTTTGGTTCTAATGACAATGCTATATAGTACCTACATTATCCAATATCGTTCTAAATCCAAAATAGCGGACGTTCCAAGATGGCGGCTTACCTTTTTCTTTACAATCCCCTTGACATGGGTATCAAATGAAAGGGTTTGACGAGTAGAATACCAGTGGCGGCTCCTCTATGAGAGCTGCGGAGCTGCCGCACTGCCAGAAAATAACGCACAATTCAAAAAAAATATTATATAAATCTGCATAATATGTTTTAATTTCATAATCACATAGCATTATTATGAATGACGGCATGCCGCAGGCCTATATTCTATAAACAGTCCTGCAGGAGGTGCTGCAGTTTGTGTTGCACCTAAATCCAATGTGTTAAAGAAAGATGAATTAGTAAAAATGAGACAGATTTATACGCGTAAAAGCCAGAACGGGTGCACAGAACCTAGTACAGTATTATTTTTCTTGGTTATAATACCGTATTATATAGCAATGCAATAAGGTGTCTTCGTGGTGTAGCGGTAACGTAGTGGCTCTATAAGCAATAGGTCTCGGGTTCAAATCTCAATACAAACATACCTTATTATATTTTTTAATAAATAATTAGATAAATATCATAAATAAATATATTTAATAAATTAATAATTTATTAAATTAAATTATATTATTTAATATCTTTATTTTATTATTTTATCGTCTTTTTTACAAACGTTTAGTACTGGCACGCGGGATAAAATGTTCGGAGTTATTTTTGTTTTGTTATCTAAAAGAAGTATAACTTCTGACGTGCGTACATAGTATACACACACACTCTTTTTTTTAATACAATAAAAAATATTGCTATAAAAATCACTTTATTTACGATTTTAGCGCTAGCGAAATCATTGTATAATGTATAGACAAATTATTCAGATCAAAAAATACACTTAAAAATTGCATCAAATGTATTTTTGAATTTTTTTTTTCGAGGTTGCCTCATTAGGGGGGGGGGCTACTCCAATCTCCGGGTTGACTCTGCAGAACACCCATTTAAAATGTTCACGCGCCGCCACTGTAGAATACCATAAGCTACGTGACATCATTCTAAATTTAATATGGCGTAATAAAGTGGGTTAGCTGGTTATTACAAAATTGAGAATTTAGGACTTAGTCAGATTTTATATTTTTTGTAAATTGAAGAACTAGGTAATGTGTTTTTCTATCGTATAAAATTAAAATAATTAATAAATACTAAAAGGTAAAAAATAAATAACTTAAAAAACTTTTTAAAAAACAATATAGTTTTCTTTTAAAACAAAAATGCACTAAGAAGTAGAAAATAATTTTTTTTAGTGATTAAATTAATTAGACAATAATTTTCAACATTTGTAAAAAGAAAACCATTGCAGGGCGCTCATAAAATATTACTGTTGCTGTTATGTTACAACATACTGTAGCAAACCCCAAGATGTTACTGCCTCCAATAGAAACCACGAGAAAGGAAGGTCACAGTAGTAAAGCGTGGAATGGTATCGAAGATACTGAACAACGAGTACCTGCCGGAATGTTCTAGAGAACGCGAGAACGTACTAGGCTGGGCTGCACGACCTATATGATTGACTACACTAATATTTATTTTATCAGGTGAATTTATATCACGGTATTTATATCAGATTTATTTCGCTGTTCAACACTGTCACAGTACAATCTACACTGACTGATTCCCGTTGACTGATCAATATTTATTTCATTGCGTGACACCGTCGGACTGCTTGACTGACTCACTCGTACTTCGCTTATATAGGTCGCGCAGCCCAGCCTAGTACGTTCTCGCGTTCTCTAGAACATTCCGGCAGGTACTCATAGTTCAGTATCTTCGATACTATTCCACGCTTTACTACTGTGACCTTCCTTTCTCGTGGTTTCTATTAAAGGCAGTGGCGTAACATCTTGGGGTTTGCTACAATACGTTGGCTATTATGGGGTGTTTAATAGGTACAGTTGATTGCTGAGAAGAATCCATGGGAAATGCAATAAATTCGACACGCACTTTACCTAATCCTATTTGCGTAATAGTTCAATGCTAAATAGTTCATTTATTGTGTAATGTGTTTGCGTCTACGTTCATTGAAGAAGTCTGTGCGTGGAAGGCCGCGGCAGACGGCAGGGCCGCAGGGGGAAAGGGCGCCCACTTCAATGGCGCACGTGACAGTACGTCGGGAACGCGCGCTACTCTGTAATTATAAACTAGTTGAAGTCGCGTGCATCTATGGTCTATACTCTATAGCTTTAACATAAATAGATCGGTTTAATAATTGTTTTGTGTTCTATGCATGCATTGAAGTCTCTTCTAAAAATAGTCATTCAAATCGAATGAAAATTATCTCATTTTGTCTTAATTATAAATTATAATTCAACAATGAGTTTTTAATCCACAAGGCATCCACTAGGTAGTGAATAGTATTTCTTAACATATCAGTCAGCATATTATTTTTTTTTTAACTTTTTACCAAAATCTCAAGAAGGTTTAGAATTTTTTTTTTTTTTGTTATTTAATTTTCTTTTATAAGTAGCTGGCAAAACATGGACCGCTGCAACAGATTTTATATATGTACATAATTGAAAATTTAATAAAACTTTAAAAATTTAATAAAACAATAGAGATGGACTGCCAAGCTTGACCGCTAGGGACGCCAGCCATATAACCACCTTGGTCTATGGACAGTTCATAGTAGTGTGGACAGAATAAGTTTATTTGAAATAATAAATCCTTAATTCCAAATGGACCCGGAACTGAAAAAGAAGTGGTTGCATGCTATATCAGAAGAGAAAAACTTGATTTCTAGCACCGTTTTCCTATGAAAAGCAATAATAACTAGGTGGCTATATACCTGCTGCTATCTCTATTACGTTTCTCATGTGCCCATCTCCATTCGGACTGAACTATTGTAACCAATTCAGAAATTGTTAGTTGTGGCTAGAATTCTGTTTTGCAACAAACAGATTTATTACTAAAATCAGTCCCGAGTCAAAACATAAGATTTAAATTTTAAAATACAGGGTGTTAATTAATAAACTCTAAGGAATTAATCTATTAAATTATTTTTATCCGACTGCGCCAGAAGGAGGGTAATGTTTTTCAAGTGTATGTATGTATCTATGTATATGTATATTTCTTTATCACGCTCTGTAGCCTAAACGGCTTGACGAATTTTGAAAAATGAGGTGTCATTAGATTCATCTGAATCCCCAGAGTGACGTAGGGTATATGACGTCACGGAAAATTCAATATGGCGAACGCTAGACGCCATTTTGTCAGAATGCAAAAGTAATTTTCCTTCTAAATACATTGATATAGGTACCAAAATCAAAACAAAAGAAAGGTTTCGTTGACATTTCAAATAGGGTACATGACGTCACGGAAAATTCAATATGGCGGGCGCTAGACGCCATTTTGTCAGTACGCAAAAAATCGGTAACACCTTGTGTGTGGGGTATCAAATGAAAAAGCTTAAGGTGAGTAGATTCAACTAATAGGAAGGAAATAAAAAATTTATTTAAAAAACAAAAAACCCGACTGCGTAAAAATCAAACATAAAAGATGGAAACAAAATCAAATGATAACATGCAGTTGGAGGTATTTCTGTTCAATTTGTTACTACTATTCCTCCGACTGCATGTTATCATTTGATCTTGTTTCCATCTTTTATGTTCGCTTTTTACGCAGTCGGGTTTTTTTGTTTTTTTAATAAATTTTTTAATTCAACCATTTCATCAAATTTTTTTTTTAAATTTTAAACCCTGTATCTGGAAAACAAAGCCGTTGCGGACCCATATTTATTTGAAGGTTTTGTCTTAAAATCATCCATAGATTAATTCCTTAAATATACAATTACTTGTGGAGGGCATATAATTAGTCTTGGGAGTATTAACTATAGACCTGGAAGTTAGAACTGCTGGAACCATCGATAAATTACAGTGGAGTACGAAATATACGTCCAGTCAGACATTTCGGTAGGTAACTGAATCCTTCTGTCGACGGGACAGGTACGGGAGGGTGCAGTACCTGCCCTCGTCAGATTCACACAAATATACGTAGCTCTAACTTAAGAACGCTAACGCACTGTAACAAGTGGAAAATTCGATAAAACAACTAAATGCATGGTTACAGTATTGGAAAAATAAAGAAGGATCAGGCTTGGTGTGTGGGTAAAACCACACTGCTAACTTCCCATTGGGTTTAGAGATTAGAGACCAGTCTATCGTATAGAGAAACTGTTTGCAATACAGGTTAACATGTTTTTTTTGTTATAAAAAAAACCGCCAAAGTCAAATTTTTTGCAAACCTGATCAGGTGTTCATTATGTAATTATGTGTCGAATGAAATTGGTCCGCAGTCGATATTATTATTTGTTCTTGAGATATGCGAGACGCGAAACATTTTACAATTTTACAGTAGTTTTTTTGTTATAAACAAAAAACCGCTAATTGAAATTTCCTGCAAACCTAATCAGGTGTTCATTATGTAATTATGTATCGAATGAAATTGATCCGAAATCGATATCATTTTTTGTTCTTGAGATATGCAAGCCGAAAAAAATTCACAAACGTACGAAGGAACGTACGTACATACACACTATACACATACAGACAACTCTCTTAAAACAGTAGATTCGGACTCTAGGGACCTCAAAACGTGCAGATATGTCCAAATTTTACTTTTGCAAAATCGGACCCATTACAACAACTTCGAATGGGAAGTTAATAAAACGAAGATAAAATTAATAACATTATCTAAATTGTTATGTCTCCCATTATTTTAGAATTTGGGGAAATTTGTAAGCAAAGAAAAAATGTTCTTTTTGCTAAACTTATAGAAAAAACAAGCTGTTTCCAATAAACAAATGAAAACTTCTATAGAAGCTACGGATGTTCAAAAGTTTTTTTTAATTTTTGAGAAGCTTTAAATTCTCGTAACTTATAAACTAAAAGAGACTCACAACTTTATTTTCAGTCTTTTTTTAGCATATATTGAATTTGGAAAATCTGAGAAAATTAAAATTTTACGAAAAAAAATCGATTTAAAAAAAATTTTGTTTAAAAAAATCGTAGATAAGTCGATCTTTTTTAAAACTAAACATCTATAAGTATCTTGTGTCCACTACTGTAATATCGAGATGGATACCTGACCATATACTAACACTACTGATGATCTGACATCCTTGACCACCCAACATACAATACACTAGGGCTGTGAAAACTTCACCTCAATAATCATCCTGTTTTTTTTATTATTATCTATTTGAGTATAAAATACTTTTTATGATAATACGGAATTAGAGTCTAAATAACTTTTAGTTATACCGTAAAATAGCGTTTTAGAAATTCTTATTACATAAATTGTTATAATTTTTGTTCCTTGAGTTTAGTCATATACTTACTCGTTAGTAATAAGAAAAAAATAAAGACTACGAATCATTTTTAGTTTTACCAAAAGAATACTTATTCTTTTAAAATTTTTAAGTAAAATTTCTTAGGCGGCACGTTGCCTCGACGATTTGAAGGCTAAAATGCTTGCTCGATGAAACGAAAATGGGTGACAAAAATTAGGTGGCGCGAATGACCATTACAACCCGAAATAAATCAATAAAATTAATGTAGTCATGGCTCATTCTGATCCATTCATTTTATATTATTCATACATAAGAAGTTTTGCTTCGATCGTGTGTGCTGCAGTAAAAACAGTTTTGTAATAAAAATAAGTAGTTTTAGTTTCTTTTTTAAAAGTAGGTACCTATAGGCTATTTGTGGTCATGCATTGTTGTATAATTTTCCAACCCCTAACAGAAACATATTTTTGCATTCATTTTAGTCACGTTATATAATATTAAATTGGATATCACAGGTTTTTTACCATTTTGAATATTATTTTTTGACATTTCATGCTTCATTTGAAATTCTCATGTCGTCGGTTTACTAAGTAGTACCCAGGGCCGGACTGAGAGGGGTGTGGGGGGTGTCACCCCCCCCAAACCAGTCTACAAAAGCAAGTCACCCCCCCCTTCATCTTTGACCTTCGGCCCTAGATGTCGGCAATTTGTAGATCTACACTTATGCCGGGTTTATCGTACATTTAAAACGCTGTTTTGTTATAATCGCTGTTAAATTTGAACATCGAATAACACATAAAACATACAAAGTAACCATAGAAATAACAGCGAATTAACAAAACAGCGTTTTATGTACGATAAACCCGGCATTAGACGGTAATTTATAGATCTACACCCCCCATCTAAACCCCCTCCAGTCCGGCCCTGGTAGTACCCTTGAAACTAATATTATTTTTGTTGCCTGTGAATCAATAATATTTCCTTTGGATGAATTGTTAAACCGACTCTGGCACAAATATGTAAAATTATTTACGCGGTTAATTTTAGAAATATTATAAAGTGTATCAGTTACATAAAAACCTTTGAAAAAAAATGCAAATGTCAATAAAATATCCGGACTGTAATGTTATTTGGGTTGTTTTTTCTTAGAACAGATTAAAAAGTGTTAATTATACTTTTTACACGAAACGGAAATATTTCTATATTAAGTAATCTAGAAAGCCGCAAAAAACATATTTTGCTTATAGGCAAGTCATTTATACTTAAAAATAAGCATATACATTGTTTTAACGCGATTTAAAGACATTGCGAACTATATAATACAGATAAGTTGTGGCTGTGCTAACGAGCGACCCACCTTTTGAACGCCAAATTTCACCGTCGCATCTGTTAGCAAAATTCAAAAGCTTGAAATAAGTATGTGTGATTCAAAACATAAGAGTGGTTCTGATCCTACACACTTAAACAATCCCAATTCTATTAAAATGTATATGTCACTTTAGTCGCGGGATAATATTTAGATAATAATGTATTCTTTTGCTGGCATTTATGAAACATTCCCCCTAATTTAAACTTCACTGAATTATAGAATGAGAAAAAATTACCATGCCTATTATAATTACTTATATTAAAAAAATTTTTGTTTGAATAGGTTGACGGGAATGAAGCCAGTGTAATATTTTTTTTTAAAAATGTTCTTTATTAAAAAGTCGACAGTTTCGTAAGAATTTCTTACATCCTCAGGACCTGAGTTAAATATATAAATGAATACAATTTGTTGAAAAAAAAAGAAAAACAAGAATGAAGTTTTGATGCTTACCCTTAATGTGAACAGAATTACGATTATAAACAAATACATTGCTGTTACAAATTAATTATATTATTTAAATTGATACAATGGTCTCATCTATAGTGATATATTGAACAGTCCTCAGATAAATGAAAAAAATTTTATTTGAAAAAACAATTAAGAGATTGAAATATTATGTAAGTAATAAATGCATTTTATGTAATGGTTGTGGCAGTAAAGGAAAGACAAACTTAGAATTTAAAAGAATATTGATGCAAAAAAAACATAAAAATATATATAAATTTGTAAAAATTTTTTTTTAATTTTTAAAATTTTTAATGACAATCAATCGTCAAATAGTTTATAATAAATTTGACTTAAGTTCGAAAGATCAGTTCTGAAATTTACCGAATTTGTGTTATTTTTAATATAACACATTTCCAAGAATAATCGTTTACTGAGATTACATTCAGTATGTAAAATAGTAGTGTTATCAAAATCAAACTGATGATTATTCGTTTGGCAGTGTTGAACTAGTGACGTTTGATTGTCATTAAAAATTCTATCCAATTGTATGGATCTGCGATGTTCTGCGATGCGGGTCTTTAAATACATTAAGGGTAAGCATCAAAACTTCATTCTTGTTTTTCTTTTTTTTTTCTCAACAAATTGTACTCATTTATATATTTAACTCAGCTCCTGAGGATGTAAGAAATTCTTACGAAACTGTCGACTTTTTAATAAAAACCATTTTTTTTTTTTAAATATTACACTAGCTGGCTTCATTCCCGTCAACCTATTCAAACGTTAATCAAAACAAGCCGTCACCTTAAACATGGATTAAAAAAATTGTTGACGCATCATTTTATTGTGGTAATTGTGTTTTAAAAACCACCAACAGCTAAGGTTATTTGGGCCTAGCACCAATTCATATTTTCAATTCATTATTTTTTTTTTTTAATATTAAATTGAAAATCCAATTGACACTTTTACCAGCTCTCGGGCTAGAACCCGAGAACTGGGGACTTGTAATAGAGGAACCATAGTAACGCCATGTAAACAACAGCGCCGCTACACTCTCGGCTATTCTCAAGTCCATCATTTTATTAGTTACCATTTTTTCCACTAGATGCCAGAAATGGATATTATCTATAAATACCAAAGGTGTAGTACTTTATTTTGTTTATGTTTTTAGTTCCATAAAATGACACAAATCATTCAATAAAGGCGCTCATAAGACGGCCGTTTTCTCCCGTAAGGCAAGACCCCCCCCCTGATAATAGCTACCTAATCTAATTTGCAAATGATTTGTATTTAGTAGGATGACTATAGTCTATAGTAACAAATTAAATAAAATAAAAATACAAGTCGAGAAGAATTGATTAAAAATATTCATTTCTCCACTTTTTAGTGTTGTAAAGAATATAATTAATAAATGCACTGGTGGGTTTTTTTGTGTTCGAATTATAATTGTGGGAAACACGAATTGCATGGATTGACCTGGGCTTTTGATATACGCACTGTGTAAGCGCCGTGAGAATTTTAATTTCTTTACTGAAGGGAGCCAGTTTTAAATCGGTATCGGTTAATTATAATGGATCTGGATCAACGCTTTATCCTAACTTGAAAGATAACACGTTCTCAATTACATTATAGAAGTATGAAGTGTCCAATTTACTTAGGGTTTATCACTGAACTCCACCCATACAGTGGCGGACTAAGCCCGTCGGAGGTCCGGAGCATAGAAATAGGTCTGTGGTCCGGAGCGACAGAACTAAATGAGGCCCCCGCTCTGCTTAGAAATTGATGTATTTGTAGTGTAAATTTCGTAAAAATGAATAATATAGATGTAATGGCTGACAAAAAATTTCAAATATTTATAATAAACGACCTACCTACGTTTATATTTTGTATACGTACGGGGCCTCCAACTCCAAACTGCCTCTTACTTACTAAACATATTTTGGCCTTGTTTGAGATTTGATTAAGAAGGACTTCTCGAGATTTGGAGACCCCCAAGGATCAGAGGCCCGGGGCAAGCCCCCCCTTCCCCCAGTCCGCCACTGCACCCATACCATAAATGAAATGCCAATCATTACGGTCAGATTGGTAACAATTACCATCTAGGCACGGGGCCCGCTGACCTGCGCCTTAACAAAGTGAAAATGGCCAAACGCGCAACGAATACGTAGGTTAGGTTAGGTTTCCTTTGTTTTTTCTACCCGTGTTTCTATAACTAAAATGTTGACAGTTAACGTAACGGAAACGAAAACTGCCGATCATAGCTGGCGATGACGAACGAAATATTTACACCGCAACAGTGCGCAAGTCTGATAGCCCCGGATCAAGCGAATATCGACCGTTTTGAATTGGGGCTTGAGAATGACCGAGCGTGTAGCAGTGCCGTTGTTTACATGGCGTTACTATGGTTCCTCTATTACAAGTGCCCAGTTCCCGGGTTCTAGCCCGAGAGCTGGTAAAAGTGTCAATTGGATTTTCAATTTATTATTAAAAAAAAATAATGAATTGAAAATATGAATTGGTGCTAGGCCCAAATAACCTTAGCTGTTGGTGGTCTTTAAAACACAATTTAACCGTTTTGAATTGTTCAAACGTGAGCAAATTTTCTCGCGCATGTCAACTTGTTTGGCAGTCCAGTTATGGATGGAGTTCAGTGGAATTTTAAACAGTATGAAAGAATATTTCGAATCGATTCAGTAGTTCCTGAGAATACCGGCTGCGTATCATTTACATTAAAATGGACGAACTGTACAATACAGTCGCGTAACTGTTACCTTTCAGTCTTGTATCCAGTGACGTAAACATTTTTGCAGACATTTTGCTCTACATATAGAAGCACTAATTGCACAACATTGTCGGTAATTCAGCCGCGTGGTTTACCGATCGACAGAAATAATGAACGCCAGTCCAGCGGTTACTTGTGAGGAACGAATAAACTACTATAATTTTTGTAGACTTGATAATGACGGTGCATTTTCTAAAGTATCATTAAAATTTAACTGTACCAAGCACTTTTTGATCATTTTTGTGGAAGGATTTTTTTTCTTCATTGCATTCGCTGAGATACCGCGTGGATATACTTATTGAAGTGAAAAATTCCTTAGGCGCACTTTGCGTTCTTTCTGAATAGTGAACGAAAGTGAACCGTCACGCTTCGGGTCGGTGACGCTTAATCGAGTTTACTCGGCTCCACTCGACATCAAACACGAAAAAGTATTTGTAGTATGCTGGTAATAAGTTATTTGTAGTTCATAGATGCGCTAATAGATGGCACTAAAACTTCATTGAAAAGGTATTTGTGATATGTTGGTAATAAGTTGTTTGTAGTTCACAAGTGCGCTAATAGATGACACTAAAACTTAATTGAAAAGGTATTTGTAGTATATGTTAGTAATAAGTTATTTGTACTTCATAGGTGCGCTAATAAATGACACTAAAACATATATACCTATACTTGTCACATACATTTTGTCAGTGTCGACTATGATCAAATAAATATCTATCTATCTATTTTAAAATTATAAAATCAGAAGTTTTCACTTCTGTCGTGTGGTCATAAGCACACACCCAGTTTTTAGGCGCGATCTTAGCGAAGCTAGAAGCGCCTATATACACTCGCTTTGTCTGTACGTCTGTGAATCTGTGAATCTGTGAATCTGTGAATCTGTAACGGATTTTTTGTATCAGTCGTACAGCCCAAACGGGTTAACCGATTTTAAAAAACTTTTTTTTGTTCAATTCCTCTCGGGGTCTATTTGATCCTAACGTCGCCCGATTTTTGAATTTTGGCCCCAGAGGGGAGCAAATTAGAAAAAACGGTGTTTTTTGCTTATAGTTTGCTCAATTTAAGTCAGATCGATTCGAAACCTGTCTTAAACGAAAGAGCAGAAAATTTTAGATAGATTTCATGTATAATATTGTGTCAAAACTGTTTTTTTATACAGATTTATATGATTATTAAACGAAATAAATGCGACTTTATCTAATAAATCGCGAACTTGTTTCGGTTGTCCTTGTCTGTTGCACAGTGTGATATGGATATTGGAAGATAACGTATGCTCTGTCTTATATTGCATTATTTAAATATAGTTATTCAATTTTTTGACTGCTGATGTTTGAATTTAAGTTTAAAAACCCTGGCCTACTGAGTTAAAATGACGTGTAACTAATTTATTGACGTCGATCGGATCGGACCAAAATTTCTCGACGTTCATACCCCGGCTTTCGTCCGGGTGTAAATCGTACTTTTGAATTTTCACCCACTTCCCGTGATCCGATTGAGTTGAAATTTTGCACACATGTGTAGCTCCGGTGACAATACAATATTATGGTAACTAGCTGACCGGCCCGGCTTTCGTCCGGGTGTAAATCGTACTTTTGAATTTTCACCCACTTCCCGTGATCCGATTGAGTTGAAATTTTGCACACATGTGTAGCTCCGGTGACAATACAATATTATGGTAACTAGCTGACCGGCCCGGCTTTCGTCCGGGTGTAAATCGTACTTTTGAATTTTCACCCACTTCCCGTGATCCGATTGAGTTGAAATTTTGCACACATGTGTAGCTCCGGTGACAATACAATATTATGGTAACTAGCTGACCGGCCCGGCTTTCGTCCGAGTGTAATTCGTACTTTTAAATTTTCACCCACTTCCCGTGATCCGATTGAGTTGAAATTTTGCACACATGTGTAGCTCCGGTGACAATACATTATTATGGTAACTAGCTGACCGGCCCGGCTTTCGTCCGGGTGCAAATCGTACTTTTGAATTTTCACAGGCAAAAGGTCTTTCTCCGGTAACGTTTCGGATAAATGTAATAAAATCAGACTAAGGAAATAAAGCACACTAAACAATTGAAAAGTCACGTCACGAAGTAGTGTAACGTCACTTTTGTAAAAATTATCCGATCCTTTTGAAAATTAATATTTGAGAGTTTTATAGGACACAAAAAAATAAAATGGCGTCAGATTTCAAAATGGCGTCCATATGTACTTTTTCGTAAACATTATCCGAATCTTTTGAAAATTAATATTTGAGAGTTTTATAGGACACAAAAAAATTAAATGGTGTCAGATTTCAAAATGGCGGCCATATGTACTTTTTTGTAAGAATTATCAGATCCTTTTGAAAATTGATATTTGAGAGTTTCATAGAACACAAAAAAAAGAAATGACGTCAGATTTCAAAATAGCGGCCATTATATATACTTTTTTGTAAAAATTATCCGATCCTTTTGAAAATTCATATTTGCGAGTTTTATAGGACACAAAAAAATAAAATGACGTCAGATTTCAAAATGGCGGAAATATGTAGAACTCCTTTCTAAAAATTATACGATCCTTTTGAAAATTGATATTTGAGAGTTTCATAAGACACAAAAAAATAAAATGACGTCAGATTTCAAAATGGCGGCCGTATGTACATTTTTGTAAAAATTATCCGATCCTTTTGAAAATTGATATTTGAGAGTTTCATAGAACACAAAAAAATAAAATGACGTCAGATTTAAAAATGGCGGCCAAATGTACTTTTTTGTAAAAATTATCCGATCCTTATGAAAATCGGTATTTGAAAGTTTTATAGGACACAAAAAAATAAAATGACGTCAGATTTCAAAATGGCGGCCGTATGTATTTTTTTGTAAAAATTATCCGATCATTTTGAAAATTGATATTTGAGAGTTTCATAGGCTGCACAAAAAAATAAAATGACGTCAGATTTCAAAGTGGCGGCTATATATACTTTTTTGTAAAAATTATCCGATCCTTTTCGGTATTTGAAAGTTTCATAGGACACAAAAAAATAAAATGATGTAAGATTTAAAAATGGCGGCCGTATGTACTTTTCTGTAAAAATTATCCGATCCTTTTGAAAATTGATATTTGAGAGTTTCATATAACACAAAAAAATAAAATGACGTCAGATTTCAAAATGGCGGCCATATGCACTTTTTTTTTAAATTATCCGATTCTTTTGAATATTGATATTTGAGAGTTTTATAGGACACAAAAAATAAAATGGCGTCAGATTTGAAAATGGCGGCCATAATATGTACTTTTTTGTAAAAATTATCCGATCCCTTTGTAAATTGATATATGCGAGTTTTATAGGACACAAAAAAATAAAATGACGTCATATTTCAAAATGGCGGAAATATGTAGTACTCCTTTGTAAAAATTATCCGATCCTTTTGAAAATTGATATTTGAGAGTTTCATAAGACACAAAAAAATAAAATGACGTCGGATTTCAAAATGGCGGCCGTATGTACATTTTTGTAAAAATTATCCGATTCTTTTGAAAATTGATATTTGAGAGTTTCATAGGTCACAAAAAAATAAAATGACGTCAGATTTCAAAATGGCGGCCATATATACTTTTTTGTAAAAATTATCCGATCCTTTTGAAAATCGGTATTTGAAAGTTTCATAGGACACAAAAAAATAAAATGATGTCAGATTTTAAAATGGCGGCCGTATGTACTTTTTTGTAAAAATTATCCGTTCCTTTTGAAAATTGATATTTGAAAGTTTCATAGGAGACAAAAAAATAAAATGATGTAAGATTTAAAAATGGCGGCCGTATGCACTTTTCTGTAAAAATTATCCGATACTTTTGAAAATTGATATTTGAGAATTTTATAGAACACAAAAAAATAAAATGACGTCAGATTTCAAAATGGCGGCCATATTTACTTTTTTGCAAAAATGATCCGATCTTTTTGAAAATCGGTATTTGGAGTTTCATAGGACACAAAAAAAATAAAATGACGTCATATTTTAAAATGGCGGCCATATGTAGGTACTTTTTTGCTAAAATTATCCGATCCTTTTGAAAATTGATATTTGAGAGTTTTACAGGACACAAAAAATTACTTCAGATTTCAAAATGGCGCCCGTATGAACTTTTTTGAAAAATTATCCGATCTTTTTGAAAATTAATATTTGCGAGTTTTATAGGACGCAAAAAAGTAAAATGATGTCATATTTAAAAATGGCGGTCATTATGTTGTGTCTTTTTGAGTCAACATAATACTCTACATTGTCGACACAACATTGTTTTGTTTGGCAGTTTCTGTTAGCTACGCTTTTGAAACAAACAAGTAATTCAAAATTATAATTTCGTTGTGATCAGACCTATTTTAGACTCATCTTGATTAAATCAATTTTTGCTGTGTTTTATTTATTTATTATTAATTTTATATAAGTATCTACGATAACATTAAATCAAGTAAAAAAGATCTTTATAATAGGTATATATTTCTTTGTAGAAATTATCCGATCCTTTTGAAAATTGATATTTGAGAATTTAATAAGACACAAAAAATTAAAATGGCGTCAGATTTCAAAATGGCGATCAAATAATAACTTTTTAATTGTATTATTTATATCTTTGATAAATTCGGTTTTATATACAATTCGTAAGAAGCATAGCTTCTGTCGGGTGTCTTACGACACATCATGACTTTTTTATTTAGCCGGTTCCGAGTAACGCTTAATAGTTAACCGTTGCTATGGAAAATTGTTTAAAAAATTCACTGTACCTACTAGTTTTTCTATGTAATCCAATACATATTTATATTAGGTCTTATGGCTCATAGCCTACTACAAAATTATAAATCTTCTCAGTGTTATTTTCCCTATGTTCGATAAAACCGTTTACACACAGTACCTACATGAATATCGCGCCTTGTAATTCTTGAATTACTTGTATCCTCCAAAATTTTTTATTTTGCGTAATTCGTTTATACAAAGGACTTCGATGTCCTTGAAAGTACAAATTGTTGCAATTAGGATGACCATCTTTGACGTTGGCAGAAGCCATAATTTTTACCCGACTGCAATAAAGCAAAGGACGGGTTATGTGTTTCGCCATAATACATGTATGTATGTCTCCATGTTCCCTTGTAAAACAAAAACTGCTTGACCGATTTTGACAAATGATGTATCACTGGATTCGTCTTAGCACGGCAAGTGTCATATGGTATATTACGTCACGAAACATTCAATATGGCGGACGATATAATTATAAGCGCAAAAAACAAAATCCTGCAATGGCTTGATGAATTTTGATAAATGAGGTGTCGATAGATTCGTCATAGTCTCACGACTGAGAAAGAAAATAAAAATTAATTATTAAAAAAAAAAACAAAAAATCCGATTGCACAAAAATTACACTAACTAAAAGGAAGAAAACAAGTCGTAAAACCTAAAACCTTATAGGCGCACTAAGTGGGGATCCATTCAAAAATAAACAGAAGAAAGAGACAGGTCCCCACCTGCTGCGGCTAAGATTTTAAGTTTTCCAACTTGTTTTCTTCCTTTTATTTAATGTTATTTTTGTGCAGTCAGGTTTTTGTTTTGTTTTTTAATAATTTTTGGTTTAAATTAGCATGCCTTTGTTTAAATTTAAATCAAAACCTGTACTAAAATTCTACACTTTTTCGACAATTAAATTTAGACATTTGAACAGATTTTTTAAGCGGCTATTTTTAATATTAAAGAGTTGCAATCCAATATTTCTACAAAAACAACCCTTTTACGATTAATTAAGACAATTATTTTGTCAGAAGAAACGCAGATCTGACAGAAAATGTGAAATATATAATTAAAATATGTGTAAATGATCAGTTCTTATTATCGGATTAGAACTTTTAGAAGTAATGTGAAAGTATTTAATGTATGATTAACATCAAAATGTCTTCATTACCTAGTTTAATGATATTTTAAATGTACGTTGAAAATTATTATAATAGCCATCAACTCTGATTTAACCCTTCAACAGTCGCGCGATATAGGCTGACCATATTTCCTTGAGGCCAATGCGAGATGAGGAAAAGGATTGTTGAACCGATGTAGAATAAAATATTAGTAAAAAAAACTTTTTAAAGACACGCTTTTATTAAATGTACTAAAAAGGAAAAAAATAAGTTTTAATAATTTAGTTTCATAATTATAAAAGCGTGAGTCGAGACTAATAAAATATCGTAGAGTTTACAACCCACGCTTTTATAATTATGAAACTAAATTATTAAAACTTATTTTTTTCCTTTTTAGTACATTTAAATAAAAGCGTGTCATAAAAAAGTTTTTTTACTAATAAGTATTTTATTTTGTTCCTTTTAGTCTTTCAAAAGTTTATTCCCTTTTGACTCCCTTAGGGATTGAATTTCGAAAAATCCCTTCATACAGTGGGTGCTTACATCACAAAAGAAACCTACTGTCCAAATTCCAAGTTTCTAGCTTTAGCGGTTTGGCGTAGGCGTTGAATAGTCAAAAAACCCTACTCCCTCGTTTGACCCCCTTAATTCTAAAAACGATTGATTCATGATTGTCATCGGGAATGTATATAATTATGTACCTAATTTTAAATCGATCGAATACGTGGAAGTCGTTCACAATTGACTTGCAAGATTTGACCTAAACAAACAAACTAACATACAAACATTGCAAGTTAAATAAAAGCTTGTAAAAATAGATTTTTTTAGTTTGGCTCAGCCAGGACAACAGACTTGCTTATATTTTTTTTCACTGTATAGGTATTACTATTAGCTAAAATCAGACGCAAGTGGCAACCATTGAAGGGTTAAATTCACGTTTTAATCTTATATAACGGCTATCAACTCTTAATAGCAACTATGTTATTTTCTCATTAGTCTAACATTAAATTATCATATTTTTAAACACATAAACTTATAAACTTAACCTTTTTGCCTAACGTTTATTAAGTAGGCAAACTTTAACATTTCAAACAAATACTGTTATTTTGATTTTATTTGCCGTACTGTGTTCCTTATATGTGAACAAACAATTTATTTTGATTAACTTTTTTAATGATAAATGCATCTAAAAAAATTCGACTGATGACCAGTCCTATACTTCCCACCTAGTAAATATTTGCAAAAAATAAACACTCTTTTTTTTTATTCTTTGACTAGGCCCAAATAACCTTAGCTGTTGGTGGTCTTTAAAACACAATTTAATTTTTATTCTTTGAAAAAAGCATGGCCCTCTTTTTTGTTTGGTGATCTATTGATGGCTAGCTTAATATAGCAAAAATCATGGTTACCTTGATTTACGTACAAATTTTATTTTTTTTAGTAAAATATTTTTTTTCTCGAAAACTATACATTTTAGAGAAAAAAAATATTTACATTTTTTTCATATTATAACATCTAGAATTCATTTATATTTTTACTTCCCACCTCTACTATGGTAGGGAAGTAATGGATTCAGTCCGAAAACAATATTTCGAGATTTTAACAGATTTTCACGTTTTGAGACCCTAGCAATCGTTTAAGATCATTTTCTGACTGATGTCTGTATGTGTGTGTGTATGTGTGTATGTGTGTGTGTGTGTATGTGGTCAATTTTTCGCCTTCGATATCTTAAGAACGGAACAACATACGGGCATGCCGATTGTTCTATTGTGTTTATCAGCCTTTAACTTAGATCTGATTAGATTTTGAGTCAAATCGGTTCAGTGGATCCTGAGATATTCAAAAAAACGTCCTCAATGTCACGTATTAACATAGGTAAAAAAAAATATAAATGAATTCTAGATGTTATAATATGAAAAAAATGTAAATATTTTTTTTCTCTAAAATGTATAGTTTTCGAGAAAAAAAATATTTTACTAAAAAAAATAAAAATTGTACGTAAATCAAGGTAACCATGATTTTTGCTATATTAAGCTAGCCATCAATAGATCACCAAACAAAAAAGAGGGCCATGCTTTTTTCAAAGAATAAAAATTAAATTGTGTTTTAAAGACCACCAAC
Organism: Mongoloraphidia duomilia; assembly: GCA_039654895.1. NCBI lineage: Eukaryota > Metazoa > Arthropoda > Insecta > Raphidioptera > Raphidiidae > Mongoloraphidia > Mongoloraphidia duomilia. The sequence goes on along the minus strand of CM077519.1, from coordinate 48,801,690 downwards.
AGCTAAGGTTATTTGGGCCTAGTCAAAGAATAAAAAATAGAGTGTTTATTTTTTGCAAATATTTACTAGGTGGGAAGTATAGGACTGGTCATCAGTCGAATTTTTTTTTACCTATGTTAATACGTGACATTGAGGACGTTTTTTTAAATATCTCAGGATCCACTGAACCGATTTGACTCAAAATCTAATCAGATCTAAGTTAAAGGCTGATAAACACAATAGAACAATCGGCATGCCCGTATGTTGTTCCGTTCTTAAGATATCGAAGGCGAAAAATTGACCACATACACACACACACACATACACACATACACACACACATACAGACATCAGTCAGAAAATGATCTTAAACGATTGCTAGGGTCTCAAAACGTGAAAATCTGTTAAAATCTCGAAATATTGTTTTCGGACTGAATCCATTACTTCCCTACCATAGTAGAGGTGGGAAGTAAAAATTCGACTGATGACCAGTCCTATACTTCCCACCTAGTAAATATTTGCAAAAAAAAATTCGACTGATGACCAGTCCTATACTTCCCACCTAGTAAATATTTGCAAAAAATAAACACTCTTTTTTTTATTCTTTGACTAGGCCCAAATAACCTTAGCTGTTGGTGGTCTTTAAAACACAATTTAATTTTTATTCTTTGAAAAAAGCATGGCCCTCTTTTTTGTTTGGTGATCTATTGATGGCTAGCTTAATATAGCAAAAATCATGGTTACCTTGATTTACGTACAATTTTTATTTTTTTTAGTAAAATATTTTTTTTCTCGAAAACTACACATTTTAGAGAAAAAAAATATTTACATTTTTTTCATATTATAACATCTAGAATTCATTTATATTTTTTTTTACCTATGTTAATACGTGACATTGAGGACGTTTTTTTGAATATCTCAGGATCCACTGAACCGATTTGACTCAAAATCTAATCAGATCTAAGTTAAAGGCTGATAAACACAATAGAACAATCGGCATGCCCGTATGTTGTTCCGTTCTTAAGATATCGAAGGCGAAAAATTGACCACATACACACACACACACATACACACATACACACATACACACATACACACAACACACACACATACAGACATCAGTCAGAAAATGATCTTAAACGATTGCTAGGGTCTCAAAACGTGAAAATCTGTTAAAATCTCGAAATATTGTTTTCGGACTGAATCCATTACTTCCCTACCATAGTAGAGGTGGGAAGTAATAAACACTCTTTTTTTTTATTCTTTGACTAGGCCCAAATAACCTTAGCTGTTGGTGGTCTTTAAAACACAATTTAATTTTTATTCTTTGAAAAAAGCATGGCCCTCTTTTTACTTCCCACCTCTACTATGGTAGGGAAGTAATGGATTCAGTCCGAAAACAATATTTCGAGATTTTAACAGATTTTCACGTTTTGAGACCCTAGCAATCGTTTAAGATCATTTTCTGACTGATGTCTGTATGTGTGTGTGTATGTGTGTATGTGTGTGTGTGTGTATGTGGTCAATTTTTCGCCTTCGATATCTTAAGAACGGAACAACATACGGGCATGCCGATTGTTCTATTGTGTTTATCAGCCTTTAACTTAGATCTGATTAGATTTTGAGTCAAATCGGTTCAGTGGATCCTGAGATATTCAAAAAAACGTCCTCAATGTCACGTATTAACATAGGTAAAAAAAAATATAAATGAATTCTAGATGTTATAATATGAAAAAAATGTAAATATTTTTTTTCTCTAAAATGTATAGTTTTCGAGAAAAAAAATATTTTACTAAAAAAAATAAAAATTGTACGTAAATCAAGGTAACCATGATTTTTGCTATATTAAGCTAGCCATCAATAGATCACCAAACAAAAAAGAGGGCCATGCTTTTTTCAAAGAATAAAAATTAAATTGTGTTTTAAAGACCACCAACAGCTAAGGTTATTTGGGCCTAGTCAAAGAATAAAAAAAAGAGTGTTTATTTTTTGCAAATATTTACTAGGTGGGAAGTATAGGACTGGTCATCAGTCGAATTTTTTGTTTGGTGATCTATTGATGGCTAGCTTAATATAGCAAAAATCATGGTTACCTTGATTTACGTACAATTTTTATTTTTTTTAGTAAAATATTTTTTTTCTCGAAAACTATACATTTTAGAGAAAAAAAATATTTACATTTTTTTCATATTATAACATCTAGAATTCATTTATATTTTTTTTTACCTATGTTAATACGTGACATTGAGGACGTTTTTTTGAATATCTCAGGATCCACTGAACCGATTTGACTCAAAATCTAATCAGATCTAAGTTAAAGGCTGATAAACACAATAGAACAATCGGCATGCCCGTATGTTGTTCCGTTCTTAAGATATCGAAGGCGAAAAATTGACCACATACACACACACACACACATACACACATACACACACACACACACACATACAGACATCAGTCAGAAAATGATCTTAAACGATTGCTAGGGTCTCAAAACGTGAAAATCTGTTAAAATCTCGAAATATTGTTTTCGGACTGAATCCATTACTTCCCTAATAGTAGAGGTGGGAAGTAAAAATAGTAGATTGTATATCTAGATGTGTAATGGACTATATTACGACGAGTAATGACAGTATGTAAAAACTTCACACTATAGTTGCAAACGCTGTGTTTCGTCCTTTGTAATGCAATGTACATACTTTTAATTTTTAACTGGATTTCGTGCCTAACTAATTTTTTTATATTTATAGGTTACACATAAATTGGTTTTCAAATTGCGCGTCGTGACGCCCCGACGGCATACGCGTGCCGATTTCTACTTATACGCTGCAATTAAAGGTGCAGGTATGTAACTTAATTTTTCTAATTTAGATTTTAAACTACATTAAGAAATTTATAAGACCTAAAATTAAAAAATAAAAGAAGATGTTTTTAAGGCGACAACATTTTTTTATTTTTTACAGTAGTACGTATACATTTCTAAATGTTAAATTTTACATATTCAAGAATTTAAATTAGTGCCCTAATAAACTGTAGAATCCATTTTTAAATATAATGAACAGTTTTCAAAATACACACGGTTTTAATAAACGAACGTCCGCTTGGTGTGGATTTTTGATACGAACGAACCGAACGTACCTATTGGAACTTTGTGTTTTTGTGATGGCACAGCTGATCATTGATCGCTAGGCGATCTGATCAGTCAGTGACACGTGATCGTTTTGAACATCATAGCTTTTTAAACATGCAGGTGACGTCACTTCCGTCATCAATTTCCGTTAAGAAATTTCAAAAACTTTCGAAATCACCCCGTGTACTCGATCATAAAAGAGATCCCAACCTAATTGAGGTTGTGTGAGTTCGGTGGAGTTGTATTTTTTTTCTGAAGTGATTTTATAGGTCGAACCCAATTATAATTTTTAAAACAAATATTGGTTATTGGGAATATTAGCTCTACGTAAACAATAAAGATGCACCCATATATTTCGATACGATCGATGCTCGTTTGTTTCACTGTTTAGCAGTGAAATAGTGCACATATGGTGCAAACACTAAATTCGAGGCCGGTTTGGACCACTCTACATTATTTTTGAAGCGTACCTTCTTAAGGTACGTGCAGTACGCAGCTGGGATTCTAGATGGTAGCGTAGATCATAGCAGGGCTTGCTTAAATTAATGCATTGTTATATATGCGAGCGTACACAACAAAGCAGTGAGTGTAGCAGGTATAAGCGCTGTTACAAGAGCTGGTAGATTCAAGAATGTATCTCACCATTCTTTCAGCGCGCTGACTACTACAATCAAAGTGTGACAACTGTCAAATGGCCGTTACAAGTTTCGCAATGGATGTAACTAGTTTAATAAGTGAAATTTTGCCAGTTTTTATTTAATTTATTTTGAGTTTTTTCTAAGACATATTTAAAAGTGTTAGGTTCCATACGTAAATATTCAAAAAATAGGTTTGGGTAAAATTTTAATTCTTGGTATAAATGATGAAATTCGCCATGTTTAGATCGTTTTCTATTAATAAGGTGGACATGATACCTCCTACCCAAATTTGTATTTAAAATATACCACTTTGTAGCAGAAGAACACAAATATTCGTCTTCGCTATCTGACATTTCAAACGCGATTTAAGCTTGTATCAATGCTAGTATCAAAGCTTCGTTGTGCAAACCTATAAGCGCTTATAATTTCAGCCACCATCTACCATACATGCTACCATCTAGAATCCCAGCTGCGTACTGCACGTACCTTTATGCGAGTTTAGGCCATTTTAACGCGTTAAACGGGATATATAATCGTGTGAATTGTTTGTGAATGTTTGTATGTAGTTTGTTTGTATAAGTCAAATCTTGCAAGTTAATTTTGAACGACTTCCACGTATCCGATCGATTTGAAATTTTGTACACATATGTATTCCCGATGACAATACATGAATAAATCGTTTTTAGAAATAAATTCAACCCCTAAGGGGTTAAAACGGGGATTTAGGCTTTTTTTGATTAATCAACGCCCAGGCCAAATCGCTTAAGCTAGACGCTTGAAATTTGGACAGTTGGTTCCTTTTCTGACGTAAGCATCCACTAAGAAAGGATTTTTCGAAATTCGACCGCTACGGGTGTCAAAGGGGGGTAACATTTTGAAAGACTAAAATGAACAAAATAACATATTACTAAAAAAAAAACTTTTTAGAGACAAGCCTTAATTGAAATGTACTAAAAAGGCAAAAATAATATTTAATAATTTAGGTTCATAATTATTATAAAAGCGGAGGTTGCGACTAATAAACTATCATAGAGTTTACAACCCATGCTTTTATAATAATTATGAACCTAAATTATTAAATATTATTTTTTCCTTTTTAGCACATTTCAATAAAAGCTTGTCTCTAAATTTATTTTGGCAGGACGATGTAACCGAGTCTAGAATAGGTAAGAGCTTATGTAAAAGTTGATTGAGTTGTTATTTGTTGGTGATTTATCAGATGACCCGCGCCGGTGACCTCTGTTAGCCGAATTACAAGTAGTTTAGATCGACAAGTGATTAGAACGGATATGATGTGATGTGGCCCGGGGGTGCAGGCCTATGATTGAAGTGTATCAATATTCGTCGACAGGAAATTACCTTAATTAAATAGTTGAGAAAACAAACAGCGTCTTTTGTTTCTTATTTTTCTGTAAAATGCCGTCAGATTAATACTGGTAAAAGATATTGGGTTCTGCGAAGAATAAAATCTACGAAACTTAGCAGTCAGAAACTAAATCATCCACTTTACTAAAATTACTCATTTCATTTACCTACTGTGAAATTTAGTTTTACAAAAGTCGTTCTTTACTTACCATACTATTATTTATAATTATTATATTGTAGTGCTAATAATCGCATGATTGAAGCACAATATATTTTCTTTTTTTTTCCTAATAAAATAAAAAAAAAAGTCGTTTTTTATAAAATTGTCAAACTATCGATATAATAATTAATGGATATAGTTTGGTATAATTATTAATTTAGTATCGATTAATAGTGATAGGTGATTACGAGATATTTTTACAATCGAAACAATTGTAATCGTTCATAATAACAATCGAGTCCACAATCGACTCGGAGTTGATTTTACAATCGAAATGTTCGATTGTTCAAGTCGATTATTTGCCACATAGGTTATAGCGATAGCAGCAAATGAGAATACATATAATCGCGATTCAAGGTTATATGCTAGTCGACTGACGTTCACGCGACTCGTTGATTGTTCACTGTTCACACTGTTTAGTCGGTACTCACTACTCTGTAATCTCTTCATTATTGAATTCGTATTATGCGATTACTGCACTATCGACTCGGCCACAGTTGTTGAGTGATGAACGGTTGTATATTATGTGGCTATATCGACAGTGTACGATTCAGTACTATGCGACTCGGTCTCGGTGAACTATGAAACAACAACAATCGAGTCCAAGTGACAACCATCGAGAATCATCGAGATGTTTGAACAATCGAGACAATGGACTAAAACATTTCGTATCGCGCATCACTACCGATTAACAATATATTATTACTTCACCTACATTGCCTATACGTTATCCGTCGAGCGTCTATAATCTACAATTCATTATACGTTATCCTATTTTCGTATAATTGCCACTGACACATTTCTACTTAGAAAAAAAACTTTTTAACAAAAAGCCACTAAAAAGAGGAAAATAATAAAATTTTGAGGTTGGCGTCAATTTAATAAAATATGAAGTTGGTTACAAAAACAATTTTTTAAATTCACTCAACGATCGTTCATCAGGATTCGGGAGCAGAAATGCTTGAATTTGAGTGAATAAAAAACAAGCCGTGAGGTGGGTCGTTTATTAGGACTAAAGTGCGACCCTTGAGGTCCACACGACGAACTTCCCAGTTTGATAAATATTTAATAATAATAATTAAATTAGATATTACACAGAAAAGTAATCATTTCAAACATTAAAACATCAATAATTTAAAAAAAAAAAAAAAAAAAAAAAACGGCTGAACCGATTTTTATAAAATTTATGTCGGATCAAAATGACGTTAACACGCCTCGATTGACACCCTTACGAAGTCGATATAATTTTTTATTCGCGAGATATTGTGTAAAATCTACTTTTTTGGAGGTTATTTGGTTAAGAAAAAAGAACGGCTGAACCGATTTTGAAAAAATTTCTTTCAGATCATATTTACGTTAATACGCGTCGATTGGCACCCTAACGTAGTCGATATCATTTTTCGTTCTCGAGATTTCGTCTTAGAAAGAAATGGACACATACGTACGTACGTACGTACGTACACACACACACACACACACACACACAGACATCTTTCTAAAAGTAGTGTAAAAATAGTGTAGTGACCTTGAAACATAAAAATTTTTTTTCCTTTTTGATTTCGATTTTCGGACCCATTACAATAACTTCCAGTGGGAAGTTAATAAAATGGTATTATTAAGCTAATACCAACTTATGGTCAACAAAAAAAATATTGAGAACTACCTTGAAATGTCATTTAAATGCTATTAAAATCTTAATTCGCTTCTAAGTCCGATGGTACTTGACAACCGAAAATAAGTAATTAATAACAAAATAAAGAGAGCAGCTTTGTGTTGGTAATGTTGGAAGTATTAAGTGTGGTCAGTGAAGCACCTAGGTGTTTATAAATAACTAAACACAAACAGACACTGTAAGTCAAAGAGTAAATATTCTACAAGAGGCGACATTCGAACAAGGAAGCGTACGGCTTTTAGCCTAAAATCTAGATTTAAGAATGTCATTTGTTTTCAACTAAATGAAAATCTACATTCGTTAAAAACAAATGGCATTCTTAAATATAGATTTAAGGCTTAATATTGTACCAGAGACCCAGCATTAGAGATACATACGATTGAAGAATATAGTTAAGGAATAAGTTAAAAAAATAATTTAACATCTAAAGTTTATTAAGTTGATAAAACTTATAAAATGTTAACTCTCGCATGTATAGTGATTCGACTGTTTAATAGCTGTACTATGCTTTGCAGCTTATTTGAATAGTCGACTCCCGCATGTAGTGTGTTTTCAACTTGAAATTGCTATATATAAGAAAAGATCGGTTTTCACTCTCGGGCACTGTGGAGAAATCGGTAACTCACCTAGCCGGAAACTGGGAGTTTCGGGTTCAAGTCCCGACAGTGGTCATTTGATTTTTTCTTAGATATAGCTTACAAATCATGGCAGCCTAGCTGTCTGAGATATTTATTATTTTCACCTCTAACTGTTATGTGAATAATATGATGTGGATATAAGGGGTTTTTAAAAATCGATTGATTTTATCATATACCAATCTAAAGTTCACTACAAATTGAACGAGTTTTTATAATTTTTTTTGTTTTGACACTATTTATGTACATTTGTACAAACCAAATAAAGATTATCTATCTATCTATCTATCTATCAAGTTATAAAATGATAAACTACACAATTTTCCCGCTATATCCAAAATATTTTCATTGTTAAAGTCAATGTGACTTTTCAGGAGAACGCGCGATTATTGGAATAACTTAAAAACAACTAAAGACTACACGGTAAAAGTGAAACTTATTGACTATTTTGCTTGCCCAACCATAGATGGCAGTGTCAAGTCAACCAAGCGCGTTTAGAGTTTCTCTACTAAGAGTTAAGACAAAGGAGCATCGATTTCTGCAATTTCTGATTGGTTCGTTCGATCCGCCATGTTTTTCAGCCAAAATTTACACATCATTTAAAGCATCATTCACCATGATTGTTTTCTAGGTAACGTAATTGTCTTAGTAACAGTCAGTGCAAAAAAGTGAAACGCGAAATATTTATTTTTACGTTTCCAAAGTTTTTAAAAGTACGCGCGAATTTTCATTACACTCCCTTCTATTGTTTTGGCTAAATATGGCGTCTTTGTCCTCATTCTTACTAGAGAAACACTAAGGTCATTGTGTAGTTCATAAATACTGCGTTTGTTATGTTGGTTGAGTTTTATCTCTTTCTTTTAGTGTTGCCGTCTAGACAAGACAAGACTTCACTAAATCTAAGTCTAGATTAAAAAACTCTTGTCTTGTCTAATATCAAGACTGATTATTTTCAAGAGTCTAGATTAACCGAGTGGTTTACTTTACCTACTACTACTTAGTTTATGTAGACTCTTGAAAATTGTCTAAAGTTTTGGCAAGAGTCTTGAAGTCACTCTTGATCTAGATAAAGCAGGCCTTGTCTTGTCTTGAAAATTTCTAGACAAAGACTTTTGCAAGTCTTGTCTTGAAAATCTAGACTGCAAGAGTCTAGAAAGTCGAGATCTAGACGGCAACACTACTTTCTTTCTCCGTCTATCTATCTCTATCATGTCGCTTTTTCGTTTCATCTTCTCACGAACTTGTTCTCACTATAGAAATTTTAATGAAAAAATGCACCTAACATCTAAAAATACGCTCAGAGTATCGCCTCTTACAGAACCTTCATCGCCGTGAATTAGTGTAACTCGACACCTCTTTACGTCGCGTGTGACTTAATCACGAAACACGTTGTACTCCTTTCATTTTAACTGCCCAGCGAGTTATAAAAAGTCTGTTGTAAATACATTTTAATAAGATAATAATTTGTCACAAGAACACCACGTCGCGGTCGCCCGTTTTTTTCAACTAAAGCGTTGATTAGACTATTATTTCTGTTTTTAAGACCATCAACTTTTCTCTATCATATTATACAATATACAGGGCGGTGACCGTGACTGCTGCACATAGGGATTGAACACGTAAAATCAAACTTTCGTGATTTCCTGCTTCCCTATTTATTTTAGGAAAAATATCTTCAAATAAAAGTTTTAGAGAACATAAAATTCTGCATCTAAATCTTTAAACAAAATTAATTTTGCATGCTTTGTAACGGCAGAAATTTGATATGAAAATGTCAAAATTACCTCAAAAACAGATAGCGATAGCCATGGAACTTGAACAAAATGATGACGTTTTAGTTGTCAGAATAATTTCTAATCATTTTGTTAAATTCCATAGCTATCGCTAATCTGTTTTTGAGGTAATTTTGACATTTTTATATCAAATTTCTGCCGTTACAAAGCATGCAAAATTAATTTTGTTTAATGATTTATATGCAGAATTTTATGTTCTAAAATTTTTATTTGAAGATATTTTTAAAAATTAATTTTTATTTAAATATAACTTTTTAATTAGTAAGCAAAAAAATTAAATAAAAACAGTTTTGCTATAAAACTTGTATGTGGTCTTTCCATTTAAGTAAAAAAAATTCATTCAAAAACCCAATTATAAGTGTGAGCGTGTCTTTACTTTGCTCGAGACATTTTGTCGATGTGTCAGCAGCATGCTCCCGACTCTCGTTTGAATTTTGACACTGGCATTTTCAGCAGCAGTGCAGTCAAACATTTGACAGTCTTCATTTAATTAATCCGTTCATTTGTGTAATGAGACAATTTGCTGCTCGACCTATCTCCAGCGCAGTCTCTGATCTCTTAAAAAACTGCACCTTGTGGTTTATTGAACGCACACCGAGTAGTATCACAATTCAGACGATAGACGCTAATGAGAGGGCAGTATAGCCTAGTGGTTAGCGTGGGTTCGAATCCCACCTGCGCTCATGGATGTTTTGTGATGTTATATTTAGTTTTAAGATAGTTGTTAATAGTTATATTTAGTGTAGTTGAAAGACGCTAATAACCTGAGATGTCGACGCGTCTATAATCTACAATAAATAAATTAAATTAGACGCTAATGACCTCATTTGTCGAGCGTCTATAATTTACAATCCATTTCTCCTTCTTCCTATCCCTCTTCATCTCTTCCCCCTATCTATCTGCTCCCCTCTCTGTCTACCCACTCCCGTCTCTATCTACCGCCTCCCCTTTCTCTCTACCTCCTCCCTCTCTCTTTTTCTCAAAATTCAGATGTGAACGCTTTGTTTCCATCAAGGAACTTTTATAATCGAAAAAAAGACTGCTTAAGCTGTAGCCAACATCTATCTATCTCACTCGAGTTCGTAAATGAAAACAGTTTAAAAAAATTGAGTTTCTCTACTTCATCTTCAATGGTAGAAATTATGAAAAAATATATTCTGCATAACATATACAGGGTGTTCGGATTTCAAGTGTTATACATAGGACATTTACATGGGAAAATGGTTTTTCTCAATTTCCTGCTTTCCTATACATTTTACAGAAAAAACATACTTGGCAAAAATGAAAGAAATTCATATGTAGAATAAGATAGATAGTACCTATGTATTTAAAAAAAATTTTTTTGTTTGAATTTTTTTTATTACCAACGTAAGCTATTCGCGTCTGGCATTAAGGTCGAAGCCCTCTATTGGGCTTAGTCGCGAACTACCCGAGGAGGTCGTAGCAACGGAACAAAGCGTTGAATGAAGGTAAAAGTGCACGAAATACAATGTTTTTCACGAATGACAGTTTACAAAGGTAAGATAATGCTAAAAGATATTGTTCAGTTTTCACTTGAAGTTTTGTAATAAATAATTTTGTCGTAAAACGACTTTTAACCGTTGCACATAACCTGATTGTTGATAGTTTATATTTATAAAATTTACCTAAAAATTATTGTGAATATTTGTTAGAATACGCTTCCTTACTAATGATAATTTCATACATAATAGGAAATTATTTTTTATTTTGACTCATATTCATAACAATTTTTGAGTAAATAAATAAAAGTTAAAAAAATTTGAAAGAAAAATAGTCTTTTTTTAATTTTGTTTTCTGACTTTACCAACGTAATCTATGGATAAAATTGACAAAAAAGTTATTATGAGTATTAGTCAGAATATTTAAGGTATTAATTACGATAGTAGAATGAAAATACAAATTTTCAAAAAAAAAATTTTTTTTAATACTATCTTATTCTACACATGAATTTTTGCCCAGTATGTTTTTTCAGTAAAATGTATAGGAAAGCAGGAAATTGATAAAAACCATTTTCCCATGTAAATGTCCTATATACACTTGAAATCCGGACATCCTGTATATACATATATGTCATTGTATAATAAAGTAACCTGTAACACTTTCACCGATTTTTTTGAAGACATTTTTAAGGTGTTTCCGTAATTTTGAGCGGTAGTGTACATTGAAAATGCATCAACTGATGCACAACCAACCGAAATATCACGGATCTGCCCGAAGCGCAATGCCGAAATGAGACGTATTTCATCTTTTCTCTTATATTCTCATAAGTTATACGTGATCCTTTAAAAGAATTTAAAAAAAAAGTATTATTATGTTTTTCAATTTTTGTCCCTACATATTAGGCAACGTCTGTCTGTCAGAATAGAACACGATAAACTTGAAAACTATTCAACTAATTTGCAATCGGTTTTCACGAATAGGTAAAGAAAATATTTGGGATACTGTTTACATTATACCTCATTATACTAGGGCAGGGGTCGGCAACCTGCGGCTCGCGAGCCGCATGCGGCTCTTATGATGTCAAGATGCGGCTCTCCAGTTCCATGCACAAATATTAATAATTATATTATTATATTTTCAAAACTCATAAAAAATATTATACTGTAAAAAAAACTTTAAACAGGATAAAAACACTCAACAGAGAACAGTGAGAATAGATGGAGTAGAGAGTATACGGACAGCTGACATTTTTTAAATGTGGCAACACTGTTCTGTTTGTTTAGTTATAATTCTAATCAAATACCATAATTTTGAAATAAAAATGTTAGTGGCTCTTTAAAAACTGGGAAATTTTGTAAATTGTAACTTTTGGCTCTTCCGTCTCAAAAGGTTGCCGACCCCTGTACTAGGGTATCATAATTCATAACAATTAGGGGCTGAACAATAAATGAACGGGCAACGCTGCGTAATTTAGGATAAATTTAAAAAAAATTAGATACCTATGTTCTATAGTAGGAAAGCTTACATACATTCCAATAAATTGTGATTATCTAATCTTTTATTAAAAGCTATATCTACTTAGATAATTTTTATAAAAACAAATCAATACCAAAAAATATTTATTTTTTTTAATGAACATGATTGTCTGTGATTTTACTTTAGTAGGAGAGACAACCTTAAATTTGAAAAATTAGGTCAGATCAAACCGTGTTAATAAAAAGATAATGGCTGCTAAAAATACTTATAGTATAATTTTCGTACATCCTGTATATAAACAGGTAAGTAGTTAACCTGGAGTTATACGCCTGCCACCTGTGTGTCAAAGGTTCCCCTCGGTGGTGCGATCTGCAGGCCAACAGACCGAGGGGTGTCGCGTGCCGCACAGGTGGGCCCCAGACGCCTCACAATAATCATCCTGCGTGACCTAGAAAACCGTGGCCCCCAATCGACTGCTTGACTCAAAACTTAGACTGTACACGTGCACTTTAACTACTTATATTAGTTACTTTTGCCTTAGTTTTAACTTAATTTTGCCATAAAAATTAACAAAACTGTGATATTTTGATTGCAGATGTTACTTTTTATATCTAGACACGGCAGTGTGTCAGCCAAGTTCTGAAAAGAAGGCGGCAGTGAATATATTACACGAACCATTTCGAGCTACTTTTAACCACCCCCCATAACTCAAAAAATATTAAACCTTCACACTTGCAATTTTGCATGTCTAATAAGGCCCTCTTGAACACATGGAATCCCAAATTTCATGAATAAACCTATTATAGTTCTTGAGTTATTAAGGTCTAAAAAGTGTTATTTTTATCACTCACTCATCAAAAACCTAGACCACTTCTAGGTTAGAAACTTGAAATTTGGCATCAAGATAGATCATTAGGCGTATACAAAGGAAAAAATTCGACTGATGACCAGTCCTATACTTCCCACCAAGTAAATATTTGCAAAAAATAAACACTCTTTTTTTATTCTTTGAAAAAAAGCATGGCCCTCTTTTTTGTTTGGTGATCTACTGATGACTAGCTTAATATAACAAAAATCATGGTTACCTTGATTACGTACAATTTTTATTTTTTTTTAGTAAAATAATTTTTTTCTCGAAAACTGTACATTTTAGAGAGAAAAAATATTTACATTTTTTTCATATTATAACATCTAGAATTCATTTATATTTTTTTTTTACCTTTGTTAATACGTGACATTGAGAACGTTTTTTTGAATATCTCATAATCCACTGAACCGATTTGACTCAAAATCTAATCAGATCTAAGTTAAAGGCTGATAAACACAATAGAACAATCGGCATGGCCGTATGTTGTTCCGTTTTTACGATATCGAAGGCGAAAAATTGACCACATACACACACACGCACACACACAGACAGACATCAGTCAGAAAATGATCTAAAACGCTTGCTAGGGTCTCAAAACGTGAAGATCTATTAAAATCTCGAAATATTTTTTTCGGACTAAATCCATTACTTCCCTACCATAGTAGAGGTGGGAAGTAAAAATCTGAAAACTACAAATTATCAAATTTAAGCACTAATTAGTATCGGCTGTGTCTAGACTCTAGAGTCTAGATCATCATGCATAGAACTATGAAGTATGATGAATAACTAATACATAATATGCAGTTAAAAAATTCTATAATATAGCGATATTGTGATCCGCAGATATGATTGAAATTGAGAGAGGAAATCTCTGTAGCCAAAGGATCAAATAAATAGCAATACTGAAATTTAGAATTGCATATCTTCGCTTTCCTTTGGCCACAGAGATTTCCTCTCCTAATTTCAATAATATGCAGTGTCTAGATAATATATTTATGTAGAAGGTAACTTTACAAAAAGTATTGATATTCCACCAAAAACATAAATGTGAAAAAGGGGCCAAGTTCGATACAAAGAAATTGAGATCTTTAAGTAGATGCCAAGTTTTCACTTCGCAAGTTTTCTTACATAAGTATGATTCATTTATTTAAAATAAATTCTATAGAATTATCGCTAGGCACTTGGTAAAACATGATTGAATAAAAATTAATAAACAAACACTTGAAAAATTCTACACATTTATTCAAACAATCGTTTGAATAAATGTGTAGAATTTTTCAAGTGTTTGTTTATTAATTTTTATTTATTTATAATATAAAACATGAAAACTTGCAAAGTGAAAACTTGGCACCCACTTAGATCTCAATTCTTTTTTCGGCGAAGCTATTCTTTGTACCCGCAAACTTGACCCCTTTTTCACATTTTTGGTGGGATTTTAAATAACTATAGTAACAACCTGTTACTACTACTTAAAAGATTTCTAATTATAACCGACGTTATTTAGTACCAGGTCTTAAATATTCGGTTGGGTATGACTTAAATAATAGGTAATCAATGGGGTGTTTTCACATTTTTGGGAAAGAGCGCAAAACTAAACATAGCTCAAAGGTTTGCTCTTCTTGATTGTTATTTTTAATTTTTTCAGCAAACAAAACTTGTGTGCGATCATGAAAAGAATGCATAAGCAAATAAACTGCGAAACAAGTGAACTCGTCGTAGTCCTCGAGATTCAATTGTTTCGGTAATAACGAGCCGTACAGTTTTTTTATATTTGTGCGGCCGCCGGCAACGGTCGCTTGCGGACGGACGTTGCAGTCTTTTGTCTCGTGTAATATGATTGGCTCTCTGTATAAACAATTATCAGCATGAACACACATGGCGCACTGCCATCCACGCGACCGCGCATTATATATTTATGCATTCAAATCTACGTGAACAAAATTGAAAAATATACTGGATGCTCTGTACTCTGCAGAATTTTTTCCGAAAACGTTTCACACGTTCGATTTATTAACTTCCCTTTGGAAGTTATTGTAATGGGTCCGAAAATCGAAATCAAAATGTATAACAATTTTTGATATGTGAAACATCTTATGTCGGGCTGTGAACAGCCGCGTGAAGAGAAATATGCAACGAAATGTTCTCCTTCGTTGCTGTTCTCCCCACCACTGCGGCACTTATATTGTACTGGATAAATAATTTATAAATTAATTGTCCGGGTATATTAAGTTATACATATATCAGTAACAACGGCTGTCTAGACAAGTTCATCCGCAGAGTAGTGGTACCACTTTAGCCTGCTATGCATGGTTTATGTTTCAAGGTCACTACACTATTTTTACACTATTTTTAAAAAGTGTGTATGTGTGTGTGTGTGTACGTACGTATATGGTCATTTCTTTCTAAGACGAAATCTCGAGAATGAAAAATGATATCAACTACGTTAGGGTGCCAATCGACGCGTATATTAACATAAGTATGATCTGAAAGAATTTTTTTCAAAATCGGTTCAGCCGTTCTTTTTTCTTAACCAAATAGGCTCCAAAAAAGTAAATTTTACACAATATCTCGCGAATAAAAAATTATATCGACTTCGTAAGGGTGTCAATCGAGGCGTGTTAACGCCATTTTGATCCGAAAGAAATGTTATCAAAATCGGCCCAACCGTTTTTTGTTTAAAGAAAAAGATTGCCAAAAGTGGATTTTACACGAAATCTCGCGAATAAAAAATGATATCAACTTTGTTAGGGTGCAAATTTAAGCATATTAACATCAACAAGACCCGAAAGAAATTTTATCAAAATCGATCAAGCCGTTTTTTTTGTTTCAATAAAACTACTGCAAAAAATAGATTTTAATGAAATCTCGTCTAAAAAAATGTTATCAACTTCGTTGAGATATCTGTCAAAGCATGTTAACGCCACTATGATCCGACATAAATTTTATAAAAATCGGTCCAGCCGTTTTTTTAATTAATTGTTATATGTTTTAATGATTAAAATGATAACTTTTCTATGTAATTTCTAATTTAATTATTAATATTTAATATTCATCAAACTGGGAAGTTCGTCGTGTGGACCTCAAGGGTCGCACTTGTGAGTCCCAATTAAAAGTAACTTTAGTCCTAATAAACGACCCCCCTCACGGCTTGTTATAATACGTAATAATAAAAACTTAATTCTTGAAACGATGCACTCCTTATTAGGCAGTAAACGTGGTCACCGACCCGAGCGCGCTTGAATGAAGCCGAGTAAACCCGATTCAGCGTCACCAACCCGAGCGCGACGGTTAACTTTCGTTCACTATTCAGAAAGAACGCAAAGTGCGCCTAAAGAAGTTTTCACTTTAAAAAGGTTGTGTCTCGCGACATTTGGAGGGAGTGCAACTTCTTATGCAACATTTAAAGGTTACTCAGTATAAAATTTAGTTTACTTATAAGACAGTGTAAGTAGTTAGTACTGCACACTACAGAAGTGAAACTTACCTACGCAGAATTTACAACTAAATCGAGATTTATAGAATAGTATATTACGATTTGTTTTTCGTTACCATGGTTACAGCATTAGCGTTAAATATTGTAACAAAACTGTTTTCTTACGTGGGTGGAATAAATTATTTATTTACAACAATTAAAAAATGTAACAAAAAGAGATAACAATAAGATGTAACAATTATATCTCAGTTCTAACAGTCAACACTGTTTATATAATAATAACACGAACAGTAATTCTTAAACGAACTGAAGCGCTTTAAATAACACTGAACAATTTATATGCTGTATTTATTTCCAACCGACACTGTCACACGACTCTCGTTGTTCTTTCTCCGGTGACTGTTCTTGCTTATATAGAGCTAGCAGCTTGACCCCCCCACGCTCGCGCGCTTTCCAGAACATTCTGGTGATTACCTGTGTCTTCGATATCATGCCACGCCTCACCATTGTTACTTGTTCTCGATGATTCCATTGTCGCTAGTGGCGTAACATCTAGAGTTTTGCTACAATATTTAAGTCAAAGAAGTTACATTTTAAAAAATCAACCATAAATTTCGCATATTATATGAAACAGTCGATATATCTACAATGTCCACACTGAAGTAGACAGACAATATTAATACATACACATTATTATCAACGTATGTAGGCACCACTACCGTGTATACGGTAAAATATTAATTTATTGTTCCATCATGTTCTAGCGATTTTATATATTAACCGCACCGATTATTGACACAAATTGATGATAAACCGTCACATTCTGTACTTTAGCGATTGTCTGTTGTTTCAGTATAGACAACATTTTGTTTATCTACAATAGGTATTATTTAAAAAGCGATTTTGTTTATCAATGGAATTCTATTGTAGTAATTAAATTTTTGTTTCGTTTCGCTCACTTACTGAGGGCAGTATAGCCTGGTGGATAGCGTACTTGGTACCGCAGCCTCTAGACTATAGACTGCCGTGGGTTCGAATCCCACCTGCGCTCATGGATGTTTTGTGATGTTATTTAATTTTAAGAAAGTTGTTATTTAGTGTAGTTGAAAGACGCTAATGACCTGAGATGTCAACGCGTCTATAATCTACAATAAATAAATAAATTCGCTCACTTAGAATAACGTTCCGGAGCATCGCGACGCACAATTTGAAAGCCACTGACCTGGAAATTAAAAAAAAACTATTCATTCAGAGGTTTTCAAACGGTCGTGAGTAGCCAACATAAAAATGCAAAGTAAAGAACGGTTAATAAATTTTTAATATTCACTAGCCTATTAAGGTTTATGTAACATGCAAAAAATGTTGAGAATTGCTGGTTTTAATGATCAATACCGTTTCTAAACAATACAAAAGGATTTGCTGAGCCACTGCACGCTCGTAGAGAAATTCAAATGTTTTAATCAGCGTTTTGTTTATCCAGAAACACGTGACTGTCACGTGACTTCAATTTAATCCATATTTGTTACAAATTGATATTGAACACATCACGTGATACATTGTTTTCTTTGTAAATATATATTTGAGAGCAAATACAAATTATTATGTAATGTTACAATCAGTATAATAAAATGCAATGATAATAATTATTAATTAATTCAACAATGAATTTAATCCACAAGCCATCCACTAGGACGTAGTGAATAGTATTTCTTAACATATCAGTCAGCATATTATGCCATTATGATTGTTAAACGTCAAACGATTGTTATGAGATATATAAGGAAAAAATCAGAAGCCACTGTCGGGACTTGAACCCGAAATTCCCAGTTTCCGGCTGGTTGAGTTGCCACTTACTCACACAGTGCCTCGAAAGTGAAATCTGTACCTTCCCCATATTTCACTTTCGGGACACTGTGTGAGTAAATGGCAACTCAACCAGCCGGAAACTGGGAATTTCGGGTTCAAGTCCCGGCAGTGGCTTCTGATTTTTTCCTTGTATATCTCATAACAATCGTTTGACGTTTAACAATCATGATGGCATAATAATATGCTGACTGATATGTTAAGAAATACTATTCACTACCTAGTGGGTGCCTTGTGGACTAAATTCATTGTTGAATTAATTAATAATTATTATATTGTTGTCCACAATTACCTAACTCATATATTGTTATTTATTTAAAATGCAATGATTTTTCTGCTCTATCTATATTTTAAAATTTGATTTTTACCGTAAATTTATATGCCACTAGCTGTTATACCCGGCGTTACCCATTCAAACAGACGCCAAAAAGAGATTTAACTTTATAATATCCGCTCCGGCTTCGTCCGGATAGATTTTGTTTGGCAACGAAATACACTAATTTAGCTCCGAAATCGCGTGCGGGATCCCAAACTTGCTTTACATATTCCCGCTCACTGCTCTTTAGTGATGCGCGATACGAGATGTTTTAGTCGATTGTCTTGATTGTTCAAACATCTCGATGACTCTGATGGTTGTCACTTGGACTCGATTGTTGTTATTTCATAGTTCACCCGGGCTTTCTTAACACCCGGGCGAAGCCGGACGGGGCCGCTAGTGTTTAATAAAAACATTCTTAATAGTAGAATCTTTGATGTACAATTCTAACAATTTTCAAACCAAAGATTTTTTAATAATTAATTATATCAAATCAAATTTAAAAATCATCTCTCCCATGAAAATGATTCAAAAGAAAAATAGACCCCTTGTGCACACTACCTTCTCACCCCTATGTACTTTTCATTTGTTGAATAATAAATGCTAAATATTTAATGTCCCTGCCGTAAACAATACTTATTTCAAGTGGTACCAATTTAACAACTGTAAATCCGCGTGTATTTATTTGTTTTCGTTCGATTGTTGTCGACAGACCACGTGTAAATGTCACGTGGCTGTCAAACACTCCAGTTTTTTTTTAATTCGAATGTTGGTAATAATGGCACTTGAAACTTGAATATATTATTATCTTGGTACTTATGTTGAAATTGATATCGATTAAGGGTGCGCAAAGTTCAGGGGTTGAGATCGAAAGGGTGGACTGTATGGTTTCAGACAGGGCATTTGTTCCAATAATAATTCTATGATGTAAAACTTTCCACGCATATTATAAAACTTCTAACAAGAAGAGATACAGACGTTTGTTGAGCTTATTGGAATCAGTATTTATTTATTTATTGTAGATTATAGACGCGTCGACATCTCAGGTCATTAGCGTCTTTCAACTACACTAAATAACAACTAACTTAACACTAAATAACATCACAAAACATCCATGAGCGCAGGTGGGATTCGAACCCACGGCAGTCCAATCCAGGGGTTGCGGCACTAAGCACGCTAACCACTAGGCTATATGTGTACCTACCTATTCAAATGGAAAATAAATAAATAAATAAATAAATATTGCTCTCATTGGAATCAGCATGTCATTTTCTACATGCATGGTAAGTTTGAAAAAATAGCTGCTTTTCACTGCATTTTTCGTATTGTCAAAATTTTTGAAGTGAAAACTTCTTTAGGTGCACTTTGCGTTCTTTCTGAATAGTGAACGAAAGTGAACCGTCACGCTCGAGTCGGTGACGCTGAATCGGGTTTACTCGGCTCCACTCGAAATCAAGCGCGCTCGGGTCGGTGACCACGTTTACTGTCTAACAAGGAGTTCATCGTTTCAAGAATTACGTTTTTATTATTACGTATTATAATAATAAAACAATATTATAATATTATGTATGTTTTGCATATAATCAAGTTTTCACTTCTGTCGTGTGGTCATAAGCACACACCCACTTTTTTTGCCAGTTCAGTTTGTGTCGCCAACTTCACTTCTATAGTAGGCCGAGAGTAGCTGCCAGTAGGTAATAGCGGACGGATCAGGGCGAATAAACATAAATCACTATAGAAATTAATTGTTTTTCCACGCGACTTCCTGTACACCGGCCTGTGAAAAGCAGCTATTTTACAGTGGGTATGGCAAAAAAAGATACATATAAACGCGGGCAAAGCTGAGTATATGATAAAATTTGTCCGAGTTGTGTCGGACCGTTTATTTCTGACAAGCAGCTTGAATTTTCAGACAACTAATTGGTACTATTGCTAACACATCAGCATCAGCGATTGTCCTTTGTTTGTTCTAACCGCACAGGATCGGTATTGTTTTGTTTATCTCCAGTTTGTATGTATATGTTAACAAGATAGTCCTAATACCATAATTACGACAGTAATCTTGTTTGCTGCATGTCACGAAACAACGTCGCATCAAAACAAAAGACCGCAGCACGAGACAAAAGAGTGTCGTTCCGACGCTCAGCGGGATACTAGCGCCACACAAAGTGCACCGACTTTTTTTTTTGAACGCATGCGCACGCGTTAATATAGCAGCTACCGGATGTGGGTGGTCAAGCGTACTAACAATTGACCACCGACAAATTACCGCACAGTTTTGTCTGTCAACGAAAAACTATGAAATGTTACCGCTAAACCAATAGACTAACCCCAAGGATATTATCTTAATAAATAGTCGGTGTCCAATTTAGGCATTATTGGGTATTATTAGAATAGACACTGTTTCGCTAAAATATAGGTACCTATTTTGTTTTGTTGATCGTGTATGTTTTGTTTTTCGTTCTAGCTTTGAAAGAGCGCCACTCCATTCAAGATAGAAATTAAAAAATCTGTAATATTAAAAAAACAATGCTGAGTCTACTTCTTTAATTTTTCATCAGTGCTAGAACCATGGTTAGAACTTAGAAACCTATAGGTACTGCTAATCTAGTATACCTACCTATATTCGCTGTGAGCACGACCGAGCCTGCCGTCTGGTGAGTGATAGCGTAAAATTTAATCATTCAATGATTCTGTTGAATTCAAAAATAACAACGTGAAAAGTGTGTTTTGCGAAATTCTGTGAACAATATAAATCATAAACCTTCTTTTTCATGATTCACAAAGCAATTTGGATAAGTACACTTTATCCAATCTACACGCAAAACCGAAATCTCAGCTGTCAAGTTAGAGCGTATTAATGTCAAATATGTAGTTAAATTACAAGCAAACATTTTTTTATAGTTATTAAATAATTAAAAAAAATAATTATAAGTTATGTTATAAAAAATTTAAAAGCAAATGAACATTTTGCATATAATATTTTTTCTGCAAAAAGTGTGACTTTCACGGCCCATTTTATGTTTTATTATTTGCTATGACGTATTTATGCTTAGCAGTTACCATAGAGAAGGGAGTTATGTACTACCGCATGTTTCTCTATTTATCCGCTGTTGTGCGCTAACAGTCACTCTGAAATCCTCTCCATGCATCTGCTCACATCGAATATAGTGAATTTCACTTAAGACGCAACATCGGCGAGTTTTGTTTACTGGTAGCTATGGCAAACATTAATACATTAGAAACAAGCCGTGAGGTGGGTCGTTTATTAGGACTAAAGTGCGACCCTTGAGGTCCACACGACGAACTTCCCAGTTTGATAAATATTCAATAATAATAATTAAATTAGATATTACACAGAAAAGTAATCATTTTAATCATTAAAACATAATTATTATTTATTTTGAACAATAATTAAAAAAAAAAAACGGCTGAACCGATTTTTATAAAATTTATGTCGGATCAAAATGACGTTAACACGCCTCGATTGACACCCTTACGAAGTCGATATAATTTTTTATTCGCGAGATATTGTGTAAAATCTACTTTTTTGGAGTCTATTTGGTTAAGAAAAAATAACGGCTGAACCGATTTTGAAAAAAATTTCTTTCAGATCATATTTACGTTAATACGCGTCGATTGGCACCCTAACGTAGTCGATATCATTTTTCATTCTCGAGATTTCGTCTTAGAAAGAAATGGACACATACGTACGTACGTACACACACACACACACACACAGAAATCTTTCTAAAAATAGTGTAACAATAGTGTAGTGACCTTGAAACATAAAAATTTGTTATACATTTTGATTTCGGTTTTCGGACCCATTGCAATAACTTCCAATGGGAAGTTAAAAATATGAGTCATATTGCACATTTTTTTAATTTAAAATATTGTTAGTCATTGTTGTTAATTATGTTTTTGTTCAATGGATGTTGCATTAAACGATTTTTTCTAATGCATTAATGTTTTCCGTTGCTGCCAGATAAACAAAATTCGCGTATGTTGCGTCTTAAGTGAAATTCACTGCATAAAAGAAGTTTGTATTTATGTTATCACAAAACCTGAAAACCACTGAACTTATTTGAAAAATTCTTTCACTGTTTGAAGAACTATTTCTTAGTAACGTCACCGAAATGCTACACTCTTAAGGTTTAAAGAATCAAAGTGTTTTTGTTTTTCTTGGCGCATTTCGCGATTCTTTTCCAATGGATTTGACGCACAAAATTATGGTAGAGCCTATAGAATAGAGATCACAAGAATGATTTTAGGTCAAATTCTGTTATTAAAAATCCAGCGAAATAATTCATTTCCGAACGGTCGGATGTCTAGCCTGGCTTCATAATATATCAAATAAGATAGCAATGGTAGCAACATATTTAGTGCGGATGATTTATTATTTGTGGGAGGCGACAGGAACGGCAATCACATGCAAGTAATTGAAGGGCATCTGTAGGTGTGTGGCCTCCAGGGTTGCAATTAATACGTTGCGACTTTCCAAACTCAGTCATAAATATCATTTTTGTATTTGTTCTAAATAAAGTGTGAATTCGTATAAAAGAATAGAATAATAAAAGACTAAAGAGTCAGGCGAATCAAGTAGTTGCACAGAATTAAAACGTGGGTGTGTGCTTATGACCACACGACAGAAGTGAAAACTTGATTATATGCAAAACATACATAATATTACAATATTATTTTATTATTATAATACGTAATAATAAAAACATAATTCTTGAAACGATGCACTCCTTGTTAGAGTTAGACAGTAAACGTGGTCATCGACCCGAGCGTGCTTGATGTCGAGTGGAGCCGAGTAAACCCGATTCAGCGTCACCGACCCGAACGTGACGGTTCACTTTCGTTCACTATTCAGAAAGAACGCAAAGTGCGCCTAAAGAAGTTTTCACTTCAAAAATAATTTAGTTTTTTGTGTAAATTTAGCGATGCATGATATGGGAACGTAATATTAAAGAGGGAGAAATTGTGATAAGACGTGACAATGAAGGGGAGATGGTAGAAAACGACAAAAAATTGCGTGGCGTATAGTTTGTGGGCAGCCTTCAAGGTATTATAAATAATCAAACATAAAATCAGTATCGGAAATTTTTAATAACATAGCTGAGAACTACGTCCCTGGTGGTATATAAATTCTACGCTAACGACTTGTAGGCGTTCGCGAACTAATTAAAACACCGGGTCTCCGTGCTCATTACTGCAACCGGGTCTAATTATAGGGTCCTCTTCTTCTACGCCTGCTGCCCAATGCAGTTATTGGTAATGCAAAACGGTCGAAGTTATACCAGCGAATTTTAGCTGTTGCAAATTTCATTTTTAAACTTGCTTCGGACCGTTTTTGTATATAAGAGATAATTTAAGTAATTTATTAATGTCTCAAGTTACGATATTGAGGCGGATACTAAATATAAATATTATATAGATAAGATTTTCATAAAGGCGGTTACACACAACATGGCATAAATCTGTCAATTTTTTTCATGCCACGTATACGATAAATGTTTGGCTCGATATGCCAAACGAGATCGAAATGAAATTGTCGAGATCGAGACAAGAAACGAATTTCGAGAAATTTTGCCAAATCGGGACGTCTGGCATCGCTGATTAGAAATATTCTGAGAACTCTCACTATTGAGACGAAAAAAGCATCTTCGAAAAAATAATAACATTTCAATTCGATTCGAGAACACAATGGACGCTAATGACCTCTGTTGTCGAGCGTCTATAATCCACAATTCATTCGAGAACACAATGACCATTCCTCGAGTCTTAAGATGAGATAGCAACACTATATAATTAGCTATTATACCTTTACAGTTAACTTCTAGATCTTGGAGTTTTTCTGAGCTAACTTCTAAATAATGTTATTCTTCTAATAAATTGAGCCATATGTTAACTATATTATAATATTAAAATTATGTATAAACATTTATAGTTAAGATACACTTGTCTCCAGCAATTTAGTATATAATACAAAATTATACAATTTAAAATATGAAAAGTGGAAGAATGCAATAAAAACCGCATTAAATATATTAAATAATACATATCGTAGATTGAGGTGGTCATGAATAATTTATGAACAACGGCGCTACGTTACTATAATATTATAGTGGGTTATCAGGGCTGAGCAAAATTACATTTAAATCGACCATTCAAAATGAACATGCACTCAAAACTTTCGACTTTACACATACTATCAGAATAACAAAAAAGAAAAATATTGCGGGTACAGACAGATGACGTAAATACCATTAATTGTATTCGTTATCATGAAAAGAAATACGTCATCCACTTTTATTTATCTTTTATAAAATCTAATTTTCAATTGCAAAACAGCCCTATAAATCTAGTTAATAAATTTTAATAGTAAATGTACATTTCAAGAGCTAAGTTCTCATCTTCAACACGTACTAAACTGTTTAGTATATGTGCTGAACCTTGAAGATGAGAGCTTAGCTCTTCAAATGTACATTCACTAACAAAATATTGTGGTAAGAAGTGACTAAACCGTTGTTTTTATATTTAACATGCTTTCAGTCTAATTAATTCCTTCAATACTAAAAATATGACAGAAAAACCGAGTTGTGGGTTAATTTTGACTAGGAATGTTACATAGATATGGTTAGGCCTGCCATAATTTTTCTAAACCAAACCCGGACGCTTACAAGTAAATAATTAACAATTAATACAAAAGGAAGAAATTAAAAAACATTTTTATTTTTAGAATAAGTAAAATTTATGGTAACTTCAAATCACAGTTTTAAATACCTACTAATAAAGAATTTTTGATCGTAAACATCTTTTTCTTTGTACCCGTACTTTTTATTTTTGGTACCATTAATACACTCAGTTACATAAAAAGTGGATCACCTAAAAGTATATGTAATTTCGATTCGTTGTATTTTCAAAATTAATAAGCCGATTTTGAAAATTCTTTTTTTGTTTGATAGAACAGAGTTTTAGGAACATTTTTATGTATGAATTTTGAATTTCAATCAAGGCTTGATTACAGTGGAGACGGAAGACTAAGACAATGTTTTTTTAGTCAAGTTTGAAGAATCCTACGGAAAGTAGCAGCAGCAGTAGAATTTTTTCCTTAATTGCATCTTCTTCCTTGGCCTTTTTTGTATCGGTTCGTTTTTGTTTTCAGTAATTATCTCAAATAACACCCGAGTTATAAAGAAAAATTCAAAAAACTGCATTTATTCTTTATTAATGTCGTGGCCATAAGTAGGCTGGGAATGTATCGGTGTTTAGGAACAAAACAAATGAATAATTTTTTTGACAATCCGAATTTATTGATGGTTATTATTGTTTATTGTTAAGTTTTTCATTAATGTGGATAAATAATGGTGCAACAAATAACTCCTGAACAAGTTGCAATCACAATGGCATTAACTAATGATGGACGCAGTCAAAGATATGTATCCCGGGTAATTGGATTGCCACAATCCACGGTATCCAGGGCAATTCGCCGATTTCAAGAGACGGGGCAATACACAAGAAGAGTAGGTTCTGGACTTTCAAGAAAAACCTCTTTCCAAGATGACTGCTTCATTCTGTTAGAAACATTAAGAAATCGTCGCCAGACAGCAGTTACGACAAATCGAAATTTGCGGCAAGTTAGAGGCACAGATGTCTGCAACAACATTGTCCGCCGCAGAATAAAATCTGCTGGTCTAAAATCAAGAAGACCGGCGACGAGTCCTAGGCTTCTTCCACAGCATCGCATTGCATTGCATTCCCAGCCTACTTATGGCCACGACATTAGTAAAGAATAAATGCAGTTTTTTGAATTTTTCTTTATAACTCGGGTGTTATTTGAGATAATTACTGAAAACAAAAACGAACCGATTCAAAAAAGGCCAAGGAATAAGATGCAATTAAGGAAAAAATTCTACTGCTGCTGCTACTTTCCGTAGGATTCTTCAAACTTGACTAAAAAAACATTGTCTTAGTCTTCCGTCTCCACTGTAATCAAGCCTTGATTGAAATTCAAAATTCATACATAAAAATGTTCCTAAAACTCTGTTCTATCAAACAAAAAAAGAATTTTCAAAATCGGCTTATTAATTTTGAAAATACAACGAATCGAAATTACATATACTTTTAGGTGATCCACTTTTTATGTAACTGAGTGTATATTTTGTCGAAATAAGATACAACTTTTATGTATTTTTTTTTAAAAAGAACTGCATTTCAAATCAGAAATCCGGGCAGCGGCAGGGGACTGTCTGGGCGAAATTCGGACGTATGGCAAGTCTAGTTATAGGTTCTGTGAATTTTGGAAAATCATACAGGGTTTCCCCGACAAAATAAGTTTGGGAAACCTTTCTCTACATACATTATAATATTATATGCGACTGTAGCATATTTCCACTTTCCAGCCCTAGTACTGGGTGCATCGATTCTTGTTATTTGTGACTGCAGTAGGATTGTTCGTTGGTCAGTTAACACGGCATGGTTGTTTGTTCTGTGCAGTTAAATGATTAATGACCTGTTAAAAGTAATTGAGACATAATGTAGAAAAAAACTCGTACTCATAAAAAATTCTATGCTGCTTCTTTTAAGGAGGAATCTCTCAATGATGAAACACCACAGGCCCGCCGCAAGCCGTCTTGAATTTGCCGCTCCGTGTTCGTCTCCTATATTTTTCCCATTTCATTTCAGTTCAGATCCCCCGCTTACAGGTTTTTTCAAACCATATATTATTTAAATATATACATTATTTAACACGATTTAAAGGCGTCTTTCATTTTTGATTCACCCGTTTGTGATTAGCTCTCGCATGTGAGATGATACGGTAATATAGCAACCAAGTTAAAAGATCAACTATCGCATGTGGTGGTTTTTCAGTGACAGGATGCTTTAAAGGGAATGAGTTGGTTGTTGGAAAATGTGTCTCTGTGTGAGTAATTTTTAACTCAGTTCGCCACGATAGTGGAAAGTTTAGGGTTAGAATCCCTACGGTGACACAGGTTTGAAAAATGAATTTTTCCTGACTACAGCATTATGTTACGTCATTGTCAAATGAGTGTTTCATATACTAATGCATACGTAATGCATTTATTTATTTATATATTTAAATACTATCATAACGACTTGTTTGTTTGAGCATCACGCAAAAACATATCAACAACATATCTCAAGGTCGGTCAATTTTTAAAACTATGGCTAATTTTAATAGAGTACCTACTTGCATGGAATTTTTTATTGACCAGAACAAAAAGATCGGCTCATCAGATTTAGCCCTACGAAGTAACGAACTTAGACTGCTAAAATCATAACCCTTTCATTTTGGCTTCGCCGTAGTTGGGTAAAAATACGTCAGATTGAACAAAGCTCTTTTGACGTCAGCGGAGATGCGTCAAACTCAAATGTCGTTTAAACTTTAATAAATGATTGCGCTGTTGTGTCATTTTGAGTCAACATAATACTCTACATTGTCGACACAACATTGTTTTGTTTTGGCAGTTTCTATTAGCTACGCTTTTGAAACAAACAAGTAATTCAAAATTGTAATTTCGTTGTGATCAGACCTATTTCAAACTCGTCTTGATTAAATCAAATTTTATTGTGTTTTATTTATTTATTTATAATTTTATATAAGGATCTACGATAATATTAAATCAAGTCTAAAAGATCTTTTTGACTTGATTTAATATTATCGTAGATCCTTATATAAAATTATAAATAAAACACAATAAAATTTGATTTAATCAAGACGAGTTTGAAATAGGTCTGATCACAACGAAATTACAATTTTGAATTACTTGTTTGTTTCAAAAGCGTAGCTAATAGAAACTGCCAAAACAAAACAATGTTGTGTCGACAATGTAGAGTATTATGTTGACTCAAAATGACACAACATAACACCCCCCTTCGCATGGGAAAAATTACTAGTGGAAGTGGCCAGTTTCCAAAACTAACTGCAAAAACCCACAGGAAGGAACCAAAGAGTAGATGTATAGTTTATTACGCATTAGTAATTACATACTAGTGTTTGTTATGATAAAAAAATTAATATATCATGGTGATTTTCGTCTGAGAACCATAGATGGACAGCTAGGCACGTTGTAGAAGGCGTGACGAAAGCAGGAGTCCACTAGTGAAGTTCGTGAAGACGTAAATAATTCAAGTAAAATAAGTCTACGAATTGATGAAAAATAATGGTAAATAATAATTAAATCAGCAGAACATCATTCTGCTTTGAGCTTGCGTAAAAAAAAAATTGTTGAACATAATTCTGCTGAAAAGACAAAAAGTATCAATTCGAAGCAGATGATCAAACACAGGGCGAACAGGTAATATCCTGGAAGTGTACAAACATATATAGGAGTGTATCGACCTCAGCAGGAGTAACCTGAAAGAATATAACGAATAAGAACTAGTTGTTCGCTTCGTAAAAATGACGGTAGCATGTCGCTAATCCGTTGCACGGAGGAAAATAAGGCAGCAAACCCATGTCTAAATCAAAAAAGTAAATATTTGATAGACAAAATAAAAAATGTTAAATACTGAATAATTATAAATACCAAATATCAAAATTCGCAGTGTTGGTGCAATTAGTGCAAATATAGATTTGAATTGTTTGATATAATGTTGTGAAATGTAATGTGAATAGATATAAATAATAAATATATGTTAAAAGAGCATAAAAAGCATAAAATTAAAATAGAAATGTCAAAATGAAAAAAATTATTAATAAAGTAAGTTACCATGGATGATAATCTGAAAAAGTAACTTAGGAAAATAAGTACATAAATTTATTGTACTTAAAAATAAATGAAGCGTTTGCGAAAAAATAATTAAAAAATGTCACTTTTTATCCGTTTTTCCAATAAATTTCTCCATTTTAATATATTATTTATGTTTCTTCTAAAGCTTTGTCCATGATACAATATTTTGAAAAAATATAAGTAAATATCACGTCGGGGTCACCAATTATAAAGATCTTTTTGACTTGATTTAATATTATCGTAGATCCTTATATAAAATTATAAATAAATAAATAAAACACAATAAAATTTGATTTAATCAAGACGAGTTTGAAATAGGTCTGATCACAACGAAATTACAATTTTGAATTACTTGTTTGTTTCAAAAGCGTAGCTAATAGAAACCGCCAAAACAAAACAATGTTGTGTCGACAATGTATAGAGTATTATGTTGACTCAAAATGACACAACAGCGCTTCAACGAATCTTTCAATGTTTCTCAAGTTTTGTTCAAATATTTTTGTTTTGAAGAATAAAAATGCGATGAAAAATTACGTTTTTATACATTTTATCAGGGCCGCCGTAAGCGGGCGTACAAAGCGTGCACAGCACACGGGCGGCACGCCCAGGGGGCGGCAAATCGAGCGACTCATACCTAATTCAAGTCATTGTACCCCTGGCCGGTCGACTCCTACGCAGAGGGCGCGCATAGGATACCAACTTGGGGCGCCTAGCGCGCTCCAAGGACTCCTTGGAGCGCGCGAGGCGTGCCCGTTGAGGGGATAAGAAAATATGTCATAGCATAGAAAAAAATCCGACCGAATGACGTTAAAACCGCCATCTATTGGCATCCGTTAAAACTAAGAATCTTAGTTTTAAAATAAATGTTTTATCTTCGTTAAGTTGTTTTTTCCCCACCATAATGAGAAAACATTAATTATCCTTTTTTTGACAAAACTCAGAGTAAGTAGTCGTAGGGCGGCATAATCGGTATTGCACGCGGGCGACGAAACAGCTAGCGGCGGGCCTGCATTTTATATAGATAATTTAGAAGAATCGTATTAAATATATATTTGTGACGATTGCCTTAAACCCTTAACTCGTATAACTATTACAAAAGTAAGTTGTTAAAAACTTAAAGAAAATAATAACATTAATATTGAATTAGTGAGAGACGCAGTTCATTGATGGATTTAGAATTTCGTTCATAGTAATTAATTATTTTGTTTGCTTTGACGTAACTGATGTAGAAGCTGAAATGTCTCAGTGGGATTTTACATGAAGTTTTCGGTAATTATGTTCATTTATCAAATGTTTATTTAATTTTAATAACCTTTTAAACCGAGACAATAATGACCTTGAATATTTGTATACCACTGAACGTCAGTTTCAGTACGATTTCCAGAAAAGGGGCGGCTCACTTTGAAAAACAATGTTGTTGACTGAAATTGAATGAATGAATTGTAGATTATAGACGCTCGACAACAGAGGTCATTAGCGTCTAAGACTGAAATTGAGTTAGAAATAATTAAGAGCACTGTGGTTGTTTATCAATAAAAAAGATAACAGTTTAATCACTTCTACCACAACTTTTATTATATTGGTGAATGTACATTTCAAGAGCTATGCTCCCATCTTCAGCACATACTAAACTGAAGATGGGAGCATAGCTCTTGAAATGTACATTCACCAATATAATAAAAGTTGTGGTAGAAGTGACTAAACTGTTATCTTTTTTATTGAAATTGAGTTGTTTGCGAACAAACTTAGAGACATGTAAACATTTAGATTCGAATACGATGACAGTTACATAATATAACCTCAAAAAAAAATTGATTATCAAGGAGGATAGAATATAACTAACAGTGTAGCTTTGCATAACTTTATGACATTTCACTGAGTCATTCTAGCTTAAATTTGCGGGAGGGAGGCAGTAATCATCAAAAATAAACTGAACACCAAAAAAGTATCCTGCATAAAACACTAACAATTTTTCATGAGTTTCAATCATCTCCTGATTATGCTAACATGCTTAGCGAAACGTGCGTCGAGAAACAAATGTTAATATTTTGGTGTTTTATGATTACTTTTCGACATGAATAACGTCTCATGTCTCATACTTGAGTGGCATTTTAAAAATATTAGATGTAACGGAAATAGTCGGAAGTGGTTGACATGTGAAACAAAACAGTATGTATAAGTTTATAACTATGTTAAGGTCTCAGACACAGTAACAGACGCTAATGACCCTTGTTGTCGAGCGTCTATAATTCACAATTCATTCACACTCAGACACAGTAAGCGATGGTGATTGGTGGCCGTGTGAAAAAGCACGAATCCATCGATACATATTACATATACGCCAGGCCCAGGTTCGAATCCCGAAGGTTTTTAAAAATATTTTACTTTATTTTTATTTTTTTAATAATGAAAATACTCGTGAAAATACATATACCTACGTATAGGTATTGGATAACAATTTGAAATATAAAGAAATAAAATTAGGTATCATTATTAATTTATTTACTACCTAGGTATATTTTACGAACATATGATTTTATAAGATAAATAAAAGTTAGTGTATTTCTTTCCATGACAACGAATACAATTATTTATGAGTACCCGCGTTACAGACATATCCATTTTTGTGTTCAGTGTCTTCAGACTGAAGATTTCTCTTCCAAGAGATAATTAGGTATTTAAGTTTAAAAAAAATTATTAATTTTTTAATTTTTTCTAATAATTTAACATAAATAATATTGAAAATCAAAAAGAAAAATTTTTTTAAAGCTATAGATAAATTACTAAAAATTAATTAAAATGTATAAAAATTTAAAAAATATCACGTGACTTCAAAACGCGCCAGGAATGTTTGTGACGTAGTTATGTTAAAATGTGTCTGCATTTGTTGGTATTTGTGTATATGTATTACACATACTATCAAAAATAATAAATTTTTAACTTGGTAACCATGGATACAAAGACCATAGATAACATAATGACGTCACACGCGTTCGGATTCTTTCGGCGCGTTATCGGAACTGAGTTTAAAAATTAATTTTTATTTAAATATAACTTTTTAATTAGTAAGCAAAAAAATTAAAAAAAACAGTTTTGATATAAAACTTGTATGTGGTCCTTCCATTTAAGTAAAAAAAAAATTCATTTAAAAACCCAATTCATCGATCAAAAATATAAATTGCTGTGAAAAATAGATATTTTCTTAGTATTCATTTTTTAAACATCCTACGTGATTCGCTGAGTTAAATTTTAACATTTTTTGTACTATAAGTTTTATCTCATAATAACTAAAGATTTCTCTAAAAACCAGACGTAGGTAAATCGATTAAAGACGAAGCATTTTCTAAAAACTGTAAAATATTGTAGCAAACCCCAAGATGTTACGCCACTGCCTCCAATAGAATGGTATCGAAAATTCTAGACGACGAGTACCTGCCGGAATGTTCTAGAGAACGCGAGAACGTACTAGGCTGGGTTGCGCGACCTATATAAGCGAAGTACGAGTGAGTCATGGAATCAGTCGACGGTATCACGCAAACGGGAAGCAGTCAGTACAGTGAAATAAATATTGATTAGTCAACAGGAATCAGTCAGTGTAGATTGTACTGTGACAGTGTTGACAGCGAAATAAATCTGAAATAAATTCACCTGATAAAATAAATATTAGTGTAGTCAATTGTACTTATATAGTTATTTGTTAAGTGTTAGTTAAGTGGCTCGTTTAGTTCAATAATTACCGTTTAAGTTTTTTTATTGTTAGAATTGACTTTTCGTTGTTGAATATATTGTTGTTATATTTTTAATTATTGTAAATAAATATTTATTCCGCCAACTCAGAAAACAGTTTTGTAACAATATTACCAACTGAAATATTATAGTTTATAGACTTTAAGTTACCCTATAAAATAAATGAAACGTAACTCATTTGTTGCAGACGACAGTTTAATATTAAAAAAAACTACGTTATACATTTTGAAGGTGACCGAGGGTGACTAATAAACGCACGAGCTAAAATTCCGGTTCCGGTTTATTAATTTTATATCCTGAAACGGATACTTCCTTCAAAATGGCTTCGCACCTTTATTTATAAAACTGTTATTATATATTCTATGTTCACAATTCTTGAATAATTCATTTCACAACAAGCCGTGAGGTGGGTCGTTTATTAGGACTAAAATGCGACCCTTGAGGTCCACACGACGAACTTCCCAGTTCATAATAATAATTAAATTAGATATTACACAGAAAAGTAATCATTAAAACTTAATTATTATTTATTTTTAACAATAATTAAAAAAAAAAACAGCTGAACCGATTTTGAAAAAATTTCTTTCAGATCATATTTACGTTAATACGCGTCGATTGGCACCCTAACGTAGTCGATATCATTTTTCATTCTCGAGATTTCGTCTTAGAAAGAAATGGACACATACGTACGTACGTACATACGTACACATACATACACACACAGACATCTTTCTAAAAATAGTGTAGTGACCTTGAAACATAAAAATTTGTTATACATTTTGATTTCGATTTTCGGACCCATTACAATAACTTCCAATGGGAAGTTAATAATTATTATGTTAAGGGTAAAATAGATATTTATTTTTAAAGTGAAATTTCTTTAGCGAGATTAGTGATTCGGAATGACCTGGACACAAAACCCTCGTCACAAAAAGTCAAACTCGACACAGAAAAATCAAACATGGAAGAAGACAACATGTATATTGTATAAGTCTGTTAATCGATCATATAAAACGGCTGAGGTGGCTGCGTGGAGAAACGCATTAGTCTACCATGTATAAGGTTGCAGGTTCGTGACGTGCTTGGAGTAATGTTAAATAATAAATCTATTGATTTTTTACAATCTTTTATTTAACTTACATGCATGTTAGTTTGTGTGTTTGTTTGTGTGTTTATGGGTTTTAGTGTTTGTTTGTTTAGGTCAAAACTTGCAAGTCAATTTTGAACGACTTCCGCGTATCCGATCAATTTAAAATTTTGTACACATATGTATTCCCGATGACAATATACATGAATAAATCGTTTTTAGAAATAAATTCAACCCCTAAGGGGTTCAAACGGGGATGTAGGGTTTTTTTTGACTAATCAACGCCCAGGTCAAATCACTGAAGCCTAGAAACTTGAAATTTGGACAGTTGGTTCCTTTCCTGACGAAAGCATCCACTAAGAAAGGATTTCTCGAAATTCAACCCCTACGGCTGTCAAAGGGGGGTAATAATTTTTAAAGACTAAAATGAACAAAATAAAATATTAGTAAAAAAATCTTTTTAGAGACAAGCTTTTATTGAAATGTACTAAAAAGGAATAAAATAATATTTAATAATTTTGGTTCATAATTATTATAAAAGCGGGGGTTGCGACTAATAAACTATCATAGAGATTACAACTCCCGCTTTTACAATAATAATTATGAACCAAAATTATTAAATATTATTTTTTCCTTTTTAGTACATTTTAATAAAAGCTTGCCTCTAAAAAGTTTTTTTTTACTAATATTTTATTTTCTAATTTCTTTATTATTTATTTAGGCTTTGCTCTCATTTCTTCGTTTAAATCGTACCTACTATTTGACAATAATTAAAATTTTAAAGAATTTTATTCAAATGTCTGTTTAAATATTTCATCTAAACGAAGAAATAGACGGTGCATCGGGCCAGATATAGTGATAGATATTAATTTTTTCTCACTTTTTAAAAATTTGCTTTTTTTGCGTCGGAGTTTTTTAAAATTTAAAATTTATTTTTTATAGACTGTTAAACTCATTATCCTTTCTTTTTCGCAGTCGGTTAAAAAGTAATACTAAATTGAAAACGTGGCATTGTACCGATTATGACCTCTGTTGTCGAGCGTCTATAATCTACAATTCAATTCAATTCGATATTGAATAAAAAAGCTGAATATTTCGAAAGTTTTAATTGTGATTCCGCGAGTGAATTTAACGTTACACCTTAACGAAGGTGCTCGACTTCGGGGCCCAGCACAATATTTGAAATTCAAATTTCGACGCACGAGCAGATGCAGTGTGTTCCTTTATGCAGATGCGGTTAAAGTCGCAACCTGCAATAACAACAAGACAATTGTTATCTCCAGTCGTGTTTGTTGCAAGAAGGTGCATCGATTTTAATCAGTGGCGTAACAATTCGCGCACGCCCCACACTGTAAAAAATGGATGTAAAAATACTTTGAAAGTTAAGATAGAATTCGCTTGATTTTCTAAGTGATTTTACATTATTATTTATTTTTACACAGAAAACTTCATAAAAACTTGGACTTTTACTGTGAAGTTAAACAAATTTGTGATTTTTACTTAAAGTAAATTAAAATTACATAATTTGTGTAATATTCCAATAAAGTGTGTAAAAATTACAAAATAAAATGTATAGTTACATATATAAAATGGATGAATACAAAACAAATTAATGTAAAATTAGTAACCACGCATGCGCAATGTGTTTTTATGGAATCTACGCGATGTGGCGATACCTGTTTGCGACGCCATTGTCTCTGTGTGTGCTTATTACCAGATTAATCGCTGGCTACAAATGGACCATCGATAATCTATGTGATCGGCCTTCTCATTTCTTACAGTGCATTATTAAATGTTCCCGAACACGTTTTTTACTTATAAATAGAGGTTGGGAAATATACTAGAGATTCCACACTTGAAATGCGGAACTTCTTCGCGACTGAAGGGCCTCGCGGATGTGCAGGTACGCCACTGCTTTTAATACACCTTCTGCAGCAAACACCTGAATGAATTGACGATGGTTGTTTTGTATTTAATGACGTATTATATATTTGTAATAACACCAACTAGAATTATTAAACATAACTAAGAGCCAGTTTCTGGTAGCGTGGGTGCCTATGGGAGTTGCATATAGTGGCACGTTATATCTAGCTACCCTTATATAAAACGCAACGCCTCTGTCTGTTTATACCTTGTAACTTGAGAACCGCAGAACCGATTTACGTGCGGTTTTCTTTCTAATTGTAGGTACATTAGCTGGTCAATTTTTAGGCTATGTTTGATTAAAATTGGGACCATAATTCTCCATAACAATATTATTTTGTCTGAACGCGGGTAATACGAATTTCAGGATTTTCAACATATTTTACGCATTTTATTCAAATTTTCAGTGACAACAATTAATGTTTTAAATACAACAATGAGTTAAGTTTTTGTGGTTATAATATAATAATTATTAAATAGACAGTATAGCCATTCCACAAGCAAATACTTTTCTTAACGTAATCAGTCGGCAACCTGCCATCGTGATGTTAAACGTCAAACAATTCAGATATACAAGGAAAAAATCAGAAGCCACTGCCAGGACTTGAACCGAAATTCCCAGTTTCCGGCTGGTTGAGTTACCACTTACTCACACAGTGCCCCGAGAGTGGGATCTGTTCCTTTCCTATATATACCTCTCGCATGAAGTGTGATTTAGTGTTGAAATAGGTATATATAGTGTAAAGCTAAACATTTCAACAAAGGTCGAAACCTGCATACGCCATTTGTCACCAATGACATATTTCGTATGCAGGTTACGACCTTTATTGAAATGTTTAGCTTGTACGTCGTGTGATTGTTGCAAAATCTGTTGAACTTCTTTTTTGGACGGAGGACGTTCGCGTTCCCACACGGAGGACAAATTCCACTGGCGATCAATAGGTAAATTCATTTCTCGAGCGAGGAAAATCTTGCAAGGTAAATTTTTTATACTTCGGTGATAAGTAGAATTGTTGCTCATTGTTATTTGATCTAACAATAAATCCCAATTAAGGTGATCGTCGAACATTATTGCTAGGGCTGTGCGAACATTCTTAATAACCCTTTCGACGGCGTTTGAGGACGGCTTATAGGGAGCACAGTGGATCAACTTAGAACTCCAGGAAATGCAGAATTCTTCAAATTTCTTAGACGTAAACGATGTGGCGTTGTCGGACACAATATTTTTCGGAGAACCATAGGTCGTAAAAACTTTATGTAAGCACTTGATGATCGTGGTCGAGCTAGAGTCGGGAATTGCATAAGTGATCAGCCATTTACTAAAACTATCTAATATCAATAGAATATATTTATTGCCAGAATGTGACGGTACTATTGGACCCATTAAATCAATATAAATTTTATCCCAAACGGCAGTCGGTACTTGGGACGACAAAATTACTTTATCAGGATGTTGATTCGCTTTGTGACGACTGACGATAACAATAAGGGCACTTCTTAATATAATCTCGCACTTCGACGTACATTCGAGGCCACCAAAACCGGCGAGATATTAAACGATAAGTTTTAGATATTCCGGGATGATTTGCGGCGGACGAGTCGTGGAATTGTACAAGAATGTCCGTTTTTAAATTTTCAGGAACCACAATGCGGCGATTTCTTTTCTTCCCTACAAGGCGAACAAGGAAGTTTTCGTATACAGAAAAGTTTCTATGCCTAAGGCCGTGAATAATTTCAGATTTTAATTTATGTAAACCTGTATCTTGATCTTGCAGCCTAACTAGGTCATTAATTGGATTGATAAAATCAATTAACTGATTAAGTTGATTATGAAATGGAGTGACTAGGTCAGCTTCAGGAGAACCTAATACAGAAAAGGGACGAGATAATAAGTCTGCGGTGCAGTTATCCTTACCTCGAATATGTTCGACGCGGAATTAGAGTCGACTTATTCTTAACAACCAACGGCCAACTCGGCCTAAGTTTCTTGGATGCTGGATCAACCATTTCAGGCAAGAACTGTCAGTTTGTAATAAAAACGGACGAGGCAGTAAGTAAGTTTTCATTTTTACTTCCCACCTCTACTATGGTAGGGAAGTAATGGATTCAGTCCGAAAACAATATTTCGAGATTTTAACAGATTTTCACGTTTTGAGACCCTAGCAATCGTTTAAGATCATTTTCTGACTGATGTCTGTATGTGTGTGTGTATGTGTGTATGTGTGTGTGTGTGTGTGTGTGTGTGTGTGTGTATGTGGTCAATTTTTCGCCTTCGATATCTTAAGAACGGAACAACATACGGGCATGCCGATTGTTCTATTGTGTTTATCAGCCTTTAACTTAGATCTGATTAGATTTTGAGTCAAATCGGTTCAGTGGATCCTGAGATATTCAAAAAAACGTCCTCAATGTCACGTATTAACATAGGTAAAAAAAAATATAAATGAATTCTAGATGTTATAATATGAAAAAAATGTAAATATTTTTTTTCTCTAAAATGTATAGTTTTCGAGAAAAAAAATATTTTACTAAAAAAAATAAAAATTGTACGTAAATCAAGGTAACCATGATTTTTGCTATATTAAGCTAGCCATCAATAGATCACCAAACAAAAAAGAGGGCCATGCTTTTTTCAAAGAATAAAAATTAAATTGTGTTTTAAAGACCACCAACAGCTAAGGTTATTTGGGCCTAGTCAAAGAATAAAAAAAAGAGTGTTTATTTTTTGCAAATATTTACTAGGTGGGAAGTATAGGACTGGTCATCAGTCGAATTTTTTCCATTGCCCAGATGCAGGCCAAAGCTTGTTACGTGGGTAATTTTATATAAATAAATAATACTAGGTTTCGTAAATCAAATCACTGATATAATTCGCAATTACAAATTAATACAAAGGTTAATTCTTATAAATTAGTCAATTAATCACTGGTAATTTTATTATATACCATTCGGTCGTTATTCGTACCTGTTATACAATGGTCAAATGGTCCATAAAATATCCGGGAAGGGTACAAAATGTCAACCCGTCAGATATTTACTGGAGCACAACATAATGTGCAAATAACGGTCTGGTCGTGGACTCCTACGTTGTGTTTTTTTATTATTTCTAAGCCGTACAGAACTCAACTTATTACGGTCGGGGCAAATTAACGGTCATCGCTATTATGAATGTTAGGGTACAAAAATCTCATAGTTCGGGGAAAATGTGTGTGTATATAGAGCCGTCGATATACCAACACACTCCGTATGTGTAGAGGGCCGCCGATATACCAGCACACCCTGTATGTGTGTAATAGAGCGTCGATATACCAACACACTCCGTATGTGTAGAGGGCCGCCGATATACCACACACCCTGTATGTGTGTAACTAGAGCCGTCGATATACCAACACACTCCGTATGTGTAGAGGGCCGTCGATATACCAGCACACCCTGTATGTGTGTAACTAGAGCCGTCGATATGCCAACACACTCCGTATGTGTAGAGGGCCGCCGATATACCAGCACACCCTGTATGTGTGTAACTAGAGCCGTCGATATACCAACACACTCCGTACGTGTAGAGAGCCGTCGATATACCAGCACACCCTGTATGTGTGTAACTAGAGCCGTCGATATACCAACACACTCCGTATGTGTAGAGGGCCGCCGATATACCAGCACACCCTATATGTAAAGTCTATCTAAGCGAACTCAGAGGACTTTGGTGAAGTCCAAAGGCTTACTTTTATATTGAAAAGTGTTCTCATGTCCATAAATTATGTACCGTTCATGATGCGAGAGCTAATTATTTTATAAAATTGTTTAACAATAAATTTCTAGTTATAGTGCGTAGCGGTTTGAAGAACCGATACGCTATTTCAATATGAGAATCGCGTTATTTGTAAATATAATATGACTGAAAATAATTAAAATTAAAGTGAAAATAACAAGTATTAATAATAAAAATTAATACTCGTAACACACCCCCGGTCCGTACAAATTCACGCGATTGAAAGGTATAATCGTTATGTGCACATACTTATCAAAATATTCATACCAAAATCAAAAATAATGATATTATAAATAGAATCGTTGGTTTCATAAATTAGTTCAAAGTTGACTAGATTGGTAAAACCAAGATTCTTCATGGTTTCCGGGCTTGTAGGCCGTGGTCCGGTGGTATTTCTACCTGACGTTTCGTCTACAACTGCGGTAGACATTCTCAAAGGCGATGTGGCAGCGGTCGAAGTGTCCTCCTTGGCGGCTCACACACTAACCTGTGAGCCGCCAAGGAGGACACATTGTCAATGTGGAAAATGCGTTTTTTCCATTTTTTCCA
This sequence comes from Mongoloraphidia duomilia, assembly GCA_039654895.1. Classification (NCBI taxonomy): domain Eukaryota; kingdom Metazoa; phylum Arthropoda; class Insecta; order Raphidioptera; family Raphidiidae; genus Mongoloraphidia; species Mongoloraphidia duomilia. The sequence continues at coordinate 48,761,000 of CM077519.1, read as the reverse complement.
TTTTTCTCTGTACATATTGTTCCTTGTTAGAACCATGATGGCATTCCAGTTCACATAATGATTTAAATGAACTTATTTCAATTGATTGTTTGCAATCTTTGCACTCGTATGGAAGCAAGGTTGCAGCAAACATCTCAATGTTTTTATTCAGATCAAAAATTTGGGCGATATGACTTGTGGCTCCATTTTTGTTATTTCACCTTTCAGGTACCGTTTCAGTCTGTTTAAATTGGATTAATAATTTTACGTAATCGATAACCGCGCCCGTTCCAATTAAAAAGTCATGTTTGTTAATTTGTTTTTATATAAAAAAATCCCAATATAACATAATATTTCACGAAATAAACACACATTTTTAAGCTATGTAGTTTCGTTTAAATACTATTTGTGTCGATAAAAATGTTGCGGTATTCTTTAATGTTGACTCTAATTATACAGTCGGTGAGTCTGTCAGGTGGATTCGATACACCACACTATATACAGTCCTCCAAAAATAACTACCTGATAGCTTACACGAATCTATAGCCAAAACTCTTAACTCTCTTGAACGAAACTCATAGGACTGATCAATTTATTTCGTTACATAGAGGGTTTTCGTTATAAAGAGGAAGTATCGATTAGATTAGATTATAGCAGGCCTGTCGGAGGCCTGGGGCGGCAGAACTAAATGAGGCCCCCGGTCTGCTTAGAAATTGATGTATTTGTAGTGTAAATTTCGTAAAAAATGAATAATATAGATGTAATGGCTGACAAAAAAATCAAATATTTATAATAAACGACCTACCTACGTTTATATTTGATATACGTACGGGGCCTTGTTTGGGATTTGATTAAGAAGGACTTCTCGAGATTTGGAGGCCCCCAAGATCAGAGAGAGTGATATAACTTTTAGTTACGATCCCATTTCTTAACATGCGATCTTAACATGGCATAAGAAATTCCACTTCAAAAAATAAAATAGGCATCACATCGAAAATCCTTCTAAGTTAATAATTGCATCTAAAAATGGCAAAAATCCAAATTTCACAAAAAAAGCAAAATTTAGGGGGTCAAAAATTTTTTTGAAACGGCCTTTAACATTTAACTCTCTTTTGACTTCAAACACAGGCACAGGACTCCCCCCACTTGCACACTTTTACATGCGTGTTGAACATTTTTGCTCCCATATACACTGTAAGAAATAAGAAGGCCGATTACATAGATTATCGATGGTCCATTTGTAGCCAGCGATTAATCTGGTAATAGGCACACAAAGAGACAACGGCGTCGTAAACAGGTATCGCCTGCACATCGCGTAGATTCCATAAAAACACATTGCGCATGCGTGGTTACTAATTTTACATTAACTTGTTTTGTATTCATCCATTTTATATATGTAACTATACATTTTATTTTGTAATTTTTACACACTTTATTGGAATATTACACAAATTATGTAATTTTAATTTACTTTATGTCAAAATCACAAATTTGTTTAACTTTACAGTAAAAGTCCATGTTTTTATGAAGTTTTCTGTGTAAAAATAAATAATAATGTAAAATCACTTAGAAAATCGAGCGAATTCTACCTTAACTTTCACAGTATTTTTACAGTGTACTTTTGTACCGCGCAGTCAGCGAAAAAATTAGAGGGTACATTGCATCACAGTCCAATTAAAATTGCTGAAATTAAAAACAGGCTACAGCTATTGCACTTGTGGAAGACTATAACAGAGAAGAACCCTGGAGGTGCAGCGCGTTTTGCTGACGTTCCGATCACTGCTGACTGCTGATCACGATGGATGGGAACGGAACTGTCGAGAGGATCGCGAACTGCACTTTGGCACTACCTAGCACAGGTAGAGATATACGGTCCGTGGTCTGTGAAGACGCGGTAATTACCACTTGGGTCCGTCAAACATACCACTTCGAGACTGACAGATCGAATTCTATACAATTTGTTGTACAACTTCAATAGCTCACCTTTTACCACATTCACAATACATAAGTTTTGTGTAATACCAAAAATAACATACATTTGGGTTTTGGGACAATAAAATCGATTTCCCATCAGAACGACTGCGACGTCATGGCGACCCTAATGATCTCTGTTGTCGAGCATCTATAATCTGCAATCTAAGTGTATTTTATTTATTTACTAGCGACCCGGTCCGGCTTCGCCCGGGTGCTATGAATTTATGATTTATTAATACATTACCCACTCGCTCACTCCAGTTATTAAAGTCTACTATACCTGCACTTTTCGAACAGTGAAAATTTTTTTGAAATCGGTCTTCTGAGATTGCCTTCTATTTTCACCCGGGCGAATCCGGGCCGGCCAGTTTCAATAATACATCTAAACCTTCCTCGTGAATCAATCTCTCTAATCATGAAAATCGGAACAAAATCCGTTCAGTAGTTACGGATCGAAAATCGAGCACAGACAGACAGGCGCGGCGGGGGACTTTGTTTTATAATAATGTAGTGATGAATTATTTATTGTACATTATAGACGTTCGACAAATACTAGGTCATTAGCGTCTAATTAAGAGTTTAAATCAAATTAAAACGACATCACAAAACGTTAATGAGCTGAGGCGGAATTTGAACCCACGACAGTCTAATTCAAAAGCCAGCACACTTAAACTAAATGACACCAAGCTGTCCCCCAATGTAAGTCTAGAGTCTAGACGTATTAGAAAAGAGAAAGATAAGGTAAGAAAGGGTATTTTGCGGAAAATCGTCGACGGTAGTTCCCTAACTTACCTACTAAAAATCTCACTCGTGAAAATGTGTGAGAACCAAATTCTTATAGAAATCTGATAGAATTTTTGTCTTATTTTTACTTCCCACCTCTACTATGGTAGGGAAGTAATGGATTCAGTCCGAAAACAATATTTCGAGATTTTAACAGATTTTCACGTTTTGAGACCCTAGCAATCGTTTAAGATCATTTTCTGACTGATGTCTGTATGTGTGTGTGTGTGTGTGTGTGTGTATGTGTGTGTGTATGTGTGTGTGTGTGTATGTGTGTATGTGGTCGATTTTTCGCCTTCGATATCTTAAGAACGGAACAACATACGGGCATGCCGATTGTTCTATTGTGTTTATCAGCCTTTAACTTAGATCTGATTAGATTTTGAGTCAAATCGGTTCAGTGGATCCTAAGATATTCAAAAAAACGTCCTCAATGTCACGTATTAACATAGGTAAAAAAAAATAGTCAGAAAATGATCTTAAACGATTGCTAGGGTCTCAAAACGTGAAAATCTGTTAAAATCTCGAAATATTGTTTTCGGACTGAATCCATTACTTCCCTACCATAGTAGAGGTGGGAAGTAAAAATATAAATGAATTCTAGATGTTATAATATGAAAAAAATGTAAATATTTTTTTTCTCTAAAATGTATAGTTTTCGAGAAAAAAAATATTTTACTAAAAAAAATAAAAATTGTACGTAAATCAAGGTAACCATGATTTTTGCTATATTAAGTTAGCCATCAGTAGATCACCAAACAAAATAGAGGGCCATGCTTTTTTCAAAGAATAAAAATTAAATTGTGTTTTAAAGACCACCAACAGCTAAGGTTATTTGGGCCTAGTCAAAGAATAAAAAAAAAGAGTGTTTATTTTTTGCAAAATATATTTACTAGGTGGGAAGTATAGGACTGGTCATCAGTCGAATTTTTTTTATATAGGTAACTAATTGTTCACGAGATTTTTGCAAAAACACTTTTTGGGGGTATAGTTTTACACGTCCAAAAAATAGCAGGTGGGCTGTGGGGTGGAATTTTAGCTAGATGACCATCCTGTACAATTTGTTGCCTCTTCTTTCCCCTAATTTCCCCTTATGTGTCCAATTCGTCTAGACTCGAGAGTTTAGACTTTAGATTATACAGGGTGAGTTCGACCACCCGTATCAGTCGTTTTTTTCGAAAACGGTTAGTCGTAGAGAGTTGTGTCAAAAATTTGTATTATAAAAGCCCTAATAAAGAATCGAATGGTGATAATTTTTTTTTCCGGGAAGGTCGGCTTCCCTATTAGTTTGCTCCAGAATGTCCAGAACTCCGGAATTATAAATGTAACGATAGGTCGAAAGTGGTATTGTTGAAAAGATCTTTAAAAAATAAGCAAGTTTTGTAGGAAAATTTTTTTTATTACTGCCACCCCTGTAAATTTCTATAAGTATAAATATAAATTATTATATGTTCAAAACTCCGGAATTTTAGAAAGCACGATAGGTTGAAAGTGGTGCTGTTGAAAAGCTCTTTAAAAAATAGGCAAGTTTTGTAGGAAAAATTATTTAATTACTGCCACCCCTGTTAAGTAACAATCGTTTGAAATTATTAAATCAAAATTTCATAATAACGATCGAAGTCGGCATTAAAAATCTAGCAACCTTAGACATTGTCACAAGTGTTCAAACTGTCTTCCATTTACTCTTTAATACATACTACTGAGCACTTCTGGTTATACTGTGAGTGTACTTCTTCAGTGTTTAATGATCGATAGCTAGGTAACTAGATTTTAAATGCGGACTTTTAAAAATTTCGTTATTATGACATTTTAATTTAGTAATTTCAAACATATATTACTTAACAGGGGTGGCAGTAATAAAAAAAATTTTCCTACAAAACTTGCTTATTTTTTAAAGATCTTTTCAACAATACCACTTTCGACCTATCGTTACATTTATAATTCCGGAGTTCTGGACATTCTGGAGCAAACTAATAGGGAAGCTGACCTTCCCGGAAAAAAGAATTATCACCATTCGATTCTTTATTAGGGCTTTTATAATACAAATTTTTGACACAACTCTCTACGACTAACCGTTTTTGAAAAAAACGACTGATACGGGTGGTCGAACTCACCCTGTATATATAACGAATATTTTAATAGATAAGGACTACAATTTCCAAACGAAGAAGTTAAGTTTTCTGTTAACATATTCAGTTAGTTTTAGTCGAATCTTTGTTAAATATTATCTCTGAACAAAATCACATACTAATACCTATGTAGCAATATTAATTAAACTAGCCGCCCAATCCGGCTTAGCCCGGTGTAAATTGTAAATATTTTTCAAACCGATTCAGTGGTTCTCGAGTTTTGAGGTAACATAACTTCCGCACGTCCAAAATTACATTATTTTTATTATGTTTGTTTCATATTTTTAATACAAATCACAGAAATTAAAAAAAAATAGCCTTGAATTTATTATAATTCTTTTTTAACGTAAATTAAAGAAGAGATACTTAATCACGATTATAAAATAATCTTTCTGAAATAGTAAAGTTTAGTAGAAAATAAAACGACCAAATTCATTGAAATATAGTTATTTATTACATAAAAATTAAATCAAATTAATATGGTACGCAGTCTACGGGTCAATCAGTACATTTTTCAATTTTAGTGTTTTTTGGCACAACATGATAATATTATATACATTTATACAAGAAATATTACACTATTTACATTATTCTACAGAAATAAATAATTAAACTATACATTTATAATAATATTTGCAAAATATTTGTACGATTTTTGGCAAATAATAGGATTGTTATAACATTAAGTTAAAATTACCTAATATCGATATAAAAAAATAAAAAATTAGTAAACAATATGTTCATCGACTTTTAGTTGTTTAAATTGAGAATATTGGAAATCAAATTATCTTTTTTTAAAAAAATTAAATTATATAAAATAAACGTCTATTTTTCTCATTACTCTCACTATACACGAACATTGCGATCGACCCACCAAACAAATTTTAAACTATGGAACTGATCTCTATTTTATATACTGCGTAAATTCGGAATAATAAAAACTTTATTTTACAAAATGTCTATTTGTATTACTAGGCCCAGATAACCGTGATAATTAGTGACCTTATATTTTTTTATCAGTTAAAGCCTGCAATAGAAAATGATGCAAGTTACAGCCGAATTTACATTCGTATTAAAAATGTATCAAAAACGTAGTTTTAACATTTCTTAAATAAATCGAAGTAAATACCTTGAAAACTTGGATCACATCATTTTCTACTGCAATCTTTATCAACATAATCAGACTGAAAATTGTAAAATTAAGATAAGAATCTTTCGGGCTTATGAGCCGTGGTCTACTGGAATGGCTTCTTCTTCCAGACGTTTCGCTTGCAACTGCGGCAGCATCTTCAGTGGTGTGATGCTTGCCGCAGTTGCAAGCGAAACGTCTGGAAGAAGAAGAAGCCATTCCAGTAGACCACGGCTCATAAACCCGAAAGATTCTTATCTTAATTCTATTAACGCCGGCCGTGAAAGCCTACCTTCTTTTATGAAAATTGTAAATTTCGTTAAATATATAATTTTTGTTTTTTGCGGTTTTTCTCTTCCGCAATGTGTGCTGCAGAATTTTTCACAGCACCAAAACCTTTGCAAATATAACATTTTATTCAGATAACAAAAATCGCAAAATTAAAAACCACTAATCTCAAACATTTATAAGATCGACAAGCGCTTCAATATAAGTTTGCGCCATTTGTAAAGTTTCATATTTAGACAATTGCCTGTCGTTGCTTAAAGACGGCAAATAAGTTCTCAATCTGTCGAAAGCTTCATTAAGATTCCGCATTCGTCTTCGTTCTCTGGCGTTGGCTGCCAACCGACGTCTACGCGCAATTAACGGTCCCGCTTGTGCGGTTCCACGACGTCCGCCGCCTCGACCGCGCGCCGACACCTGTTGTTCTTCAGCAGATGTTGACGGCAACGTCGTGACAGTTGGACTCGCTGATCTTCCACTTTCAGCCGGACTCGGCGTCAAATATCCTTCAGACAAACTGTCATAATTCGGATGATTCACGTTCGTGTCAACAGTTTCAAATTTTCGAGGTTTTATATCGTAAATATTTTCCTGTAAATCTTCATGCGGTGTTTGTAAATCATGAAAATGATTGTTGTCGTAAACTACATCGAATTTGCGTGGAATTATTCCATTGTTGTCCGAAGCACTGTTGTAAACAATGATGTCAGAATGCGTTTCTGACATGCTGTCATAAGCGCTGTCAACAGATTTGACAACTTGAATCGGAAAATCTGGTTCCGGATACAGATAAGTTGGATATCCTGTTCCTTGACTTGACTCCAGCAATAGTTGACGGTAAGTTTCAACTGATTCCATTTTCAAAAATCACAAAAAAGTTAAGTTCACACACTCAAAAAATTATCACAAAATAATTATTCACTATTCAAACCAAATACGTTATTTAAAAATCCCGCGCTAAATACGATCTGCTTCGTAGCCGTGTTGTCGGCGTTCTGAGCTCGTCAAGTTTTTGTTGTTTACTTATAAACAGCCTGTTAAAATAATATACTTTTCTTCCTTTTTTTATTTTCTCCCCCACTCGAGGTCGTGCGTGCACAATGAACACAGGTATAGAACGGATCCAGTTACCCTTGCAGCGCGTGCCGTTCGACCAATGAGAAAGCAGCGTCGCGTGTACCACATGACTCGTTAAGCTTTAAACTCCACCCTTCTTGTAAGGGTTGAACTGTAATTGCTTGCTTGCGCGAGCATTGAAATTACCAGAGCGCGGGTTATCGTTGATTTTTACGGTTTGAAACACAATTTCAGAGATTTGATTGGAAAGAAGTATCAAATAAGTCTTGAAACGGCTTAGCATGAGTAATTGCACAATATATAAAAGCAACTTAAATCGCGTCGAAAGTATAGATAATATATATAAAAATTTAAACCAATTAGATTGACAACTTAATGATATCCTTTACATATAAAATACTTATAAAGATTAAAAACATTGTTTGGTCCATATCTAATACATCCAGCGGCGGATTCAGGAAGGGGGGTGTTTAGGGGATTCAAACCTCCCCCGAAATTTTTGGCAACGCATAGAATGCATAGAAAAGGACATCCGATTCATATCTCAGCGGCGTTGGACGTTGGCCTTTATGTTTATAGTTATTATGTTATTCATATTTTTATAATGTTATGCTATTAGACCAAAAAAGTAAAAAGAATTGCTTGCATGATTATGTAATAACAAAATCTAATACTATAGTTATAAGTAAGGTAAACCAAAAACCCGAATAATTTTATTTTTAAAAATTATTCGGGTTTTTGGTCTACCTTATACTTACAACTATATAATATGGATTACCCGAGCTGCACCTGTACGTCTATTAATAATATAAAATCTAATACGTTATACGAGCTCTATTTTGTTTAAAAACAGTATCAATAATGTAGGTACGTGTACATAAATATTTTGAAAACCCCCCTGAAATATTTTTCTGAATCCGCCCCTGAATACATCACTTGTGACGCAAACAAAACTATTACTAGTGATTTATGACAATAGTAGATTGTATATCTAGTGTCGTAATGGGGTATATTACTGACGAGTTAGTGAAATTGTGTTAAAACGAGCACAGCGAGTTTTATAACAGTTACAGGAGTAATAACATCATTACGCACGAGATATTTATAATATTTTTTGCCATACCCACTATAAAATAGCTGCTTTTCATTTCATTTTCAGTATTTTCAAAATTTTTTGACAATTCATTTTGTGAAGTGTTGCCTTAACTTCTCTCTGTATAGTAGGCCTGTCAGCTATAGGTAGGTACTCAGTAGGTAATCAGAGCGAATCAGAGCGACATAAATTACTACCGCGGAAATGCATTTGCTTTCCCACACTAGTGTGGGAAAGATACGTTCCCGCACACCGGCCTATATCGAAAGTTACTTTACATGCAAATATACATACATGCATGTAAAGCAGCTATTTTATAGTGGTTATGGCAAAAAATATATATAAATGTTAATTACACGGAAAACTCTTTGCAGACAACTTTTGTTTAATGAATTTTTGTGGGAGCTTTTTGTCAAGTTTATTTTCATTCGATGAAGCGGTTTTCTATTATCTAATAAAATTTCCTATATTCAGGGTTTAAAATCAAGAGAACTAAATGTTTATTTTATTACACATGGATGCGTTACGTAGCGTATTGTATGAATCATACAATACGCTACGACGCATCCATATTATTAGTTCTACTACTCGATACTAGATGGTTCTGTTCTGTAAGTATGAAGTATTTCATCAACTGACAGCATGCGTCGAAATACAGTATAATAAACAAAAGTTTTGAAATGCTTGATCATCTTCAAACGGCTGAAAAGGGGCCCCGAGAATGGTATTGCCTATAGGGGCCCCGACGTGGTTAATCCGGCCCTGGCTACAGGGCTATAATCTGAACACGATCGATAAATATTTTTTCGTACATTTGTAAAATAAAGGTTTCACTGTAGGTACGTATTCTAACTTTTAATAATCAGATTGATAGACTGTTTTCTATAAAAAAACTGAAAAATCGTCGCATTTAATAATAGGTAAGTTAAAAATAATTAATAGGCCTTTTAGTGGAGAATTAAAGTAAATTTTAAAATAATTAAATTCCGCCTACCGTTTTTATCAAACTTATTTCAAAAAGATTGCGGGGGCAGTTACCCTTAAAGTTTAGTAAAATCTAGAAATATAATTACAGGGTGGGAACTTGCTATTTGAAAATATTTTATACCTGGGATAAGTGATTAAGAGGTCAAAAGTAATTAATTTGATGCATTGTGTGGCCTTCAAAATTTAAGCAATGAATACATTTTTTAATTATTATGACCTGCGCGCGCCGATGGATGTAATTATTCACGATTATCGTTTATAATTTAAAATTTGCAACTACTATTTCTGCCTGTATTTCTACAATTAACTACACAAGAACGATTATGCAACATTTTTTAAATAACTTCATTTATTTATTCACATCGTGAGTGTTATTTAACGCTTATTTTGTCCATAGCGTACGCTGCAGTCGATTCGGTTGTCCCCACCATTTACTCTGCACCCAGCGAATACAGTCATTTAAAAATTCCAATAGGCAAATCTAATTAACTTCCCAGGAAGTTATTGTAATGGGTCCGAAAATCGAAATCAAAATGAATAACAAATTTTTATGTTTCAAGGTTACTACACTATTTTTAGAAAGATGTCTGTGTGTGTGTATGTGTGTGTGTTTGTGCGTACGTATATGTGTTCATTTCTTTCTAAGACGAAATCTCGAGAATGAAAAATGATATCGACTTACGTTAGGATGCCAATCGACGCATATTAACGTAAATATGATCTGAAAGAATTTTTTTCAAAATCGGTTCAGCCGTTCTTTTTTCTTAACCAAATAGACTTCAAAAAAGTAGATTTTACACAATATCTCGCGAATAAAAAATTATATCGACTTCGTAAGGGTGTCGATCGAGGCGTGTTAACAAATCATTTTGATCCGACATAAATTTTATAAAAATCGGTTCAGCCGTTTTTTTTTTTTTTATTATTGTTAAAAATAAATAATAATTATGTTTTAATGATTAAAATGATTACTTTTCTGTGTAATATCTAATTTAATAAATTATTATTATTAAATATTTATCAAACTGGGAAGTTCGTCGTGTGGACCTCAAGGGCCGCACTTTAGTCTTCAGTCCTAATAAACGACCCACCTCACGGCTTGTTAGTGTATTTGCCATATGGCACATACACTATTGGCGTCGGTCGGATGGCGGGACCTAGGGGTCGGAACAAAATTTCTCGACGTTTCATAACCTCCTGAACACTTTGGCACCATTTTTGGAAAAGTCTGTTTATATATGTATATATATATATATATATTATATATATATATATTTATATATATATATATATATATATATATATATATATGTGCGGGCTATAACTTTCGAAAGAGTTAATTGATTTTGACGAAATTTGGTAGGCACGTTGAAATCCATCACCGCACGAAGCCTATTTAAAATGGGCCCAATCGGACCATTTTAAGGGTGGTTTTTAGGGGTTGAAAAATGTTTTTGGGCCCAAAAACGCCGAAAAAATTCTCAGAATCGTTTCAAAAATGAAGTTTAACCCTTTAGTAACGATTAAAATGTACTGCTAAAATTTTAATAAAATCGGCCCGACAGGACCGGACTTACAAATTTTATGAAAACACTAGTTTGGGGATAGTGCTTTACTTACTGAAGGGTGTATTTAATTTGGTACCGTGGTTGCATTGATAAAAATATTGAAATTAAGAAAAAAAATATTATTTTAAGGGATGTATTAAGGGGTTAAATTTTTTATTTTGTCCAAAAACAAATTTAAGTTCACATAATAAAGCCACAATGCCAGTATTAGCAAATACACTATATTGTCGGCAGGGTTTTGGCACTGCGACCCGAGTTTTTATTAAATATTTATCAAACTGGGATGTTCGTCGTGTGGACCTCAATGGTCGCACTTTAGTCCTAATAAACGACCCACCTCACGGCTTGTTTTTTTTTGGTATTTGAGTAGTTAAAAAAATCGAATCCGAAACACTTTTTTATAGGTAACTACATTATAGGTATACGTACGCTACAGCTAGTAGGTTTTATAGAATATAGAAAATCAATAAATAAACTTCTCTTGTCTGACAAAATGTCATCGCAAGACGTCACAAGAAACTACTCGTGACTGCAGCCGCATTACGTTAAACGAAAATATATTGCATCGTAGCTGACTCCATTCAGGCCGCGGAACCACGTGGTCAGAACGTTTTTCATTTTTTGAAAACAAAAGAGTATAGCCATTGAATCCATAGCCTTCTGGATACTGTATTACAATTAGGTGGCCTATTCAGAATTTGAATAACCTGCACTTCTTCACTAAAAGTTAAATATATTTAACACAAACGTCAAACAAGCCGAACTCGCATAAGAAGTTACACATCAATAATAATAATTTAAAAAAAAACTTCACAGTTTGTTCACCGGCTAAATAAGAAAGAATGCCAATAATTTTGATAAAATAATTTACAACAATGTATGCAAATATAGATATGCTAAATCGTTATATTTAACAAACTTGTAAATGTGCATAATAATCTAGCCCGCATGTGGCTAAAGTGAAGCGCCTTATAAGAACATCGATGTAATGTCTACAGAAAAATATGAAACCAAATGACAATTTTTGAAGTGAAAACTTCCTTATAGGCGCATTAGGCACTCTTTGCCTGGGTACTGAAAAAATGTGAAGCGTTCGCAATTTTGCCTAAGAATCGCAACATACTTATATCATAAAAACGGCCGTCTACACACTGCCACCCATAGCGAAGTTGGTTTAGTCTTTGCGTTCTATGCATAGGAACCTGGGTTCGAGACCTGATGGCAGCGTAGAATTTTTGGCGTTTTTTTTCTAAATTCTACATGATATTTATTTATATATTTTTTTATTTTTATTATATTCTTTCTTTGATAAAAATTATAATTTTTTTGAAACCAAGGTGGAATTAATTAAAAATACAACTTTAGTATTTTAGTGATAAATTATTTTTAGTTCATAAATGCGCTATAATAGATGACACCAAAAATTAGAAAATCTGAAGTTTTCACTTCTGTCATGTAGTCATGTTTTTCGTGCTTTAAAATTAGTTTTAACATTGGAAATGTTTATGTTCGTATATGGGGGCAGAGTTACGAGTTTTCGTTCAAGGCCAAAAGACAACGGTGTCGCGATCAAGTGAGGAGCAATCATGCAAAATTGAACAAGTGCAATTTTTTCGAAATGTGTTTTATATCATGTCTAGTTAATTGAGAGGTATTTGCGACGATCTGCGGTGTTATTTTTGAGCAAATGTTAATAAATACTGTAGAAAAATCCATTTAAAAGTTAAGTAATCAAGCAAAAGTGAACGCGTATATAACAGAAGAATAATAGGGTTATTCCTGACAAAACTAAACAGTGCATTGATAAATATTGTGTGTATAATAAACAGTTAATTATGTTTCATATATGCTGTTATCATTTCCAATGTCCTCGATGGTTGCAAGGATTGCGAAATCTGTGAATTTTTTAATTAGTTGGTAGATGTACCTACATTTTAATTAATTTTTTTTAATATTCCAACTCCATAAGAGGGGCATGGTACCTACCAATTTAAGTCATAGACGCTGGATGACCTCAACTGTAGACCGCGTATAATCTACAATCTAATATCTATAATCCAATTTAGGTCAAAATAACTTTTCACAATTTCACAATATTTTCCCTACTTGGATGCAAAACAAGTGTTTTCGCAAAAAGTCTGTCAGCACGATTCCGGTCAAACTACTAAAATGGACCGAAACCAAATTTTGGTAGGATGTTTGACATGTAAAGAGTCCTATTGTTTTTGGAGAAAATAGACACGCATGCGGCAAAACCATTTATATTCATCGTCCAGCCTAAATTCAAAGAATTTCCCTGCCAAATTTCGTCAAAATTGGTTCACACACATGACTGTAACCGCGAAACAACCATCCAGATAATCAAACAAACAACTAAATATACCAAACCGTCCGAAAACGAAATTTCACTCGATTCGCTTGCTCAGACAGATGACATAAATACCTAAAATCAAGAGTTCGTTAAATATGTATAATAAATAAAATAAAATAATTGTAATTTTATTTTTACTTCCCACCTCTACTATGGTAGGGAAGTAATGGATTCAGTCCGAAAACAATATTTCGAGATTTTAACAGATTTTCACGTTTTGAGACCCTAGCAATCGTTTAAAATCATTTTCCGACTGATGTCTGTATGTGTGTGTGTGTGTGTGTGTGTATGTGTGTGTGTATGTGGTCAATTTTTCGCCTTCGATATCTTAAGAACGGAACAACATACGGGCATGCCGATTGTTCTATTGTGTTTATCAGCCTTTAACTTAGATCTGATTAGATTTTGAGTCAAATCGGTTCAGCGGATCCTGATATATTCAACCAAATACGACCTCCAATAAAGTCACGATTTTACGCATAGGTATCTCGCGAATATAAATGAATTATAGATCGTTACTAATCTGATAAGGGTGTCAATCGATTGGCGTGCTCTAAACTGTCTAGTTTTCGAGCCGACAAAATATTTTACTAAAAAAAATAAAAATTGTACGTAATCAAGCCGTATCCATGATTTTTGCTTTATTAAGTTAGCCATCAGTAGTTCACCATGACAAAAATGAGGGCCATGCTTTCTGTGTAAGAATCTAAATTAATTACTGTGTTATTAAAGACCTACCAACAGCTAAGGTTAAGTTGGGCGTAGTCAAGGACCTAAAAACAAGAGTGTTTCTTTTTGCAAATCTTTAGTAGGTGCGAAGTATAGGACTGGCCACCTCACGGCTCGAATTTTTTTATATTTTAATAATAATTGTTTTCCAATATCTACTTACCTATATACCTATATCTATGTTCTCCTTCTGGGCCTGGCGTTTGTATACCTGTCGGTAGACTCTTACTTTTCCACACGGACCTGACCAACGGCGGACAAAGGGGGGCGTAGGGGGCGGCTCGCCCCGGGTCTCTGATTCTGGGGGGCCTCCAAATCTCGAGAAGTCCTTCTTAATCAAATCCCAAACAAGACCAAAATATGTTTAGTAAGTAAGAGACAGTTTGGATTTGGAGGCCCCGTACGTATATACAAAATATAAACGTAGGTATAGATCGTTAATTATAAATATTTGATTTTTTTTGTCAGCCATTACATCTATATTATTCATTTTTTACGAAATTTACACTACAAATACATCAATTTCTAAGCAGACCGGTGGCCTCATTTAGTTCTGCCGCCCCGGGCCTCCGACGGGCTTAGTCCGCCACTGCACCTGGCTCACTGTGTCGGAGACCTTAACATATGTCAACTGCACTTTACACTATTTCCGTTTCATCTAAAATGCCATCCCAGTATGAGACATTAGACATTATTCACGTCAAAACTCTGAGGCAATTTCAAAGTCGACATCCAGAGACCAGCATTGTCGCACGTTGCACTTCACTCCAGTCATACCGTATAGGTTATGTTATAATAATATGTAAACAAAACACGGTGCAGTCCGAAACAGTTGAATGCATAATATTACATTGGACCCGGCTTCCCATTGGGCGGGTCGGGCCGTAAACAATGAATTTGTCAAGTGCACGGTGGGCTGATGTCAATCAATACATGTTATTGGTTTTGCATTTGTGTTTTTATCTTTGTAAATACATCTCCCTCGATCGTTTTACATAACCTACTATATGACGGTGTGGTGTGGTGTAGTGTAGTTTAGTGGCCCGGCCCGTGACACTCCTGGGATCCTGTGTCTGATATATTGTTGCACCGTACAATCACGAATCTGCAAGACGGAATTGTCTCCGACTTGATTTGAACTCTTCCTCTGGGTTGCAGAACGCAGTGTCAGAAAATGTGATTTGACAATGATCTTAGATTGTGATCATAATATAATTACATTTGCCATTTTATATTTATGCAGAAACAGTCTAATGTTGCTGTCAAATAAAATTAAGCAAAATCGCAGGATAGTGGACAATATAATTTGATTTATTAAATTAAATGTACGACGTTTCGTCTATAGATTTAGACTTTTTCAAGTACATACATAAAAATAACAATATTTATGAAAATTAATATTAATTACTAACCATAGCAATTAACATAAGATAGGGTACATAAGACAAAAACATGGTAACAAATTATGTTGACTATAAATTTTAACAATCAAAAATAATAATAATAATAATAATACAAAAGTTAGCATAATTTCATAATATAATTGTACTGACTACTTAAATTTTGAGTGTCTGTTCTATAATTGATTGAATTGTTTTTTCTAATAAAACACATTTCACTGATATTGCGTTTCTTCCAATTTGACTCTTTATCTAATATTTGAACTTCATTGAAAAGAAATTTATGCCTAGTGTCGAAATGATGAGATGACAACGCCGTCTTATTATCACTTAATAAGTTATGTTTCTACAGTCCATTTTGTGCTGATAAATTATTAAGTGATAATAAGACGGCGTTGTCATCTCATCATTTCGACACTGGGCATAAATTTCTTTTCAATGAAGTTCAAATATTAGATAAAGAGTCAAATTGGAAGAAACGCAATATCAGTGAAATGTATTTTATTAGAAAAAACAATTCAATCAATTATAGAACAGACACTCAAAATTTAAGTAGTCAGTACAATTATATTATGAAATTATGCTAACTTTTGTATTATTATTATTATTATTATTATTTTTGATTGTTAAAATTTATAGTCAACATAATTTGTTACCATGTTTTTGTCTTATGTACCCTATCTTATGTTAATTGCTATGGTTAGTAATTAATATTAATTTTCATAAATATTGTTATTTTTATGTATGTACTTGAAAAAGTCTAAATCTATAGACGAAACGTCGTACATTTAATTTAATAAATCAAATTATATTGTCCACTATCCTGCGATTTTGCTTAATTTTATTATAATCACGATGGACACGATTTCTAATATAAAGTTGCTGTCAAACTCTTTGTTATGTAGAACATTAGATTGTATACTCACAGAAAAACAAATAACTGATCTATATCCTATAAATGCCAGGGATGGTGAACCTATGGCACGCGTGCTATAGGTGGCACGCGACGGAATATTGTCGACACGCCATTGATTGAGATTATACGCAATCAAAATAATTAATAACAAGCCGTGAGGTGGATCGTTTATTAGGACTGAAGTGCGACCCTTGAGGTCCACACGACGAACTTCCCAGTTTGATAAATATTTAATAATTACACAGAAAAGTAATCATTTTAATCATTAAAACATAATTATTAGATATTTATTTTTAACAATAATTTAAAAAAACAAAAAAAAAAAACGGCTGAACCGATTTTTATAAAATTTATGTCAGATCAAAATGACGTTAACACGCCTCGATTGACACCCTTACGAAGTCGATATAATTTTTTATTCGCGAGATATTGTGTAAAATCTACTTTTTTGGAGTCTATTTGGTTAAGAAAAAAGAACGGCTGAACCGATTTTGAAAAAATTTCTTTCAGATCATATTTAGGTTAATACGCGTCGATTGGCACCCTAACGTAGTCGATATCATTTTTCATTCTCGAGATTTCGTCTTAGAAAGAAATGGACACACACGTACGTACGTACGTACATACATATATGTACACACACACACACCACACACACAGGCAGACATCTTTCTAAAAATACTGTAAAAATAGTGTAATGACCTTGAAACATAAAAATTTGTTATATACATTTTGATTTCGATTTTCGGACCCATTACAATAACTTCCAATGGGAAGTTAAAAATTGGCACATAGATGTGAAAAGGCTCGCCATCTCTGCTTATAAACTGTACTACTTCTAAAGTTCTACGTAAAAATGTCGTCAAAATTTTATTTTTTTGTATTGATGAATATTTCCATCAAACATATTTAATACTACATATTTTTACAGTCCTGTACGTAACCTAATATTAAGCTACCTGAAACATACGAGGTTTTTTAGCCATACTACTGAGATAGTTTCAAATTGTTGAGAAATAGAAGGCCTGTTCAATGTTACAAATTTGTTCAAAAAACTGAATTTAAAAAAAAGCAATCTAACTATTACGCATTCCAAATTATTGCAAACATAAAAATCTGTCAGATCAATTTTCTTTTAGAAAACTGACCCATAAGTATATTCAAAATAGGAAGCACTTAAAGTATTTTTTCATAAAATTATACCCGTCAAAGTTTTATTTGAAAAACTAACTGAAATTCTTCTTATTGCACAAAATGAATCTCTGCCTCAACGCTCATCACTTCAGTTGTCGAGCGTCTATCCTCTAAAATCTCTCCCACTCCTATTTGAAATAAAAATAAGGCCTGTAGTTACTTATCCTAAATTGGAAAATCGATAAAAAAAATCCGGGATAAAATGACCATTGGACAAAAAATATTTCCAAAATAAGTTTGACCTCACCTTTAATATTATTTTTTCTGTTCTGTTTGAGAATTCTCTTGCAAAATGAATTATGCGAAAAGATATTTTTAAATCAGTGAATAAAATGACCACAAAATTAACATCTTTTTTATAGCTAAATGCATTTTTTAGTAACGACACAAAAAACAGGTTGTTTAAACAACAAAAAAATGAAACACATTTCCATATACACACAAAATTAGCACAAATTTTACAATAAATTAGTAACATTTTTTCTGTTTTATTTTCAAATTGTATTTTTTTATTTCGGTGTTTATTTAAGCTACCTGTAAAAAGGTACATATATTAGGTAAATTCAAAGTGTATTTGGAAACATGTTTTCGTTTTTTTTTATAGCGATCGTATTTTTATACTAGAAAAATTGTTCAACTTCTTTTTTTCTTTGTACATACAGACTTGAAAATAACCGAGCATTGCTCCCCTAAATAGGTATGAACGGTCAATATTGAGTTTGAAATTGTCAACAAATTTATGTGTCACTGCCTGCTCAAAAAATATAATTTAACCTTAAAAAATTGTGGCAGCGCTTTCATATCAGGAATCAAATCGTTTTTATGCGCGCGCAGAGTGCAAGACGTGAGGGGATTAAATAGAAAAAAATAATAATATCAAAATGAATGTTTCTATCAATGCCAAGGTGAGATAAGGGTCGTTCCTCATTAGTCATAAGATGGCGGGTGAATGCGATGACAAGCACCTCTGTCACCCTCTGTGAATCACGGCGGGAAGTGCTGGCGGTCTCTTTTTGAGTAGTGGGCGATCGACGGTATCCCACTATCAAATACAATTATTGCACTACTATTTTTCTATACAACAAAACCAACGATTTATTATGTTTTGAATTTTTATATTGTGTTTTTATATTTTGTTAATTTTTGCGAATTTTGTATGCCACACAAGTTGACTATTAATAAAATCGCATTTTTTTATCTTTTTGGCTTTTGTTTAAAACACAGGAACTGCGAGCAATTTAGTAATCATAACAATCTTATTCAAAACAATTATATAAACCGGCGGTGTATGAATAAAGCAATTTAGAAAAATATCGTCTCAAATCCAGAATAGTGGTATATAGGATGAGAGTTGCCAGATAATTATTTGACGAAATCGGTAATTAAAAAACATGGGAATCTAGGCTCAAAAAGCGTGACAATTTAGAAAAAAATTCACAGACTTCGCAATCCTTGCAACCATCGAGGACATTGGAAATGATAACAGCGTATATGAAACATAATTAACTGTTTATTATACACACAATATTTATCAATGCACTGTTTAGTTTTATCAGGAATAACCCTATTATTCTTCTGTTAGATACGCGTTCACTTTTGCTTGATTACTTAACTTTTAAATGGATTTTTCTACAGTATTTATTAACATTTGCTCAAAAATAACACCGCAGATCGTCGCAAATACCTCTCAATTAACTAGACATGATATAAAACACATTTCGAAAAAATTGCACTTGTTCAATTTTGTATGATTGCTCCTCACTTGATCGCGACACCGTTGTCTTTTGGCCTTGAACGAAAACTCGTAACTCTGCCCCCATATACGAACATAAACATTTCCAATGTTAAAAAGCAAAATTTTTATGTATACGTTAAGTTAATCATTTAGGTAGATATGAAAATAATATAATATTAAACAAGTACCTATATAGGTAGACTTGCCATACGTCCGTATTTAGTCCGGATTGTCCGGATTTGGTAACCATGTCCGGACTTTTGTTCGGACTTGTAATTACGTCCGGATTTTTAATAAATAAAAACAAACAAAGTTTTATTAAAGAAAGCCCTTACGTCTGAAAAGTATACCTACGATTGGTACTCAGAATCAGAAGAAGCCAAACGAAGACGTGAAAATGAAGCTGGGGATGAAGAAGGACCGAGTCGGTGGCCATTTATATAATAACAACTAATAAGTACATGAACATTGAACATAATTGTATGTTTAAAATTTAAATAAATACTATGTTGATTTTGAGTTTTTTAATTACTAATATCCACCTACTTCACCTCATCTGTACACTCCACAGTAGTTTTACTCTTATAGTTTTCCCAATTTCTACAACCGACATTTGAATTAAAATACAAAAAAAAATTTTCGTGGCTCACGCTTCATGGTTGCCGCGATTTATCCCCAAATCTGCTGAACCGTCCGGACTTAACTGTAACAAATTATGGCAGCCCTACCTTATAGGTCTATTTATTTTCATGGTATAGAATAAGGTAGAGTGACATTATGACAAATTATATGTGCGTGATCAGTACGTGTCCCATTGTTTCTTGAGTTTTGATTAGTCGGTTCGAAGAATTTCAAATTTTCCAAAATATGTACTGAACAGTATTTATTTTATTGTATAAGCTGTAGGCATAGTATAGATATTCTCTATAAGCACTATGCTGTAGCTGGCAAGTGACACTGTTGGAATAATCATCCATCTATCACTAGTATAAAAATTCGACTGATGACCGTCCTATACTTCCCACCTAGTAAATATTTGCAAAAAATAAACATTCTTTTTTTTATTCTTTGAAAAAAAGCATGGCCCTCTTTTTTGTTTAGTGATCTGGCTAGCTTAATATAGCAAAAATCATGGTTAGGTACCTTGATTTACGTATAATTTTTATTTTTTTTATTAAAATATTTTTACTTCCCACCTCTACTATGGTAGGGAAATAATGGATTTAGTCCGAAAAAAATATTTCGAGATTTTAACAGATCTTCACGTTTTGAGACCCTAGCAATCGTTTAAAATCATTTTCTGACTGATGTCTGTATGTGTGTGTGTGTATGTGTGTGTGTGTGTATGTGTGTGTGTATGTGGTCAATTTTTCGCCTTCGATATCTTAAGAACGGAACAACATACGGGCATGCCGATTGTTCTATAGTGTTTATCAGCCTTTAACTTAGATCTGATTAGATTTTGAGTCAAATCGGTTCAGTGGATCCTGAGATATTCAAAAAAACGTTCTCAACGTCACGTATTAACATAGGTAAAAAAAATATAAATGAATTCTAGATGTTATAATATGAAAAAAATGTAAATATTTTTTTCTCTAAAATGTATAGTTTTCGAGAAAAAAAATATTTTACTAAAAAAAGAACATTGTACGTAAATCAAGGCAACCATGATTTTTGCTATATTAAGCTAGCCATCAGTAGATCACCAAACAAAAAAGAGGGCCATGCTTTTTTTGAAAGAATAAAAATTAAATTGTGTTTTAAAGACCACCAACAGCTAAGGTTATTTGGGCCTAGTCAAAGAATAAAAAAAAGAGTGTTTATTTTTTGTAAATATTTACTAAGTGGGAAGTATAGGACTGGTCATCAGTCGAATTTTTTTTCTCGAAAACTGTACATTTTAGAGAAAAAAAATATTTAGGTACATTTTTTTCATATTATAACATCTAGAATTCATTTATATTTTTTTTTACCTATGTTAATACGTGACATTGAGAACGTTTTCTTTAATATCTCAGGATTCACTGAACCGATTTGACTCAAAATCCTATCAGATCTAAGTTAAAGGCTGATAAACACAATAGAATAATCGGCATGGCCGTATGTTGTTCCGTTATAACGATATCGAAGGCGGAAAATTGACCACATACACACACACACATATACAGACATCAGTCAGAAAATGATTTTAAACGATTGCTAGGATCTCAAAACGTGAAGATCTGTTAAAATCTCGAAATATTTTTTTCGGACTAAATCCATTACTTCCCTACCATAGTAGAGGTGGGAAGTAAAAATATCGTCGACAGACTCAGCTACTGAAGTTAATATGAATATTAACTGTAGTTCTCCCAAGAAAAGAGAAAAGAATTTCAAGAAAAAAAAATAAAAAGTTTTATTAGAAAAATTGTACCCGCCACTGACGAACTAAATTATATGCATTCGTTAAGGATTAACTAAATACAAACCTTTCTCACTGTTTATGTAACTGCTATAAAATTTGGATAAAATGCATAATTTTATAATCGGTTATTACCGATTGCTCTGCCGTAATATTCATAAAACAGTATGACACATTTTACGAATATCAAAAAACATGGTTTTATTATATTGTAAAGCTGGCGAATATTCTGGAAAATCACGCAGACGGTGTGCTAACCGTTTTCCCGGGCGTAAGGCGTTGTGTCCCTGAAACACGAACTTTTATTAAAACTGTAAAACATTTGTGGATTGGTGAATTTGTGAGTTTGTGAATTTGTGGATTCCGTTGTTTAATAAAGTTTCCAAAGTTTTATGTAAGTACATGTCATTTTTCTTTTAATTTTGCGTTCGTTTTGAAATAATACAAATAAAGGTAAAAATACATTAAATTACTAACAGGTCAAAGCTCATGAAATTCGCAATTGAATTATTAAAAACACAATCTAATCCCGCTTTTGGTTTTTCTATAATTATGTTTTTTTTTAAATATATTTCAAGCTAACTTTCAACTTCGTTGTATCCGCAAGTGTAAATCGGTTTTTGTGAGCGGCTGGCCCAGTCGGACGGCAGACAAATAATGCAAATTACTTCTGACAAACACTACTGTTCAACAGTTTGCGTTCTGTCTTCAATCATCTGGGTTGAATGCACGTGCCTAAGTGCTTAACAAAACTGATAAATACTATTTTGTGTCATCCTATTTCACGACCCTTTCGGCCTTGACTACAGTTGATTTATTTTAAGCATTGCTATTGGTTACGCGCGTAATAACACTTCCGTTGCATTCCCAGCATATTATAGTCCTCAAATCTGCGAGCCAATGCCGCGTAAGAAGTAAGAAGTTTTACTTCAAAAATAATTCATTAAAAATATAAGTTGGTGCTAGGTCCAAATAACTCTATATAGCTGTTAAAAGTATAGAAGTGAACAATCTTGACGTTAAGGTCACCTTGTCAATTACAATCATCGTCCCTCATGTTCTCTTTTTGTTGACCAACCAAGTAGAGACACACTTACTCTAAGAATGATACCGAGTGTCCGAGACGTCATCACTCGACAACAGCTGTTGTTGTTCCGGTTATAACTCAACGGATCCAACAATAGAAAATACACGCCGTCTATGGTGAAAACCATTAGAGAGCAGCAGAGAGGGTAACGATTGTCAATCAATGGCTATTGTTCCGGCTATAACGCAACAACTCCAACAATAGAAAATACACGCCGTCTATGGTGAAAACCATTAGAGAGCAGCAGAGAGGGTAACGATTATCAATCAACGGCTATTGTTGCGGTTATGACGCAACAGCTCCAACAATAGAAAATACACGCCGTCTATGGTAAAAACCATTAGAGAGCAGCAGAGAGGGTAACGATTGTCAATCAATGGCTATTGTTGCGGTTATGACGCAACAGCTCCAACAATAGAAAATACACGCCGTCTATGGTGAAAACCATTAGAGAGCAGCAGAGAGGGTAACGATTATCAATCAACGGCTATTGTTGCGGTTATGACGCAACAGCTCCAACAATAGAAAATACACGCCGTCTATGGTAAAAACTATTGGAGAGCAGCAGAGAGGGTAACGATTGTCAATCAACGGCTATTGTTCCGATTATAACGCAACGGCTCCAACAATAGAAAATACACGCCGTCTATGGTAAAAACTATTGGAGAGCAGCAGAGAGGGTAACGATTGTCAATCAACGGCTATTGTTGCGGTTATAACGCAACGGCTCCAACAATAGAAAATACACGCCGTCTATGGTGAAAACCATTGGAGAGCAGCAGAGAGGGTAACGATTGTCAATCAACGGCTATTGTTCCGGTTATGACGCAACGGCTCCAACAATAGAAAATACACGCCGTCTATGGTGAAAACCATTGGAGAGCAGCAGAGAGGGTAACGATTGTCAATCAACGGCTATTGTTCCGGTTATGACGCAACGGCTCCAACAATAGAAAATACACGCCGTCTATGGTGAAAACCATTAGAGAGCAGCAGAGAGGGTAACGATTGTCAATCAACGGCTATTGTTGCGGTTATGACGCAACAGCTCCAACAATAGAAAATACACGCCGTCTATGGTGAAAACCATTAGAGAGCAGCAGAGAGGGTAACGATTGTCAATCAACGGCTATTGTTGCGGTTATGACGCAACAGCTCCAACAATAGAAAATACACGCCGTCTATGGTAAAAACCATTAGAGAGCAGCAGAGAGGGTAACGATTGTCAATCAACGGCTATTGTTCCGATTATAACGCAACAGCTCCAACAATAGAAAATACACGCCGTCTATGGTGAAAACCATTAGAGAGCAGCAGAGAGGGTAACGATTGTCAATCAACGGCTATTGTTCCGATTATAACGCAACAGCTCCAACAATAGAAAATACACGTCGTCTATGGTAAAAACTATTGGAGAGCAGCAGAGAGGGTAACGATTGTCAATCAACGGCTATTGTTCCGATTATAACGCAACGGCTCCAACAATAGAAAATACACGTCGTCTATGGTAAAAACCATTAGAGAGCAGCAGAGAGGGTAACGGTTGTCAAGCAGACAGTCCGTTGTTAAGTGAGGACGGTGCTTTGCCGCCAATAGGCTGATGACGTCACTGTGTCGTTTTAAGAGTAATCGAGCATTCGGGCTATACCAATGATATTTTGATGAACAGCAGTGTAATAATGCATTTTTGGTTAACATAGAAGGCGCTATCTCCGTTCAGCATCGGATCCTATTACTTATATTAGCTTGATGAATTTATTGTGCCGTATGCATTGAGAAAAGGACCGGTGCATGGCGTGGGCAGGTGTACTGTTGCACTCCACCTTACTGGCAGTTTTACACCTATTATATCTCTACCTACCTCCGGTAACACACTTAAAAAAATTCGACTGATGACCAGTCCTATACTTCCCACCTAGTAAATATTTGCAAAAAATAAACACTCTTTTTTTTATTCTTTGACTAGGCCCAAATAACCTTAGCTGTTGGTGGTCTTTAAAACACAATTTAATTTTTATTCTTTGAAAAAAGCATGGCCCTCTTTTTTGTTTGGTGATCTATTGATGGCTAGCTTAATATAGCAAAAATCATGGTTACCTTGATTTACGTACAATTTTTATTTTTTTTAGTAAAATATTTTTTTTCTCGAAAACTATACATTTTAGAGAAAAAAAATATTTACATTTTTTTCATATTATAACATCTAGAATTCATTTATATTTTTTTTTACCTATGTTAATACGTGACATTGAGGACGTTTTTTTGAATATCTCAGGATCCACTGAACCGATTTGACTCAAAATCTAATCAGATCTAAGTTAAAGGCTGATAAACACAATAGAACAATCGGCATGCCCGTATGTTGTTCCGTTCTTAAGATATCGAAGGCGAAAAATTGACCACATACACACACACACACATACACACATACACACATACACACACACATACAGACATCAGTCAGAAAATGATCTTAAACGATTGCTAGGGTCTCAAAACGTGAAAATCTGTTAAAATCTCGAAATATTGTTTTCGGACTGAATCCATTACTTCCCTACCATAGTAGAGGTGGGAAGTAAAAATTCGACTGATGACCAGTCCTATACTTCCCACCTAGTAAATATTTGCAAAAATAAACACTGTTTTTTTATTCTTTGAAAAAAAACATGGCCCTCTTTTTTGTTTGGTGATCTACTTGATGGCTAACTTAATATAGCAAAAATCATGGTTACCTTGATTTACGTACAATTTTTATTTTTTTTAGTAAAATATTTTTTTTCTCGAAAACTGTACATTTTAGAGAAAAAAAATATTTACATTTTTTTCATATTATAACATCTAGAATTCATTTATGTTTTTTTTACCTATGGTAATACGTGACATTGAGAACGATTTTTTTTAATATCTCAGGATCCACTGAACCGATTTGACTCAAAATCTAATCGGATCTAAGTTAAAGGCTGATAAACACAATAGAACAATCGGCATGGCCGTATGCTGTTCCGTTTTTACGATATCGAAGGCGAAAAATTGACCACACACACTACTAGCATAGGTACTAACGAGAGCTCATCATGATAGCATGAGCTCTCGCTTGTATGAAGATTCACTTCTAAAACCTAGCTATATTGAATTAACACTCGCATGTAGTGAAAATCTATTGATTCCGAAGCATATATGGAGAATGATAGATTAGTCAATACTTGTCACGGTTGAGTAATTGTAAGCGCATTCCGCCGTGAAAGTGGAAAGGTTCAGGTTAGAATCCTGACTGTGATTATGGTTGGTAAAATGATTTTTTCCAATATATTTGGAAACAATTATATAATTGGCTGCTTTCCAGCAAAATTTTCAATTGCAATTCAGTCGTATAAAAATCCTATTAATTTATAATAAACAATCAAATTCGATTATGATGGCAAAATAATATAGGTATTATTGGATAACAATTTAAATTACAAAAGAATTACAATTATTTTATTTATTATATTTTACGAGCATTTGATTTTATAAGATAAATAAAAATGGATGTTTTTCTTTCCATGACAGCGAATACAATTATTTGTGTTCAGTCAATCGGAATCACTCCTGATATCTACCGTGCCTAAAGAATTTTCACTTCAAAAATGTGGGACGATCCCATATTTGTGCGAAAAAACGTCCAGTGATATACATTCTACATAACTCAGTTTCAACCAAACTCCAAAATGTTTAAATGCGTTACCTTTTAAGACTGCGGCCGCGGCGTTTAAACATTATGCAGGTTCGAAAACATTGGCACGGCGGCAAACGGTCCTCCCTAACTACTTTATAACCAACATAAAGCATGTCGACGATGTCTCTACTGATTGTACTATATTATAGTTCTTGTTATGCATTTAATTTTGAATATGAATGCATACTTAAAATTACATAAATCACATACCAATTGGCAACAAATGTGGGATTTATAATATGACGTCCGTTTTTATATAACTTAAATTATCTGCTCCCTGCATAAGCGTCGCTTAACCCTTTAATAAACTGTGACACAATGTGACAATCGAGCTATTAAAATACACGGTAGTCGACTGAGAAGAAATCTGCGAAACGTCGGGGATGTGTTCCTTCACCGAGCTACCACGGCAGCTCAACTGGTTGAGCTGCCAGGCTACCAACACGACTGCCAAGTGCCAAGATATGTTTCGCGTGTCGATGGCAGCCGCAACCAAGCTGCCAGTTGAGCTGCCAGGCTACCAACACGATTGCTAAGATATGTTTCGCGTGTCGATGGCAGCCGCAACCAAGATGCCGGTTGAGCTGCCATTGGTAGCTCAGTGAGCCATGGCCCTATAAGTAATTTTAATCTAAAAAAGGACTATATCAACATAATTCCGATTCTAAAAAGTTTCTTAGCTTCTTAAAGAAAAAGACAAAACATTAAAAATTCAAAGAACAACATTCAGCACCGTATTTGGGACCATTGTAATAGGGACTCGCGTCAGGAGCGCAAACCCTGGGGGATGCCGTCAGCGATACGTTCGAAGTTTTGTGTAAAAATACTTATATCAAGCGAAGATTTTTTGAGAGCGTGAAATCAGAATCTTGCCCTGGGCTCCGATGATCATAACTGACAACATCTTGATCAAGTCTTAAGAATTAAATAAGAATTGTCGAGCGCGTAACGTAGTTCTAGGTCCAGATAACCAGCTAGCAATTGATGGAACGTAATCATGGATTCGTAATAGCCATATTATGAATCCATTAAATCTGATAAGTAATTAACTAGGTAATTAGATGAGCCACGCGTTCACTAAAGGGTTGAATATATCAAATTTGAATGGTTGAATTTGTTTTCATCACTAAGATTAAAAAAAGTGATATTTTTAAGTCGTTATGGAACATGACCGGTGAATAAGCCGAAATTGAATTAATATTGAAATCATGATGCCTATATCATAATAATGTAATGCACCTATAAAAGAGTGGTATTAAAATTGGAAGAGGCTAGGGCGTGCTTTCAACTGCATGAAAAGGCAAGTTTCGCTTGAAATTCACTGAATATCGTTGTTAAACCGATTAAATTGAATTCCAAACTTGAGATAAAAAAAATAATAGCAAAAAAAACTTTTTAGAGACAAGTTTTTTTTGAAATTTACTGCTTAAAAAGAAAAAAATAATATTTAATAATTTAGGTTCATAATTATTATAACAGAAGCAAGAGCACCATTCATTAAAAAAAATTTTTTTGAACAATAGTTTGCGAGGAAAAGTTGCAAATTTATATTTTCTTTGTATCGTAATTTAATTTTTTCCAACTTGGAAGGGGGGCAGCTGCTCCTCCCCCCTTGCCTCCTGGAAGCGCCCTTGGTAATTGGTAATTGTATTTTAAAGACCACCAACAGCTAAGGTTATTTGGGCCTAACACCAATTCATATTTTCAATTCATTATTATTTTTTTTGGAAGCGCCCTTGGCTCAGTGCAATTATATAATAGCTTATCCTATTGATTATTCCCTAATCATTAATGTAATAATTACATTATTATAAGTATATGTATAGGGCTTGAGAATAGCCGAGCGCGTAGCAATGCTGTTGTTTACATGGCGTTGCTATGGTTCCTCTATTACAAGTCCCCAGTTCCCGGGCTCTAGCCCGAGAGCTGGTAAAAGTGTCAATTGAAAAATGCTTAATAGGAGCTATCTTATCAAAATGTTTTTAAAAATTACTGCAATTACAAAATTGTATGGTATTTATATTTGCCGAGCGTTGAACAAGGGAAATAAATTATAATTTAAAAAAACTAAAAAACACGCTTTAGTGAAATTAATTAATTTTATTGTAAAAAAGCGTGGGGTAGTATGAAAATATGGTACAAAGCACCCCACGCTTTTTTACAATAAAATTAACTATTTTTTACTTTTTAGTTCACTACAACGTGTTTTTTAGTTTTTTTAAATTATAATTTATTTTTGCTTTTTAGTCCTGGAGATCCTGATCAGGATAATGGGACAAACTTATTGAATTATTGTATTGTCATCGGTCCTTGATAAGTGTGCAAAGTTCCAGTTCAATCTGAAGTTTTGAACTGGGTGAAAATCGCGTTCAAAGAATCCGTTACTTACATACATACATACAGGTGGAACTAATATAAGCGTGTTAAAGAATTGTATTTGTAGCAGTTTTGCCTCTTAGCCACATAGGTATTTGTACTAATAAATGTGTAGGCTATATACGTAATACTCGTGTAAGGTTTTATATTATTATATTCTTAGATCAATTAATAACAGGCCTATCATATCAACATATCAACTACTTTACGACGCTGTAAATACGCAACACCCATATCATTACCTTGTCAAAATTAAAGAAGAAGAAACGTTTGAAATTCCACTAATTTGATGCTGATTTGCAAAAGATATACAATAATCAAAAGATCACTTTAAAAAAACCTCTTTCAAGTCTTCAGGCCGATTAATTGTTGGATCGGATGAAATCGACACATTTCTTAAAAACTAATAACTATCATTTTAATTCTATAGAGGCACAAAAAAGTAATATGCATTTGAAGCCTTTTCTTTAATGGCCTGTTGGAAAGTGGATTTTTATTGTAACTTTTAATTTTCATGCGCGAAATATAGACGAAATCTTAGATCGTGATGATTTAGATAGTTGCAGTGAATTGAGATGAATGAAACATTTTATTCATTTATTGTAAATTATAGACGCGTCGACAACTTAGGTCATTAGCGTCTTGATTACATTAAATAACAACACACTTAAAACTAAAAGACATCATAAAACATCCATGAGCGGAGACAGGATTCGAACCCACGACAGTCTGATCCAGAGGCCGCGACGCTAACCACTGCACTGTCCTCATGAATGAAACAATGGAATTATAAGTACTAATCTGATATTATAGAATAATATATGCAAGGTGAAGTATCACAGTATTGAGAACATAGGGATTATCTACTATCTGTAATATTAAGGTCTCAGACACAGTAAGTCAGGTGGCCGTGCGGAAAAGTACGAGTCTACCGACAGGTACAAACGCCAAGCCCAAGTTCGAATCCCGAAGGCTTTTAATATTTATATTTTTTAATAATGAGGATATATAGGTACCTATTAGATAACAATTTAAAATATAAAATAATAAAATTACAATAATTATTTTATCTATTTTAAAAAG
Organism: Mongoloraphidia duomilia; assembly: GCA_039654895.1. Taxonomy (NCBI): domain Eukaryota; kingdom Metazoa; phylum Arthropoda; class Insecta; order Raphidioptera; family Raphidiidae; genus Mongoloraphidia; species Mongoloraphidia duomilia. The sequence goes on along the minus strand of CM077519.1, from coordinate 48,730,989 downwards.
GAAAAGTTTGTTTGTGAGATTTGTTTGCGAGTTTGTATGTACGGGGTAATTTCTGGAACTACTGAACCGATTGTAAAAATTCTTTCACTAATAGAAAGCTACACTGTCCCTGAGTGATATAGGCTACATATTATTTTGATAAATTTTACGCGGGGGATCATTCTTGTGGGACAGTAACAAAACGTAACTCTGAAATTCTTTTGCATTTTAGCGTATAGGCGGAATCCTACTATAATATTATAAACACCACCAGCTCGACTTCGCTTCGCAGGGGGAGAATTTCTCGCGGGGGGATAATAAATCATAAATTCTTAGCACCTGGGCGAATCATACTTTACGAACATTTGATTTTAGGTACCTAATACCTATATTATATAAGATAAATAAAAGTGAATGTATTTCTTTCATGACAACGAATACAAATAATATATTTATGTTTAACGGTATTTACGTCATCTGTCTGTACCCGCGATACAGACATGTCCATTTTCTTTTTGTCCTGATAATAATTTCAACACGTGAGCAAAAAATCACTTTTATTTAAAAATCTGAAATTTCGTCTTTTAAATCTTATAACGCAATAATTATATGGAAAATTCAGGTATAAAAACATTCTGTATCTTTATGATCGAAGTGTACCCTTATAACTGGCATTTAAAATGACTAGTCTTGATCTTTTTTATAATCCCGATTCGCAAATTTGACAAGGGATTATGGTATGAAAATATGAAATTCATAAAATTACGGTATTATATAATTAGTGCTTTTGTTTTTAACATCGGAATAGTCGTAACTGGTGCACCTGCAAACCTAAAAATGGTCTTAACTTCTCGTCTTAGAATCTTTCAATGATCTAAGACTTAAATCATTGATTATCTTATGCAGTGTGTAAACGGTAGGGAAAATAACATTAAGAACATTTACAATTTTGTAGTAGGCTATGTGCCATAAGATCTAATGTAAATATGTATTACATAGAGAAAAAATTCGACTGATGACCAGTCCTATACTTCCCACCTAGTAAATATTTGCAAAAAATAAACACTCTTTTTTTTTATTCTTTGACTAGGCCCAAATAACCTTAGCTGTTGGTGGTCTTTAAAACACAATTTAATTTTTATTCTTTGAAAAAAGCATGGCCCTCTTTATTGTTTGGTGATCTACTGATGGCTAACTTAATATAGCAAAAATCATGGTTACCTTGATTTACGTACAATTTTTATTCTTTTTAGTAAAATATTTTTTTTCTCGAAAACTATACATTTTAGAGAAAAAAAATATTTACCTTTTTTTCATATTATAACATCTAGAATTCATTTATATTTTTTTTACCTATGTTAATACGTGACATTGAGGACGTTTTTTTGAATATCTCAGGATCCACTGAACCGATTTGACTCAAAATCTAATCAGATCTAAGTTAAAGGCTGATAAACACAATAGAGCAATCGGCATGCCCGTATGTTGTTCCGTTCTTAAGATATCGAAGGCGAAAAATTGACCACATACACACACACACACATACAGACATCAGTCAGAAAATGATCTTAAACGATTGCTAGGGTCTCAAAACGTGAAAATCTGTTAAAATCTCGAAATATTGTTTTCGGACTGAATCCATTACTTCCCTACCATAGTAGAGGTGGGAAGTAAAAATAGTACTACCTACAGTGAATTTTTTAAACAATTTTCAATAGCAACGGTGGACTATTAAGAGTAACTCGGAACCTTGGAGGATTAAAGTCAGTGCTTGGAATCTGTCAAATAAAAAAAAACAAAGCATCTACTACATATTTACATTCGATCTTAAATGGCCCATATCTTCTGAAAAAAGCTACTAGAGATGAGTTGACCATTAACGAAATTATTTCGAATTTTTGGGACGATATCTTTTTTATCAACTAAACCGAACGCTGATGACCTCAACTGTCACTGGCGGCTCCAGGAACTGCTTAAGGGGACATGGCCCCCTACCCCCTGGAACCGCCATTGTCAGCTGTCGAGCGTCTATAATCTACAATCTGCCTGTCTCTGAGACCGAAACGATATTTTTAAAAACCTCGTCTCGTCTAATGCGTAGCCCTAAAAATTCTGGTAAAAAATAAGTATAATATATCAATTAAAAAATATAGCAATTCATAATGTTGAGGTTAAGTTATTTTAGCGTCTATTATAACAAAAAAGGGTGCAATATAATAATAAAATCTGAACAATGGTTTCTTTTTTAATGGGGTGAGAAAACAATAGTATCAAAAGTGTTGGTTTAAAAGTTAACTAGGCTACATTTTAACATGATATCTCAACACATCCATAAATCAATAAAACAGTTGAAAAACGAGCCGACAAACAGTTGAATCCATTATTTTATAGCCTTCGCGAACTAAAAAGCGTCGATTCACTGAAAAACCAACACTCTTTAATTTTTTAATGAACTAATTATATCGGTCAGCATTAAAAAAACTAAAATTTGCACCCACTACAGCTGTTTATATTGCGTAATCACATACTGTCATAGCCATTATCGATCGTCTTCTGACGTGAATAATTCGTCTGTCTCATACTGAGATGGCATTTTAGAAATTTTAGATGTAACGAAAATAGTCGGAAGTGGTTGAAATGTGAAACAAAATACAACATGTATAACTATGTTAAGGTCTCAGACACAGTAAGCCGAGGCTGTACGAAAGTACGAGTCTACCGACAGGTACAAACTTCAAGCCCAGGTTCGAATCCCGAAGACTTTTAATTTTTGAAACTATGCTTCTATAGGCGCGTTAGACGATTTCTGGGAGGGGAAAAACTTATGGGTTCGCGTCACGTCACCGACATGCTCATGTTAAAAGTATATCTATCTCATAGCTATAGATATACTTTATACGTATTGCGCTTGGCCAGCTGTGAATGTAATATACTGGCGCACGCGCAGTGGCCTATGCAGGGCCGGCTTTAGGGGGGGTTAAGCGGGGCAAAGACACCCCGGGCCTGAGCCCCTGAAGGAGGCCCGCCGGCCCGGGGCTTACCAATTATATGTGACTATATACCGTATTTAAAACTGCGAGCATTAAAACATTTTCCCAACAAAAAAGGCGTTATTTGAAAAAAAAAACAAATTTTTGAGAAAACATTTTTTTGGGGACACAGTGGGCCTGAGAACGCTTACCCGGAGCCCGAAAATCCTAGCGCCGGTCCTGGGCCTATGTACACGTATATGCACCAACACAAAGATAACGTGTTGTACAGCATTATAGTACTGTGTGTATCTATAAAAGTAATTTTAGATAATATAAGTATGTTAATTCTTATTTCAATTAAATTGTATTTATATTTTGTACTGGACTTGCGTAGTCCTATCGCATGTGTTGACGTAAAAAGCATAGCTTCTGTCGGGTGTCCCATGACACCTTTTGACTTTTTTTATAGTATGTATTATGAAAATACATAGATATTGGATAACAATTTAAAATATAAAAAATATAAATGCAAATAGTTTATTTTATTTATAGTATTTTACGAACATTTGATTTTATGACATGACAACGAACACATTATTATTTATGTTTAACGGTAGTATTCACATCATCATTCTGTCTGTACCTACTAAATACCCGCGAAACAGACATACTTAATACTTATACCCATTTTCTTTTACAATTTTAAGTGCCACAAGAAAACGTTTAAAGATTTTTTTCCATATAAAATACAAACGGCAAATTGAAAATTAAAAATAACCATCAATATATTTATTTTTATTTTTTTGTTGCAGATTACAAAGAATTTCTTCGAATTTCACATCAAAACGAAAATTGAAGCTTTATAATATTTGTAAGTGTACTTAAACTATTTGTTAAATATTTTTATATTCAAAAAATGACTTTCCGGCCCGGTCGCCCGGCTAGATTTTGATTTGGCAAGGAAATAAGCAAGAGCAACTTTCAACATCTATCCCTTTACTGAATCTCTTATAATATAAGCTGTCTAGTTCAAATATCGCGTGCGCGGTGCGATGTCCCGAGTTACTTTTATACATTTTCGCTCTCGGCTCATCTCTCTTTTGTCTTGGCGTAATAATAAAAAGAAAGAAAATAAAAAAACAACGAATGTTTTGTTATTAACAAGTAAAATCAATGAATGTTTATATGTTTAACTAGCGGCCCCGTTCGGCTTCGCCCGGGTGCTAAGAAAGCCCGGGTGCAATACACTACTCACTCGCTTCGCTCGTTCGCTTGAATATTATAAATACACTACTCATTCGCTTCGCTCGTTTGCTTAAATATTATAATTACATTACTCACTCGCTTCGCTCGTTCGCTTGAATATTATAAATACACTACTCACTCGCTTCGCTTGTTCGCTTGAATATTATAATTACGAACAAATTTGATTACCATAAAAAAGTTATAGTGAGTCAACCTTAAAAGATAGACATATGCTGTCGCAGACTTTTTTTAAAACTTTTAAAGGGGAACAATTCCGTCATACATGATTTTTGCGTGACTTTAACCGTTTACGCAGCGGAAGCTCTCAAAAGGAATAATTTTTCCCGTTTTTGCAACATTTTTCATTGATGCTCCGCTCCTATTGGTCGTAGCGTGATATTATATAGCCTTCCTCAATAAATGGGCTATCTAACAAAAAAAAAATTTCAAATCGAACTGGTAGTTCCTAAGATTAGCGCGTTCAACCAAACAAACAAACTCTTCAGCTATTAGTATAGATTTCCGAATAAATAAGTGAAATAGCCCAATGGGACATATTTGTTCATATACAATTTTTTACTTAAAATTAGATTAACCTTCATTTGTCAAATTTTATCGATGAGCTAATAATTCGTCCTGTATAGTATGTATATATCTTATTTTGCTCGGGAATTAGAAGTATAGACTTTTAAACAGTAAAAGAATTTTTCAAATCGGTTCAGTAATTCTTGAGATTACACACGACAAACAACCAAAAAAAAAACATGCAAAATTTTCCTCTGCGCAGAAATGTTAATTTATCGTTTCCATTTATCAAATTTCATTTCAACCTATAATAACAAAACTAGCACTGGCTAATTGCTGGCCAAAGGCCAAAGCAAAGGCCATTCCGTTAAAAATAGTATATTGCATTACAAGAGACGAAACACAGCGTTTGCAATTAGTGTGAAGTTTGCTGCCATCGTTCCTCGGGCGTTGCATTCGCTGTGTTTCGTTCAAAGTAAATGCATAATATTTTTTACAACAACTCTATTGATAATTCGATTTGAGGTACCTACAATTTGGGCGCGCAAAAAAAAAAACAGCAAAAATATTAGATCTGTCTGCAGATCCATGTGAAATTTATGTGAGGTTATGTCTGTCATTTTGACGTTTTCGAGTATGATATGCGGTTTGAAGTTGGCGCGACTCAATCGCTCTATCTATCTCTTAACAACGTTAAAAAGCAGAGAAAACCGACAACTGAAATTTTTCATCCCTAGGGTTGAAACGCTTAGTACCGAAAATCGAATTTTCTATAGCTGCGTTGTGAAAAAGTATCTTATACGATATATTAAACTTGATCGAATTCTTATACCTACCTACTCCGAGATCGCGTGTCTTCAAATAAAAATTTGAATATCTTTGAAAAAAACAATCGACCCCTGAAAACAAAAACTAAACGCGTGCTAGCGTTGTTTTATTGTTATTATTCGCTATTTTACATAATTGATTATAATTTTCGAGTCTAGACAAAAACAGTTTTGATTTATAACGAGAGCGTTTTAGTGTATCTCACGCGAGTGGCCGTACGGTGGTCTTCACTTTGTGATATTATTTTGACAGCCGACATTAAAAAGAGGTGTGAAAACTTAAAAACAATCGACTTATTAATCTAAACAATAACAAGGATGTAATTGGTTAAAATGGTTAAGGTGGTTAGCCCAAGGCGGGAATATGCTAGCTCTTTGATAATTGTGTGTTCCGGTTTTCTCATTTGAATATTGACAGCTTGATGACTGGCCGCTTAACATATTATATACCTTGTAGTATAATCAATACAGTTAAATATTAATATGTTAAAGTTTTGTTTTTGTTATATTCGTTTGTTTGCGTATTTAACCAACTATAGCAGGCAGCATAGCCCGGTCCAGCTTCGCCCGGGTTTGTAAATTGTAGATTACCTGTTGAAGATAAATACATTATGCTGTTGCAGACTTTTCTTGTAGAATATACCAAGGGCAGGGTGGTAATTTTCAACCACATTTATTTGAAATACGTATTTCAATTACAATTTACAATAATTGAAGTATTTTTTTGTGTATTTCAAATACATCGGAAAAAAGTATTTTGTAGTTTAAATACTTTATGCAATGTATTTCGGATTACAAGTACTATCTTTCAATCATTAGATGATATTTGTCCATCAGAAGCCATTAATCAATGGACTATGTCTACTATGTTATTTTTTAATATTTTGTAATTTAATAAATACTTTTGAAAAGTTTAAGTATCTACCTATTTTGTATTTCAAATACTTTTAAAAATTGAAGTATTTTGTATTTCACTTACATTCAGCAATACTATGTATAATGTATTTCAAATTCATTTTGTATTTGAAATATATTTTGAAAAGTATCTATATCTTGAATTTTGTATTTGAAATACATTTTTCGTGTATTTTGCCCAGCTCTGATTTATCTGAATATACCTACCTAATATTATGCCCAACAAATCTTCTATACATTGCATAAAATGCTTTTATATATTATTATATCTAACGGTTTAGGCAGCGTATGCCAAGAAACTACTCGGCATGTTTAATTGTCAACTTGCTTCAGTAAAATTCTTACTAAATCCCTATGTTACTTAGCCTTAGCGTAACAATATATAGATTAAAACATGGTCAGACAACGTATACCTACTTATAAATTAAAAAAAATGCATGTAAATCGAATCTGTGGTTCTCGAATTATAAACGTGCATACAGACAGAGAGACGTTGTGTTTTATAATATTCATAAATAAATGACACATTTTAGTTCCATATTTTATATTGTTAATATCATATTTAAATACTATATTTTATATTGTTAATCATCTAAGTATTTTATTTTTTTAAATTCGATTTTAAATGTACTGTTTTTATTGTTGATGAATGTATTTATGACAAACCCTCCTGCCTCTGGCATGACACTACAAGGGCAAATAAAATTTATTTATTTATTTATTATTTGTCATGGTTAAACTTAATAACTTTTTGAACTGTAAGTTGTAACCCAAAAGTGGAATAAAACAGCAATATGGTATACATATTATAAAACGATTTTCTGCATTGATGAACCACTCCCGACCTACAGTGGGTTATTTCGATTGCAAAACCGTTTATTTGCCCCATTCGGCCTAGATTCAAAGATCTCTATGTCAAATCTATTATTAAAATTAATTGACCGCGCACATAGCCTTAATCATTAATCGTGGAATAATAGACAGAGTTCATACTGCCGCAACCCCTTGGCAGCCCTATTTTTTTAATTTCCGACAGAATAAAATAAAAATAATAATTGTGGCTTCCTATTTGTCTCCCCTGATTTGTTTGTGTATTCGGTATATAAGAAATCTGACGGTCGACTCTGGGACTAAATTGGTTTTAAAAATTTTCATGATCGTAACATTTCAATAATATATTTGTATAAAGTATTATTATATTTAAATAATAATTTTGCACAAATAATAATTTGCAAAACTCTTTTTAACAAAGGTCTTTGACCTTCATATAAACAAAAAGAATTCAACAGTTGGCATAACAAATTTGCTGGTGGTAATATAGATAATACAACAGATGACAATCCATCACACAACTGATACATAATTTTGTTAGCTTATAATTAAGTATGCACGAAAACGCTTATTGTTAAATTCTTCACAAAAGTCATCCCTTTGTTGTCTTTCAACTTTGAAAATGATGCACGAAAGAATTAAATTACACCTGTCTCAAACATGTATTTTATTTACAAACATAGATTTATCGAACGTTAAAATATTACGTTATTGCTGTGCGAAACCCTGTCTTTATCCAACAAACATTGTTTAAAAAATGTTTGCTGACATCTTATGATCAAATTGCCAACTTAGAGTTCTATAGCTGTGACATCTATCAAATGATACGTCAACATTAAGAATCGGTATTGCTGGAATCTTTAGAAAATTATAAAGGTAATCAAACTTAGCATTTAGCATACGCCTTTTTGAGTTTATTCGTTGTTAACTCAATGGTTTATTCAACACGTGTACAAAAATTTGACATTTATTTGACATTATTATAACCTTTAACTTTGATGATTTTGACAAATTGTGATAAATTCTATAAAAGCAACTATATTCGTGACGCGTCTCTTCCAGTGTAAATAAGCAATAATTATTTGTAAGAAACAAATCTAATATGGAATTAGAATGTGCCGTACAAAATTATGCGTGGGGAAAGTTAGGAAATTCGAGTATAGTAGCTCAACTTATTCATTCAGCCGATTCGACAAAAATAATTGAAGAAAACAAGCCATATGCAGAGTTGTGGATGGGTATACATCCAAGCGGACCATCCTTTATTAAAAACCCTCCCGGACCTTTAAAAGATTGGATCGACAATCACTTAAATTGTCTTGGGACTAAAGAAACTGAAATATTTGGACCTAAGTTATCATTTCTGTTTAAAGTTCTGTCGATTAAGACAGCTCTTTCGGTTCAAGCACATCCGAATAAAGTTAGTGTGTCAACATTGCAAAAAAGTACAACTTACAATAATTGAATCATATACTCTTTTGTAGAAACACGCCGAAGAACTTCATTCGAAATTCCCCGATTTATATAAAGATCCGAATTACAAACCCGAATTAGCTATAGCTTTGACACCATTCGAGGCTTTATGTGGATTCCGACCAGTGACGGAAATAAAAGATTTTTTTAGAGGTTACCAAGATATTTTATATTGACATCTGTTATGGCAAAATTTTAATTTGTTAATTATTACTCAGGTATTCCGGAATTAGAAGGCATTATAGGATGTGAAAAAATTAATCAATTCCTGGCTTGCTCCAATGACAGTTATTCGGTTGAATTGAAAGATTGTTATAGCGCACTTATGCGCTGCCCATCCGAACACATAACTCAGTCGTTAAATGCTTTGCTCAATCGTGTGAAAACTTTAGGTTTGTCTATTTTATAAAATACTGTATTTTTTTGTTTTCGAACATAGCAAGTTAGGCTGTTAATAAATTGTTTTAAAGGACATATGCAGTGGCGTACCTACAAATTTGGGGCCCCTGGCACTTTTGGAAGTCACTCACACTTTAAAGAAATTTGAAAACGGCTAAATTAAAACCTAACTGATTTTAGTGGATTTGTAATTAATAAACTTTTATCGATTGATTCGCTGCATATCCACTGCCGCGGGGCCCCTGACTTTTTGTTAGTCCTACCACCCTTAAAGCAGCAATTTTATTAGAGTGCCCGCGGTGAGAGATGAAGCCAGACACGTCATCAATAATATGCTAGTGAACACCTGCTTGCCCGCAGACAGTGCCGTGTACACAAAACTGCACATTGGGTTTTATGACGTTAGGTACAATTTTGGCAAACTGCTATTCATGACAATAAACAGTTAATAGCAAGCTAGAAGGCGGACGCAATGCATTCACGTTACTATGACGCGGTGGCTTCATCTTTCGCCGCGCGAGGTCTAACATCTTATTGTATTGTAAAACTTCCTAGAATTTTATTTTTAGAAAATTCTCAACGAGATGCCATAGAAGCGTCTTTATTAGAACGCTTAGCAGAGCAATATCCAAATGATGTGGGCTGCTTCAGTATATACTTTATGAATGTCATAAGATTACAACCAGGAGAGGCGATATTTCTCGGCCCCAACGTACCGCATACATATATAAATGGAGGTACTTAAACAATCAAATCGAATTAAGATTGTGCGGTCGGTAATACGAATAAGATTGTATTTGTCACAGATTGTATTGAATGCATGGCTTGTTCGGATAACGTTGTACGGGCAGGACTCACGCCTAAATTTAAAGACATAGACACCCTTTGCAATATGTTGGTGTATGTAGGCTCATCAGCAAAGTCTCAGCTTTTACAGGCACAAACTGAAAGCGAAAACGTTGTACTATTCAGGCCACCGATCCAAGAATTCACCGTTGCCCAAATTAAGGTATTCATTTTTTATTGTCGTAACTTAGAATGCCAAGACAGATATATAAAATTAAAACGAAAGTTCATGCGATATTCGTTTGTTTTAAGGTACCGCTGTCAAAAGGTAATTACACATTGCCGGCTCGATCATCTGCAAGCATTTTAATTGTAGTATCGGGGAAGGGCACCACCGGTACAACTGAAATGACTAAAGGTACAGTGTTATTTTTAAGCGCCAATGAGCAGTTGAATATTCAGATTCAAAGTTGTTTAACTTTATATCAAGCATTCAGCAATGTTTGATGAGTGAATAGGTTTCAGATAGTAAAGTTCCAAACATTGTATAGGGTTTTCGAAAAATATGTGCCATCGCTTGTGGGGTGATTCCTTAATCAAAAATAAGACAAGTAGTTCCGCTGATGATTGGTTTTAAAGAAACTGGGTGTTCAATTTTTTAATTTTTTTCTGTTTATTATTGATATCTAGGTACCTAAATAAAATTACAGTAAATGTTGAAAATGGCCACCATCGCAGCTTCATTACAAGCATTCAACCTTCTACTTAAAGATCGTCCTCATTACACAAATATGAGGATTTTGCCGAACGCAATTTTAATTCGTTCTAAAAGTTCTTCTCATGTTTGTATAGGTACTGGCGTTTTTCGGAGTTCGGCAAAATCCTCGTAAGTATTTGTGTCAGAGTGGGACGATCTTTAAGTAGAAGGTTGAATGCTTGTAATGAAGCTAATGGCGGCCATTTTCATATAATTTTATTTAGGTACCTACCTAGATATCAATAACCGAAAAAATTTAAAAAAATTAAACACCCTGTATCTTTGAAACAAAGCATCTGCGGAACAATGTTGATAGGAACTATTTGTCTTATTTTTGGTTAAGGAATCACCCCACAAGCGATAGCACATGTTTTTTTAAACACCCTGTATATATGGTGAGCGAAGAATGCAATGCTTAGAGGACTTTACTGCCTCGGCAAAGAAAAGAAATCACTATCTAGTAATTTTTAGCTCACTAGTTGGAGGTACTTTAGAAATAAGATTTAACAATATTTTTAATCAATGTTTAAGTATAATATTGTGCGAACATATTACATAAGCCAAGGCTAACGATTGCGTTGGAAAGAATGGAGATGGGCGCTACCAAACTTGACCGCTAGGAGCGCCAGCTATATAACCACCTCGGTCTGTACTCTGTGGGCAGTTCATACTAGTGTGTCCAGAATAAGTTTATTTAAAATAATAAATCATAGACAATTCAGATGTGCTATGTGTTCACCAATATTCAAAATCATAGAGGTTTTGTATTTCCAAAGGATCCGAAACTAAAAAGAAGTGGTTACATGCTATCATAACGGAAAAAAAACTTGATTTCTCGCACGTTTTTCTATGAAAACCGATGATAACTTAGGTGACTATATGCCTGCTGCCACCTATATTACGTTTCTCATGTGCCCATCTCCATTGGAATGCATTTGGCGACGCTGTACACATCCACAACGGTTCCGAATATTTGAACGCATGTACTTTTGGTAAATTGGTTGTGTTATGTATTCGGTGTGTACATGCTGATTTTTAGGAATTCATTTATCACATGGGAGAAACGAATGTATCCTTATACCTATATATAAAAGAAAGACATTTTTTTTCACCTAAAATTAGCTTTATTAAAAAAAAAATACATATTTCTACTTTTGTATCAATTGTATACGATAGTCTAAAAAAATGTACAACTTACTTAAAGGAAATGTGAATATAAAAATAAAATATTAATTAGTAGTTTGTTGATGTTCTTTATAACATGAAATTTCATTAACCAAGTGGAAATATTTAAAATATAATATCTCATTGGCGACACTGCACAACTACTAAACATCACTCTGCAATGCCGCAGGAAACAAAATTTTACACATCGCAAACAAATATTTGAGTGAAATCCATGCGGATGCATTGTATCGTGCGATTTTAAAGCCCCTCTGATCAGGGCTGGATGATATTTCAACTACATGTGTACCTACGTATTTCAATTAGAATTAAAGTATTTTCTTGTGTATTTCAAATACATTTAAAGTATTTTGTATTTGAAATACTTTATGCAATGTATTTCGGATTACAAGTTCTAGGTATCTTTCAACTTATTGCTATAAATCATTAGCCATTTATGATTTTAGTCTATCATAAATCATAATACCGCAATAAGTCACTAACAATATGCACTATTTAATATTTTGTAATTTAAAAATACTATTGGAAAATTTAAGTAGATACCTATTTTGTAATTCAAATAGGTACTTTTGAAAATATAAGTATTTTGTATTTCAATTATATTATTCAGCAATGTTGTATTTCAAATACATTTTGAAAGTATCTTGTACTTTGTATTTGAAATACATTTTTCGTGTATTTTGCCCAGCTCTGGGTTTGATTGGCTAATTCAAACAAATACCGATTCATCATGCGCGTGATTATCACCAATGAAATCGTAGATCAAATCTGCATGAAATCTCAATTTTGCTATTCAAGCAGTTATGTGACGTTACGCGGTATTACAGAGTGACATTCAGCAGTTTTACGGTATCACTGACGATCTGTGTATCGATAAATTCAACAAACATCGTTAACCGACTTTTTGAAAACAAAACATCTTTAAAAATATATTATTTACAAAGAGAACACGTGCTAAAGCATTTATTATTAATATAATATTTGATGTATCTGTATTTTTTAAAACTACTTTTTTTAATTATATTATTACTAAGTCATGTCCCAATTGTTTTTTATCAACTGTGAAATTTTATTTTTGTTTTGTCTACTATATTTTTTTAAAAGAGTCGAATAGCTGTTGTATGATCTATTCACAATTAAAAGCGAATAAAGGTGTCAGCACTTCAGACGTCTATGTGGGGTTTAATCAGTCGTATCACTAAGCAAATATAGATGTCAGCACTTGGGTCGAAATAATGGTTTGAATGGTTTTGCAAGTAAAGTAAATTTTTAAATTATTGAGGTTAGATTTTTATGTCAACAATGTCAGATCGAGCATTAACATACATTGATATTTATAAATACGTTGGTTTGAGTCAAATGAGACAGGATGACATTACGGGAGCTGCCATTTTTTTTTCTCATAGCCCCCACATACGACGGTTCCGTATTTAAACACCAGATATCAGCTACTGTGCTTTTAATTGCGAATAGATTCATAAACGAGCTTATAAAATTAATAGCATTAAAATTTAATCTACTAATATTCATCAGCCTATTTAAATATATTGCATTTTAATTGTCCTATCTAAATCAACAGATAAAAACATTAATTTATCAACGTAGGTATTTTCACTCCTTGTAGCCACTGCATTTAGTTTACGGAAATGATTTGTAGAATAATTTGAATCCAATTTCTAATCGTTTTCACAATTAAAGCGAAGCAAGATTAACAAATCTGTATTGAAAGTATAATTACAAAACGTGTTGAGGACAGTGTGGTGTAATGGTTAGCGTAGCCGACCTTTGGATTACACTGTCGAGGGTTCGAATCCCACCTCCGCTCATGGATGTTTTGTGATGTCATTTAGTTTTAAGGAAGTTGTTATTTAATGTAATTAAGACGCTAATAACCTAAGTTGTCGACGCGTCTATAATCTACAATAAATAAACTTGTTGATAGCTGAATCAAACATATCTTTCCGTGGTCAAAATTAACGGAGCACTCGGATTTGACGTGAATAACGTCTAATGTCTCATACTGGGATGGCATTTAAAAATATAATAAAATTTTTTAACTTTATTATTTTTTAAGGCCAGTCCGAGACTCTAAAAAAACCGAAAAAAAATTGATAGCCTTAAAATCAAAAACACTGCCGATTAAAAAAAAAGTGTGTGTCAGCTCCAACGCACGACTGGAGTTTACTCCTTAAAGTAGGCAAACGTACATACTTACATGCGTATACGACTGTTACAAGTATACACATACATTGAAAGGTGCGCAAGTAAGTTGCGCAGTAAAACGTTACGCTTTTTAGTTAACGCTTGTGTAAATTTTACTCCTCATAAAATTTCCATACCGGGCGCCTTATATGAAAATCGATTCTTAAGGAGTAAACTCCAAAAATAAAAAAAAAATACGTGCGTCAACCCCATTCTTTGTGTGGATAATTTTATGTTAGTTTTATTTATTAACCATTGGTTCGCCAAGTTGGGCAGGAAATCCTTCTGTAACTATTGAAATATCTATGTAACATTGTATGTAAAACGTCGACAAGGACGCTAATGACCTCAGTTGTCGAGCGTCTATAATTCACAATTCATTCATTCTACAAGGAATTTATTGATTAGTAGCGTCAAGCGTGCAATATATAAAAAACTGTTATATCATAATTTTTAAAACCATACAGGAAAGAATAATTTGCATTCCTATGAACCTACCAAACCATTTTGACGTGCAAAAGGAAGGAATGAAAATAAATTAATTTTACATCAAAATCAAAAGATAAATCAGATCAAATCATCTTCATATTTTACTTAAAAGAGAGCTTAAATTATAAGAAAATCAGAATTACAAATTAATCTTATTTCAGTTCGGTGGCAAATACACGAACTACAGCGCTGTTAGTCAACAATTTGAATAATTTGACATGTAATTGTAATTCCATTGTCATATTAAACTACGCACGCGTCAGATGAACTTAGTGACAGTGCTGCCGCCTAGAATTGGCTGTTCTGTTTTCTCTATATTCATGAGAAAAAATATTTTATCTGATGTCAAATTTTCTCTTTGCATGAAAAATGTTAGTGTATTAGTTTTAACATTTGAAAAAATATGATTATTTTGCGGAAAATTTTAATCTTTGTATCCCATAAATGCTACTATAATACCATTGCATTTTTTTTTAATTCGATAATATGCTAAAGCTGTAGCGGGATTT
Source organism: Mongoloraphidia duomilia (assembly GCA_039654895.1). NCBI lineage: Eukaryota > Metazoa > Arthropoda > Insecta > Raphidioptera > Raphidiidae > Mongoloraphidia > Mongoloraphidia duomilia. The sequence goes on along the minus strand of CM077519.1, from coordinate 48,715,895 downwards.
CAGGGAAATGATTGGTAGGGAAAAATAATATTATGATTACATTGACAGGGATAAGAAACGAAAAAAAAAAGGCGTGATTGGTTGCCCGAAAACCTCACCTCAATCGGTTCTTCGTTAGGACTCTGGTGGGGTTTTCTCATATTAACATTGTCTTTTCAAAGAGAATACAAAAATTTAAAATCCCCGAATTATTGTCTCGCTCTAGACAATGTCTTGTGTCTAGAGTCTAGACAATAGTCGGGAATTTTACATTGTTGCCATACCGTCAGCCAGATTGATATGGCAACTGCCTGTGATAGCCATACCCGAATCCCGCCATTGCTGAAGCCCACCGTCCGCTGTATATGAAGCTGTGCAGTGCCATCACCAGCAGAGTTTGCTGACTTCGTTAGTGACAGCACAGTTCAGCTTAGTTTTGTTCTTCATTAACGACAAGCTTATATTTTCCGTTAATGGCACATACTAACTTATTCTCCCATTTATTCTATTTTTCCCAAAAAATATACCTAATTAAATACAAAATTTGTTATTCATATTAATAACAAAATATTTACTAGGGACTTATTATTAAAAATGATTAAACATTTAACATTTATGCATAAAATAAGCACGAATCTTTGATAGTTCAATCAATTAGGACATCTTGTAAAATTCACAGTGAAATATTACTCGAATAAACAGGACATCTATATAATTTTTTTTCTGGGTTGTATATTTATTATTTTCTTTATTTATACCTAATTAATTTTTATAACAAGAAATATATTCCCCTGTTTATTTATAAACAAAAAAGCATGCCAAGAAGAAAAAAATATGTTTTTTTGTAACTGTATATACAGTATAATAAATTGTATGTTTTGATAATTTAATAACCGATTTTAAACATTGTAGAATCATAATAGCACATCAATGTGGTAATTACAAGACTGCGGTTGGTAGCCGTGATTATATGTAAACATATGGTTGCAATCATTGATACCAACTGTTTAACAGTGCTGCCAATGTATCTGTTTGTAGCCATGTGAAATTTGCTGTTATCTGGAAAAAAACAATAAATTTAAATGTTTTATTGTGTATGCGGCAAAAATAAAAAGTATACTGCTGTAAGCTGAAGGAGAGTACATTGTGTTTTTGAACAAGTATAAAATACTGCTATTTTAGTACCGCAAAACAATTTGAGATATTTATTCCAAAGTATCGATCGATCCAATACTTTAAAACGCTGATACCTCAACTGTTGAGCGTCTATAATCTATTCCGATACTGTAGAATACAAGCGACTAGGCCCTGCAATCAGGGTCCATTCTGATTGGTCGAATACCCTATCTTGATGTCGCTTGACACACACACAGACACACCTAAACGAACGTAACAACTAACTAGTGAACTCTGTATACTAATATGGACAGTTGATAGCGATTAAAAAATGGGTTTTGTATGTGGAGAATGTTCAAATACATATTCTTCAAGACAGGCGTTAATGTTCACAAAATTAGAATGAAAACTTCAGGTAAGGCTTGTAATCTAATTCTTTCTATAAAAGTCGATCAATTTTCTGACATTTCAAAATAAAACTTAATTAAAATTTAATTTTCTATTCCAATTTCTCAAGAACACTGTTATTGTATAAATTTTGGACATCCTAATATCTCAAATAATATTAAATTAGGTTTTATTTTCAAATGTCAAAAAATTGATCGACTTTTATAGAAAGAATTAGATTACAAGCCTTACCTGAAGTTTTCATTCTAATTTTGTGAACATTTATGCCTGTCTTGAAGAATATTTATTTGAACATTGTCCACATACAAAACCCATTTTTTAATCCATATTAGTATACAGAGTTCACTAGTTAGTTGTTACGTTTGTTTAGGTGTGTGTGTGTCAAACGACATCAAGATGGGGTATTCGATCAATCAGAATAGACCCTGACTGCAGGGCCTAGTCGCTTGTCTTTAGAATAGGTATCGTGAAACATCAAAACATTAAAAAAAAGTAAGTATACTACAACGCTAAGCCTCTATGCTATATACAGGTGGTTACACTTATGCGGGGTATACGTAATATAGGGTGTGGAGTCAAAAGTGGAAGGTCACAGATTTCTTTCATTTTTTTTTCTCTGATAGAAAAACCCAAAAATAAACAAATTTTAAGAAAAATGTGTACATTTTTTAAAATACTTTTTCCATTAGACGACCATACAAAATCGCACTAATAACGACGTTAATAACCTCAGTTGACGAACATCTATAAAATCTACAATCTCTCTCTCCGACTAATGACTCCGTAACCTACATTATAAAAGTAAACCCAAATTATAATTTATTACGATAATTATTTACGTTAGTTATTTATAAATTTAACGATTTTATATTCGAATTTCTTATAAATTTTCGTTTCAAAATGGCATTCAACCACAAAAACACACACAACACATTACAGTGGGGTGGCAGTAGTAGGGGTCCCCGTCTTATCGGGCGCCTCTTATAATGGGGCAATGCCGGCGCAGATATCAGGCAGGTGAACTGTGAGGATTTCCGAGCAATGATAAGATGCCCGATTACGGTCTACGGTGTCCTCCACTCAAAAAAAAAAAAATTCGACTGATGACCAGTCCTATACTTCCCACCTAGTAAATATTTGCAAAAAATAAACACTCTTTTTTTTATTCTTTGACTAGGCCCAAATAACCTTAGCTGTTGGTGGTCTTTAAAACACAATTTAATTTTTATTCTTTGAAAAAAGCATGGCCCTCTTTTTTGTTTGGTGATCTACTGATGGCTAACTTAATATAGCAAAAATCATGGTTACCTTGATTTACGTACAATTTTTATTTTTTTTAGTAAAATATTTTTTTTCTCGAAAACTATACATTTTAGAGAGAAAAAATATTTACATTTTTTTCATATTATAACATCTAGAATTCATTTATATTTTTTTTTACCTATGTTAATACGTGACATTGAGGACGTTTTTTTGAATATCTCAGGATCCACTGAACCGATTTGACTCAAAATCTAATCAGATCTAAGTTAAAGGCTGATAAACACAATAGAACAATCGGCATGCCCGTATGTTGTTCCGTTCTTAAGATATCGAAGGCGAAAAATTGACCACATACACACACACACACATACACACACACATACAGACATCAGTCAGAAAATGATCTTAAACGATTGCTAGGGTCTCAAAACGTGAAAATCTGTTAAAATCTCGAAATATTGTTTTCGGACTGAATCCATTACTTCCCTACCATAGTAGAGGTGGGAAGTAAAAAGCCCGAGTACAAAAGGTTGGCGAAAATATTTTTTAATCGGGCAACTTCGATAATTGGACACTAACGTACAAAACAAAAACCCAATTACCGCGATCCCACTGTAATATAACATCGTCAGCACGTTACTTATATACTCTAACTACAGAGAGCGCTAGTTTGCAGCTCTACAAGAAATAACGCAATACAAAACACCTGTTACGCTCCAGCCATTGGCGTCGGAAGGAGGTGAGGGTAAAATAACGTCCAGCCCATCCAAAATTTTTAACAAGCATGTTTAATATTCTTGTTTTCATAAAAAAAAATCGTTCCGCCACCAACAGCTCTAGGACAGGGGTGCTCAAATCCGTCGAACGTGGCAAAGTCGATTTACATATTTTATTTTTGAAAAAAAAATTTTTTTAAACCAGTTATTTTTTTATACATTTGCCCTAAGAGAAAACGTCATCAAGGTAAACTAATGTATTAATTTATGTGGCCTACCAACATTCAAAAATTTATATTAAAATATTATTTATTTTCCGGTAGTATTAAAGATACGATTTTAACATTTAGGGTGGATTTCGGTGACAGTTAAGCAATCGCTTTTCAGGCAATGACATTGCATTAATATCATGTATAAAAAGGTTGAACACCCCTGCTCTAACACAACACTGCAGCTTTCTGTTGTGGGATTTATTAGCGTTGTCAAAAAATCGTCCAAAACAAGACAAGATTTTAGAAGTTTTATTCCTCAAAATTCAGCCAGAAAAAGACTTCATGAGTTGACGGGAAAAATGACGTCACGACAAAAAATTTTGTCACAAAGCACAACTTTGAACAGCTTTACATCATTTTGCTTTATTTTGACGTAGAACTACAACTTTCCCGGCGATAAAACGATGCGAGACGAAAAAATGATACGTTACAAAAAATGTGTGACGCGAACTACCATAGTTACGCCATGGTTTGTGTTTTGTCTCATGTATGTAATGTTAATATTTTTTGACAGATGTGACGTCATTATAAAACTATTGTATTTCTACATCTTCGGTTGCTGCAAGATAACTTTAAAAATTCTGAAAGAATTATTTTGATGTCTTTAATTTCAACGGAGATATTCAATTTCATGTGTGGGGTCGGAAACGAAACTAATTTTTGAATTTGACGTCACGCGGTACAAGTTTGCTGTTTTTTAGCTTTGTGAGTAATTAGAACCTAAGTTACTTAGTAACTATTTTGTTGTAATACAGACTTTTCTATTTATATTAAATTAAAATTAACTATCAAAAATTTAAATATGTCAATATTTTCCGTCAATTGGTTTGTTTTTAGTGTTTCCATAACAATTTACGAGTTTAAAGAAAGATTATCGGAAGTTACCATGTTAAATTACCACATATACAAACTGAAAAAAACTTTTAAAATATCGTGCCGCGTGACGTCATCCGGACTGAAAACGGAATTTCTTGGAGAATTATCAAATTCAAACTTTGAAGTAGCATAACTTTGTTGTTTTTAAAGATATTTTAAAAATGATTCCGCCATTAATTTTGTAATTTTTAGAACTATGATTTAGACCAAAAAAATAAAAAAGAGAAACTTCCTAATTACTTTAAAAAAAATTAGAAGAAACTTCTCCATTGCCAAAATCTAAGGTGATTGTCATATTTTGTCAACTCAAATTTTTTGACGTTTTACTAAATCCAGCATGTATCCTCATCAGAAGTCGCAATGTTATTTTAATAATCGAACTGATTTTTAGAGCTATAAGCGTTTAAGTTCATTGAAGATGGCTGTACAAGTATTTCAAAAGCAACAATAAGCGTTTTAATGGTGCAAATTTTCCTCAATATACGGACATTCATAAATATTAATAAATACAAATTTTAACACGGACGTCGTGAACAAATACATAATTAAATGAATGCATAATGACTGCAAACAGTATATGAAACACCTGTTGTAAAGAACAATGACGTAACACAGTGCTGTAATCAGGAAAAATTCATTAATTCAAACCGTAGGGATTTTAACCCTAAAGTTTAGGGTTAAAATCCCTACGGTGACATAGGTTTGAATTAATGAATTTTTCCTGATTACAGCACTGTGTTACGTCATTGTTCTTTACAACAGGTGTTTCATATACTGTTTGCAATCATTATGCATTCATTTAATAAAAATAAATATTATTGTCCACGAAGCAAAATTCTGTGTACCTCCTTAAATTTTAGGATAACATATTACAGTGGCCTTTTTGGGTGAATATTAAGTAACCAATAAGCTATTTTCCTGCGAGTAGTTCTTTCAATTATCCACGAGAGGCAGCACTTGTGATAGATACAAACATTATTTATTCCTCATTAGTGTCGTGTCATTTTAGTGATATAACTTAATTATTTAATTAATTTTTAATAATAATAATTAAGTATACTACTAAAACGACACAACAGTAATGGGGAAAAAATAATGTTTGTACCTACCACAAGTGCTGCCTTTCGTGGATAATTAAAGGAACTACGCTAAGGAAAATGGCTAATTACAATTTGTCTGTTATAATTATTTTTCGAGCAGGATCGATTCAAAATTCTACAATGCTTTTCTTATAGAGAAATATGTGTGGTCACAATCTAAGGTTATTGTTAAACTAGATTTTCTGACAATGCGTTCTGCAGCCGAGTATAAAACTAATCAGTCTATACCAGGGGTCGGCAACCTGCGGCTCGCGAGCCGCATGCGGCTCGTATGATGTCAAGATGCGGCTCTCCAGTTCCATGCGCAAATATTAATAATTATATTATTTTATTTTCAAAACTCATAAAAAATATTATACTGCAAAAAAAACTTTAAACAGGATAAAAACATTCAACAGAGAACAGTGAGAATAGGTGGAGTAGAGAGTATACGGACAGCTGACATTTTTTTTAAATGTGGCAACACTGTTCTGTTTGTTTAGTTATTGGTGCACTGCATAGCTAGCTAAAATACTTTAATATATTTTGTGCGAAACATTTGTATGTTTTTATATGAATAAATATTATTTCATATTTAAAGCTATTATTTTAAATCAAAACTCAAATTTAGGTATATACCTAATCCTAATCAAACACCATAATATTGAAATAAAAATGTTAGTGGCTCTTTAAAAACTGGGAAATTTTGTAAATTGTAACTTTTGGCTCTTCCATCTTAAAAGGTTGCCGACCCCTGGTCTATACTAAATTCATTTCGTTTAAACAAAATACGAAATGTCCGTATATCGGGAAACTATAAGAGAACTAGTCAAAATTGAATTTTTAAATAAATCATTTTATTAAAATAAAATAGTACTCATAATTTGTTTTCATCTCTATAGTATGCACACCAGCATCATTTTAATCAATTATAAATTAACATTATAATAATATTAACATTACAATTTCAGTATAAAGATAAAGATTAAACTAGTATATAATAATTAATAGAAATTATACTTTAATGCTATTCTAAAACTTTTCCATTTTTTTTTTAATTACACTGTGTTCTTTACATCCAAACTAGTCAACAAAAAAAAAAAAAAGAACTAGGCAAGAGAGATCAAACAAATATTAGTGCAAAACGTGTGGAAACCAAAAACAAAAGATCTCAATGATTTTTGTTTTAACGATTCGAAAGACAGAAAAAAAAAACAAAAAACATGCAAATTACTGTCACTAGTGATGTGACTAATATCGCAGAATAGCTTTTGTTTTATTAAGCCGGTGTAGTTGTTGGAATGAATCGATGACGCTATGCTATAGGTCCATTTCTACAATTAGCCACTGGCATAACAGCTATCAATTACTGTTGAAAGCATATTTAACAATTGTGTTCGCATTTACACAGCAGATTTTAAGCCGTCACAAATAACAATCGAGGAATAAAAAAAACTGTTTAACATTTCGAAACACATTCGAAAAAAAGCAACGTTAACGGGAAAGATACAGATTTACAATAGTCACTACATTCAGAAGCTCATTATAAAACGCCAGGGTGATTTTTGTCAGTACTAAGAAATGGGATCTTTATCAGTAAACCAAATTGGTTAGTGGCCGCGGCTTATTGATGAAGATGCAGATTATCCAGAATACAATTTTATACTAGTTTCGTTTCGCCACTTTGCAAAAGGTAAAATATTATCCGCAACCTCATAAATAAGCCACGCCCACTAGTCAGTAGGAATCACCAGCGATTCCTATTGGCTAGTAGGCGAGGCTTACTTATGAGGATGTGGATTATCCAAAACCCAATTTTATGCTACCTTAATAAAACATTACCCGAAAGACATAACAAGGAGGGACAAAACGGAATTTATTTTTGTGTCGGCTATAAATCAGACAGGACAGACAAAGAGAATAGAGAGAGTGAGTGATAATATTGATACGAATGCGACTGAAAGTGAATTGCACACACGGGATTCAACAAGTTCTACAACAGCCAACAGAGGGAACATAATCGGCTGGATATAAAGCGCACAGCAGTCGAGCATTGGTATTATTACGTGACGGTGGTTCATGTTGGTGGACCTCGGTCGTAGCGTGTCACTGGCAGCACTGTTTGCGTACGCTCTCGTTATTAATGGTCGGCTTTACATCTAACGGCTCAACATTCGGTCTGATCGTTTCTCCCTCTGGCGGGTCGCGAATCTGCTTCTGCGATACAATTCGATATATTTCTGCAAGTAAAACCGGATCGTTACACTCCATTCTCATTTCTACTTAACACTTACGTAAATAGTCTGTCAAATTAACCAGGAAGTAAAGTGAACCGATTCTCTTCCTTTTTTTTCTATACTTCCATTTTCTGCCACCTGATATCAGCGACAAATGTCAAAACGGATATGATATGAAAGTGTGGCAACCATTTTTCTATACTTTCATTCTCTGTCACCAGATGTCATAGCATCAAATGTCAAATCCCAATAGAGACTGTCAAAGGATTAGAAAAATAAACAGGGCTACGAAAATGTATGAAAAATAATAAAATGTGAAAAAATAGAATTGAGGTTATGTTTAAATCACTGAAATAGAAATGCAATCTTCAATATTAAAATGACAATTTTGTGGGTTAGTTAACTTATTATCGCATATTATTTTAGTCATGTCCTTGCCTTTTTATTAAACTGTGGCAAAGCCAAGGAGGGTAATGTTCTTTTTAATATTACGAGCTCAATTTGTACTACTCCGTATGGCCCGCTTCACTTTCGTACCAATCATACATTTTTTGACTGCGATAACAGTAAAGCAAAAAATAAAACGAAATATTACACATAACAAAATAATTTCCGTATAAACACAAAAACCTGGTGTAGCAACGTACCTGTAAGTATATTATGGAAAGCTGTTTCAACATTAGTCGAGTCGAGAGCTGATGTTTCTATGAAAGACAGTCCGTTCCTTTCGGCGAACGCTTTGGCTTCGTCGGTCGGCACAGCTCTGAGATGTCGCAAGTCGCTCTTGTTGCCAACTAGCATTATGACAATGTTCTGATCAGCATGATCACGCAATTCACGCAACCATCTTTCTACATTCTCGTACGTGAGATGTTTCGCTATGTCGTAAACGAGCAGGGCTCCGACCGCGCCGCGATAATATGCAGATGTTATGGCACGATAACGTTCTTGGCCTGCTGTATCCCAAATTTGAGCTTTGATGGTTTTGCCGTCCACCTAAAAATCGTTTCATTTAGTTTTTGAAGTGAAACTTCTATAGTGAGGGTAACTTTGTGAGGCGATGAAACGAAAAAGCGACATGATAGAGATAGACAGATTGAGGCAAAAAAAGAGATAGAGCACAATCAACAAATGACGCACTATTTATAGACTACACAATGCGTTTGGTTGGCACTGACATCTATGGTTGGGTAGGCAAAGTAATTAAGAAGTTTCACTTCTACCGTGTGGTCCTAAATACATATTCTTTTTTTTTAGGATCTCTTTCTATAGATAAAGAAGTGTGACTGTCTTCTACGTCATCATACGGCGGTTAATGATCAGCGTTTAAAAAATATACATATTTCTTTAATTCTTTTTTTTGCAATAACAGGAAGGATTTAAGAGGGCAGTATAGCCTAGTGGTTAGCGTGCTTAGTGCCGCAACCTCTGGACTGGACTGCCGTGGGTTCGAATCCCACCTGCGCTCATGGATGTTTTGTTATGTTATTTAGTGTAGTTGAAAGACGCTAATGACCTGAGATGTCGACGCGTCTATAATCTACAATAAATAAAATAAAAGGAAGGATTTAAGAACGAAAAAGTCGGTTTACATTATTTGTTTATACGTGGGGGTCGTCCCACGTATCAAAATTTAGATGAATAAAAATCTTTATAAAACGATGAATAGGTGCATTTATGAGATGTCCTTGTAATTACTGATTAGTACTTGCAATAACAATGTACCAGTAAAATTCCGCAATATATTAAATGTTTCACAGATCCACAGTTGAGGCGTCGCTATGTCTATATTTTATACGGTTTCTTGTTTTAACCCTACAGCAGATGCGTGTATCGTATAGTGAACCAGTTGTTCATTTTTGAAGTTACACTTCTGTAGCGAGAGTAGTGTTTATTTATTGTAAATTATAGACGCGTCGACAACTTAGGTCATTAGCGTCTTGATTACATTAAATAGCAACTCACTTAAAACTAAATGATATCACAAAACATCCATGAGCTGAGGCGGGATTCGAACCCACGACAGTCGGATCCAGAGGCTGCGACGCTAACCACTGGACTACACTGTCCTCGCGAGAGTAGTGAATTGAAATGACCTCGAATCAAAAATTACCGACACGCAAATTAATGAAACGCTGACAGGGATAAAACGGCTCAAACGATTTGGATGGAATTTACTGAAAAGGGGTTTTGGGGGGCAAAAAATCGATCTAACTAGGCCTCACATTCCAGGAAAAATTCGTTTTCTTATCGATTTTATAATTTTAATAACTATATCTGTTGGTGGGAAAGCTTATAATAGAATACAGTCAACGAGTCACCGTGAACTCGAATTTGGTAAATTTCAAACAAAAATTTGTTTTTATTAGGGGAAATCCCCACAAACAGAGCTAAACGAGCTTCGTTATGGCGATGGGCACTTCTCTAGTGACTCACGCGCGTCCACAGGGTTAACAAACAAGTTTAGTGTATTTATAAAGGTTTCTTTTTATATCATGCAACTATTACATCACAAAAATGAGAAAATCTAATAATGATTGTTCTTTGTTTGTATTCTAGATTCAAATGTTAAGGTCCCACATGTTAGCGTGTTAACACAACAGACAAAAACCTTATGTTTTAATTTATTCAAAATAAGACAAACAAAAATAATATTGTTAGAAGGTGCCCTAAATCGTAACAATTAGAAAATGTAACGTGAAATAATAGGTGTGTCTCTTGGTGCAGAACTGCGTGTTCGGAGTCTCTGGACTTGGTAAGTTGGTTCTACCACTTCCAAGTTGCGTCAGTACTCAGTACTGTCAAGTGTCAGGACTGATTATCCCCTCCACAAGCAGTGCCTATTTTTACTTCCCACCTCTACTATGGTAGGGAAGTAATGGATTCAGTCCGAAAACAATATTTCGAGATTTTAACAGATTTTCACGTTTTGAGACCCTAGCAATCGTTTAAGATCATTTTCTGACTGATGTCTGTATGTGTGTGTGTGTGTATGTGGTCAATTTTTCGCCTTCGATATCTTAAGAACGGAACAACATACGGGCATGCCGATTGTTCTATTGTGTTTATCAGCCTTTAACTTAGATCTGATTAGATTTTGAGTCAAATCGGTTCAGTGGATCCTGAGATATTCAAAAAAACGTCCTCATTGTCACGTATTAACATAGGTAAAAAAAAATATAAATGAATTCTAGATGTTATAATATGAAAAAAATGTAAATATTTTTTTTCTCTAAAATGTATAGTTTTCGAGAAAAAAAATATTTTACTAAAAAAAATAAAAATTGTACGTAAATCAAGGTAACCATGATTTTTGCTATATTAAGCTAGCCATCAATAGATCACCAAACAAAAAAGAGGGCCATGCTTTTTTCAAAGAATAAAAATTAAATTGTGTTTTAAAGACCACCAACAGCTAAGGTTATTTGGGCCTAGTCAAAGAATAAAAAAAAAGAGTGTTTATTTTTTGCAAATATTTACTAGGTGGGAAGTATAGGACTGGTCATCAGTCGAATTTTTAGCAATACCGACGCCCTAGGTGAGATTTCTACGGCACCGGGCGCCGCCTCTCTGCTCTCTAATTTACAGGGTATCAGAAGTGAAGGAGCGCCTTTTCACCTCCGACTTCCTGGGCGGTTGCCCAACCGCGCCCTATCTAACGCCGTTACTGTCCAAAAGTAAATGACGTGTATTTTTGTAAAGTTTTAACTTTTGAATATTATATTCTTCTAAAAGTTCTATGATTTTGACAAGCAACTCGGAACTGATTTGATTGATAAATCTGTTTGTTGCAAAATATAAATCCAACTGCAACTAACAAATATTCTAATTTGGTTCTAACAATCCAATCTGAATTGTCCGATGAGTTCTAGAACCGTTCTAGCGCTTGACTAGCACACACCTGAAGTGCCTGTAATGTAGAAATGGATCTGATGGTCTAAATTTTTCGCTATTTTTAGTTTGAAGGATTTTTTTGTGCACCATTGAAATATATACTGCCACTATAACATACCACCCACTAAACTCTTTCTTTTTTATGGGTGTGAAATTATTTTTATAAGTTATTGCTAAAATTTGACCAAAGGTGGTTTTTTCAACCGAAGCTGAATTCGGTTTTTTTACACCTTTGGCCGAAACCAAAACCAAGGATAAAGCAAAAAAACCGGCCAAGTGCGAGTCAGACTCGCGCATCGAGGGTTCCGTACAAAAAACAAGATAGGAAATCATTGTCACTTCAACCTCACGGTTGACAGTTACAAATATAGTATAGATGACGCCACTAGATATATGGTTTGATTCAATCACCGCGTATAAGATGACGCCACTTCACTTTTAAGTATGAAAACAAACATGTAAAGTATATGAGTAAGCATTTAAAAAGTAATGTCATTAAAATAAAGACAGGATTTTCGTTTAGGTTTTCCTGTAAGCTATGCGTGAGGCCCTATATTCCGTTTTTTTCTTTTTCAAAATTTTAGACTTAGTAGTTTCGGTGATAAGGGGGGGAGGGGAGATCAGACAGTCATTCTGAGGTATGGAACCCCAAAAATAAGGAAAAAGCACTTTTAGTTATAAATAAACAAGCCGTGAGGTGGGTCGTTTATTAGGACTAAAGTGCGACCCTTGAGATCCACACGACGAACTTCCCAGTTTAATAAATATTTAATAATAATAATTAAATTAGATATTACACAGAAAAGTAATCATTTTAATCATTAAAACATAATTTTTATTTTTAACAATTAAAAAAAAAAAAAAAAACGGCTGAACCGATTTTTATAAAATTTATGTCAGATCAAAATGACGTTAACACGCCTCGATTGACACCCTTACGAAGTCGATATAATTTTTTATTCGCGAGATATTGTGTAAAATCTACTTTTTGGAGCCTGGTTAAGAAAATAGAACGGCTGAACCGATTTTGAAAAAAATTTCTTTCAGATCATATTTACGTTAATACGCGTCGATTGGCACCCTAACGTAGTCGATATCATTTTTCATTCTCGAGATTTCGTCTTAGAAAGAAATGGACACATACGTACGTACACACACACGCACACACACACACAGACATCTTTCTAAAAATAGTGTAGTGACCTTGAAACAAAAAAAATTTGTTATACATTATGATTTCGATTTTCGGACCCATTACAATAACTTCCAATGGGAAGTTAACAATGATATTTTGTGTGAGTTAAATACTTCAAAATAACATGCAACGATATGTATGATGTCGACCGCGCGTGCGCAATATGCATTAAACGGGTCTTCATCTCCAGGCGAAATCTTCGGGTTGTTTTTGGACGAAGCTGATTATTTTACCGAAGATACATTTAACTGCAAATTTAACTTCATATGCTTGCGATTTTAGAAACTAGTAAAATAAATTCTTTTTCCAAATTTTCTTGGGATGCTACATTTTTGGTGTCATTCTTAGATTTTAATGTTGGTGAATTTATTTGAAGATGTTCAATTAAAAGGCGTTTACAGTGCCGCATCTTTCCACTGGAGTTAAATAATCATAAACTTTTTTGTAGTCGGGTAAAAAAAGATACAGCTAGATCACACCTGCGCGCGCACTGGGCAATTACAAAAAATAGCATAGTTGATTCTGGATGATTTTTGAATATAAAAAATTGGGGCATCTCACTTGATTTTTTTTAAGTTGTCAACATTGATTCTATTAGGGAAGCTATTCTATTATACCAACAAAATATTGTCTTTATTGTTGTGATAATTTGAAAGCTGAAATAGGCGAATTTGCGTTTATGTAGCTAAAATCTGAATGCATTTTGACGTACAAAGAAGCAAATGTTCAAACAAGAGACAAACCTGTATGCTACGAGTTGCAAATTCAACACCTATTGTCGATTTCGACTCCAAATTAAATTCATTCCTAGTGAAGCGTGATAGCAGATTACTCTTTCCTACGCCAGAGTCTCCAATGAGCACCACTAAACAAAAAAAAAAACAAGTCATTTAAAAATTGACTAATGAACTATGAGTCATTAGTGACTTCATTTAATCAATAAATTCTTAGATCGAGTAATTTCAATAATTCGTTCATAAAAAGGTCTAGTAAATCAAAGTACAATGATACAATAACGTATTGGCACAATAAATATTAATAAGATAATTGATATAAACATGGAACTTTATTCTATGCACAGTTATAAACAAAGAAATTTTAACAAGGAAATTTTTGTCAAACCTATTTCAACCGAATATTTTCTGATAAATATTCAATAGAATTTACAACAATCGAAGGCGTTAAATTAATATGAAATATAATCAAAATAAATTGCTGGTGTCATTGGTAATGTCAATTACCTCCGGCCAAATAGTTCAAACGTCAAATGACAGGTCATGAGAATTATGTCAAAACGTTTAAAAAGTAAACCAATCTTATTATTATACAGATTTCTTACGATTTCTGTTTTATCAGTGGCAATATTTAAGTAATAATTGAAATTAATCGTACCTTTAAATAAATAATCGTATTCATCGTCTCGGCCACCCATCTTTCAGCTGACGACTATTTTTATTCTGGGAAGGGGGAGTCAAAGGTATCTTTGTATACTAACAAGCACAAAGTACTGCAAAATAACAACTAAAAAATTTTATCACAAATTCTTAGAGCATCAGCAACATATTTCCCGATTAAATATTCTGCAGATGACACTGATACATGCGAATATTATTCATGTATTTAATACTTTACAAGGTATTTATACAAATATGGCTGACAGTTCAATTTTCCTTCTTTTACGCCCCTGGTGACACAAAACATGCGCACAAAGGATCGTATTGTCATGTGTGAATACGATCTCCTACTGAATTTTTTCGTCCGTAATAATGTCTACAAGTAGGAAAGTAAAGGATATATCAACAGAGGTTTTATATAATTGACATTTGTTTAACTGTAAATAGAATCAAGTAGCAGTTATCTTTGCTTATGATTTTTTAAACTGTATTTTTTAGTAGTAATTATTATACGCAATTTAAACAATGAACATATTTTGTAGAAATATAGAATCGAGGTATCCTAATGCTGTAAATGATTTGAAAGAAGAACTGAAATTTATCGATGACTAAACTAATCGAACTTATTCTTAATTTGAGGTTAGGCGCTACGCAAACGCCAAACTGTAATGGCAGCAAAAACAGTAGGTACGGCAATAGTACGTGCAGTGAAAAATCGAAAAATAATTCCAGCGAGAGCTGCACTAGTTTTAACATCTTCTGCAGTAAATAGAATCAAAGAACTTCTAGAGAACAAACCAGAGTATATAGGTTTAAAGATCGGCGTGAAACAGCGCGGCTGTAATGGACTGTCATACACTTTGAACTTCGCTGAAAAGAAAGAAAAATTGGACGAAGAAGTTGTCCAAGACGGAGTACGCGTTTTTATTGATGCCAAAGCACAACTTACATTATTAGGGACTGAAATGGACTTTTCTGAGAATAAATTAAGTTCTGAATTTGTTTTTAATAATCCAAATATAAAAGGAACTTGTGGTTGTGGGGAATCATTCAGTGTATAGAATAAATGTGATTAGAGTGTTCAAATGTAGTTTAGTATATATTGTAGGAAAATAACATTTTATAGTTGTGTTTTTCGAATAGCTTGAGATTATTATATAATTTAAATTGTTGGCTATAAAATTGGCATAATGGCTGGTCGAGAACGTCGAGCAAATGCGGGTAACCGTATGTCAAAATTATTAGATGAAGAAGAAGAAGATGAATTTTACAAAAATACGTATGGTGGCTTTAACGATGAAGAAGTTGATAACGATTATGTGTAAGTTGTGTCAGATCGATTAATCACTTGCATCAACAGATATTGTCATCAGAATTAACACCATGATAACACTACATAAAACGAATTAACTCTTAAGGAATTCTACTTGTTACACACCTAGATTTTTGCAAATATAGGTGCTTTCCAATTGAACACACAGCCACGGAGTGTGACGCGCTGTGCGACTCTTGAGTGTTCCATTAACAACTTCGCGTGACGCCGTGTGCACACTGCAACACACAAGAAAAACTTGTGTGTGGGCTTGTGTAAGCAGCAATGTTACCAATAATTTTCAAAAATTTAAAATTTTAACTGATGGTACACCTGTTTATAAATGTCAACTTTAAATGTAAGGTTTTTTATGAGGTATTCGGTATTCGAGTTTGACATATTTTGTGAATAATATATAAGTAATATAATTTATTTATTTATTTATTCTTCTAACACTGAAAGTTTTAACCTTTTAAACAAGTTGTGATTTTTTTCCCAATTGATGTTTAGTTTTATGAACACGAGCACCATCTGTAGTTTATTTGAAGAAGTAAATCGTGTTCCATTTATCGCATTTTACTCAAACACAGTGTGTAACACTGTGTCTCGTAGTGCTATGTAATTGGAAAGCACCCATATTAACTGATTTTCCTCTGAAACACATTTTCAGTTCTTTAATAATTGTTATATAGCGATAGGCAATTTGTTCGTTTAAAAATTTGTCAAAAAACAGGCGTAACGGGTATAATATTACCATGCCTAATTTAAGATAAACCTTTTAACATGAATATCCATTACCTAATTTAAATTTACTAGAGTTTAAATCTCTGATTTTTGAGAGTGAAAATGTACAGATATCTGCGATTAAATTCTAACTAACTTAATTGAGTTTGGTGCAAGTGGACTTAAAATTTAGTCTCCAATAGAATACAAACTCTAAATGTTATTTGTCTTAACTAATCTATTTCAGAGAGGAGGATGAAGCAGAAGATGAAGTAGATTCCGATTTCAGTATAGATGAAAACGATGAACCGATTTCGGACAATGAAGAAGAAGGTCCCAAGAAGAAACGTAGACTTGTTACAAAAGCTTATAAGGTAATTAAATCAGGGCATGACCTTCCAAGTCGACTTAGCAACATCAAGTAGTTATTTCAGGTCCAATGTTTGTAAATTTTCATAGTTTACTAGTAATTTGTGAGCTAAGGAAGCCGTCATTCAGCCTTTTGTTTTGCTTGTGTACTTTTTACTTGGCTCCTGAAATGTAAATAAAGCTGTACCCTATTGGGGTCCGTCAAATGAGCATCTGACATCTGGTGGCAGAAAATTGTACTCAAACGAGGGAAAATTTTACATGCTAACAGTGCAAATTAATCATGAAATTGTTTATTACAAAAATAAAACAAGTAAAATAAACAAAAAGTTTATCGAAAATGGAATTCGCGACGTTTTCTAATATCATGGCAATAAACACTGTCAGTTATTGCCTTGTAAAACTTACTTTACAGAGAATTATTTTCTAATGAAATGTGGAAAAACTGTATTTATGAATTAAAAAAATATTTTATAGTAATAATAAGATGTACTTGTTATCATACTGCACTAAAATAGTTGAATCCCTGATGATTAACAAATTTATAGGATTAACTTCGTATACAAATATTTTGAGGTTAGTAACTTACCTACTTATTACAATATAACTTATTATGTTGCAGTTATTTGTTTACATTATTCACCTAACCCAGCCTTAAAAGCGCATTGAACGCGGATGATTAATTTCGTGGAGATTTTCTTGTAATTTTGATGTTTTTAAACAATATGTCGTAAAGATTACTACTTTTGACAGTTCATTTTGCATGCATTTTTCTCGTTATATTTCCGACATTTGATAATATGCCCGGCTTTGAGAATCCGTTCTCCTTCAACGAAATTCCTTTGTTTAGGATTCGTACCGGCCCAATCACAAATTGCACTTATATTTATCATTTCTTATCACTTTGAAAATCATAAAATTACACGCAAAAGTATACCCCATATATGAAATTTCCCCCCGTCTGCGCCATGTTTTTGAAGCTCCACCTATCTGACGGATCCCAATATTAAAGAGTTTCATGCAATATTTCAACATTCTTTTATCACATTTATTGTACAGGAACCGGTATCAGCACAGCCGAAAAAACAGAAGCAAAAAATCATAAAACCAAGAATTGAGAAACCAAAGACATCAAAGACTGAGAAAAGTCCAATTTCCAGAATAAGTAATCAAGGTTCATAAATAATGTTATTTATGGTCAATGTATGTTTTACTTATCCGTTGTTCGTATTTTGAAAAATTTTAGAAAGAAAATCGATTAGGAAATCGACAGCTGCTAAATCAGCAGCAACACAACAACGTTTGAAGGTTCGTCGTGAGGAACAAAAACGAAAAGTTAAGCGTTCTCGAGATGAAACAGAAATACCAACCCAAGAAGAATTGCTTGAAGAAGCGAAAATTACTGAACTAGAAAATTTAGCTTCGCTCGGTAATTTTTATTATTGTGAAATGTTGAAATGGAAGACCTTTCTATTTATTTATAGCGTTACTATTTTTAGAAAAGTATCAGAAATTGGAAAGTGAAAAGAAAACTAGACGCATTACCAAAAAAGCGTATACGGGGCCTTTTATTAGATATCATTCTGTTTTGATGCCACTGATAACGGAATTACCAGACCCAGTCGAAGAAAATATAACAGTAGATGAACCAGACATTCAACCTGCAGTAAAAGAGTAGGGTTTTTGTTTTTGTAAAGCCGTTCAACTCCTCTCTAATAATAGTAGAAAGTGACTTTTGCAGTTGCGCTATCTTGTGACTAAAACGAAAGTAATCACTTTTCAAAATAATTGAATATATTCTGACATGTCAGTTTTGTTTAGCTCTTGCGTCATTTATATCAGTCTCTTGTATTTCCACCGAACATTTTTAGAAAAATAAATTGGCCTAACTGCGTTAGTACCTAATCTACAATGCCCTTAGTTCTTAAGTCATACAATTGTTTTTAAAGGAAATAATCAAAAAGAGAATTGCTAAATGCTACATAATAACTTCCTGAAATAATAAATACTGTCATGTATTATAGGGAATCTACAGTGCCTGAAGAAACAAAGAACATTGAGAAAGTAGATGAAAAGTCAACGGAGCGATGTTCGAGAACTTTTATTTCTTTCGAAAATGATATTAACGACGATCTTTTCAATCAGGTTTTCAAAACGAAGACTGTGGCTTCAGAACCTAAAAAATACTGCACAATAACAAAGTATGTTCTTTTTGCCATTCAGTTATTGGAGATTCGAAATTTTGCTGACTTTATTCTCTTGGTTATAGGCAACCTGCAAAATATCTGGATCCTGTAACACAGCTTCCGTACAATTCGATTATGGCTTTTAAAATTATCCGCGAAGCTTATTATCAGCAATTGGAAGCTGTTGGAGACAGATCAAATCCCGAAGTGAATCGGTGGTTGGAATGGCGCGCAGAAATGAAAAAAAGACGTAGAGCTTGTGCTTCGAAAGCATGATGTAAAAAATAAACATTTAATTTGTAAAATAAATATATTTTTTTGCTTTTCTGAAATATAATATTCTATCGAAAATCAAACGTTTTTTATTATCAAATTTCCAGAAATCAGTTTCTTCTACTATTTTGCAACGAAATGTCAAATTCCTGGAAAATAAGTAGAACCGGAAAATATAAAGTTGATTTAGCTGAATTTGCAATTTACTCCAACTATCCTCCTTTTCTTTTTTTTCGCGTGTAATTATGTATCTATCTTTCTTTTTTTAACCTAAATTTACTGTGAGATCTGCGCATTCGCTAACCTATTGATTTACATAAAATTATTGTGGGTGGTAGTTTTAATTCGAAAGCAAGCAACATCTATTCGTTTACTGTTAGTCGTTGGAAGCAGATATATACATCGCTAAATAATAATTATAAAAATTAAACAAGTAAAAATATTTAACGAACAACTTAAAAAATGTCAATTTGACATTTTTCATACTCGACATGCGCAATGTTGTGTCTCCATTTTAGAAGGATAACATTTGCTAGGTGGTAAAGAGAGGAGAAAGAAAATTTTAATTTAGTGTGGTTTAAGTGAAAATTTTTGTTCAAAATGTCTGGGAATACAGGAATGGAACAACTTATTCCCATTGTGAACAAACTCCAAGATGCGTTCACACAACTGGGTGTTCATATGTCATTGGATTTGCCTCAAATAGCCGTTGTGGGCGGACAATCAGCGGGCAAAAGCTCTGTGTTGGAAAATTTCGTCGGAAGGTACGTAATTTGTTTCACAGTTGAAATTGTATTATTTCCGTAAAAATTTTCTTGTGAGGAGTTTGCCCTAATTTTAATGCGCCTGTGCCGTGTGTTAATTACATCAGGAGTTGGTACAATGGATGGGGCCACTCTATGTTTTGTCATGCTATTTTGACAGTTAGGCCGTTATGAATCATGATTCCGTCATCAACCCGCAGGTTGACAATCGATTAAATCGGACAGTTGGCTTTTATTTATTAATCAATTTAATTTTCATTTTATCGTATTTAATATAAAGAAGGACGACGACCCATTGACTATAGGATTATTGATTTACCAAACATATTATAAAACAGCATTCACTATTATTCACTTTCTACAGTGTTTTTATTGCAAAATCTATGTATTCAAGTTCCTTCACGCTATTAGAACATTAAATGATTGCTTCATTTATTATGAGAATTAAGTGCTTTTTCTATGAAATAATTGATTTGATGAATAATCTTATTAACTTTTTTTTATATTCCACGAAAGTAACAAAAATTTGTGATTCATGCACTTTTACTCGTGTTTTTTAGGGAATGCATCAAATTACTTTTTACTACATTAAATTAAATGCCATGATAGGTACATTTTGATACATCGGGCAGTTGGCAGTACACAAACATTCAATTCCAAGATCCTAAATGTAAAAACTAATAAAACTGGAAAATTGTGTTTATTATTAACAATGAAATCATACCTTAACTGAAAATATTAATTGGTACTAGGCCCAAATAATACTAGCTGTTGGCGGTCTTAGTTTTACTTAAAAATGTAAGAATTCATAATTTTAATGACCACAGTTATCGAGCGTCTATAATCCACAATCTCTTGCCGATCCCTACATTTGACTCCTATAGTACGAAACGAATTTGACATTCCTTGGTTATTATTTTCACGCGGCTTCGTTTATGTTATTACTGGTTTTTGTGGCGATTTCATCTAGTAGACAACCTTTAAAATAGTATATCACTTTAATAGCATTAATTTATCATTGACATCTAGCAGCCACTATTTTAAGTACTTTATTATTCCTACAGTTTATGGCTGTTAAACGTCAGGGATAATTTTCCCGTGCCATCGATCGCATTAATGCCGATTTTGGCAGAAACCTTGTCTTTACCCGAGTGTAACCAAATAAAGAGTACCAACTGACAGTGTGCCAAGTTTCATTAAAATCGATCCTGTCGTTCTCAAATAGTGGTAGGCAACAATTTTGAAAATACTCATTTAGGTATTATATAAAATACCCAAAAACCCGAAGGAAACGAAATTGCGTGGTATTTTAATTTCAAAAGATTACTTTGTTCCAATTTTTGCAATATTTCGTTTTTGGCCAGGGCAAATTAAACCAAAACAGTCGGCTAAGAGAAATAATTCATAATTTTTAAACTTTGGATATAAACATTCGATGGGAGGTAAAAACGCGCCTTTCGCGTTATTTGTTTGATTATCCATTAAACGGCTGGTTTGATTACGAAAATGCTCAGAATGGAAATTATAGGGTTGACTTTCTTATTTTATGAACGTGTTTTTATTGAAGTGACACTCTTTGCCTGGGTACTGAAAAAATGTGAAGCGTTCGCAACTCCTTCCGTAAGAATTCGCAACATACTTATATCATAAAAACGGCCGTCTAAGCACTTCTACTCATAGCGCAGTTGGTAAAGTCAATGCGTTCTATGCATAGGAACCTCGGTTCGAGACCTGATGGCAGCGTAAAATGTTTGGCTTTTTTTTTCTAAATTCTACATGATATTTTTTTATTTTTGTTATATTCTTTCTTTGACAATAATTATAATTTTTTTGAAACAAGGTGGAATAAATTAAAAATATAATTTTAGTATTTTAGTAATAAATTATTTTTAGTTCATAAATGCGCTATGATAGATGACACCAAAAATTAGAAAATCTGAAGTTTTCACTTCTGTCGTGTGGTCATAAGCACACACCCATTTTTTTTTGTTTTTTTATTTTTTTTTGTATTCTATTGTGTGCGACCTACTTCTAGAATAAACTGAATCATAAACTGGACGTTTCGGTTTATATGAAAAATTTAATGGCAAATATGCATTTTTCTTTTTGTCTCTTTTTCTTGTCTGATCAGCCGTTTGGAAGCCTACCGCCGAAAAACTAGCATCGTGTCTTCGGTGGGGATAGTTTTTCGAGAACAGAGGGATGTTCCATCATTTGGAGAGTTGATAACTTCTCAGATCTTTATTTGTAGTTCCATCGGAGTTCGTATCAAAAATTTCAGAAAGTTATATAAATGATTTGTTTTATAAATTCTAGTTTGCCTGGATTCTTTGTTCTGAATAATTTTCTAAGCTTGTTTGTTAAATGATAAAATATTTTACTATTACAAAGCATTATACAATTACATGGGTGAATCACTTGGGTTTGTTTTCTCTTTGAAGATACGGATAAAAGTGGCATACCTAGGTGAATTACCACTTTTAATAGAGATAATATTAATCGAATTTATTGATAAATTTATTGATTGATGCGTAGTATAACGTTCCTTAGTATAACAAGGACACGTGTCATCTCAGGAAATAATTACCTACCTGGTCTGACCTTTTCTTTTTTTTTAATTATGTGGTAATTCTTTGTTTTTTTTACTAATCTTTTTTATCGGAGAATCGAGATATTAGTAGATTGTATATAATATCTAGTAGCGTAATGAGGTGTCGTATTGACGAGTAGTGACAATATGTAAAAAACATGTAAGCTAATAAATGCAATATCAACAGTAATTGCGTTTTTTATTTCCTTTGTCTCAATAAAATACTTAGATACCATCAAAATCACTTCGTTTTCTGTTTCTTAAGCAGGTACTTATTAATATGTAAAAGCGATCGATAGTGAGTTTTAACAGCCACACGAGTCATAATGCACGAGATATATTTCAATTGAAAGATTTTTTCGTTGGAGAGCAGCCAATTATATAATTGTTTCGAAACATATAGGAAAAAATCATTTTACCAACCAGTGGTCACAATCAGGATTCTAACCTGAACCTTTCCACTTTCGCGGCGGAATGAGCTTACAATACTCAATTGTGACAAGATTGCTAAACTAATATTCTCCATATATGCTTCAGAATCAATAGATTTTCACTACATGCGAGCGTCAATTCATATCTGCTAATTCAATAGCTATATGATATGAAGTGAATCCTCGAACCAGCGAGAGTCTAACATGAGAGTGTTTCGAAACAATTATATAATTGGCTGCTCTCCAACGAAAAAATCTTTCAATTGCGTTTCAGCCGTATAAAAAAACTATTATTATATATTTCAATTTCAGTATTATCAAAATATTTTGACAGTTAATTTGCGTCGCCAACTTCACAGCGAGAGCATAGCTGTCAGTATGTAATAGCGGGTGGATCAGGGCGAATAAACATAAATCATTATGAAAATGCTTTATTTTCCACACTAGTGTGTTTGAAAACACTTTCAACACACCTACTTGTTAAATGACCCATTATATGCTCGTAAAGTAACTATTTTATGTGGTTATGGGCTATGGCAAAAACGTAGCTTCGCCCTCGTGAAATGTTTTTTTCCGCAGATTATCTCACATTAATATCGATTTTGACCGGAACACTCGTATTCCGAGCGTGTCCGGATAAAAAGTACTCCAAATCGTAAAGTCGTTCCCAAAAAAGGCGAGTGTGTGCCTCGCCCACATAAGCGCACGGCTGAATTGAAACTCCTTTCGTCTGCGTCAACCAAGCGAATTTAAATAAATAAATTAAATAATTTACTATGTATTATACAAGTATACATTTTTCATTTTTTCAATTTATTATTTTTGATAATAAATAAAGAAATAAACTATTTCATTTTACTTCAAGCTGACGCGAACCTGCAATCTTATACACGGTAGACTAATGCGTTTCTACACGTATAGCTATCTTGGTCGTTCTGCGTGAGGGCTTAACAGAGTTATACAATGCTGTGTACTTTTACGTTTCATTTCGATTAGTCTGCAGACAGAGGTCCCGTTATTAGTTTATGTATTAGTATTGATTTTATAAATATTATACACCATGTATAATTTTTTACGCTTTTTGATACATATTCACAAGAATAAACACTTGTGTCAATATTAGAAGTAAGTGTCCGGAAAGTAGATAAATATCATTTAACACGTTGACTGCCGTAAGAAGCATAACTTGATGCTCGAAGAATCGACCATAACAGCTGCGAGTATCACAAGTTGATTCTCAAGCACTGCAAGTTATAATAGCTAAGAAAAGCATCATTCGATTCTCAGGTCAATGTAACTTTTATGCAGCCCAATATACACGACTGTAAGCATTAGAAATTATGCGTGGCCTGCACCTGAGTGAATCGATAGTTGATTCTCAAGCTTGAAATGTTTGTAGTTGACATTTCACTAAAAAGCAATGAAATTTCAGATAAAATATTTTTTTTATATTTATTCAAACAAAAACCAACATTTAATTACATTTCTAAATAAGAAAATAACTTTTTTTTTCATATGATTCAAGCGTATGCAGATTTGTTTACATATGAAACGGCATATTATTCATACGGCCATTACTGCAAACTTCAGCTATATGGGCCACGTGAACATTTGGTGTATCTCGGCTCAAAAAAACAAAAAAAATACATTTTTTAGGGAAAAATAAATTCATTCATGTTAAAGAACATTATCGCTATCCTATTTAAGGACAAAACAGTTCTGGCTAGAAGGGACCAGATATTTCTGATTATTGCGGCAGTCAACGTGTTAATGTATGTTTAGTATACATTCAAATAGTACAAACACATGTTATTATTTAAAAAATCAATATGAAATATGAAAAAAATACAGAGTGTGACAAAATATAGGTGCGTTTGTTGGTCTAAGTCCTAGAACGGCTCTAGAACTCTTCGGACAACGGAGATGGGCACTCCCAAACTTGACCGCTATGGGCGCCAGCTATGTAGCCACCTCAGTCTGTGGACAGTTCATAGTAGTGTGTACGGAATAAGTTTGTTTAAATCATTGACAATGCCGATGTGCTGTGTTTACCAATGTTCAAATAATAAGAGGTTTTGTATTTCCAATGGATCCGAAACTGAAAAGAAGTGGTTGCATGCTATCGGAAGGAAAAAAACTTGATTTTTCGCGAGTTTTTCTATAGAAACCAATGATAAATTAATTATGAATAACTTAGGTGGCTATAAACCTGCTGCCATCTATATTACGTTTCTCTTGTGCCCATTTCCATTCGAACTGAACTAGAGTCAAATTTCCTTATTCACGGGGTTAAGTTCCGTAAACATGCCGCGAATACGAAATGGTAAATTGTAGAGAATTATAGGGGATGCGCTCCAAGTTTACAAAATGAAAAAATAATCATAATAAAAAATAATAGTTTTAATTAAAGTTTGTTTAACAATGGTTTAAGAGTATTCTCTATTCGAAGTTACCCCCTGCCTCGCCTAAAAACGGTAACAGCTCTCCCGACGCTATTTTTAAAGATAAAGGGCTCGGACAAAACGTCAAATGAGGGACCAAGAATCACACTACAGATCTTTCAGGCGAAAAATTGAAAAACATTTTCCAAACTTTTTAAAAATTATGTAATCTTTCACACGCAACCAAAACTTTTTTTTTAAAATTCGGCTATAGGATCTAGTGTGATTCGTGGTCTTTCATTTGGTGTTTACCCGAACCCTTTAGCTGTAAAAATAGCGTCGGGAGAGCTGTAACCGTTTTTAGGCGGGGGGAAAGAATTTAACCTAAAGAGTGCAGGGAGTTACTTCCGGTAGAAAATACTCTTAAAGTAATTTTTTCTTGTTTTGCCACTTTTAAAAAGTCTTTCAGATCAGATTATTATTGAGCGTCTATAATCTACAATTCAATCAGATTATTATTCAGCAGTGGCATGAACGATTTTCCTTTTGGAAACACTTCTTTCCCTAGACATTAGCCATTCGTATAAACCTTCACTCGGATTTTTTAAGGTTAATGTCACTTTTTCATTGCTGGTTGTGGTTTCCTCTTCAGTTCATAGTACATTATCCGCATTATTAAAACTGGCAGAGAAAATTTCGTTTTTATCATGTGTCGTTGCGATCGCAGATGATTTTATTTGTTTTTCCACTGATAGTTGACGGTCTGCTCGTTACGCAATGATAAGTCTATGACCGATAATGTGATTGAGTCACTCACGCAGTTGTGTTTTATTTTACAGAGACTTCCTTCCGAGAGGATCTGGCATCGTCACGCGTAGGCCGCTTATCTTGCAACTTATCAACTCTAACACAGGTCAATATTACTACTGTTGTATTTTTACTAACTTTCATTCATAATATTTTTATTCATTTTCCTAACAACAGCTTGTTTTAAGTTTATTTACTTTAGGAGAACGGAATACAAGGCAAAAGAATAACAATATTTATTTGCTAAATTATTTAATGGTCAACTTTTCAACGCTAACTGTAATGTTCTGAAGAAGACACAGTGTTGAAACTAGGGCTTCCATACCGGAACCCAAAGATTTCGCAATTCCGGAAGTGAAGAAATTAGTGTCGGAATTCTAGAATTAATGAAAGATTAAAAATTAACAAATTTTTAATTAATTTAAAAGACATGTTTCTTCTATGTGGAGTATTTTTGCAGACCTTTCTGATTTCGAAATTAGTTCTGGAATTGAGGATTCTTTTGCCTTGTATCCATAGCTCCTAAAGTAAATATTAATTTTATGAAGACAGCATAGACATAGAAATCTAGGGGTAGGGACGTAGTACAAGCGAGTGGGTTGGTTGCTGTTAGAGTAGGGGGAGGAACAAGTGTGCCTACATTCTATTGGTGCGCAGGCGCTGTACGAGCAATTGAGCATGTGCAAAGACGCGGACAACTGCATCTGGCGCAATTAGCATGCGCAAAGACGCGGCCAATAGAACGTGGGCACGACATGTCCATAAGACAGGCATGCACCCCCCCTAAATGGCTTCCCCCTCGTCTAAAGTGGTACTTTATACTCGTCCCTATAGATTCCTATGTCCATGGAAGACCACCAAAATCTGCAGTTTAGCCAAAGCGTAAGTAAGTTGTATAACAGACGTCGCTTCAAGCGGTCCCTGTGATGTTTAACATGAACTTTCAATGACCTTCGTCCAAAGCCCTTTAAATGGGTAAAGGTACGTGCAGTACGCAGCTGGGATTCTAGATGGTAGCATGTATGGTAGATGGTGGCTGAAATTATAAGCGCTTATAGGTTTGCACAACGAAGCTTTGATACAAGCTAAAATCGCGTTTGAAATGTCAGATAGCGAAGACGAATATTTGTGTTCTTCTGTTACAAAGTGGTATATTTTAAAAATAAATTTGGGTAGGAGCTATCATGTCCACCCTATTAATAGAAAACGATCTAAACATGGCGAATTTCATCATTTATACCAAGAATTAAAATTTTACCCAAACCTGTTTTTTGAATATTTACGTATGGAACTTTTAAATACGTCTTGAAAAAAACTCAAAACAAATTAAATAAAAACTGGCAAAATTTCACTTATTAAACTAGTCACATCCGTTGCGAAACTTGTAACGGCCATTTGACAGTTGTCACACGTTGATTGTAGTAGTCAGCGCGCTGAAAGAATGGTGAGATACATTCTTGAATCTACCAGCTCTTGTAACAGCGCTTATACCTGCTACACTCACTACTTCGTTGTGTACTCTCGCATATAATATAACAATGCATTAATTTAAGCAAGCCCTGCTATGATCTACGCTACCATCTAGAATCCCAGCTGCGTACTGCACGTACCTTAAGACATGAAAAGTGCACGAAGTTTAAATGTTACAACATAATATTATAGTACAGGAATGACCTTAAAGTCTGGACTTTTAGGCAGATACGTGGTTATACTTGCCATGAGGAGTGATGGGAAACTTTGTGGTTATACTTGTTTTTAATACGTTTACAAAAAAAAACATTGATGTGTTATATTTCAAAAATAAATGTCTTAACCTGAATTCCAGCAACATTCTTATTTGATTTTCTTCTATCAAATTTTTTATGGAAATATCTACATTAGCTAATGAATAATTAATTATAGTATAAATTAAAAAAACAAAAGAAAACGAACTCAAGGCTAAAAACGTTTGTTTTAAAGTAAATCGTTTGTTTAATTACAACAATAATTGTTCTTTTTTTTTTGATATTATATAAAAATAAAACAGTCGTCTGTTTTTTTCCTGTTTAGAATATGCGGAATTTTTACACTGCAAAGGAAAAAAATTCGTCAACTTCGAAGAAGTTCGAATGGAAATCGAAGCGGAAACGGATCGCGTTACCGGAAGTAACAAAGGAATATCGAACATACCCATTAACCTAAGGGTTTATTCACCAAATGGTTTGTTCCTCTTGAAAATCAGTGGCCAAATCGCAAAACCGCTTAATATGTCGAATTTGTGGTAAAATGTAGACTAAAATAATTCAGCTCGCGAGTGAACCAGTTTTCCAATTAACGCTGCATATTTTCTAGTTCCTGCGCCTTCTTAGATAAATTAGGGGGCAGAATCACTTTTGCTCGTTGAAGTCAGGCCTATTGTGCCCCTCCGACATCTAACCAGATCCTCAACAGTCGTATGCCCTCGTGAGAAGGCACAGTCCATTCGTGATGGACCTGATGAGTCTCTTGGTTCCCAAGAGTTGGAGCCTGAGGCGCTTGCGCAGCAGTTCGTTGTTTGTTATTGTTGGGGTGTCTCCGAAATCAGTCTTTTCAAATCATTGATTGTTCTCAGAGTGTGAGCACCGAATGTATGAATTTCGTTAGCAATGCTTGTGTATTACGAAGGTAGGTACCTTCTTAATACACAAGCGTTGCGAATGAACATGTGATTGATAGTACTGTCTCTTTTTAACCGACTTCAAAAAAAGGAGGTGATTCTCAATTGGGTTGTGTGTGTTTTTTTTATGTTTGTTATCTCATAACTCAGTCATTTATAAACCGATTTTGAAAATTTTTTTTTATTTAAAAGGCTATACTTTCAGATTGGTCCCATAGAAATTTCATCAAAATCGGTTCAGTAGTTCGGCTGATTTTAATGAAAGTGAGTAACGGCGTGTGACTATTTAAGGTAAATGTCACTTTTTGACATATCAGACAGCGTAAGAAAGTCGGTTTAATAAAAGTGAGTAACGGCGTGTGATTCTTTTAAGGTAAATGTCACTTTTTGACACTAAAAAGTAAAAAATAAAAAACTTTTTAACAAAAAAAGAAACCTCCTTCAAAAAACCACTAAAAAGAGGAAAATAATGAAATTTTGAGGTCTGTGCCAATTTAATAAAATATGAAGTTGGTTAAAAAGAAGATATTAATCACTATAATATACTTTTTAACCGACTTCATATTTTTATTAAATTGACACAGACCTCAAAATTGCATTATTTTCCTCTTTTTAGTGGTTTTTTTCATTGTTTCGAAAAATAAAATCTGGTTTACCAACTGGAGGTTTAATAAACGTTTTTAAAGTGCAGTTTAAAATAGTTTTATGTATTGAGATTTGACATGGAGGCGTGGCCTAATCGCAAGACCACATTTTGCTATTTTTTTTATTTTCTGCCACCAGATGTCATAGACGTTCAACAAAGCGTCAAAATATTTTGGAAAATACTGAAGGGAAAAAAATTTAAAAATTGACTAGAAAGCGGTTTTGTCTTTTGACAACAAAAAAATGAAATTAATGAATAACCGGATTTGTAACTTTTGTGTGTATTTATTGCAGTTTTAAATCTGACTTTAATCGATTTACCCGGCTTAACCAAAGTACCGATAGGAGATCAGCCTCCCGACATTGAACAGCAGATAAAGGGCATGATATTTCAGTTCATCAAGAGAGACTCCTGTCTCATATTGGCTGTAACACCTGCGAATACTGATTTAGCCAATTCAGACGCTCTGAAACTAGCCAAAGAAGTCGATCCACAAGGTAAGAAATAGTACCTTCAATAGCCCTAGGACCGTGGTTCCCAATCTGTGGTCCGCGGAACACTGGTGCTCCGTGAAGCCACTTCAAGTGTTGCACCAAAAATTATTGCAAAAGAAAAATCTATACAATGTAAAAATAATCCATGTATCTTATTTTACCTGGATTGCGCGCGCATACCGTGTACAGGCAATAGTCTGTCTATATAGGTTGTCACTGAATGCTGATGGCTAGATGACAAGACACGATATGCGTGCGCAACCATATTTTCTCACTCTTTTTCGTGCAGAACAAGGAATAACGATATGTCGCTCTTATTCAAGAGATAGATCCATTGTAATCATGCCCTGTCGGGGGGGATTTCAGCCCTTTCGGGGGGATTTATAATTTATTGTAAGTGTTCCGCGCAAAAATATATCAGAGTTTAGTGTTCCTCGACTTCAAAAAGATTGAGAATCAAGGCTCTAGAGTCTAGAGTGAGATAAAAAAAATTAACTCTCGGAATTTGTTGGTGCTAATTGCGTCCGTTTTTTTTTTTTTTTGATGTGCCGTATGAGTGTTTATTGTTAAGTAGTTCTGTACATCGCCGACAATCCAAGAATTATTTTTAAACATCGCTTTAACGAACAAAAATTACCTTATTTTGATGCCACTTGACCTCCACTGACCTCTGTGATTAAGGAAATGGTGACCTTTAAATTACACTGATTTATTATGCAATGTGCTTAGAATATTGAAGTGTAGGTTGTGCCGAAATGCCTAATGTTATTTTTTAAAACCTGCTATGCCACATGTACCAGCGCTACTGGTAACCTATCTGCAATACATTGTTTCAAATAAATTAGGCGGGGAGCTGAGGATGAATTTGGGGAAGGTATTTTCGGCAATATGAAATTATGAAAAGTAGTACCTATTTTTTATCTTAATTGAATAAGGAATGAAGAGTCTGGAATGGCATTCGCGGATATTTTTCCATTGCGCAGTACATGGCATTTGCATAAAATTAATCCTAAAAAAACGTGCACATACGTCCAAATTTTTTATTCGCAAAATCGGACCCATTGCAATAACTTCCAATGGGAAACTAAATAAATTATAATTTAAAAAAACTAAAAAACTCGCTTTAATGATAAACTGAACTAAAAAGTAAAAAATAATTTTTATTGTAAAAAAGCGTGGGGTGCTCGATATCAGTTGTTATAAAGTATGAAAATATGGTACGAAGCACCCCACGCTTTTTTACTATAAAAATTATTTTTTACTTTTTAGTTCAGTTTGCCATTAAAGCGTGTTTTTTAGTTTTTTTAAATTATATTTTCTTTTTGCTTTTTAGTCCTGGAGATCCTGGTAAGGATAATGGGACAAACTTATTGAATTATTGTATTGTCGTCGGTCCTTGATAAGTGTGCAAAGTTTCAGTTCAATCTGAAGTTTTCAAGTGGGTGAAAATCGCGTTCAAAGAATCCGTTACTTACATACATACATACAGGTGGAACTAATATAAGCAGCGTGTTAAAAAATGCTCCTTGCATTTTGGATTTTTTTTATCTTTTAAACTTTATAAAATCCAGAAATAAAAATCCCAGACTATTTGGATGGTTTTGAAGACTGACCGGACTGCCCCATATTTTTATTATTAATATACGCAAAAAATTATTATACTTTTGGCACTTTGAAATTTTAATAGCATATTTATTAATTATTATTAAAAACCGGTACCAAAAGCCAGACAAATACGACGGTATTAAACAATTACCTGACACGAGTAAAGATTTTAGATTAGTACGACATGTCTCAAGACATGAGTAAGAGAGAATATGTTTGTCGGTTGCTGCTGGGGCCCTAATAAAATAGATTAAGGCTATATTTTTGAATCGATTCACAGGTATTCGTACTATTGGTGTAATAACCAAACTGGATTTGATGGATGAAGGAACCGACGCTCGTGATGTGCTTGAAAATAAACTATTGCCGTTACGACGTGGATATATCGGTGTAGTTAATAGATCGCAGAAGGACATCGATGGTCGCAAAGACATCAAGGCTGCCATGGCTGCTGAACGAAAATTTTTCCTCAGGTATAAAACATAATATACTTCAACATGCTTAATTGGATCGGCAACGGGCAGACAGATTGCTCTCCCAGCTTTTGGGTCTGTGGTCCACAAACGAGAGCTTTGAGGGTGAGATCTGGCCTGAGGGCTGTTAATTGCCAATCGCAGCACGGGGATGTATTTTATTTTATATAGTGTCCGACCGAAGGTCTGTTTTTGGCCTAAGTCGGAGCCGATTGTTCAGCTTTTGCCATAACCTTCGGCTAAAGACTTTGTATTATGCTAAAAAAACGAGTGAAAATACTTATAGAATAGAATATAACTTTATTTAGGGTGCAACAAAGCCAGAAAGCTGAATGCAATTGCGTTGAAATTAAAAAATATTTTTCCATTTTTTGTTTTTTTTAATATTCTTTGTTTGCAGAGTTGTGTATGATTTAAATAAAATAATACTCACTCAATTAATCAGTAAGTTCAACATTCGGCTTCGGCAAAACCTTCGGTCTGGTTTTGACCGAGGGTCCAATTTTTGGCCGAATATGGCCGGAGTCGAAGCATCGGTCAGACTCTAATCTTAAACAATGCATAAGTTTCCCCGCCATTATCTAATAAATTCCCATTGAGAAATTTGTCCATTTAACAAATATTTTATAAAACTAGTCTTTTTCAGCTTTTGTTTTTGTGGCGCAATAAAATTATGATTTCTTTTCAGCCATCCAGGCTACCGTCACTTGGCGGATCGTCTGGGAACTCCGTACTTACAGCGAATTCTCAATCAACAGCTCACCAATCACATTCGTGAAACATTGCCTGGCTTACGAGACAAATTACAAAAACAATTGTTGGAACTGGAGAAGGACGTCGATCAGTATAAACATTTCAGACCGGACGATCCTTCGATCAAAACAAAAGCTATGTTACAGTAAGTTTTGTCGTAATTTTTATACTTAATGAGGACTACCAGACTTTCTTCTGCCACTTGCTGGCGCAACTAGCAAGTGAGATATCTGTCATTCAAATGTCAGTATTATTTATATACATCATTTAACGGCTAAATCGCAGTTTCGTATTTATTTATTAGTTGTTTATTTAAAAATGCAAAAAAAAGCTCTATCTGTGAACGTTTGACACATACCTTACTTGCCACTAGCGCCATCTGAAGAATAAAAAATGTAAACGTTTGACACATATCTTAATTGCCACTAGCGCCATCTGAAGAATAAAAAATGTAAACGTTTGACACATACCTTACTTACCAGTAGCGCCATCTGACGAATAAAAAATGTTAACGTTTGACGCATACCTTACTTGCCACTAGCGCCACCTGAAGAATAAAAAATGTAAACGTTTGACACTTACCTTACCAGTAGCGCCATCTGACGAATAACAAATGTAAACGTTTGACACATACCTTACTTGCCATTGGCGCCAGCTAACGAATAAAAAAACGGTAGCCCTCATTTTCAGTGGGAATATTGACTTATGGTGCTATTCTGTGTTGTCAATGTTAAAATTCACATCAGTAAAATTTCTGTTTCACTTTACCTTATGTAATGTCAAATTTGTTAGAAAGTGACAAAATACCAACTTTCAAACAAACAAAACCGCATTGAAATCGGTCCATCCGTTTGGGAGCTACAATGCCACAGACACACACACACAGTCAGACAAAGGCTTCAAACTTATAACACCCCTATTTTTTCGTCGGGAGTTAATTTCTAACATTTCTAATATTGACAATACAGAATGATACAGCAGTTGCAGTCGGACTTTGAGCGCACAATCGAAGGTTCGGGAACGGCTCAAATAAACACAAACGAGTTGTCGGGCGGTGCTAAAATCAACAGATTGTTCCATGAACGTTTCCCGTTCGAAATAGTTAAAATGGAGTTTGACGAAAAAGAACTGCGTCGTGAAATTGCATTCGCTATCAGAAATATACACGGTATTCGAGTGAGTTGATTTTTTTTTTGTTGACATGTTCGTCGCTTTGAAGTGTTTACACTGAGTGTGTTTTGTTTTAGGTCGGTTTGTTCACACCCGACATGGCTTTCGAAGCTATCGTTAAAAAACAGATCGGAAGATTAAAGGAGCCATCTTTGAAATGCGTTGACTTGGTGGTCGGAGAATTATGTAATGTCGTCCGAGTATGCACAGACAGGGTATGACATTTTGGAATTACAGTCGAATTTCGATAACTCGAACCATGACTTTCCACAAAAAAATTCGAGTTATTAAGACTTTAACTTATCAAATAATATTAATTTTCACTCTTTATGCTATTGCCAATTAATTTTGTTCGAGCTATTGAAGTTCGACTGTAGTTTGCCTTATTTAAAGTGAGGTTATAGTCAAATATTTTTTTCGTTGGAGAGCAGCCAATAATTGTTTCGAAACATATTGGAAAAAATCATTTTACCAACCAGTGGTCACAGTCAGGATTCTAACCTGAACCTTTCCACTTTCGCTTATAATACTCAACCGTGACAAGATTGCTAAACTAATATTCTCCTTATATGCTTCAGAATCAATAGATTTTCACTACATGCGAGTGTCAATTCATATATGCTAATTCAATAGCTATAATATGAAGTGAATCCTCGTACCAGCGAGAGCCCAACATGAAAGTGAAAATTATTTCGAACACCTTTTAATGGGATATATTAATAAATACTAGAAATATCAATGCTATAAATTGTATTACCACATAATATTCTAGAAACAATCATATCTTGTAGACATCGTAAGATAATCTACATGTTAGATACATAAAACACGGCTGCTCTCCAACGAAAAAAATTATTCAATTGCATTTCAGCCGTATAAAACTATTATTTATCTTATAGTCAAATATGCCAAGATTTAAATGAATGTTACTTCTTTTTGCTCTTACGACACAGAGAGGTTTGAGGAATAGTAAAATTTAAAAAGCATCTCAATATCACTAATATTTATACATTTTTAAGTACAAATGCCTCGAATTTAGATAAAAAAAATCTTATTTTTAATACAACTTAAAAACGAAATATTCAGATGTTGTACCATGCCTGGATTGACGTACAATTAATTTTGACGTAAATCGGCCCTTCGGCAATGTGCAACCTAACACCCGTAACTTACATATGGGCCCGACAAACATTTTTGCGGCACCTCTCCTTATAAAAATTTAAATGCATTTTCGTAAAAAAATACAGTTCTATATATCAAAATAAAATGTATACCTTGATACGGAGCAGACAACTAGAATTTTTTTTTATGAATCTTTAAAGGATAAAGGTTTCGCATTGCTGTTTTAAAATAATTTCCTCGATAAACACCTGTGAGCGTGAGGTATGATGAAGCCAAATCGATTAATTTGACCTAAAATCAACTCCGAACGATTTATTTAACGTACAGTCGAACTTCGATAACTCGAACCATGACTTGCCACAAAAAAAAAAAAACCGAGTTATCAAGACTTCGACTTAATATTCATTTTCACTCTTGACGCTACTGCCAACCAATTTTGTTCGAGTTATCGAAGTTCGACTGTAATTGTAAAGTGAACGATTGTATCGGTAGATGGCAAGATACCCTCGTTTAAGAGAAGAAACGGAGCGTATAATAACAACGTACATCAGAGAACGTGAGCAGATGTGTAAAAAGCAGCTGATTCTTTTGGTGGATTGCGAGCTGGCTTACATGAACACCAACCATGAAGACTTCATTGGATTTGCTAAGTAAGTTTGTAAAATTGCTTCCATACAATAAATATTTAAATTGTTTGTTCCGGAAGAATGGTCTATTCTTTGTGCTTTATAAATGTACAGTGTTACTTTTTTTTTTTTTTTACTCGGAAATGATTTTCTTCTTTCATCTGTCTTTTTCCGTTAGAACTGTCACTTTATTTCATTTTGTGTCTCTTTTTTGTTTTATATAATTTCTGTACAAAAATTGGGAATCGAGGTCGGTAGAAAAAGATTCTATGAGGTTCGTAGGTTTCGATCGCTTTGAATTTTAATTTTATTAACTATTTAGCTTTTGTTTTTTTATGATTGAACATTTAATTTTGTTGCTCCAACATTTAAGGTTTTATTTACTTTTTTCATACTGTAAATATATCTTTATCACAGCAGTATATAAAATAATTCTTATTTTTCTTGTGCAAATGAAACTTTGTAAATAGTATTTTTATATAAATTTCGTGTCATATTGTAGACATGAAAGATCCTTTATTACTGATCGATAATCGTCAATCGATATGTAGTCTATAATATGAAAGGAAATAATCAATTTTTAACAACTATAATTATTCAGTGAATATATTTTGTTATTAATCACATTATAAAATATAACATCATAGTTACCGATGACTGAAAGTGACAGCAATTTATTAAACTATGTACAGTCGACTCTCGTTAATTTGAAACTCGAGGGCTCTTAAAATATTACGAATTATCGAGTGTTTGAAATATCAAATGGTTCGAAACAAAGGCTCAACAAACAAACGTTGATACAAGTTTGAACTTGTCGCAAAATGTATGTATGTACTTACAATCTTTCCGCCTCTTTCTCTCTGCAACTTTGAATTGTCGAGTGTTGGACGCCGATGAGTTCGAATTAACGCGTCGTTTTGTTATATAGCAATGATTTTTTCGTACGAATTACCAAGTGCATAAAAATGTATTGATTTAGTTCGAAATATAAAGAGATTTTGTAGGGAACTCGTGATAACTTTGAATTATAGAGAGGTTCGAATTATCGCAGGTTTGAATTAACAAGAGTCGACTATTATAAAATTGAACATAGGTGATCGGTTAGCCATTTTCCTGAGAGTAGTTCCTTCAATTATCCACGATAGACAGCCCTTGCGGTAGGTACAAGCATTATTTATCCCCCATTAGTGTCGTGTCATTTTAGTGTTATAACTTAATTATTTAATAATAGTAATTTAAATAATTACGTTATACCACTAAAATGACACGATACTAATGGGGAATAAATGTTTGTACCTACCACAAGTGCTGCCTCGTGTGGATAATTGAAGGAACTACTCACAGGAAAATGGCTCATTAATACAGTATGACGTGCTATGTTCAATTTTAAAATGCACCGTTTAAAACATAGATGTCACTGCCAGTATTAAGGAAAATATAGAATATAAAAATGTGACATGCTAAACAAAAAAATAAATTCATTGTGTAATAAGCTTACGCAGTCGCTTCTATTTTATTTTTTGATTTTTGATTTATTTTTAGCTTCTAGTATTTTGTAAAAATTTTATTTACGCTGTTTTTGCTAAATAATCTTTTGGTTTGAGGTTTTGTTGCAGCGTCAGCATGCATTTTTTTCAGTTTAATTTCTTATTTTAAATGTTGGACGAAACCAATGGTTTTTATTTTTTCTGCTTGGTGTGTCCGCTTTGTTGAAGTTCTGGGATGATATTTTCATAGGTATGGTAATTTTTTTGGCAGTGCGCAAAACCAATCGGAAAATGCAGCTAAAACAAGGAGTACACTGGGCAATCAAGTAATCCGCAAAGGGTACATGTGCATTCACAACTTGGGTATTATGAAAGGTATGCAGCTATTCTATTTTTGCCATACCCACTACAAAATAGCTACTTTCGATATATGTACAGGGTGTATCACAGAAAACCGAACATAGGGAAAAGTACACAGTACAAATTAGTTAAGATCAGAGATTGCTTTGCCCTCTATTCAGAGGTCGTTACCATGGTGTACGTATACAGTAACAAATGCATATTGCTGTTCAT
Organism: Mongoloraphidia duomilia; assembly: GCA_039654895.1. Taxonomy (NCBI): domain Eukaryota; kingdom Metazoa; phylum Arthropoda; class Insecta; order Raphidioptera; family Raphidiidae; genus Mongoloraphidia; species Mongoloraphidia duomilia. The sequence goes on along the minus strand of CM077519.1, from coordinate 48,678,046 downwards.
TTGACAAAATCTGGATGAACTTAAAGACAAAATCGTCGAAGTATGTTTCAATATGACTCCTGTAATGTTAGATAAAGTGAGACAAAGTTTTTGTAACCGATTAAGCCACTGCTTAATTCAAAATGGAGGTTTATTTGAACATTTGCTTTAATTTTTTATTTTAACTGTTTGTTTTGTTTAATTATTAGTTAAAAAAATATTTTCTTAATAAAAAATTGTTTCATTAATAAAAATAAATTCATTTAATATTGAAGAATTTATTTTAACTGATTTTTCTAATTATTCATTATTAGCTATTATTGTTATTAAATAATGGTTAGTCAGCGTTACCATGGTACCCATTCTCATATGTGGCCAAAGTAATCGTTGATCCTAACTAATTTGCACAATGGAGTTTTCCCTATGTTCGGTTTTCTGTGATACACCCTGTATATTGCCCTTTAATGAGTCATTTAACAGGCAGTTGTGCGGAAAGTGTTTTACTTACCGCACTAGGGCGGAAAGTAAACGGTTGCCATAGCATCTTCTGTTTATTCGCTCTATACGCTTGCGTGCGCCTGTCATTACTTACTTGCATGAACTTCGCGACACACTGGAATGAAAGATGGCGACGCAAATGAACTGTCAGAATTTTTTGAAAATGACGTGAAACATAGGTATTTTGTAGTGGGTATGGCAAAAAATACCATATATGTCTCGTACGTAATGGTATTACGGCTCGTGTGACTGTAAAAACTCGCTGTCACTCGTTTTTACATACTGTCATCACTCGCCGTAATATGCCCCGTTACGTATCTAGACATACAATCTACTATTTTTATTAATAGTAGATTGTATTTCTAGTGTCGTAATGAGCCATATTACTGACGAGTGGTGACAGTATGTTAAAACGAGAGATATCGACCTGACACTTCTTATTGAAGGGTGTTTTTAATTCGGTACGGATGTTGGGTCGATAAAAATACAGTCGAACTTTGATAACTCGAACCATGACTTATCACAAAAAAAAATTGAGTTGTCAAGACTTCGAGTTATCAAATAATATTAATTTTCACTCTTGACGCTACTGCCAACCAATTTTGTTCGAGTTATCAAGAATTCGAGCTATCGAAGTTCGACTAGTAATATATCATAAAATTAAGATTAAAGGTTCAGTCGAATCAAGTAGTCGCACATAATTAGTAAATACAAAAGAATGCTCAAGTTAGCATTCCTGTTAGGAACGCCCATCAAACGACGTAACATTACAATGAAATAGCAGAAAAATTCATTTTAAACCTATGGTGAATAATTCAATTTAACCTTTTCACTGCGCATTTATTTTACGAGAGTGCATGCTGTGGGCGCAATTTTCTCGGCCGTTCTGTATAGATACGTCTGGAGCAGTCCACTGTTGTTATCAGTGGGGTAAAATAATGAAGCTAAATCCCGTCAAATCATATCAAATTGTTTTTTTTGCCTTTTTTGTTTAAAACATATATTTTTATCAAAAACAGAACAGTCAGTGCATGCATACACGTGTAAAACACGTGTACATACGCATTGACTTTAAAAGAAAAAAACCACAACAAAGTTCAGAATTGGTGTTCTAATAGGCGTTGTGCGTATATATACGGCGGTAGCAGTTTATCGCTGTAAAAAAATTCTGCGGTAAATCGCAAAATACTTCCGGATTGGCCAGTATGATCTGGTAGGCGTTGCTCGTATATATACGACGGTAGCAGTTTATCGCTGTAAGTATTTTTTCCAGCCCGAACGTAAATATACAGCTGGAGCAGTAACCCAGGTAATCGTATATATACGTCTGGAGCAGTCAAAGGGTTAAACCTATATCACATAGGTTGAAAAAGAATTTTTCTGGTATTGCATTGTAACGTTAGTCATCCGAAAGGAATGCTAAATTAAGCAGTCATCTGTATTTAAAAAGAGTAATTTAATAATTTTAAGGGGTTTGTCAGCGGTGTTTTTTGTTTCTTGGTCTCAGTTTAACCGTTAATGTGACTCGCTTATAGGTGGTTCAAAGGATTACTGGTTTGTATTGACAAGCGAAAATATATCGTGGTACAAAGACGAAGAGGAGAAGGATAAGAAGTACATGTTGCCGTTGGACGGATTGAAATTGCGCGACATCGAACAGGGTTTCATGTCCAGACGACACATGTTCGCTCTGTTTAACAACGAGGGACGAAACGTTTACAAGGTGAGTTCCTTGCCTATGATGTCTGTCTGTCCGTACGTCACAAACGGTAAGAGGAAGGTAGTTGAAATTTTCACAGACCGTGTGTTGTTCAGGCATGAATCCTGGCAAATAATAATTATAATTAAATAATCAATTAATTTTAATAAATTAATGTTTTCTATACTGACAAGTAGAAGTGGAGTTATCGTACGCGATGATTATAAACTATGTTATTTATATTGGAATCAAACCATATAACTGTCAACCGTGAGGTTCGAACTTATACTGTGCTTTTTAACATAGACACTAATTAAATTGTTGTAACGGTACGGAACCCCAGAGACGCTAGAACCCTCGTGGCGCGAGTTCAACTCGCACTTGACCGCTTTTTTCGATTTATTATCCTTTATAATTTGATTCTAAGACCTGTTTATTGCGTGTAGTAATTGAAATTGCAGCGGTATTTGCAGTGGCAAACTACCCCGTCGGAGGCTCGGGGCGGCAGAACTAAATAAGGTCCCCGGTCTGCTTAGAAATTGATGTATTTGTAGTGTAAATTTCGTAAAAAATGAATACTGTAGATGTAATGGCTGACAAAAAAAATCATATTTATAATAAACGACCTACCTACGTTTATATTTTGTATACGTACGGGGCCTCGCAACTCAAAACTGCCTCTTACTAAACATATTTTGGCCTTATTTGGGATTGGATTAAGAAGGACTTGTCGAGATTTGGAGGCCCGGAGCGAGTCGCCCCCTCCGCCCCCCCCCCCTAGCCTTCCACTGGGTATTTATATAATTGTGTATTAGTACTGTCGTTTGCCCGCGGTTTCGCACAGGAATGACGATCACAAACTTTACGAAACCTACAAAACGGCACTTCTTTTGTTTGTAGGATTCTAAACAGTTGGAATTGAGCTGCGAGACTCAAGACGAAGTCGATTCGTGGAAAGCATCGTTCCTTAGAGCCGGCGTTTACCCTGAGAAAACGACAGACACTGTCAACGGAGAAGAGGTATGTTACGTCACTAGTCAGCCGAACTATAAACTCAGTATTTTAATATTTCAAGCCACAATTTCTTCCGGCTTTTCAAAACTGTGCTTATTTTCTTTTCTTTTTTTATTGTTGTTAAGAAGTTAAATGTAATTTTTAATATTGTTAATTGTTAATTCCAGGGAGAAAGGGCAAGTATTCATATTTATTTGTTTATCGATTTATATCATTAATATGCGAGATTTTTTGTTTTTATTTTTCCTATGTTTACTTTTACTGCTGAGAAGATAGAAATTGAACAGTTGTAATCGAGCCAAATCGGATATTTGATAAATGCGTGATTTTCTAGTTAGTCTTTAAGTCGGCATTAAAAAAATATACTCTCATCTATTATTCAAATCAGGAAAGCAATTTACAATCGGGAAATTTCTCTAGCCAAGCGTCAATATTATAATTCGTTAACAAACAATTCTCAAAATAAACAACGTCAAGTCTGGTCAAATGTAAATTGTTTATTAGGACGTAATAAAAATAAATCAAAATTATCATATATTAAATATAACAACGAAGAGTTGCATGATACTGTTGCGATTGCCGATGCTTTTGGTCATTTTTTCTCTAATGCTGCGTATACTTTAGTAAACAATCATTTCAGCTCTATTCCGTTAGAATCGTGTACTGCATCTGTCTCTGCAGATAACAGTTTCTTTATTACACCTGTTACTGCACCTGAAATAATAACTGTTATTAATAAACTTGCGAACTCGAATTCTGTCGGCTTGGATGAGATTTCCAATAATTTGTTAAAAAAATGTTCAGCTTATTTAGCTGAACCTCTTACGTACTTGGCTAACCAATCTTTTTGTGCTGGTGTTTTTCCCGATATCCTTAAGTCATCTAGAGTCATTTTTCTTCACAAAAAAGGTGATAAAGACGATATCAACAATTACAGACAAATTCATCTATTATCAACTTTCTCGAAACTTATTGAACGGTTAATGTTCTCACGCTTGACATCCTTCTTCAAAAAAAATGATGCTATATCACTACATCAACATGGTTTCCAGAGTGGAAAGTCAACATGCTCAGCCTCCTTCAAATTTGTTGAATTTTTATTTAAATCAGTCGATGCAGGAAAATATACTGTTGGTATATTTTTCGACCTTTCTAAGGCATTTGACTGTGTCAATATAGATTTTTTATTATTCAAGCTCGATAAACTAGGAGTTAGAGGTTGCGCCAATGATTGGTTGAAATCTTACCTCTCGGGCAGACATCTTGTTGTTCAACATGACAACAAATTCTCATCCACTTACGATATTCGCTTGGGCGTACCGCAGGGCTCGGTTCTCGGACCGTTGCTATTTCTTGTTTACATCAACGATCTCCCCGAATATGTCCCTCATGACCATTTAACTATGTTCGCTGACGACACCTCTATAGGCATTTCAGCTAGCAGTGAAAACGAATTAACAATCAAGGTTGGAAATGCTATTGAAGGCTTCCGTAAATGGTGTAGCAACAATCGTTTAGTAATGAATGATGATAAAACCTCTATTGTCCTTTTCAGTGCCTCAAAACATAATCCTCTGAATGGTCTTCCGTTCAATTTCTCTAATAATGCGAAATTTCTAGGCATATTCCTGGATAAACAACTCTCTATGCATGATCACGCTGAATTTGTGTGCAAAAAACTTAATTATCACCTATACTGCATTCGCTCCTTAAAGCAAAACTGTGACATTAAAACATTAATTAATGTGTATTACGCATTTGTGTATTCTCTCTTGAGCTACAACATTGCGATTTGGGGTAATAACAGCCAGTGTAATCGGATTTTTATTTTGCAAAAACGCATTATTAGGGCAATCTTTAATATTGGTCGCAGGGTCTCATGTCGCACCTTTTTCGTTAAAAATAATCTGCTGACTTTTACGTGCATTTATATATATGAAATTTGTAAATTAATTAAACAGAATATATCTGACCTTACCTTTGTTAGCACTGTTCACAGTCACCAAACGCGTCAAAACAATGAGATATATATTCAAAACTACCGACTATCATTGTACGGCAGAGGACCACTTGGTTCTGGGTGTAAAATTTACAACAGATTGCCTATATCAATTCGAGACAGCAACTTTAGCTCTTTTAAACGCACATTGAAAAATTTCCTGATTGTGAATTGCTTTTATGATTTGAAAGAATTTTATGATTTCAATTAACATATACTTATTTTGACTTGTCACATACATTCTGTCAATGTCGACTGTGATCAAATAAATATCTATCTATCTATCTATTAGAATAAGATAACATTTAAAAAGAAGGTAATGATATAGGTAGACCTCGCGCGGCGAAAGATGAAGCCACCGCGTCATAGTAACGTAAATGCATTGCGCCCGCCTTCTAGCTTGCTATTGGCTGTTTTGGAGATCCAATAGCAGTTTGCCAAAATTGTACCTAACGTCATAAAACCCAATGTGCAGTTTTGTGTACACGGCACTGTCTGCGGGCAAGCATGCGTTCACTAGCATATTATTGATGACGTGCCTGGCTTCATCTCTCACCGCGGGCACTCTAATCAAACTGTGGAAGAGAAACCTAAAAAAACCTGCTGCCATTAGCTAAAACAAAGCTAAAGAGTGAGTGCGAGAAAGATAACCGTATGTGAACCCGTGAGTGCAAGAGAGCGCGTATTCGAGAGTAAAGCGTGGAAAATGGCCCTTTATTGCATTCATTGATTGGCTGCGCTCAGAATAGACTTGGCTCTCGAAATTCGCGCTTTCTCGCACTCACGGGCTCACGTAAGGTTATCCTACTCGCACTTACTCTTTTAAAGCTAATAGCAGCAGGATTTTTTAGGCTGCTCTTCCAGTTTGATAACCAATATCATTTAAATGTTATCTTATTCTAATGACGGATGAGAGTATATTTTTTTGAAAATGACATTTTACTGAAGACTTGTTTCTACTCACATTAACTAGCTTTTGTCTGTGGCGTAGCTCACTTGAACGTCGTTTTTACCGGCAGATTCGTTCGCTTTGTTAGTTTTGATGAGAAGACGAGCGTAGCTGGAAGAGTCTGACCGAAGGTGATTTTTTTTTTTCCAACTTTGGCCGAAGCTGTTTGAGTCATTCTCAAGTGATGCCGGTTTGCTGCATTTAAATTTTAAAAAATTAGCTCGATTTCTTTCTTTGCAGTAGTTTTCTTAGAACTTCTTGACACTAACAATTTGATAAAGAGTTCGTTCACAGATTCGCATGTCGGTATGATTTTAATTGCGAGCTATTATATTATTATGCTTATTTATAATTAATTTTAAAATTTAACGCTGCTTCTACTAACTGCAGGGCGAGGGATACGAGGTGGGTTCCTTCCCTAAGCAGAATCATTTTTCTAATGCAAAAAATTATCGGGTAAGATTGAATATAAGCGTAAAGTTACGGACTCTACATATAGATTTAGTGACGGGAGCTGTGTTCAATTGAATTTTATCCGCATATATTTGATTTTGGAAAAATATATGAACGTTAGGTTACAACGAAGCACTTTGAGAAATTGTGTTGTCGTAATCAGTGCTCGAAATTCGTTGAAATCGACTAGTTTGATCTAATTTTGTGACGATTGCGCAACCACATATTGCTTGCTAATTATAGACGCTCGACAACAGAGGTCATTAGCGCATATATTGCTTGCTATATTTTCATTTTCTGCCACAAGATGTCAAATCGACAAATCCCTATAAGGGAGGTGTGGCAACCGTTCAATCCCTGTAAGGGATTGGACATGGAGGCGTGACCTAATCCAGCTAGGTACCACATTTTGCTATACTTTCATTTTCTGTCACAAGATGTCATAGCGTCAAATCGACAAATCCCTATAAGTGAGGCGTGGCAACTATTAAATCCCTATAAGGGATTGGGCATGGAAGCGTGACCTAATCCAATAACTACATTTTGCTGTACTTTCATTTTCTACCACCAGATGTCAGTGTCAAATCCCAAAATAACACTAGAGTAAAGGTTGTTTTTGATAGCAGTGTAATATTATAGTTTCGAGAGAGAGTGTGTAGATTATAGACGCTCGACAACTGAGATCATTAGCGAGTATAGAGTTTCGAGCACTCGATTTCATTTTAGATGTCGATTTTATGTAAAACACACAACATTTGAAAACTAATCACTTCTCACCGCTTTTTTTTTTTCTTCTCGATTATTCAGTGATTTTGTGACAGTGAACCTACCTTTACGTCTCCGATTGCAAATTTGAATTGCTGCAAAAATATGCACGGTTTGAAAAATCACCCAAATTAATTTTATTATCATAGTACATTGGAATTCCATTATGACAAATTTCTAGGGATCGCAAAATAAAGGTTCTGAAGCTATATGACCCCAAGTAGAGCGTATAAACGGGTGATTTGAATGTCTTTTTTTGCAAAATAGAATTAAACTGAATTAATATAATCGATCAGATCCAACAATTGTTCTTAAATATTATTTGATGTCATCTTTTTGCTATTAGAATTATTACAAATGTGTACGTTGCAAACACCTCTGACAGAATAAAATTCAGTACCCCTTTATCCTTGGGGCAAGTGGGGCAGCCCCCCGGGCTCCGTTTGATCCATGAAAATGAGAAATGAAAAATATTCTGGAAAATTCCATGACATTCTATAAGATCCTTGAATGTTCTGATGTATTTTTCTGAAAATTTCTTGTGGTTTCGGATATTTTTCTAGAATTTTCCAATAAGATAATATTGAGTAAAAAAATTAGGAGCCCCTGGATAAAGTCTGCCCCAGAGTCCCCGAAAGTCTTAAAACGGCAATGGCATAGCTACAGCACCGCACGTAAAACTTTTACAGACCCCTATCACCGTCATCGATTTTCGGGACGCGTGCTTCGCATTGCGGTCTGCCAAGATCAGTCTCCTTTCTATCTTATCCTCCAATATTAATATTTCCACTATGCTGGAAATTGAGGGTTTGTAATAGACCATACCGTGGGAATACCATATTAACAACGGTATCCCCATAAGCTTGGCTATTCTCAAATTCTAAATTAGTTTTGTTGCTATAATAGTCCAAGCAGCAGATAATAAATGAAGGGGGTTACCTGGAAAGTATTCCGAAGTTAGTGATATTTTGGTGTGTTGTTTGCGGGTACTCTGTGGAGTAGAATCTGAGTTTTCGACCTCGAGGACCCTGTGCTAACGTGGGGGGAGCCGAAAAACCACGGAATTTTACCACCTTTTTTGCTTTTTCGAAATCACTCAGAAACGGTTGACTTAAGCAATTCTTTCATTATGTAATGTTTTAAAGAGGATTACATTTCCTACAATTTTCATTCCCACAACTTTTCTGTGGTACTAATGGTAAGCGTGCTGCAGCTTCTTGAAAATCACCCGCTTGGCTTTTTGTAACCTTGGTAACCAATGTGTAACATGTGTGTTTTCAATTTAAAGTTCGATGAAGAACAAAATAAATAAAACTATTGAAAACAACATTACATTTTAACCATTGGTTACCAAGGTTACAAAAATCCGAGCGGGTGATTTTCAAGAAGCTGCAGCGCGCTTACCATTAGTACCACAGAAAAGTTGAGGGAATGAAAATTGTAGGAAATGTAATCCTCTTTAAAACATTACATAATGAAAGAATTGCTTATGTCGACCGTTTCTGAGAGATTTCGAAAAAAGCAAAAAAGGTGGTAAAATTTCGTCGTTTTTCGGCTCACCCCACGTTAGCACAGGGTCCTCGAGGTCGAAAACTCAGATTCTACTCCACAGAGTACCCACAAACAACATACCAAAATATCATTAACTTCGGAATACTTTCCAGGTAAAAAGTACCTGACTGCTGGACTTCTACAACCTGCATTTCTAAGTTTTTTAAAAACGGTTTGCTCAATTTCTACGTGTTCGTGTTTTTTTGTTCACCGCGAAAGAAACTGGATGATCATATACACACAGACAAAAATTACAAAACCCAAAAACAAGACTTTTCATATTTGTGTCATTGTTAAGATCATTACAGGGTGGCCACAAACATGGAAAAATCAAAGAATTTTTTATAGGTCGAGGAAATCACGGGAATTGTCAGGGCATTTTTCGGTCAGGGAAAATATCAAAATACGTATTTTTCTTATTCAAACGTGCAGTGAGTTTACCGCACATTGAGCTCTAACGGTTTATTGCTGTACTACGTACAGTGTTTGTTTTTTTTCGTTCATGTTACCTTATAACCACGCAGGAAGGTAAGAAAAAATAGATTTTAAATTTGGAAATAAGAAAAATATAACTTCTTGCTACTTAACTAGATTAAGAAAGTCAGGGGATAGTGCGTTTTAAATATTGGAAAACCTGTGAAAGTCAGGGATGTTTTTTTTTATTATTTTGTGGTCACCCTGCAGTAGATATAAAACAATTGAAGATTTGATTGTTGAATTTAGTTTGGCTTGCTTTTTATACGCTTCAAAATAAAATAATCATTAATAGATAGTAAAAAGTATTAGAAATACCTTGTATTTTTGATGTCCGTCTTGTGACTTCATGTGTTGTTAACACGACGCGTTTCAGCAACGAGTTACCATCTTCAGGTGTGGTTAATTTTTTTTATTATTTTTTTTATTAAAATATAAAAAAAAAATTAACCACACCTGAAGATGGCAACTCGTTGCTGAGACGCGTCGTGTTAACAACACATGAAATCACAAAACGGACACCAAAAATACAAGGTATTTCTAATACTTCTTATTATTCATATAGTGACTTGGAGACCTAACACTCTAAAAATGTATCTTAATAGATAGATAGAGAAATGTTTCTCGTTGCAACTTTTATTTGGAATGGTTTTGTTTTTACTCAAATATAGACCGGCGGAGATTCGGGCGGTCAGAGTTCGATGGATCCGCAGCTCGAGAGACAGGTCGAGACAATCAGAAATTTGGTGGACAGTTACATGCGCATTGTGACGAAAACAACGCGCGATCTTGTGCCTAAAACTATTATGATGTTGATAATTAATAACACGAAGGATTTCATTAACGGAGAACTGCTCGCACATCTGTACGCCAGCGGAGATCAGGTATATGCTTTTCAAAAGTTCTTTTTGACGCAATGACTAGATCAGAACCGTTTTTCAATGTTAATTTAGAGGAAAATGTTACTGACGGTGCTAAATTAGTGCACAAAACAGTGGAAGAACATACTTGTGCTAAATTGGGACGGTGGTTGAAAGCTTAGAATCCTACCTGTCATAAATTGTTTATCGTAAAAAGTTTATCTTTAATAAATTTATATTTAATAATTTAAAAAGTTGAAATTCTTACAGTTTAATTTGAGTTGAGCTAGAGGTAATATTATGTAATAAAAACAAATAGTTCTAAAAAGTGAGGTTATGTCAAATCCTCTATAGTCTGCACTGATAAATTGTGCAATTTCTTTCAGGCTGGAATGATGGAAGAATCTCCAGAAGAAGCCCTTAAACGAGAAGAGATGCTTCGAATGTACCATGCTTGCAAGGAGGCGCTCCACATTATTGGCGATGTGAGCATGGCGACAGTATCGACGCCAGTGCCACCTCCAATTAAAAATGATTGGCTTGCAAGTGGGCTCGATAATCCACGACTTTCGCCGCCATCGCCAGGTGGACCTAGAGTGCGGCCTACACCCAACATGGCATCTGTTGGCAGCATGGGTATGCATTATATTTATTTTTTTTTTATTGGAAAAAAAGTGGAAACCCTTACAGCAGTAGATTCTTGATTAAAAAATACGACATAAAGAAAGAAACGTTATTAAAATACAGGTTCATTAGGAGGTTCAAGAGCACCGCCACCAGTGCCGAGTTCGGGCAGACCGGCGCCTGCGATACCAAACAGACCCGGAGGTGGAGCACCACCACCACCTCCTGGTAGACCGACGGGCCAACAGTTACCAGCACCACTTATACCTTCGTAAGTGATTTTTTTGTTTCTTGTATTTTATTTTTATTTATTTTTTATTGTTTTCTTTTTGAAAAACGACCTCTATTAACAATATGCAGTTTGCAAATATTAAATAGCTAAATAATGAGGTTATTTCATAATTTTTTAAATGGTAAATATTTCATTTTATATTTGACATTTCTATTCATAAAAAATGAACAGTTGTACATATTTGCAATTAAAAGCAAAGTGGCTGACATCTGGTGTCCGAATTCGAAGTCGTCGTATGTGGGGTATACAAGAGAAATAAATGGCCACTCCTGTAATGTCATGTCTCATTTGACTCAAACCGACGTATTTATAAATATCAATGTATGTTAATGCTCGATCTGACATTGTTGACATAAAAACCTAACCTTATTAACTTAAAAATTTACTTTACTTGCAAAACCATCATTTCGTGCGAAGTGCTGACATCTACATTTGCTTTGTGATACGACCGATTAAACCTCACATAGACGTCCGAAGTGCTGACATCTACAATTATTTTGAATTGCGAATAGATTGTTCCAGACTTTTGTCATGAATTTTATGTATCTATTTATTTTTAGAACAGACAGCAATTATGTAATTTCACGTTATTCAAAAAATTGTAGATTAATAAATATCTTTGAGATATTATTAGCATTTTGTAATCGTATATACTACCTATTAGCCAAAGCAAATGAAATAACCTCGTTAGATTTTAGAAGTGCTTTTGTTTTTTCTGTATTTCACGATTATTGAGTAATTTTGCACAGTTTGTGTTACAAATCGCATATTTTTTTCAAAATTTTTAAAAATGTCATCAGTTCTGGTTTAATGTCCCGTTTCGTATTACAGTATGCGAATTTAGTAGTTACGTAACTTTTTAGTGTCACGTGGTAATTTTCAGAGCCAAATAAAGACACTAAATGAGATTTTAAAATCGGTAAAATGTGAATATTTATAATTTAATTTTCTAATAAGCTATGACCTTGTGAATAATCAAAATTATTGGGACGCCATTGTTTCCTGATACCAGCTGGAAAATCGGTTCATCATTAAAAATAATAATAATAAATTAAAAATGTGAATAGGTACAACCATGGAGTATACTTACTCCCTGGGTACAACAACGACACCCAGCAGATCATAACCTTAAAATGTATACTAATACTACATAACGTCAGCTGTCACATTTTAGTTTATTATTAATTGTAAAGTTGTCTCCGGTATTACAATTAAAATGTATTTTTTTATCGTGTTAAACTGTTTAAGAAATAAGGATAATTATTATATTTATAGAATTTCAAATCTTAATTGAGGTTATGTACAAACATTTGGCTCTGAAACCCATAGATGTCCTGTCTTGCGACGTCACTCTGAACTCACATATTGAATATGGTTTTCTTTTTATTATTTTGTTTTTGTGTTTTTATGTGTGTGGGTGTTTTTGCACTTCTCTTCAAATGCATATAAGGTGATGGTTTCTGATTTCAGGAGGCGCTAAACGCTGCCAATTAACCACAAACCTTTTCACTAAAACTCTACCCACCAATATTGTTGAATACACAAAATAACGTATTCAACACATTAATTATAGACCCTTGTTGTTACTGATTATTATTAAAAACAAGAGAAAAAAGCGCTTTTACGTTGTTATAAAATTTATATACTGCATTTGTTTCGGTGGTTACATTTAATCGACAGCATTCACTTGTTTTCTTCAAATGTTTGTCGTAGGGTTTTTAAAATATCGCGCGAAAATTTTATGATAATATTCAAATGTTCCGTTGTCGTTTGTTTCACATTAAATGTGACCAACCTATTTTTATACTAATTTGTCGCTTTACGGCTTTGAAATACTAACAAAATATTTGTATAATACTTGTAAAGCATGCAGAATATAATATATAAAGGGCTGTTTAAAACAATTAAAAAGTTGATTATATTGTGTGTTAGGTCAGAATCGCCTTTTTATTCTTTTTGAAAAGGGCCAATGACGTTTTAGTAGTCATTTTAAGTATTCTCTGTTAGATAAAAAAAAAAAATTGTCAATCATACGCGTCCTCATTAAGAAAACACCAAACTCAATGTTTTTAAAAATATTGTAAAAATAATCTCAAGGGTTCATTTCTTATTGAAATCCGTCATTGTTTCGCATACCGTGTAGGAATTTCATCTGAATGTAGCAAGTTCTGTTAGCGGTCAAAGAAAATACAACATTTTTTATATTATTTATTATAACTGAAGCGAGAATTTATATATTGCCTTTATTAATGAAAGTCTAAATATAACTATCGCGAAAATATTGTGTAATTTTTTTTCTATTGACATTATCCATCATCCATTTTAAAATAAATTAATAGATTTATACATTTTTTTGCAAATAATTTTCACTTTCATGATGAGCTCTCGCTAGTACGAAGATCCACATCTACAGCCTAGCTATAATGAATTTACGCTCGCATGTAGTGAAAATCAATTGATTCCGAAGCATATAAGGAGACTGTTAGATTAGTAATCATGTCACGGTTGAGTAATTGTAAGCTCATTCCGCCGCGAAAGTGGAAAGGTACAGGGTTAGAATCCTAACTGTGACTATGGTTGGTAAAATGATTTTTTCCGATATGTTTGGAATCAATTATATAATTGGTTGCTTTCCAACAAAAATTTTCATCCATTGTAAAGTCAATTACATAATTTATAATTAAGTCTTTGTTCCAATAAAGGAACCTGTAATGTTCGAATTAAAAATCTCCCGTACCGTGTACTGTTATTTCCAAAATTCTTAACTCGAAGAACACAAAATTTAAATAACTCTCGGTAAAACGGGAACAGGAACCTTTAAATTTGCGTACAGTTCAATTTGTTGAATCGCATTAGGACAAGTGTAGGAGTCACAGAAGTGATTACTATTGGAGGAACTGTATACACCAGTTCTATTCACATTGTGTATCCTTGACACCTAAGGATGATTTTTAACTTGGGTACTCGATTTTGGTATGGGAAGGTTTTTAGAGTAGTATTGTTTAGAGAAGAAACCAGCAAGATGGCCGATCTGCGCAGTAGAGATAGTAGGAAGAGCTACCAGTGGTAGAATATGGACTCGCCGGCACGAAATGGGTGTGCTAGGTTTGTTGTGCCACATGTCACCCCTTAAAATAAAATATGGACTCGCCCGGCACGAAATGGCTGTGCTAGGTTTGTTATGCCACATGTCACCCCTTAAAATAAAATATGGACTCGCCCGGCACGAAATGGGTGTGCTAGGTTTGTTGTGCCACGTGCCACCCCTTAAAATAAAATATGGGCTCGCCCGGCATGCAATGGGTGTGCTAGGTTTGTTGTGCCACGTGTCACGCCTTAAAATAAAATATGGACTCGCCCGGCACGAAATGGGTGTGCTAAGTTTGTTGTACCACATGTCACCCCTTAAAATAAAATATGGACTCGCCCGGCACGAAATGGGTGTGCTAAGTTTGTTGTACCACATGTCACCCCTTAAAATAAAATATGGACTCGCCCGGCACGAAATGGGTGTGCTAGGTTTGTTGTGCCACGTGCCACCCCTTAAAATAAAATATGGGCTCGCCCGGCATGAAATGGGTGTGCTAGGTTTGTTGTGCCACGTGTCACGCCTTAAAATAAAATATGGACTCGCCCGGCACGAAATGGGTGTGCTAGGTTTGTTGTGCCAAATGTCACCCCTTAAAATAAAATATGGACTCGCCCGGCACGAAATGGGTGTGCTAAGTTTGTTGTACCCCATGTCACCCGTTAAAATAAAATATGGACTTGCCCGGCACGAAATGGGTGTGCTAGGTTTGTTGTGCCACGTGTCAACCCTTAAAATAAAATATGGACTTGCCCGACACTAAACTCGTACGAGCTCATGTATGACGCTACTGCTAGAGTCTTCTCTAAACAATATGGTCACTTAGCCCAGATGTATCGGAAACTTCAACCTGCGCTTCTAGCGCAAAATTACAAAGGACCAAAATTATCCAGTACAAACCTTCCCATGCAAAAATTATGTTTAAAATCATCAAGGAAACACACGAAGAAAACTGCTGCACACAGTTCTGTACAATAGTGTGACCCGATGACTGTTAAGAGATGAGCCCTTAAGTGTGTGAGAGTTAAAAGAGAGCCGCAGACTGACACTAGTTGTGTGTATGTGTGTGTGTGCAGTCGCCCAGGAGGTCAGATGGCCGGCCAGGCCCAACAGCGCGTTCATCAGGCCGTTGGCCAGGCTGTCACACAGCACGCTGTCAATGAGGTCGCCGCCAAATTCAAGTAAATATCAATTATCACGTTTGTATTGTAAAACATTACCAGCAGTGTTTGGCTTTGAGAAGGTTGCATGTTCAAAAATAATCATCCAGTAAGCGCGTGCCATCTATCGATGCATTAAGATTACTAAACAGTTTTTTTTTTCATGAGAATTTCATATCTAATCTACAATAATAATTGCTTATCTAATATTCCTTATAATCAAACCAACCACGAAATTATTATTATCTGTGAAATTGATCGTGTTCTGATATCTTTTTACAGCGTTTTTTCATTAAACGACACAATACCGATATGTTCTCGCTGATATCAATGTATCGATATCGGGTTATTTTAATTGTATAGAATTATATGGAAAGCTTTTTTGCTTGCGCCGACATTGTATCAGCAAGCAAATATTACATATACTTCTATATACATTGAGGTACCACAATATCGGTATCGGCGACGATGTATTGTTATCGTGTCAGCTAGAGATGCAATTATAGTAACTCTAGTGTCAGCGAATGACAAAACGCTCTTAAGATGACATTCAAGTCACTAGTTTATTTTTCTATGACGAACATAAAAAAAACTTGTGTTTGACAAGTAGATATTAGAATATGGCGGGCAAGTAGGGATGCAAACATAACATCGATGTTTTGGAAACATCGAGGTATCGTTCATAAACATTGATGTCGTGACATGAAAAATATCGATGTCACTATGAACGATGTTTTGAAACATCGATATTCAAACATCGATGTTTTAATGAACGATGTTGCATCCCTACGGGCAAGGTCACATAATCTATAAAAATTTGCTCTAGTCATAACATTCAAAAAGACTTTTCAAAGTTCAATACCAGCTGAAAGATTTAATTTCTACTGTTAACGTTGAAATTTTCGATGACACTTGAATAATTATTTGCACAGTATGTCCGGAAAAAACGTTCAAGTGCCGCAACAGGTGCAAATGGCTGTCGGTCGAGCCGTCACGCAACAAGCGACAAAAGAACTCAGCAACGTTTTCAAATTCAAGTAAACTCATTTCCTATTAATTACAATTGATTAACACTCATTTTTTTTTTAACTAACCTACTTTAACAATTGCAATACATTTTATCTGTCTATATTAATAACACAACTAATTAAACTAATGTAAGTTTTTATATTTTTTTAATAATTCGCTCTTTTTATAATTATTACAATATTTCAAATACGTAGACTTCTTAATTAATCTAATATTTTTTTATTTTCTACGCCCAAATGAGAACGAAGCACTTAGCAATGCGACATTTTTTACATTGATACGCATACTTCACGGGTAACGTGTTTGGTCGTAGATGTTTTTTGTTTTAAGGAGCCGAATGGCTTTTTTCGTAGATATATAATATAGTCAGATAAATTAACTACCTTAAGTGACTTTCTTTTAGCAATAATAATTTCTTTTATTATAAGAAAAAAACGGCTTGAAGTTGGCAGTGAATCTTCAGTATTAATGGCTCGACCTCAGAACAAAGATAGCTATAAAAACAAAATATCACGTCGCTTGTGAAGCCACAACTGTACACTAAAGTACGACCTGTCAGGTACATTATGATCATTAGTTGCTGGTATTCCGTAGTGTTAATTACTCTTTATGTCGTGTTGTGTACATGGATGTTTACAATAAGGTTCCAAAGCGCTTATGAAAAATCAAGGTGTATCGTATCACCAGTTTTCAATTGTTCCCTGCACGTCTCGACTGACTTCAGTTGTACATACCTACAAGGTAACAAGCTCTGATATACCACTTCTATAGTTATCTTTGTTCTGAGGTAATAATGACTCGGCAGAGTAACGAGATGTACTTTTTTCAGTATTCCGTTAAATTTTTTCATAGCGGCCCAGAATAAAACGTAATATTTAGCGAAAGAAATTTGAACAGTGAAAAATGTGGCAATTGTATTTAAATTATATGAAAACAAAAACATGTATACATAATTACATAACATATTTACAGTAGATAAAAATATTATAGTAACTGCACTGATCAAGACATCGTAAAATTGTGCTAATAAAGTAGAAATTAACTGTCTATATAACTACATATTCTAAAGTATTTCGATGGTAAGCCTTCGCGTTAGTACCAGAAACTATTTGATGAGATCTTGAAACAGTGGTTCTCTTTGGTGTTTTGTCCAAGGATTGTCGGTGTAGAAAATGAACCGATGATTTGACGGTATCGATAAACCGATGTCATTAAGACGCAAACCATTGGTTCGTTCCTGCACTGAACTACACAAAAAACATACCCATTTACAATTTCACGTAAATGCTGAAATGTGTGAATAACAAACAATTGATGTATAAAAACGCTTGTCGTTTGTTTTTTCCAGTAAAGTCGCCTTTCGTCTATAAACAAGACAACAATCATGAACAGTACAAAAAGTTTTAATCAAACAAAAGAAGGTTGTACAGAGTATACGTGTTTATGAGTTCTAATTGTATGCACTGTGACTCGAAAAAACAATTGAAATATGCATTTTGAAAATAAGAACGTACTTGCGTGTTTTTAAAACGTCTGTATACTCGAATTCGAAACTTTATTGTTAAATTCAAATTTCCAATTAATATTGATAAATAAAAGTCATCTGGGACCGTTCTGAAAGTTTTAGGTTGAAGTCCCGAAGGCGAAAACGAAATTTCATGTTTACCTCAAAAGTAAGGAGTATGTTTTTATCGATACTGTTTACGTTTGTTTAATAGGTCAGAACTTATCAAAAATTTTCTGGATCAGTTACTGTGTAATATCTGTATTAAAACGAGATTATTGATAATTCGTTCCGGCGGCTTGATAGCTCATAATTTCGAATGAAAATGCAAAAGATGACCGAGTTTATTGCGAAATTATTATAGAATCCATACAAATTCCTTCCGATATCAATAGAACGACATAACCTCAATGTATTTTAAACTAAAATGGAAGGTCGGGAGAGTACTGATAGAACAATTAATAAACGCCTGGAAAATGCGTAGCCATGCATAGACTTAAAAGCTTTAAAAATGGAGGTTCGATTGTGTTTTGTTTGTACAGTTACAAGAGTGGTAATTTGCACTAAAACTACTGATGGCGCCATTAGCAAGAGAGGTCTGTCATTCAAATGTCAGTACTGTTTATATTTTCCGCCACTTGATGTCGCCACTAGCAAGTGAGGTATCTGTCACTCAAATGTCGGTACTGTTTGTAATATACACCATTTAATAGCTAAATCGCCGTTTAAAAAATTAATAATTAAAATATTATAAAAAATACTTTATCTAAGACTGAACACAAACCGTTAATCTCAAACGTTTGACACATACCTTACTTGCCACTAGCGCCATCTGGCGAATAAAAATGTAAACGTTCGACAAGTTACCACAAGCGCCATCTGACGAAAAAAATGATAGTCTTCATTGCTTAGATAGGACATCTTGGTGTAATGGTCAGCGTGCTGGCCTTTTAATCAAGCTGTCGTGAGTTTAAAAAATTAAATTGTGTTTTAAAGACCACCAACAGCTAAGGTTATTTGGACCTAGCACCAATTCATATTTTCGGTTCATTATTTTTTTTTTTAATAATAAATTGAAATTCCAATTGACACTTTTACCAGCTCTCGGGCTAAAACTCGGGAACTGGGGACTTCTAGGTTAATTTTATGAAATAAATGATTACACAAAATACATGCATATGACTTCTACGGTCTACAATTAGGTATTTAAGTTTAAAAAAAATTATTAATTTTTTAATTTTTTCTAATAATTTAACATAAATAATATTGAAAATCGAAAAGAAAAATTTTTTTAAAGCTATAGATAAATTACTAAAAATTAATTAAAATGTATAAAAATTTAAAAAATATCACGTGACTTCAAAACGCGCCAGGAATGTTTGTGACGTCGTTATGTTAAAATGTGTCTGCATTTGTTGGTATTTGTGTATATGTATTACACATACTATCAAAAATAATAAATTTTTAACTTGGTAACCATGGATACAAAGACCATAGATAACATAATGACGTCACACGCGTTCGGATTCTTTCGGCGCGTTATCGGAACTGAGTTTAAAAATTAATTTTTATTTAAATATAACTTTTTAATTAGTAATCAAAAAAATTAAATAAAAACAGTTTTGCTATAAAACTTGATGTGGTCCTTCCATTTAAGTAAAAAAAAAAATTCGCTTAAAAACCCAATTACATTGAGATGTTCCAGAACTGTATTGATTTTGCAATGAACTCCGTTATCATAGTGTTTGCTTTCTAATCGATAAAATTTCGAAGTACCAGAGCGTTTTATTGACAACCTTTTAGGTTATAATAATATTCAATAAACATAACATTGACATTCCTGTGAAAATAATACACATGTATATAATAGTCGTATGCTTTAAAAAATTGAAGGAAAAAATATATATATATAAACTTAATAATAATATTAAAAAAATATTGTTTGATTTAAACTTATGATGCAAGTAATTACTAGAAATTGTTGATATTTTTTTAGGAGAATAATTTCATATAAAACAGCTGGTTATTTAATACAAATGTACTTTCTTCTGTAATGTATCAATTTATTTATATATTTTTTTATTTGAACCATTAGACAATAAGTCCGTTATTGTAACCAGCTACGAAAAAGATTTTTCAAATATGTATTTTCTCTTTAATTTAATACTTGAAATCGACCAACGTAATAAAATATCAAAATTTAATTACTTAATAAGTAATTTCCCAAACTTATATTTTCAATATAGGAATTTTTTGTTTTGTTAACTTTCTGCTGTTATACATAACATAGTTCTTTTTTATGTGGTTTCATTGTTTAGTTTTAGAATGAGCCATTTTCCTGAGAGTAGTTTCTTCAATTATCCACGAGGAGCAGCACTTGTGGTAGGTACAAATATTATTTATTCCCCATTAGTGTCGTGTCATTTTAGTGGTATAACTTAATTATTAAATTATTATTATTTAAGTTATACCACTAAAATAACACGACACAAATGGGGAATAAATAATGTTTGTACCTACCACAAGTGCTGCCTCTCGTGGATAATTGAAAGAACTACTCTCAGGAAAATGACTCATTCGGTAAATATTGTATAATAATAAAATATTTGTGTGCACTTTTTTACGCACATGGCAATAAGATCTTCCATAATAGAAATTGTAACATGCAACTATGTAGCTTAAATGTTTATAGACTATTTGATAATAGAGCAAATATTAGTGTAACCGAACAGTCGGGGCGATACTCTGTAACCAGTGTTGTCACGCGCTTTAAAAAAAAGCCCTGCTTGCCTTAAATATTTCCCTAGCTTGATAAAATTTGATACCAAAGAATTTCTTAGTTTTAACTGTCAATTTTTTGTCCGAAATGTAAACTTGGACTGTTCTTCAATTTTATAGATAGGTGAAATTTTAAAATCTATCTGAACACAAAATTCAAACGTAATTAAAGTAAATACATATAATTTGAATCGCATTTTTTTGTATAAAGTGTTTTTGCTTACATTGAAGACGAAAATATTGAAATAGCCTTGGAGAATTGATCTCCATATATGGCAACACTGTTCGGAAAACTACACAGTATTGGCCGTAACTCAAGTTTAATCAGTTTTATTCGTTCAAACTGAATTCAGCAATATGAACGTATTTTTATTTTTAAGTTCTTTGAAATCGACAGAACAAATGAACACCTCTAACAGGCCACACTTGTTTTTTGATTGTACTATGACAGTTAAACATGCAATTGTTTAAAACAGTTTATATCTACACCGAATAAAACAAGGATTCAGATTATTCTATGTAAACAATATCCGATAAAATTGCATTTTGTCAACGGTATTTTGCTACTTAAAATATCGGCAAAATATTTTCGATGGAGCGCAATTGATTACGTCAACGCTGATGACCTCATCTGTTGAGCGTCTATAATTACAATCTTCATCACGTTGAAAAAAGTTTATCTAAACATATTTCGTGATAATTGTCATTTTAGAACTTTTTAAACTTCTCAAAACTGTATTAATAGAGTGATGGGTAATTTTCTTAAAATTATTGAAACAAAATCAATTCTGAACATAGTAAATTAATGAGTGCAACAAGGAAGATATATACAAAATGTGTTACGCGACAAAGATAGAATGAAATCATAGACTGTGTGCAGGGCGGCGGAGTTATAATAAAATCGATGCGAGCGCTCGTTGTGAGCTCAATTGTAAACTCGGAACTCTAATTTTCCGTAATTGTCGGTGAGCCTTGTTTTTTTAAAAAGTCAAGTAAGTAAAACCGTGATTTTACTTCTAACTTATTTGGAAATCATTAATATAAATCTGATAAATTTGACACTTTTAAACCCGGTCCGTAAGATTACCGGCGCCATGGTTTGAGGTTATACAGTCGTCTGTGAATATAAACCATAGACATAGGTGTAGGTACACCTCCAAGTCTGATATAAATTAATCAGTTATTTTTTTATTATGCGTCAAAATTGAAAAAGAAAATAACTTAAAATAAATAATTTTCACGTAGCTTTTAAACTATGCTATTTATACTATTTGCACACAGTTAGATAAAATGGTATTCGTTTATTAAAAAATTTCCCGGTATAGACAACAATAAAAATGAGTTCAGTCGTGCACTATTGCCCGCTAGCAGCGCTAGTAGGCTTCGTGCAGACAACCTATGGCTAGGTAAATTTTCAAACTTTTAAGTAAACATCCAAAGTATCCAAGGAAATAACTAAACTAAAAACCAACGTATCCATAAAAACTAACCTCTTTGTTGCACTCATTAATTATGTATACCTCTTTGTTGCACTCATGTATGCTTTTGGACAATCTGTATAACCAAAATGTCTGTATTTGGCTCGTTTTGCCAAAACACCTAGTATGTTGGTATTATGGGGTATACATTTTTTTCATAGGTTTTGACAAGGAGTGGTTTTGATGTCAAAAAAATAATAAACAAAAAACAAATATTGGGTAGCTGACATGTTGAACACGGACATCTGTTCAATTTTAATGGCGGTAATTAATCGAACATTTCTTACGACGATTTTTGCTTGTTTATTATGTTTTCTAATATTAATATTTGCATCTATTAATAGATTATTACAAACGCTTTGCATAGCAGAAATGATAAATGTTAAAATGTTGTGAATAAAATTAATTAATGTAAAGCACGTGCAAAAATAAAACGAATATCTGTAGCACTGTCACAAAAAAACAAAAGAAGAAAAAAAATGAAAACTGTAGAATTTTTGTGACCAGTAAAATTGTAGTATTTTTGATGTATTATTAAGGCATATCATGAGCTCTGTTATTTAATGGATATTTTTATTTTTGAAACTGATAATGTAATTATTAATTAGCATTAAATCCGAAGACTTTTGTACAATTTGGTTTCATAAAAATTGTTATATCGGTGTATTTTTCTCATGTTAAAAATTCGCTTTTTTTGTCAATACAACTTAAGAATTGTTATTATCTTCTCAAGTAGATGTCGTGAAAACAATTTATTTTGATCATAAAAACGTGTACTTTTTTGATTGAACGATCGATATGCAATTTTATGATTTTTCTATAATATGAAACATTTTCGTGTCCCGTTTTAAGTACAAGTCAATTATATTAAAATTAACTGATTGAAATTTAAAAAGAGAAAACAATTCTACAATATAAATTTAGTTTTAAAACGTATTTTAATGACATTGTTTTCTAACTGGCTTCCCGATATTACTTAATATATCTATTTTTATTGTAAAAAAAACGACATTATTATTCAGTTGGTGCTGCATTTTTGCCAGTTATTAAACACTGACACAGGTATTGATATAGAGTACTAATGTTTTTTAACCTCAAAAAAATCATTTAATTTGACAATTTATTTTAATACAGCAATTTGCAGATAAATTGTCAATAAACATGTGAAAAAACCGTTTGTTTAAATCAAATAATTCGCTGTTTTCACAGTCTTTTTTTAAAAACAACTGAAACTTCAAATTGTTCTAAGGAGAAAATGCAGTGTTTTGATTGGTTGGAAAAATAAGCCACATTTATTTGTTTCAAAGGAAAAGTACTGAATATTATTTTAATTAAAAATAACACTGTTTCGTTTGTAGATTTAATGCAGTTCGTCCAAATTGTAAGAATTAGTTCGTTCATTAATAAACAAAGAACATTAAGTACTCATCGTAAGGTAATACAGATTAGCGCTAGACAATTAAATTATTGTTGCAGTAAATTTAGGCTCTAGTTAGAGACGATATTACCGACTTCAAACGAAGGTCGTAGTGTTTCAAAACATGAAACTTGTTGACGTTTTTTCAAAAATTATATTATTATCATACAGTGCATTGACATAATCGTATATCATAAAAAATCGGGTACAAAACTCATAATTTTATAACCCATGTAATTGATATAAGAAAAGCCACGCCAATTTTTGGATAAATGAACTCATTCCGGACTGAACTTGAAGCATTCTATTTTATGACCTTGGATTCCGAGCGGAAAGCATTGAGAAAACCACAAATACGTATGATTTTTCACGTTTTGCGTTCTATCCAGCCATATCGCGAAATCTGACAAATCCGTAGGATATTTTTATGTTCTATGTAAAATTACAAGGAAAATTTAAAAAAAATGAACTCATTACGCTTATTTGTTTTGGAGGTCAAAGTTTAGCCTAAAATGCTCGAAAAAAATGCCATGAGCTTGCGTCTTAAAAATTGTGAGTAGTTTCCGATTTTTCTGATCGAAACAGAAATTCGAGTTATCGTACGACACAGATTTTGCACAGGAAACTTGCGAATTTAATTAGATTTTGCACAGGAAACCTGCGAATTTAAAATACTTACATCGAATGCTTTGCTGTCTAATAACAACGAAAATCAATTTTGTGTTACACGATTTTGTCAATTCCCTGTAGTGTTATTATATTGAATATAAGAAAGACCCATGTACGTGTGTTGTAAAATAGCAAAAAGAAAATTCAAACACGTCATGGCCGATATGTTTCTGCAAAAAATAAATGTACCTGGTTCATTTACTTTAAGAATTATAACGAAGATTATGACGCATTGATGATTATTAATTTTTCTTGATTGTTTTTGTCCGATGCGAGCCCACATTTTTAGAAAATACGTATTTTAAATCTTTCTTTAATTATTCTTATTATTATAATCTATGGAACGTGTCATTAGCAGCGAAACTTTATTAAACGATTCTACTTTTAAACTTGTATTTTGAGTTTTTGTTTAAACATTTGTTTTTTAAAAAGCTAATCGGTTCCGTTGTCAATGAACATGTCCAATGCTTTATTATTGTCTTTTTACTTTTGAAAGAAAGTTATGTAGCTATATTATGTTTACAGGTGTCTCGAATTAACTTCAATAGGACTTTTTTATGAGCAGCGGCATATAGTATTGAGAGCTGCAGAATAAGGCCCAATGTAAATATTTTTCAAATTTCAAAAGCAATTAAAAGCCGCTGTAAACTCATAATTGACTTAAAAAAACTGGAAATGTTTACCCTAAAAAGTATATAAAGCTTAAAACGTTTAGCCTGGGGACCCAAATTTCCATTATTCGCCATTAGTTACAGACTCGAAATATGTCAAATAAAAGCAATCAATGAACGGATCGCAATAACGATCCTATTCATTTTTCACTGACAGAGACAGCGTTGCTTATTTCTATCGTAGCGAAAAATCTAATCCATGCGTCTACTAATGGGTTAAATATAATTTAAAAAATGATATTACTTAAACTCGATTTTTGTTTGTTTCATTTCTTACAATGATTTATAATAAGATACCTCTATTATGTATTTTACGTTACAAAGCCGCATTTATTGGTTAATTAAAAAAATAATCAGGAAAAAACTGATGTATGATAAAATATAATTAGTTTTATGCACATTGTACAATGTGCGTCACAACCCATGACTATGTATTTAACAACCGTATGTGTAAATAGAGATATATTAACCTTACTTCTTTCTAATGTTATTAAACATAACCCTACTTCTCTCTTCTAACTCTATTGAAAAGTTGCTATTCTCATCCTAATGGTGATTTGACTTCCACATTTGTTTTCTGCTTTTTGCGTTGGTGATCCTATTTTGGCTTGGTATTTTTATTTCCACTCGTGCTGTAGACTTTTATAAGTTAGACGGTTTGGTAATGGCATATGGCAACCGCCATTTGTAGTTTAGGCGAAAAGACAACACACAGAATTTCAAAAAGTTAATATTATAGTGAATATAGTAGATTATACAGGGTGTATCACAGGAAACCCCGAACATAGGGAAAGTGCACAGTACAAATTAGTTAAAATCAGAGATTGCTTTACCCTCTATTCATGTAAAAAACCATGATAATTAATTTAGTTAAGTTAGCCATGTGTATTCTATCTTTGTCACGCTACTCATTTTGCTTATGTTTTCCTTGTTGCACTCATTACTTTTCTATGTATTCAATCCTGTGATACACCCTGTATATCTAAATGTGTATTGGACTATATTATGATGAGTGATAACAGTATGTAAAAACGAGCAATATCGAGTTTTTACAGTCACACGAATCGTAATACCATTACGCAGGAGGTATTTTTTGCTATACCCACTACAAAATACCTACTTTTCACTTCATTTTCAAAAAAATTTGACAATTCATTTGCGTCGCCACCTTTACTTCTATAGTATGCCGTGAAGTTCGTGAGTAAGTAAATGCAGGCGTATAGAACGAATAAACAGACATTGCTATGGCGACCGTTTACTTACCGCCCTAGTGCGGTAAGTAAAACACTTTCCGTACACCTGCCTGTTAAATGACTCTTTAAAAGCCGCTATGCATACATCGAAAGTAGCTATTTTGTAGTGAGTTGGCAAAAAAAATAACTTGCGTATTGCAATATTGTTTAGCGTTAATCATTACAAAGCAAAAATTAATAAACTGCCTAACCTGCGACTTATTTCAAGCCGTCTAGAAAAATATAAAAGTCGATAAATGCTTTTTGTTATTTTCAAATGCTTATGGTTAATTTCACTGCTTTTTTTCTCAATTGTTTTTTTGCATTCTTTATCGATTTGATTATAAGTTATTGTTTTATTTTGTGAGACATGCATTTTTTAAAAATATTTTAAAATGTTATTACAGCCGTCCCGTACCCAACATTCCTCCACGGATTCCAGATAGACCATACAACAACGGAAGACAGTACTAGTCAACGAAAATGTTTTTGTAAGGACAGTGTGATCTATTTATTGAAAAATAGTTCTTTCGGGACCAAAACACACCGAATAACTCAGGAACGGTTGGACTGTGTTCGTCGTGTTTAATAAAAGTGAGAAAAAGTACTGTGTTGCATAACTATTAATTATTTTGCTAATCTTTTAAACAGTTTTTATACTCTAGGTACTATAATTTATATTAGTTAACTTGAACACAGACAGACAAATTGTATTATAATGTTTATATAGTCATTTAGAATTTAGAGTTCCCGGTGTTACACTGAAATCGGGTGTCCGGGTATTTTGTGTTCCGAATGTCAAATGTGAGCTGTAAAATGTACCTACATTGGGTAGACTCAACGACAACATAGCAATATTAATCTCTATTTTTTACGTCTATCATATTATGTACTGTTTAAACGAATATAATATTGGGTAATAAGGACCAGTTAAATGTGTAAATTTTTTAGTATTTGCCAACGTTTCGTTACCTTTTTGTAACCCTGAAGAAGTTACAAATTGGTAACGAAACGTTGGCAAATAATAAAAAATTTACATATAACAATAAGTCGTTTTGGTGAACAGCTACATTCTGACAGCTAAATTAGAAAAATATTGCATACATACTATTGAGCCATTTTCCTGAGAGTAGTTCTTTCAATTGTCCACTAGAGGCAGCACTTGTGGTGGGTACAGACATTATTTATTCCCCATTAGTGTCGTGTCATTTTAGTGGTATAACTTAATTATTTAATTTAATAATTAAGTTATACCACTAAAATGACACGACACTAAATAATGTTTGTCTCTACCACAAGTGCTGCTCTCGTGGATAATTGAAAGGACTACTCTCAGGAAAATGACGCATTGAATTTATCAAATTAATTTGAGGCTATGAAATATCTAACCGAAACATGAAGTTCTTACAGCGCTGGATTTACACTAGGGGCTAGTGCCCAGGGCGGCAAATTGTCAGGGGCGGCAAAATTTGGAACGTGAAAACATAAATAAATTAAAATAAATAAAATGCATTTTCTCTTAAAATAATGTTTGTCTCTACCACAAGTGCTACTCTCGTGGATAATTGAAAGAACTACTCTCAGGAAAATGGCGCATTGAATTTATCAAATTAATTTGAAGTTATGAAATATCTAACCGAAACATGAAGTTCTTACAGCGCTTGATTTACACTAGGGGCTAGTGCCCAGGGCGGCAAATTTTCAGGGGCGGCAAAATTTGGAACGTGAAAACATTAATAAATTAAAATAAATAAAATACATTTTCTCATTATTAAGAATGTGTGTAAAATTATGAACACTGCAGTTTTATTTACAAAATTGTGAAAAAAACTTCAGTGTGGGGCGGCATTTTTTACGGTGCCCCAGGGCGGCACTTAGGGTAAATCCGGCCCTGAGTGCTTAGCTAGGAATGAAGCGATTGTGACGTCATGTTTAGTACAGTTTGAATTAACAGTGCTATATTATATTGCTATTAAAGTCGTCGAATTTACCCATTGAAATAGTTTCGCATTATAAATAATAGATGTATTCGTTTGGTTTTTAAAATTGATCAAATCAAATAATTTAGTACAAATAGAGTAATAAAATACTAACAAATATTTTGTAAATAAACATCACAAAATCAATAATCCCTCGCTATAAACCGAAGTGCTGTATAGCGCGATTTACGATTATTTTAACCATATATTGTAATATTATTTATAGCGCGATTTATAATTTTAAAAGCATGTAATCACTACAGCGGTGATTTATATAATTTACATATAAACGTTAACTCGCTTAGCGTTCAATTTTTAAGGACCCAGTTAGGGCTTGAGAATAGCCGAGAGTGTAGCGGCGCTGTTGTTTACATGGCGTTGCTATGGTTCCTCTATTACAAGTCCCGAGTTCTAGCCCGAGAGCTGGTAAAAGTGTCAATTAGATTTTCAATTTATTATTAAAAAAAAAAATAATAATAATGAATTGAAAATATGAATTGGTGCTAGGCCCAAATAACCTTAGCTGTTGGTGGTCTTTAAAATACAATACAATACAATAAGGACCCAGTTAATAGTGCTACTGTATTTATTCTAAGCAATCGGATCCGACTATAACTTGAATCAAATAAAATTAAATGTGATTTTTTTTATCAAGCCCACACAATTTACTTTGCGTATTGCCAACAAAGGCTCGTCTCACATTTGACAAACTTTACACGTGTGTGAAATAGAAAGCTCGATTTAGAACGCCTGGTGTATTACATTTTATCTTAACAAATGCTGCAATGATTGTTTAGCACACTGTTAAAACGCCTCTCAACAATAATCTTTATTAATCAATCTTATGTTGTAGTTCGTTTTATATCATAAAATAAAATATATTATTTGTAGACATTTACGAAAATTATACCAGTGAAGTATCTCTATCGGTTTTTGACTGGTGAACTATTTGAATGATCAGTCGCAATTTTCGAACTAAAAGGTACTAAAGTCATATATGTAATACTCCTATATTGCTAGCCGGAGTCTGGAGTCGGACGAAAAGCCTATGGTGCAAACATATATACAGATTGTATCAAATTAAAGCTGTGCATAGGGCGTTCTGTGTGTAAGACAGAGATTGATATATAAAGCAATAAGTAAGAATGAGATAAATGATCGTTAATAGGAAGTTACTGTGGTTACTGAACCTGATAGCGTCATTTTTGTTTTGTGATTTTATCAATAATTTCAGTAGTCTTACGGTAACTACAGTAACAATTAGCGATCATTTACCTCATTCTTACTTATTACTTTATATATCGATCTCTGTCTTGCACACAAAACGCCCTATGCACAGCTTTAATCTGATACAATCTATATGTGTCTGTCTCTCTCGCAAGACGTCGAGTCCTTATGCGCATGAACAATTTATAATATTAATTGATCTATGATAATAACAAGGTTAGTAGTCAAGGTTATTAGAGTACAGGTTGCCTCATTCCATCTGACCAATCAGCGTAAGCGCGGGAATGACGTCAGCTAGAATTTAGTTTAAATCAAGTACAAAAATTGTTGAAGATTATACTTATTTATATTAGGTGCTTCGTGCAGATTTTTTCTTAAAATTGGCAGGAGACAATAAATAGAAGAATAGATGTAAAAAATAGGATAATTTTTATTTTTATTACAAAATTTAGGTTTTAATATCTATAATATAAACAAACAAGAAATTAAATAATGCTCAAGAAATGGCAAATCTTGTTAATTACCTATTTTTTTAAATTTAAGAAACGAATAGAATTAACTAACAAATTGATAAATTAATTATTTTATCTTTTATATTCGCAAAATATTAAAAATAACCACAAAACACCATAACACTTAACAGCTATCGCAAAATTGACAACTTATCATATTTTTTTCACTAACAGAAGAATCATGTTTCTATTAGGTATTGAAAAAACATATCACAATACCATGGTTACTGTGAATTTTATTTCCAAAACTTAGCAGCGTCCATCGTCTGATCTTTTCTATTGAAGTGAGTAAGCATGGTATATTCTGAGTGATCCCCCCCACTACTATCTATCGGAATGAGGCAACCTATACTCTACTAACCTTGGTTAGTAGTGATAATAATATTTCCGAAATTGCTATGGAAACAATGTGAATCGAATGTTGCAACGCTTGCGCACAACGAGATGGATTTCTCAACAAAGATAGAAACAGTCATTTGCTGTCTCACTTGCGGCCTGATACTTCTACTTACAGCGCAAGCAATATAGGAGTATTACATATATGACTAAAGTAGCATAACCTAACCTAAAAAATCAATTAGTAGTATCGACTTATTCTACTGGGCGTGCCCTAGCAGTTAAAAAGTATCCCTCCAAAATAAAACGAGAATGAATGTTTGACGGGCGACATCAGGAACACCGGAAGCCGATCGCTTGTACAGAAAAGGATAGAGATAGGCCACAATCATACTCTATCCTTCTCACTCATCCAAAAAATAACTGCAATGATACTATACCGCTAGTGTACGTCCAGTAATATATAAGTCGATGATTTCGAACAAATTGTCAGTGACTGTTATACTAATAGTTTATTTACTAGGTGAATATAAAACTTGAGACTGTAGTAATGATTTACCATACGGTGTTCCCGATTCATGAATAATGTACAAGCACCCTGTTGTGCCAGTTGAAATTTTTGAACGCCAAACATTTTTTAACATTCTTTTTGCCATACCCACTATAAAATAGCTGCTTTACATGTATGTAAAGTGACTTGACAGGCTAGTGTACGAAAACATTTTTTTCCCACACTAGTGTGGGAAAGCAAGCCATTTCCATGGTGAATTATGTTTATTCGCCTGATCCGCCTGCTATTACATACATGCCTCGGCCTACTATAGGAATGTTGGCGAGACAAATGAACTGTCAAAAATTTTTGAAAATACTGAAAATTAAATTAAAAGCAATTATTTTATAGTGGATATGGCAAAAAATACCATATACAGGGTGTCCCAAAATTGCTGGGACACAGAGCTACCACGTGTAGTAGAGGTCAAAATAAGTCGATTGGACC
Source organism: Mongoloraphidia duomilia (assembly GCA_039654895.1). NCBI lineage: Eukaryota > Metazoa > Arthropoda > Insecta > Raphidioptera > Raphidiidae > Mongoloraphidia > Mongoloraphidia duomilia. The sequence continues at coordinate 48,646,812 of CM077519.1, read as the reverse complement.
CAATTTATTTATATACCAAAATGTACCGTTTGCCCGTGAGAAGAGTTCAAAGTTTACATAAAATTTTGTATTACAATTTTATTGAACTTGTACTAGGAATATCTGTTAGCATTATTTAAGAAAACATTTTTTTCCTTCGGAACTATGCGGAATACGAAATTTTTACAAGAGTAACAAAATAAAGATAATTAATCAGTCTTCTCGCTAAAAAATTTGAGAACCGTATTACCACCCCTAAGAAAGTTCTGAAAAAAATGTCAGGGGGCGAGGGTGGTTTTAACCCTTCTACAATTTCTTTTGGGTTTCTTTGATTACCGAAAGGAGAGTAATCCTCTAAAATGCACTTTTGTCAAATTTCATTCAATTTGTTTCACTCATTTCTGAACAGCGTACAAAAATGTGTTTTTTTATGTAAACTTTGAACTCTTCTCACGGGCAAACGGTACATTTTGGTATATAAATAAATTAGGTCCAATCGACTTATTTTGACCTCTACTACACGTGGTCAGCAATTTTGGCCAGCAATTTTGGGACATCCTGTATATCGTGCGGAATGATTTAACTCATGTGACTGTCACTACTCGTCAGTATTATGGCCTCATTACGCAACTAGATATATAATCTACTATTATGTACTGGGTACCTATACACCGGTATAATTTTCTTAAATGCTTCGTGTTGTTCTAAGATTATTTGTAGAGCTACTTACTTTCGGGAACTTTACATGGCATTGCCTATGTACTGTTAACGGTTCACATTACTGTGTAATGTGTCTGTGGGTTTCAACACCACCAAGTAATAAACTGCTAAACTATTTCTTTTTAAAAAATATAACCTTAAATTTCCTGGAAAGAGACGCTTAAATTCGTGGCTTTATTTTATTTGGCGCTAACTCTTTCCAGTAAAATATTTCATTATTTCACTGACCGTTGTATAATCCAGTGGCGTGCGCGCGGTTTTATTTTTATACATCGAAGCATCATAAATATATTATATTCGATCTGTTTAGAACATGTATATTTTTGAGTACGTGCCTGACTACTCTATTTTGCACGCCACTGGCAAGAACTGGTTATTTCTGAGGCGATGTGATTATTTGAACTTGTTTGAGGCGTATGTAATAAATTGAAGGTACAAAATTATTTTAATTGTGCATGGGTGTTTTTTTTTTAAGTTGTTTGAAAGTAAATGACTGCGATTGGTATGACTGGATTTGCTTTTGTAAAAATATCAGTATCACTTTATTATTTTTGTTGTACATTAAAATTATACATGACATATGTTTTTTTTTTTATTAAAATGTGTTATTTATGATTTAATAATTGCGTTTTTATAAGAATCTAGTGACCTATGAACTATTGATCAGACCCGATTAAGTTATTGACCGAGAGCTAGTGACAATTTTTTGGTGTTATTTATTCAAGGCCTTATTTTTTTGAAGATTTTGAGGGAGGCATATTAAAGTGCCTTGCTAGATAACTTTGTATCATTAATTAATTGTAGATTATAGACGCGTCGACAACTCAGGTCATTAGCGTCTTCAACACAACAAATAATTTGTGTATTAGAATCCGCCAGCCGGCATACACAAACCGACTGGTACAAGCTCGGGTCCCTGGGAGCGCTAATTCCCAAAGAGCATTGGAGTGCAATTTGCGATAGCAACCACATTCCAATGCCCCCGTGGGGGGAACTTTGTATCAGACAATCATATAGATGGATCGGTTTTGATGATTTGCTAGTCACCAATGTACTGCGTAAACATAGATGTTAAATGTAATGAGGAAATACATAATTACAACACTAGAATCAAAGAAGAGATTCGTGTTCCTTTTAGTCGGCTTAAAGTCATAAAAAATGGTCCTCTATCCGCTTGTTTAATAAACTGCCATCCAACATTAGATGCATTAATGATGTTTTGAAATTTAAAAAATATCTTAAAAAATTTTTACTTAATAAGATGTACTATAGTGTAGATAATTATTTTAATGATTAAATTTTAACTTTGTCGTGACTTATCCTATACTGTATTGTCCTTGGATTAATAAATTTATTATTATTATTATAATGAAATACTTCTGAATCGAGACTCAGCCGACATTCATGACAACACCAGAAGGCTTTTACTGTCCGGTCATGGTTGAGTGATTTTAATTAATAATAAACCCCGCCTTCAAAAAATATTGACTAATATAAATTGTACAAATTCATAAAAACTCTTCTCCTGATACAACATTGCTCTATTTAACATCGAGATCGATTCTTCATAATACAGGTCGATTCTTAATGACCGAGGTCGATTCTTAATGATCGATTTCGATTCTTATAATGATCGAGGTCGATTCTTAATGGACCTCGATCAATAAGAATCGACCTCGATCATTAAGAATCGACCTCGATCATCAAGAATTGACCTCGATCATTAAGAATCGACCTCAATCATTAAGAACCGATTCTTAATGATCGCGGTCGATTCTCAAAGATCGGGGTCGATTCTCAAAGATCGTGGTCGATTCTCAAAGATCAGGGTCGATTCTCAAAGATCAAGTGTCATAAACATTCTCAAAGGACTGGCATTCGTGAAAAGTTAAAAATTTTAATATTTCATTGTTAGCCTGCCAGATTTACAAATTAAAATAAAAATAAATAAAAATTAGAGAGCATTGAAGTGCAGGAGCGTCATCTAGTGGCCAAAAAGATAAGCTCACTATTACAAGAAATAATTGAATTTATTTTTGATTTTTTTCTCAATATCTAAGCTGAAAACTGAACGAACTAAAGATAAAAGTATATCAGATTACAAATTACAAACTGTCCAGGAAAATGAAAATTCACATGTATATAAAGAAAACGAATATATTTCATATAAAAAGAAAATGATTAATCATTTTTTACACAAAAACAATATACTTATCGCAATAAAAAAAATTACAATTTCCGCTAATATAATTTAGGATAACCACTTAAAACGACACAATATTTCATAATAATATTTAAAGATGCTACATTAGTATACGTATTTTTAGTTTCCCTGTATTTTCCAATATTTTGTAATATATCAATTCATGCATTTTAAATCCACTGTATCAGAAACTTGTTGAATATTATAAAACGCTAATAAGGTTGTTTTGTGGTCACAATTGCCTTAAAAATAAAAAAAAACCTACTTAAAACTTCACTCAGTTTAAACTAAATTTTGTGTCAAACAATTTATAATAAAAACGCATAAATATACCGTGAGTTCATTAAATCAACCGATTATATTATAATCAAAAGGCTTTTAATCTCAGTTACATATTTTAATAATTATGCTCATCTCAGCCGGACGCGTTATTATAATAATATCCGTCTTCTTACTTCTAAAAGGACAGGTACGCAACTTGAAAACTTTGGAACAATACCTACTGTCGAAAAGTTACGTAAAGTAGTATTGTTTACAGAATATATGCGCACAAACGAGTTTAGTGCTAGGTGAGTTTCATATTCTGTTTAAAGGAGAGGTCGCGCGCGACATACAACAAAATGCATTTTTCATCTGCGCAATCTTGCTGATGTCTGAACAATACTACTCTACCTGCCCTTCCAGAAGACATTAGTAACGCACATATCAGTCACGTGTGAAGAAAACGCGCATGTCACTAACGTTTTATCACGTCATGAATGGCAACCGATTATCTTCTTTAACTTTATTTAAGAGAAAGATTGTAGATAATAGACGGTCGACAACTGATGTCCTTTATCTAAGAAACTTGATCTGGTGCTGCATTTACTTCGTTAGTTTTTATATAAAGGTATATTCATTGGAAATGGATACATAAGAAACGTAATATAGATGGCAGCAGGTTTATAGTCACCTAAGCTATCATCGGTTTTCATAGAAAAACGCGCGAGAAATGAAGTTTTTTCCATACTGATAGTCAACCATTATTTTCAGGTTCGGATCCTTTGGAAATACAAAACCTCTATGATTTTGAACATTGGTAAACACAGCACATCGACATTGTTAACGATTTATTATTTTAAATATAGGTACTTATTCTGTCAAAAAGACAACACTACTATGAACTGCCCACAGACCGAGGTGGCTACATAGCTGGCGTCCCTAGCGGAAAAGTTTGGCAGTGCCCATCTCCATTGTATACGTCACCATATGTATAGATACAGTGCATATGCACATTACAAGAGAATATCAGTTGGGGGGTGGTTCCAGCATCATTTTAAATATCAAAGCTGGGTCGAAACGACATCACAAAATATCCACGAGAAGAGGTGGGATTCGAACTCACGACAGTCTGATCCAAAGGCCAGCACGCTGATCATTACACCACACTCTCCTCTCTTCCTTAGTTAATACACCGTTTTTTTAAATAGGCGGTTATATATAATCAAGGAACTTAATGAACGCACGGTTGAAATTGGGTACAAAGCAGCAGCATTTTAATATTATATAATTTAATCGTGATAATAAAATTGTATCGAGTACATTGTGTTACAAGGGCAGAAAATTGAGGATTGCGAATGAGGGTGATGTTTGCTCGACAGAGCGCAACGAGGGCGGCAACCACCCGAGTCGTAGTAAATACAGTAAAATTATCAAGTACGTATTTATGCATTTTTACCTAACTGGCAGAAGTGGGATTCCTTTAAATATTTTTTTTCCTCCTCAAGATTGTATGCATCTTAGTAAAATTGTATATTATGCAATTTTTAAAAAATCTAGTCAGCAATTTGAAAAACATAATTTAACAGTAAATACATATATTTACAAAAACAAGAAATAATCGAAAAAGTTAATAATATTAATCGGTATATATGTTACGTAACAAAATACACAATAGCTATCAGGCAACACGACTGTAGCAACCTTTTACATATAGTGAAAAGTTGTAATACAGAAGAAGTAAGCAATTAATGTATATCACAAAATATGCCGATAGACGGCCTACAAGAATTTTCTTTCTATGAATACAATAATAACGGTTAATAAATATTATATAAAAACACATTTTTCTTTAGGATTATATAAATTATACAATATAATATTTATTTTGTTTTAAATCATATTCATAATACTTCAATTGTGTCTTCTAATTCTAAATTACATCGAACAGACGAATCGATCGCGAAAAAAAATCCTTTTGTTTTATTCGTGGCGATTATATTGGTATTCAATGATGTCAACTGAAAGAAAAACATTTACAATATAAATAGTCTGAAAAAGTAGTGCGCTAGATTATTGAAGTCGCACTACGTTTTCCGTCGTACTTACGTCTAATTAACATGCTTACATATTATATTCAGAGCATAAAATAATATATAAAATAGGCGGCACTAGTGCCGCCTATTTTATATGAAAGTCGGTAGTGCCGGCGCCACAAGAGTTAGAATTTTAATTCTTCGGCATATTATATTGTATCTGCAGTCTGCATACTAGAGTATGAGGGGTGAACGCGTTTATAGAGTTGCATTACTTATTGCATTCATTCATATCCTTTTTGTAGTATCTTACTTTTTTACTGTTTTGCAGGTTAAGATTCAAAAGACACCGCGGGCTTGAGAATAGCTGAGAGTGTAGCAATGCTGTTGTTTACATGACGTTGCTATGGTTCCTCTATTACAAGTCCCCAGTTCCCGGGTTCTAGCCCGAGAGCTGGTAAAAGTGTCATTTGGATTTTCAATTTATTATAAAAAAAAAATAATGAGTTGAAAATATGAATTGGTGCTAGGTCCAAATAACTTAAGCTGTTGGTGGTCTTAGTTTTTTATTCATTAAATACCTATAATAAAATGTATTATGCTTTAAAATTGCGTATTTTTTAATTATCCTTGACGCTTCGCTACATTTTTTTAGTAGACCTAACTCTCGAACTCTAGTGCCGCCCAATAAAAATTGCTTAAAATATGCTCTGCATATATTTCTAACAGTCTTTTCGTAGCTACCTATTTCGTACATTTTTAAAACGAATGCAAGAAGACTAATGATAAGAAGAATGAACTCGATTGATTGGGATGGGACGAAATACGTCGCACACAAACCCACTTGTGTGAATAGTTTCGAGTGTTTCAGTAGTAATGATAAATAAACATTGCCAACTGCTTACAGTCTTCTTATTTCATAGAATGATACAGTGACGTCGTCAGCCTATTGGCGGCAAAGAACCGCCCTCACTTAGCAATGAACTGTCTGCTTGACAACCGTTACCCTCTCTGCTGCTCTGTAATGGGTTTTACCATAGACGGCGTATATTTTCTATTGTTGGAGCCGTTGCGTTATAACTGAACCAAGAGTCGTTGTCGAGTGATGACGTCTTGGTGTCATTCTTATAATAGGTGCGTTTGGTATCAAGGTGTAGTGTAAAAAGTGTAAACACTTTTGACACTATTACGTTTGTTATACAAAAGTGTAAAATAACTGACCTGTTTGTTATTTCAGTGCGGGACTAAAAGTGTAACAACTATTAGTCCTGACTTTTGAGCAGGTGCACGTAGTGTAGTATAGGTCACGTGATATATGTCTGAATTGACAATCGCTTTGACAGATTTGATACTTTTTTCGTACTCAATTTTTTACATTTTTTGTCTCTTAAAAATGAATGAGCTTCAAAATGTAATGGTACAAGATAAATATGGCAGTGAGTTTAACATTTTTACGACCAAAAAAAACTGTAAAATTAGAAATAATGAACTCAGCCAATCTGTCATTAATTTATTTTGCAATGCGCATGTACAATCTACTCAGAATGTACACTAGCCCGTTTGTTACACTTTTGGTGAACTTTTTACACTTTTCAGTGAAAAATTATCTACACTACACTACACCTTGATACCAAACGCACCTAGTATTGTGTATCTACTAACAATTGTGAGCGAGCAACAGGATAAGAGATAAGGAGGTTGCGAATACATGCGCAGTATCACATAGAAATAGATCATTGAAGTATCGAAGTCGAGACATATTTGGTTCCACCCCTACCACACAATTTCGGTTTTCGATTTCTATGGTCTTCTTAATTAAAGGATTGTAAGACAAATGATTAACGATATCTAGTAAAAAAATATGTATAATTAGACATCTTTTTTTCAACCAACGTGATACAAAACAAGGGGCGTCGTGCATGTATTGGCTAATATGTACATGCATTTTGTTTAAAATGTATTATGTAAGCATTTCGTTTCTGAACAAAATGTTATAAAATTACCCTTAGATTCATTAAATTCAATACCTAAATATTTTTAAATAGGTTTTGTGTAGTGATGAATTCCAACATATGAACAGAATTTCGTTTAAATTTTTCTTAATGTTATCTATAGTCATATTAGTTATCCATTAATTATGATGGTGAGGATAAAAAAAATTAAAAATAAACAAATGAATACGTACCTGTGACTGGTGAACATCTGTGTGTATAAATTATAATATACATGAAATAGAGAAATGACAATTCACGGGGGTGATTCACAAGTAACTCAAAACTGTAAAAGAAAACAAATGAATGAAAATGTCGACTGGAACTTGTCTTGTGTTATGATTTATGAAGTGATTCACAATACACTAAAATAATTCAAATCATGCCAAATAAAAAGTACATTGTCAAAAAAAGCACAGAGCACATTTCGGATGTTATTAACAATCCCAAATGTAGACGCATCACAAACTGGAGATAATAATTTTGCTCGTAGAATCAGTAGTTAGGTAGTTCATGTTATATTATTCATTTCATCAAAATATGCAAGTCTTTCTATATTTCACGAAATAAGGAAATTTCTCTGATATTTTTAGGGTTTTGTACCAAAATGGTAAAAACAAAACCCTTATGGTGAGACTTCGTTGTCTGTCTGGATGTATGTCGCAGTCGATTTTATCAAGAACTACATAATATTACGTAATTAACATGAAATTATAAAGTCTAGTTGTCAAAATCACAAAAATATTTTTTTTGTCTTTTTTTCGGAGATCCACTTACAAAAACTGGCGTTCCAGATCACTAGAATAACTGTTTGCCGAACATATGTAGATTTTGCGAAGTTTCACTTCTGTAGTGTGCAGTGTAAACTACCAGTCTTAAAGTAAACTAAATTTTACTGTGTAACCTTTGAGTTTTGCATTAGAAGTTTTTTTTTGTGTTTCGGTTTCAGATATGAAATTATATTTAAAATTGTGTCAGATTATTATTATTGAATGAATGAATTGTGAATTATAGACGCTCGACAACAGAGGTTATTATTATTATTAGTGAATTGGCCGTAGTTTAAACTGGTTATACGTTCAATTTAAGCTCCGCCCATAATGGTATAATTTGTTTGTGGGTCGACAGGGAAACGAGTAGGTAACTATCCAAAATAATTATTACAGATATGGTATCGACATTCAGTTGTCAGAATTGTTTTGGATATCCGATAGTTTGTTTTGAATAGGGAGTTTCGTAACATCACAGGACGTAGTGCTCAGCATCATTACTTTATTATGCATGCTCGAGCTCCCAGACAATACTAAAGTTGCCGGCCCTGTTTGATTAGTCTTGCCAATTGTCTCAAAACAAACTTTTAAATTTATTACCTGAATGTATGCAGTCCATTACATCAAAGATAGTAGGTAGCTGTCAAACCTTTAGGCATTTAAAAAACATACTCTAATATTTAAGTGGCACATTTAGTCCAGCAGTCAGGTACTTACCTGGAAAATATTCCAAAGTTAATGATATTTTGGTATGTTGTTTGTGGGTACTCTGTGGAGTAGAATCTAGTATCCGCAAACAACACACCAAAATATCATTAGTTTCGGTATACTTTCCAGGTAACCCCCTTCATTTATTACCTGCCGCTTGGACTAATTACTCAATTTGAAAATAAAATTAAAAGAAACCGCCCAGTTTAATAATATGCAACATTACAAAATTTTAGGTTAAGTTTAATCGTCGTTTGTAGATGGCAGCACAAATAATATTCTGATAAGGTCCATACGATTTGTTCAACTTTGATTCTATAAGCATTAAGCGGAGCAATTATAAAAAATAATAAAAAATAAAAACATATTTGTATATTTTGTGATTAAAAACTTAAATTTAACTAGTACATTCATACATTGCCATGCAAGATTACGTAACATGCTTAAAAACATTATTACATTTACATACAGTATTTCATAATATAGAAACAACACGCTTGTGCTCTTGTAGTAAAAATAAATATATTTTTTGCAACACATATTTGAAATGTACATTTCATGGCTCTAGTCGGCTGCTTAAAATAATACATATCGCACGCGTACAATAATACAATATTTTACTTCATACGACAGTATAGGTAGGCGTGCGTAAAATATAGACTGTGACGTCAGCGTACACTAATCCAATTTTTTACGCCATGCGGCAGTATGGCTAGAGTGCGTTGCTATGGTAACGAAGTAAATAAATATTATATCAAGGCCAATTGCTGTCAGTGAATTTACGGTGTTTGACATTATTCCACTAAAGTTAAATATTGTACATTTCAAATATGCGTTACAAAAAATAATGTACACAACTCGTACAATTAAGTATAAAACGCTCGAGGTGTTGGCACTCTCGCCTGTGGCTCGCGTGCCAACTTCACCCCTCGCGTGTTAATTGTACTAGTTGCATAAACTACTATTATATAACCGAGAGCTGTTTACAGAACTATGTTCAAAATTGTCTTTCGAAAAGACGCACTGGTTACTACTTTTACCCTAACCTCAAATAAATTGACACTTCACGCTTTGTGAAACTCTCATTAAACTAGGACATGATGCAGATATTTTTACTAGACTGCTGAAGGTTATTATTTATCGCGTTATATTTTTTTTTAACAAATGAATATCAAGCACTATAAGAAACTGTTAAAACCAAAGAGTAGTTAAGTTCTAAAAGAGGCGATGCGATGTTCTTAACAGCTTTTCTGTTGTTTAGCATGACCTTTGAACTGGTTACATAATATTGATGGTGAAGAACAGCAAACTCCTAGGTCTCCGTTTGCAGCAAAACAATAACCTTCTATGTCAATTTCTGCAGATTTGAAAATTATGAATTAAACTAGCCTTCTTTTTGCTGGCAAAATCTCCCATGTCGATGAAGAATAAATACGGACTTATAGAACAAAACTCCTATGTCAAGTGAAAAACGACAACCTCCTATGTCAAACATAGGAGTTTGTTACAACCTCCTGTCAGTGTATTAATTTAATCTAATATGAAAGAAAATGCTAGAACATCATGGTTCAAAACATTGTTATCTTCCCCCTGAAAAGTGTCTGTTTTTGACATAGAAGCTTGCTGAATTTCTGCAAATCATGACATGGAAGGTTGCCATTCTTTACTATTGATATAAAGCTCGCGAATTTTATGTCACATCGCAAAAAAATCGTAAAAAAATGATGAAAAACACTCGAAAATTTAAAATCACAAGACAATAAAACGTATTTCGACAAAATGCCACGTTAATTTAGTTATGGCGGTAGTCGATAAGAAAAAGTTGACACTTGACTACTGTTTTCTCTCTACGTAATGCTAGAGACTTAAAGAAACACGCCAGTCTCGTCGGATGAAAATGAGCTAGATTATGAATCGGACCAAATGTGATTGAAAATCTATGATGGTCTTTCAAATTGGCTGTAATCGTCTTCTGCCGAAAATCAGTTTGCTTGTTTAAATGTCGCCTCTTGTAGAATACCACTCTTTGGCTTAGAGTAGCGTTTGATGACAATAACACCAAACACATTAATTCTGAATGCAGCATATTTTTTTTTCTTGTTTAACATTTGAGAATTACAGCAAATCAATTACCGTAAACAGTTTTCAATGTACAAAAAAAAAGAAGAGAGTAAGTCCCTGGTACTATCAAGATATGTGTAAACATTCAGATTCAATTACGATGATAACCTCAAAAAATTTTTGACAGTTGACCAAAAACATTTAGATTAAAATACGATGACAGCTGCATATAACCTCAAAAATGTTTGACAGTTGACCAAAAACATTTAGATTAAAATACGATGACAGCTGCACATAACCTCAAGAAATTTTGACAGTTGACCAAAAACATTCAGATTTGAATACGATGACAACAACATGTAACTTCAAAAATTTTTGACAGTTGACCAAAAACATTCAGATTAAAATACGATGACAGCTGCATATAACCTCAAAAAAATTTGAGAGGGTAGAATATAGGTGACAATGGAGCTTCGCATCACTCCCGCGAGATTTCACAGAGTCGCTCTAGAAGAAATTTTGAGCGGAGGCGCGCCAGATGTTTAAACATCAAAAATATACACTGAAATAATATATTTAAAAAATGAGAAATAATTTAAATTAACAAAGAATTAAAATTCTCTTTAAAATAACAGCCAATAAAAAACGTTGCGTTTAATAAATTTCTATAATACAACATGCATTATTAAACAAGTGCTAGAGTCGTTAGTTTTGCCAGTTTAAAAACCCAACAGATATAATTAAAATTTTCCGTTAAAAGTGTTTAAAAATATTTTAACCATCTTAACTGATTTTACCATGTCAATTACAATTTTTTTTCGCATAACTGGTCATAAAATTAAAACAATCGATAACAGTTGCATTGTTACAAAACAACTGAGCGTCTCAGCAAAACAAAAGAGCTTGTTTAGTTAGAATTAAAATAACTGACACATGCACAAATTTGTGAACGGTACCAGGGCTGCTCGTCACTGTAAATTTGGCGACGTACATTTTTTAAGACCAGTTTCCTTCTATTAACAGTCTTAAAAAAATGTGTGTTACGGTTGATGCAGTTACAAATAAAGCTTCAGTTGTTCTTATCTTAATATGCATACACAAATTTTGTTTGTAAGATTAATTTTTAATGACTATATATCATACTTATAGTTCTACAGCCATTAAGTTCTTTAAAAAGATATTCGTTTAGTTCCATAAACCAACACTTACGGCATTAAGAATAGGGTTTGTCAACACCCTTCAAACAGGTTCTGGGTTTTCAAACCGATTGGCACAGAAAACTTAAAAATTAAAAAAAAAAAACACTATTACTAGGCGTTTTTTAAAAACTACATGACATCAACAAACATTTCACAAGGGTTGCCCATTGCTAATTTAAAACTTTGTCTACTACCAGCTATATCTTGTTGCTGCTGTTTTCCAACTTGCGTCTGTAATTTGTCCATTCCTGTACCACCTCCTACAGAAAAAAATGTTCATTTTCAAAAATTGGTTATTTATTAATTCCAATTTTTTGTTTGAGATCTTATAAATGGTATGCAAAAGACCAAAATTTAAAAACTGCTGCCAATAGCAATAGGATGTCGGCTTGAAAGATTCCGAACAAAATCTGTAAAATTAGCCATGTTCGCGATGTGAAGATTCCATCAAAATGACATTCCCAAAATTATGGAAGGTGCACGCGCAATCTAAAAAATAGCCATCTATAATTTTGATGGAAATCTTCACGTTACAAACACGACTATTGTCCCGCCTACTGATTAGTAATTACACGAAAGTTATTTATCTACCGTTAATATTTTCTGATATGATGTTTCGAAGAAAAATCTTCTGTGGTTGGCTTGAAGTTAAAAAATAAAAAAGTTTCAAAAGATTTTACTCTCATCTTCAGAGCTCCAATGCCGTCCAAATAATCAGTAATTACCTTGTGCAGGTGGTGTGGTTAGGACAACGAATCATTCCATCACATACCTGGCGAGTGCGCTGCTTTGGCCGACCTCAGAGTATAAATACACGATATATCAAAACTATCGATATATTGAATGTGTCTATTCGATAATAATACTGATATTTTGAAACACGGTATATCGCATATATCGATATGTAAACACCGATTATCGAAAACCCATTAATTTAAATTAAAAGATACACATGAACACAGTAGTTTGTTTAGCCGTTAATATTGTAACGAAACTCATTGATTTATAACAGATGTTTTTATTTTTTTTAACTTGTAATGTTGATACTGAGAATGTAAAATAAATATTGTTGTATTTTTTTTTCAAATTTGATTTCTAACGCTATTAATCAAAATCATAAATTTTATGCGATGTATCGATACATCGATATTTTCTATGCGATATATCGAATGTATCGATATTCTTGTTTTGATATATCAAATCATTACACATATCGTGCCCCCCTACCTCGCACATAAAACTTTTGGTGCACATACTTAGAGAACAAATCATCTGTGGGGTGTGATCCTGAAAGGATCGATAGCCTCTATGATGGCACAGTACCGTTCGAAGACATACCGTAACAATACCAATGGGGTACTGCGCAAGTGTTTTAGACTTTAACCTCTGGGAACCAAGTATTCGGGTACACAAATGGACGTGCCTTGTCACGAGGACCCAGGAATGTTCGGGACCTAATTAGATGACGGTAAGGCACAATGGCCTGTGTGCAGCGGGAAAAATGTTTCCTGCTCCTTAATTTATCGTAATCATTAAATCGTATTTGGACGGCATTTGAGCTCTGAAGACGAGAGTAAATCTTTTGAAACGTTATAAATAAATTAAACAACAGTTTTTAATATTCAAGTCAACCACAGAAAATTTTTCTTCGAAACTTCACATTAGAAACATTTCCAGGATCGCTACTGACTACGTAAATACGAATATTATTTTCTAAATTTTACTTTTTGTAATCCCATTAAAATGTTTACTTATACAAAAAAAAAAAAAAAAAACTAAACTAACATACGACTATATGGCATCAACTGAAACAAAACCCAATTTGGGGCAGTAATAATGATTTTCATGTTCGCAATCTAGGTTTATTATATTATTATTACCTCTAGATTTATCCGATTCCGCTGAACTACGACTGCCGCGTCCGCTGGAACCGTTACCATTGCTGTGGACTCCGCCGACTACCTGCGTCGCTGTTGCAACAGTGTCTGTCTCAGATACCGTACTCGCAGTTGGAGTTCCTGATTTCGCTCGAGGCTAAATAAAAAAAACAATTACAGCATCTGACAGTCCCGAGCCCGGGTTTGGAATTTTCTATGAAAGAGGTGTCTGTATTGAAATTGACCGTTTTTTTTAATGTCCATTTTTGTTGAAAAAAATATGATTCGTTATTAAAATAGGAACACAACAAAAGCTGTTCTTTGGAAATAGCAACGAATAACGATTGACCGATTACTGTATTTACGAATCCCGATTCCGATGTGAGTCTCGAAATTACAGAAATGTAATCCTGATCTCGAAGCATACTTAAAATAAATCAGGTTCCCGAGAATGAAGATTCTAATCTGAAAATTGGTGAAAGTATCAACTGAGTACGTACAAAAAAATTGTAAATTGAAAACATGAACTGGCGCTAGTCTAAGTGAGTTTGTTTGTTTGTTCGTTCCGCTTTCACGCCTCAATTACTCAACCAATCTCTGTGAGATTTTGCACATGGGTAGCTTCCACAATGGAGATGAACATAGGCTATAATAACTAGCCGACCCGGCTTCGCCAGGGTGAAAATCGAAGTAATCTCAGAAGACTGATATCCGGGACTACCATATGGATTTTGTTCCGGTTTTCAAGATTAGATAGATTGATTCACGAGGAATATGTTTAGATGTATAATTGAAACCATCCAACCTGGCGTCGCCCGGGTGAAAAACGGAGGTAATCTCAGACCGATTTCAAAAAAATTTTCACTATTCGATAGGTAATACTTTGCTTTAGAACATAGGCTATAATAACTGGCGGGCCCGGTCTCGCTCGGGTGAAAATCGGGGGTAATCCGAAAATAATGAACTGATTTCAATTTTTTTTTCACTGTTCGATAGGTGATACGTTGCTTTAAATGTTTTAATAACTGGAGCGAACGAGTGAAGCGAGTGGGTAATGTATTAATAAATCATAAATTCATAGCACACGCACGAAGTCATATAAATATAAAACTAACCTCTTTGAGACTGCCCTCACTGGAAGGCGACTCGTCTCTACCACGATGATAGCCATACAACGTCGGTTCTTGTGTCGGAGCTCTGTAATATTCGATCGGCTGGTATTCGGCGAGCGGATTGTAACTAGCACCAGCGGCCGTAATGTAAGCGGGGACTTGATGCGGAGGAAGTGGACCGACACTATCGCTGTCGGCTGTCTCGTCCAAAGTCAGTGCAGACATGGTACTGCACAAGTCGCCGATCACATAATAACACTGTTCCGAGAATGTTACTTTGTTCACCGTGTGCCGAATAAAACCAGACTTGAGCATGTGGGACGCATATTTACGTGCGTCACGACGATCCTAAAACAATGATTGTTTAAACAAATTGCAACAGAAATATTACTGAGTTAACATAACTAAGTAATAATAACTATTTCATTAAAAATGAAAATACATATAATAGTAGATTTTTGTATATAAAGGAAAATTGGTAATAAATATTATATTATTATTGTATACAGGGTGCTGAATTGCTTTGCGGGTAATAGGGATTTAACCCGTAAAATCAAACTTTTGCGATTTCCAGCTTCCCTAATTATTTTAGAAAAATATCTTCGAATAAAAGTTTTAGAACATAAAATTCTGCATCTAAATCATTAAACAAAATTAATTTTGCATGCTTTGTGACGGCAGAAATTTGATATGAAAATGTCAAAATTACCTCAAAAACAGATAGCGATAGCCATGGAACTTGAACAAAATGATGACGTTTTAGCTGTCAGAATAATTTCTAATCATTTTGTTCAAGTTCCATGGCTATCGCTATCTGTTTATAATGGGTACGGCAAAACATTATTTATTTTTATAACGTTGCACAAGCTCTTTATCTTTTCCTTTTAATGTTTTCACATACATTAAAATTATAACCTATAAATGTTTTAAGTGTTCCGCTTTTTGCCACCATAGGCGCTGTCCTATTAAAAGTCTATTGTAGTCACTGAGTTAAAAGGTAATAGAGGCGCTATACAGTATACAACTGCTTATACAAAGTTGAAGCCACGTCTGACGTCACAGGGACAACAAACATGGCGGCCAAACGCGATGGATATGAGATTATTCTCTTCTTCTTACATATAAAACAAATGAACTGAATAAATATGGCGACTGGTTACACTTTTAATTGCTTGTAGCGTCTCTCAACTCAGAGTGACTGTAGTTACCTTTTTTTTTAATAATATCAAAATTCATAAGCACCTGGAAGCCCTGGACATGAGTGAGCAGCCAATCAACAACATCAGCACCAATAAACGCATTTGGTATTGTGATTTTGAGCCACATACGATCTCGAATCTCCAAGCCGCTGTTTGGGGCAGCCATAGCCCGCGCCACAGTCGCCATGTCACATGACACGGATAACGGAGTGTGACCGCCTAACATCGTATCTGTGAAATAGACTTTCAACATAATAACTGTATTATACATCGTGTCCACCGTTTCACCGAACATACTGACTGCACGGAATTCGTTTATTCAAATTAGTTATGTACCTAGCCGCTATTGTCCTTAGTTGTCGAGCGTCTATAATATACAAAAAATAAATAAATTGTGCAAATGGAAATAAATAAATGAATACCCATCTGAAGTGAAAAGTATATACTACATATAAGCATCGGTAACAAGTAATTGGACAAATTGGTTTATTAAATGCAATTTAAATTATGAACAACGTTTCGTCGATTGAATTTCGACTTTATCAAGAATATCAAGACTTGATAAAGTCGTAATCCAATCGACGAAACGTTGTACATGATTTAAATTGCATTTAATAAACCAATTTGTTCAATTACCTGTATCTATTCTTATATATCCTTTTATGGACATAAACCAACTGCAAAGTATATAGTCATCATCATGATTTGGATTTGGGAGACCACTCGATTCCATCGATGGAAGTACATAGTACTTTTGCTTAAACGAATTTATATGCATTTCAATATATCCGTTAAAATGGTGGATAAGATAATGCCTCAATACCATTAATATAAAAATTATATTAACGAGCTAAATACCCTTGTGACGTTTTTGAATATTTTTTTTTAATTTCAACAATTTTTTTAGGGTTCCGTACATTAGAATGAAAAACGGAACCCTTATAGGACCACTTCACTGTCCGTCTGTCTGTTAGTCTACCAAGACCCTTTTTTTAAATATGTAACGACGCATTATTGAATAATTTAAGCCATATGTCCTTTTTTATTGTGACTTGACATTTAACGCTATGACATCTGGTGGTAGAAAATAACATTATTATAAAAATACACGAAACAATTGCTGGCTATCGCTGTCCAATTCATTCATTTCAAGTTGCAACGTTACGGTCACAATGTAGGACACTTTTTTCAAGCAAATATTTAGTAGTGTTCATGATAGTAATTACTTGAAAAGGGTCTTCTACATTGTGACCAAAACGTTGCAACTTGAAATAAATAAATTTGACAGCTATAGCCAGTAATTGTTTCGTGTATTATTTATAAAATATCGCTGTTGGTAGAAGCTAATAAATTTTAAAGTTAACAGTATTGCAAAATGTGATATCACGATTAGGCCACGCTTCCATGTCAAATCAGCTCACCAACATTTGACGCTGACATCTGATGACAGAATGAAAGTACTTCAAAATGTGGTATCGCGATTTAAAGTCACACTTCAATGTCATTTGATATTATGACATTTGGTGGCAGACATTGTAGTTTCGCGGTTACACCGCGCTTTCATGTCAAATCAGCTTATAGATATTTTAAGATAATATAATATTATCTTAAAGATACTTAGCACTGACATCTAGTAGTACACAATGAGAGTGCCTATAGCAAAATGTGGTTTCACGAATAGACCACATCTTCATGTCGATAGATCTAAAAAAAATTAAATATGCTTACCGTTCTCTTCAATAATAGTGGAACCTAAACTAGTTGTGCTGGGAGGGCGTTGAGGCAGCATCATGTGTCCAGCGGAAGCAACGGCAGTGTGAGCAACCCAAGCGCCAGGATCTATCGGTCTGACAGGTTCCGCTCGCGGAATGGTGAAGTAACCTTTAGGCGTCGGATCCCAACACTTGGCTACAACGAGTTTAATAGGTCCCGGCCTTTGAACGACGTCCCTTAGAACGCGAACTGCCTCATCGTTGCTCATGCACTCAAAATTGACATCGTTTACTTGTAATATCATGTCGCCTGGTTCGATGCGTCCATCCAGAGCAACCGCACCGCCCTTCATTATACTGCCTACATAGATTCCTGAACAAAAAAACAATAGCACATCAAAATTTTTAATACACGCAGATTATTGTAACGACACCCAGCGTTCAACTTCAGATCACTGGCTTCTTTTGTTACTAATTTTTCTAAAGTGTTAAAACTTTGATATTTTAAGAAAATAAAAATAAATTAATTATAAAACCTGTTTGTATGTCCGTTTAATTAAAAAAAAAAAAAAGTTTAACAACCCAGATATCTTACCTCCATCACCACCTCGATTAGATTGGCCCACTATTGATATACCGAGAAAGTTCACCGTATCCATATTTAACGTAACCGTTATTATATTCAAACTCATGGTTGAATCCGTGATACTTGAATAAGAACTCGTTCTTGACATGGCCTAAATAAAAGATGGTGCGATTAGTTGAAAATACAAAATTTATAAATTACTTATATAATAATACGAACTTGTAATCGCTGTTTCCTTCTTCTCTGTGGTCTTTTCTTGCCACTCACATGCAAGCGACTAACACTCGAACACTCCGTTATAGCAGATTCAGTCTCTAGGAAGCTTGTTGTGTCCAATTCGGAACTTAATACTGAAGCAGTGTCGTGCCTCAACCCTAATAATCATACGAATAACGTCAGTTTCATTAATATACTTTATTGTACTGAATTTGTTGCGATTTACCATTGTATTTATGACGATTTCTCGACGTTAGACGAGAACTAGCAACACTATCTGTTTCAGTTCCTCCTATCACAGGCGCAGCAGGATTATCAGTACATTGCGAAGCACCATCGGACTGATTTGATCCTTCAGCTGACACCAACTAACAATGCAATAATCAGAGTTCAAGTATTTTCATCAAATCAAATAAGGGATGGGCTGTTGCACTCTTCAATGGTTTGTAACTTACCCAACTAACGACTCTCCCATTAAAACAAGGTAAATGTGCACTATCTTCAATAATTTCTTCTTTCACTACACCGAAATCATCGTCCATAGATTTAAAAAAGAATTTATAATTAGGTCTATTAAGAACATTTTTAAAATCAGCCAATGTCACTTGTTCTGGCGAGACATGTATTTTCACCAAGTACGGCGTTTCTTCATCGTCAATATGATATATCACTTTAGTTTCATCCATACTTGACCAAATAACTTGTTACATTTAAAAAATACGCAGACTTTTGTCAAAAAATCTTATTAAAATACATTATCTTATATACACTGACAGACACCATTTTATTATTCTTTTATACCTTTCCAAACTTAACTTCGCTGCTACCAATTTTCTACGTTTACGAGCACATTTAGGAAGCTACCTTTAAATCCTATTAACTTTTCACCGGTCATATGATCCGAACGAATCTCTATTATTATGTTTTTTTATGAACATACAATGGACTTTACACATCCGCAAAGCCGGTTTTGTTTATGTTGTTTCTTTTTATTGCAGATTCCCCAATATACATAATTAAACCAATTAATTTCATAATTTACATATGAACATGATATTATTTTAATAATTATTATGGTTATAGTACAATCTGTTTTGCACCTAGTTATCCAAATTTTCAAATACATTCAAATCCATAGGTAGGTAGGTATAAAGTTTTCCCCAGATAACTTTAGTTAACCAGGTTACATTGTTAAATAAACCTGATATGTAAGTCTTCAAAGACAAATAAAATTTATCTGAAATCACCTTTTGAACTTTGTAAACAAATCTTATCGTATTTCTGGAAGTTCAATACCATCATTTTATATATTCAGTTTTCTCATTGTCGTAAATGCCACGTGCTTCATAACACTCCTTTATTATTGTTTTTAATTAAAACATGGAAAACGGATGGTTCACAGAAAAATCAGAGCTTTGGCCTAACCAAAGATTTTCTATGAAAGTTAATAAAGTGCTTCATGAAGAAAAATCTCAATTTCAAAATATACAAATTTTGAAAACGTAAGTAGTTTTTTCATTTAAATTTTTTTGAAATATCTTAATTACGCTGAATCTAATATTCTGTGTACCTTTTTGCGCAGTTATAATTTATTTATCTTTTTAAAATCCAACTTCTGGAAATAAATCTTAGTTCAATAAAATAAAAACTTGACCAACTTCAAATAAGTGTATGTTTACAAAATAAAACGAATTTTTAGAAGGCTTTCACACGCACATTGTTTTTTTTTTAATTCTTAAACTTGCATCAAATCAAAGAAAATGATTTTTTTAAAAAGGGTAAAAAATTACCAGTGCACGTGGGTTGTCATCTAGTATAAAAATAATTTTTCAAATATTAATTAAGTAGATACATGATCTAAATAGTCACCAATCATGTGATTCACTTTCTTTGATATTCAAAGTTCAAAATCGAATAAATATACCGGGTGTTTCGCGATTTGTGGAATAGCTGAACTACTTAATATGTTGCTTGAACTATTTTACTTTAAGCTGCAAGTAATCTATTTACTTGATTAGCTACGTGCGACCCTGATTTTATTATTTATTTAAATTTTAAGTTACACTTAAAAAAATAGGGAGGTTAGCAACTTTTTTTTACTGGTGAATTGATATGAAATAAATAATTGAAGAATAGATTATTTTTTCTATACTGAAGTAATATAAAATTTTGTATCTATTTATGTTTTGAGTCACGTCCAGGAAAATTAAATATAATAAAAGTAAATCACAGGTAGTCGGACATTTAATAAAACAGAACTCTGCTTTGATTTTAGTTGAACGTTTCGTCCTTTTATTAGGACTTCTTCAGCAACTACAAAATATAAACGTTTATATTTTGTAGTTGCTGAAGAAGTCCTAATAAAAGGACGAAACGTTCAACTAAAATCAAAGCAGAGTTCTGTTTTATTAAATGTTCTGACTACCTGTGATTTACTTTTATTTTGTATCTGTTACCTCAAAATTCAAGAACCAATGAGCCGATTAGAAAATTTTTTCACTGTTTAAATCACTTCTTAATGACATAGGCTATAATATATTAATAATTGCTCCACGACAAAAAGGGGATTGAACGAAAATAGCTATTTTCACACAGGTGAAGCTAGACCCGACTGCTAGTATTATATAAACTAACTCAAGTGTAAATCGCAATTTTTGCTCACTGCTCATTCCTACTTTGTCGTAGCGTAATATCATTCGTCAATACAATACAGCTATCGAATGTCGCGTTTTCACTTTCACTGGTTTACTGAGTGAGCAGCATACATATAAGTAGTGACAAAGTTTCGAACGTGAAGTTCCATTGGAATGATTTTTCCATTGTAGGTTGTTCCCCAAAAACACATTCGATAGTTCTGCAATGTATCGATGATATATGTTATTCATTAAGAAGAGCAGGCTTTTAAACATAGAAAGAATTTTTTAAATCAGTTAGGTGATTCTCGAGTTTTGAAGTACAAATGTCTTCTTTTATAGGATTGAGAACACAGAAAATTAATGAGTACAAATGAGTAGCGCGGCATAATATATAGAATGCAATCATATCTTAATTATCGTAAGAGGGCAAAGCATCTCTAATGATTTTCACAGTGGTGTTTTCCCTATATTCTCAATCCTATGATACATTGTGTAAATCAGTATAGATATAATTAATTAATGGCCGTCTGTTAATGAGTTATTCAATAATATTTAAATTTAATAATTATGTATAAAATGTAAGTTAATAAAAAAAATATTACAATTATATAGGGAAGGTCATGGAAGAGCCTTGATACTGGACGGGATCATCCAATGTACGGAACATGATGAATTTGCTTATCAAGAAATGATATCTCTCTTACCACTCAACTGTCATTCCGAACCGCGTACAGTTCTCATTGTTGGAGGTGGTGATGGAGGCGTTGCCCGCGAGGTCGACAAACATCCTTCCGTCCAAACAATACATCAAGCAGAAATCGATGCTAGAGTTATTGAAGTCAGCAAACAGTATCTTCCATTTATGGCGAAAGGTATTACGAAATAAAATCGTTTTGATCATTTCCACCAGAAGTTGCCTTTATCGAAGTCTAAACCACGATAATCAATGCGTTCGTTAATTACTCGGAGATTTTTATAATGAAAAGTAGGGATCGAGCAATGCTGATTTTTTGGCCGATACCTAGACGGCCGATAACAATATGTATCGGTCGATCTTTCTTTAAACGTTTTACGTAGAGAAAATGTGTTACCCCTCAAGAATTTTTTTTTTGTAAAGAATTGTTTTTTTATTTGAATATATTAAAATTAGTCGTTTTTAGTTTAAATTGTGAGTTGTGACCAATATTGACCGATAATGATAATCAGCATTGCAGCCGATATCGCTTAAACACATATCAGTATTGCCCGATCCCAAGTGAAAAACTAACTCTAAATACCTTGTTAATCAACACTGGTGCAAGTCACTACTCCCGTTATAGAGAAAAATATTAATTTTCTTATGTTTTAAAATTAGGTTTCGGTTCGCCAAAAATGCAACTGCATATAGCGGACGGATTGGAGTTTATCCGAAACCATCCGCAAGAATTCGATGTTATTATAACAGATTCGAGCGACCCAATTGGACCTGCTGTCTGTTTATTCAACGACGAATATTTCAGGATACTTAAAAATGCAATTAAAGATAAAGGCATAATTTGCTCACAGGGTAGTAATCCATTTATGTGTCCCACCGAAGTACGGGATCTGTTAAATTCAGCAAGGAAATCATTTTCAAATGTAGGTTACGCCATAGCTCACGTTCCAACCTATCCGAGCGGTATTATCGGTTTTGTACTCGCTACCAATGATAACACTGTCAATTTTACACAACCGAAAATTAAATTTACTGAAAAACAACTCGATATTATGAATCTGAAATATTATAGCGAAAATGTACACAGAAGTGCGTTCGCATTACCGCGATTTATTGAAAAAATACTCTTCAAATAAATATTGATCACTGTCGTTATTTTTAACTCGAAAATTAAGATAATATAGAAATAGCCATTCCAATTATGCAATGCTTCATTGAAATTGAGTGAAGTTGTGGCGTCATCATTAGGGTGTCAAGAAAACTAAGCATAGTCAACAGTGGCGCCGTGCCATTGTTAACATACTAAACTAATTTCTTGAATCAAAATAACAGAGTTCAAATTAATTACTAAAAATATATTTTAAAAATTAAGATGGATGTATTTTGATTCAAGAAATTAGATATAATAGACCATAGTTCATTAGTTTAGTATGTTAACTATGGCGCGGCGCCAGTATTGACTATGTTTAGTTTTCTTGACACACCAATGATGGCGCCACAACTTGACACAAAACCCATGATGCATTTGCATGGCTGGAATACCTATATTATCTTTCTCAAATATCCGAATTGAGTTATTTGAGTGTGTAAGCACTGTATTTTATACTTTTTTATCCTATTAAAATAATAAATTTTAAAACAAAAGATGTGTCGAAACAAAACTATCAGTTCAGTAATGTATAAGGGTAAAGCTATACAAAATGAAATAAAAACACTAGTTTACAGCTAGTGAATTATTTACGGAAGAGTGTATATAATTTGCTGCAAACGACTGATAAATTATCTGCCAAATATTGAAAATGAGAAGATATTAATTATGTTAAGATGTATTACGAGGTTTGTGTTTTTTATTTTGCCAAAAACAAATTAAAGTTCACATAAAGATACATTTAAATTAATAGCTCCATCTATTAGTAAATTGTTGGTGATTCTGTAAAATCGCTGAAGATCACTTTGCAATATCGCGTAACGTTGCAACACTGCGTAAGTATTGGAACCAAAATTTTGCACAGCAAATGAATTCCATGCGCGGTATTATATCTAATGATTAAAGTCACTCTGACTAATTCAAACAAGCACAGATTTAATATGAATGATGTAGATCACGCATGTCTCAATTTAGATACTTCAAGTAGTTACACACAGTTACAGCGTGACTTAATGTGGTATTGAATTGAATTGTATTTTAAAGACCACCAACAGCTAAGGTTATTTGGGCCTAGCACCAATTCATATTTTCAATTCATTATTTTTTTTTAATGTGGTATTGCAGACAGGCTCGGCCTGGCCATAGGGAGTACCAGGAGAATTCCCAGTGGGCTGGTCTTCCGGTGGATCTAAAGACCATCCCTTCATTAAAAAAAAAAATAATAATATTCAAAAGTTGCATGAGGCGTCGCTCGATTGTTTTTCCCGGTATTTTTTTGTGTCTCAGGTCAAGCCAGATTGCAGTGTTCAACGGTTTTACAATATCACCGTTGAAATACATTATTTTGTTGGCATAATTTGGAACTGCGACCCGAGTTTTATTTTTTTTTATTTATTTGTAAGTATTGATAAATTTTTTAAATAATTTTTTGACAGTTATTTTTAATTACAATTTTTAATAAATATTTATAATTGTAACAGAATTATTATAATATGGTATTATAGAAAATATATAATTAAAATAACAAATTAAAACAAAAACATTTGTTTCTTTATTTCAAAATTTTTTTTTATAATCCTTTCACTTGTCAAAATAAGTGACAAACATTTCTTCTATAACTCAAACAACTTACACACTGTTTTAAAATCTTCGCTAAAAATTAAAAATTATGAAACAATTGAAGCGTTACAAGAATCAAACAGTAAACATTTTACACACTAGCACACGGTTTTAATTTGTTTTTCAAAAATTCCACACTCAAAAATAAAAATTTCATAATATATCTACACACCTATTTCTAAAATATATATTATATAACAGACAAATTGCTAACCACGTAAGCGAACATACAAACTGTTTTTAAGAATATCGTTCATTCATATATAATTTCTATGGCATAATTTGTTTCCCCATACGTTCATAACTACTGTACATTATCTTAACATCCCATCACATACCTGTATCAAATTCTCTGTTATTTTACACCCTACCTAACTTCAACATGTGTAATCAAAAGGTCAGCTAAACAATTGACTGCATCTCACTCTGGCATATATTTCGTTGTTTACAAAATATTTTTATACAAATCAGGTCTATCTGGGATCTGACATATGACTGGGACGTAGATGGAGAGGCTGTAATATTCAATCTCTCATGTGTTCTTGCGTAGGTCAAACCAGACACACGGCTTCCTCGCCATCGATTCATATATAAGAGGTTTCTGCTACTTCCTGATGACCTAACATATTTGTACCTTTTAAGTTAGACTTTAAGCTAACGATTAATAATAATTTCATCAAAATTGATGCAGTAGTTCTCTAGTTAATAAACATACAGATAGACATTATAGATCAAAACGTCGATGTGTTGTCGAGCGTCTATGATCTACAAAATCGATATAACATCGATGTTTTAAATATAATAAATTAGCGGTTGAAAATAGTTGGTTAGAATGCCGTTAGTGGTTCCCCGACAAAGCAGAACTTTTTCAGTTTTAACTTTTTAACACCAGACGTCAGTAGCGGTATTTGTCAGATGTCAGATCCCAATAGATTTTTTCAGACATTCAATAAATTATATGGTTTGTTTGGTATGATGGTTTCTAGAATATTTTGAACTAATTCTCCTTATCTATATTAAAACGTTAATTATGAGTGCAATTAGAATAAATTTTGTTGTCAGTGCTAAATTTCAGAACCAGTTCATTTTGTACCTAGCTTTAGAGTGTAAGCAGAACAGACTATTATAGCCCGGGAGTTTGCGTTGCATTTTAGGTAATGTTTTTATGCCGATCGATTATCATGCGACCAGCTGACGCACAATCCCCCTTCCACGATGCAGCTGACGATTATTTTTCAACTCATAATGATGTCAACTATTTATAAAGACAAGTTTCAGCCGGCGTACTGTTACTTAAATTTTTTTTTTATCACTTTCGCAGCCTCACATCCAAACCCACCGCTACTTGAGCAGCTGACGGTCGGTTTACTGATTAGTTGTACGAGATCAACTATCGATATCAAAATCAGCCGGCTTACTATGATTTTTTCATTTGCAACGCAAACTCCCGGACTATTATCTTTCCACAGTTCGACAAATGACATCAGATGACGTAGTAACTCACCACATATATTTTTGTCGTGAATAACGTCTAGGGTTGCATTTTAGAAATATTAGATGAATTGGAAATAGTCCGAAGTGGTTGATATGTGAAACAAAACGCAGCATGTGTAACTATGTTAAGGTCTCCAACACAGTAAGCCAAATGGCTGTGTGGTGAAACCAATTCACTCTACCATGCGTAAAGAAGTTTTACTTCAAAAAGAAAGAAAAGACCTTTTTTCCGTTTCATTGGCATTATAATTTCTATCTTCGGATCCTTTTTTGGTACATATTAAAATTATTAGCAAAGTTTTTATGATCGATTTAATTACACATGCTTCTAGATCAACTACAAAGATAAATATTAAAATGCTTATTAATAACTATACAACGTTGATCTAGTATTTCATTTGATGCGTAACAAACTCGCTGTCAAAATTTATGAACATCCGATAAAATATTTGATAACTATTGCACCAAACACGGTCTGTAAAGCTCGATTTATATTATCCGGTTAGACACGGCGCAGGAGCGTAGCGTTTCCGGGAACACAAACATTTTTACATGCATTTCAAATACGAGTATTGACACGTGTCTGAAAGGACGGGATCCGCTAAGTATAAATATTCTTATTTGAAATGCATGTAGAAATGTTTGTCATGCCGGAAACGCTACTTTCCCGCGCCGTATCTGACCGGATAATATAAATCGACCTTAAATAGGCAAGTAAAAGTTTTTATTTACAGGTTGTCCGAAATCAAATCTGAACATAGCAAAATAATGAGTGCAACAAAGAGGTATTGTAGACATTATGAGTGCAACAAAGAGGTTATATTTTAATTCACTTTTTGCTTTAATGTTTACTAAAATTTAGTTTGAAAATTTCATAGAAAATTTGTCTAGCCATGATTGGATTCTATCTTTGTTGCGCTACTCATTTTGTTTATTAGTGATGGGCGATTGTAAGATGTTTTTACAATCGAAACAATTGCAATCGTTCATAATAACAATCGAGTCCACAATTGACTCGGAGTTTGATTTTACAATTGAAATGTTCAATTGTTAAGTCGATTATTTGCCAGCGAATGAGAACACATATAATCGCGATTCAAGGTTATATGTTAGTCGACTGACGTCTGACGTTCACGCGACTCGTTCATCGTTGATTGTTCACTGTTCAGTCGGTCTCAGAGCACTCGATTACTGCACAACTGACCATCGACTCCACCACAGTTGTTGAGTGATGAACGATTGTATATTATGTTGCTCTCGACAGTGTACATTGCCTGTACGATTCAGTACTATGCGACTCGGTCTCGGTGAACTATGAAACAACAACAATCGTGTCCAAGTGAAAAGCATCGGGTCATCGACATGTTTGAACAAGCGATACAATCGACTAAAATATCTCGTAATCGCCCATCACTACTTTTTGCTTTAATGTTTACTTAAATTTAGTTTGAAAATTTTGTAGAAAAAATGCCTAGCCATGATTGGATTCTATCTTTGTTGCGCTACTCATTTTGTTTATATCTTTCTTCTTGTGTTCATTAATTTAGTATGTTCAAGTTTGATTTTGGACAATCTGTATAAAACTGAGAGATTCTCACGGGAATAAACAAATGCAGAAAAAACAAACGACAGAAAATTGTTTTGGTTACCTAAAATATTCCGTGTTTTTGTCCCTTCATTAGTTCGTTACACAATATGAAAGATGCTACTTATACAAACAAAATTTTAATTCAAACAAAACGCCATTTGCGATAATCATATGAAATTTCATCTATAATAAGTTTATGGTGTGTTAAGAAACTTAATAATATGTTGATCATTTAATCCAGTATTCATAAACACTTGCAAATTTCAAACAAACTCATCAAACCGATCAACGTATTAAATAATTACATATTAAATGACAGTAATTTTTTAAGGTTATCGAAGGTTATCGAAATTACAATATTTTTAAAAATTCTCAATCATGATATCATAAATACAAATAAAATAAAACCAATCGTACAGAGCGATGATGTATTTAGTCTATTTTGTTTTCTTTGCATATCCGGCAGATTTTCGAATATCCGGTTTGCGGATTAACCGTGCCGGCATGTAATAAACTAAGCAGGCTGATGTTTACAGATTGAGCATGACGTCTCTGTTTAATCAACTTTTGCGTTCTTTATAATACAGTTAGCAGTATAGTACTAGATAGTACACGTTTTGAATTATATATGATTTAAATTATCACCTCCGGGTCATTCTTGGATAATTGAATCTAACCACAAACCAGCAAGAGTACAAATAGTTACGCTAAATTTATACAACACTGTGACGTCACGCGCATGTGCAACATTATCATTTGTTGTTGCGCATGAGCTGCAACAACACAAAATGGTGTTTCGCGCATAATCACAAAAAACAAATTTGCTTTTAGAAAAAAAGAATAAAATTCGATAGGTATTGTCAAATTTCTCACTACTAATAAAAGTACAAAAAAAACAACAAAAAACTTACCGAATTAAAACTTTGTGACACTTTGAAGCAAACTATAGTGAATACATCACCGCTGTGTATATATCAGATGCGCGATTGTTTAGACCGTTATTAAAAAGAAGCAGACCTCTGATTGAGTATTTCGTTGAAGTCGTTAATCATATTTGGGGAAAGGCTGTTTGTCGGCTTGTTGTGGGGGTTGTGGCGGTTGGGGCTGCGGCCGTTGAGACCACTGACCCAGGCTGGCGTCCTGTTGGGGCGCGCCTTGCGCCTGAGACATCCACCCAAGGAAACCTGCACCACACACATTAACCCAAAGTCAACACAAATATCAGATCTGTGTAAATCTTAATGGCAGATCTATTTAAACTAAGACAAATAGTTTTCTTTTAATCGATAACTAAGTTCCACGAGTTTAAAACTATGTATACAATTTACACTAATAAAAACGAATCATAAAATGAAGTCGGTTAAAAAGTAGAATGAACTTTGTGAGATTACACATCGTCAGATAACATATTTCTTCAGGTGTGCATCTTTCATTTGTGCGCGGTAATTTTTCTCATGTAGCGAAATGTTATATTTACTATAAAAGGATGTAGACTTTCACGGCCGGCGTTAATAGAATTAAGATAAGAATCTTTCGGGCTTATGAGCCGTGGTCTACTGGAATGGCTTCTTCTTCTTCCAGACGTTTCGGTTGCAACTGCGGCAAGCAACTTCAGTTGCAAGCGAAACGTCTGGAAGAAGAAGCCATTCCAGTAGACCATGGCTCATAAGCCCGAAAGATTCTTATCTTAATTCTGTTATATTTACTGTCAAAATATTTGTCAATTTATGAATGAAAGGTTGTAAATCAGACGCTTGACGCCTGTTATCAATTTATGTTCATGTACTGTTTTCAGGTCCATTATAATATTTGTGGCCCATATGTTGCGCTCATGTTTTGAAAATACACACCCTGCTTGACTATGTGTAATTTGACAGCTTGGACTGTAAAATGTTAGAAATAATATCGCAACAACCACTTCAAAAACACACAAAAAAACAAACAAAATATGTCGTTGAAAAATTTTTCGTTGGAGAGCAGCCAATTATACAATTGTTTCGAAACATATTGGAAAAAATCATTTTACCAACCAGTGGTCACAGTCAGGATTCTAACCTGAACCTTTCCACTTTCGCGGCGGAATGAGCTTACAATACTCAACCGTGACATGATTGCTAAATTAATATTCTCCTTATATGCTTCAGAATCAATAGATTTTCACTACATGCGAGTGTCAATTCATATTTGCTAATTCAATAGCGCTCATTCCGCCGCGAAAGTGGAAAGGTTCAGGTTAGAATCCTGACTGTGATCACTGGTTGGTAAAATGATTTTTTCTAATATGTTTCGAAACAATTATATAATTGGCTGCTTTCTAACGAAAAATTTTTCAATTGCATTTCAGCCGTATAAAACTATTATTTATCTTAAAATATGTCGTCAATAATGAAAAAAGATTGTTTAAAATGCTGAACTATAATTTAATTTTAACGTTATATGCATCCTATTGACTGTTTACATGCCAGATAAAGCGATTCATGCAAATATTCAATAAGATGTGAGGTTATGAAAGCGAACTAATTATTGATCTGCGTTTTTCCGTTACACTCAGTGCACTGATAAGAGCGTTTTTTCATTGGCCGACACATAAACGATATGACGCTTCTGATACCGATATAATATCAGGGCAGCTCGAATATATATAGTATATACGTATATGGAATGCTTTTCACTTGCCAATATAAAATCGATGCTGATAAATCTGAATCGCATCGGCAAGGCCCCCATATTACTACATCGGTATCGGCGACTAAACGGTCTTAGGTCTAGAATAGTAATTTCCATGGGCGTAGCCAGCTTTCGGTCTGGGGAGGGGGGTCAAATTAGGAATTTATTGTATGTAAATAATTTATTTTCAATTATATTTTTTATAAACAATAAACTAGTGCTTTTTTCTTGAAAATCTGCGAAAAAATTATCAGAGGCCGCCATTTTGTTTATTTTCAAAAAAAAAGAACTTAGATCAGGCACTAAATTAACTATGTTTAAAGATGACGGCTTGTTTTGATTAACGTTGGAATAAAGTTGACGGGAATGAAGCCAGTGTATTATTTTTTAAAATATATATACCTATATAAAATATATCACTGTAGATGAATAATATAATTAATATTTGTAACACCAATGTATTTGTTAATAACTATATTTCTGTTCACTTTAAAGGTCCTGAGCATGTAAGAAATTCTTACGAAACTGTCGACTTTTTAATAAAGAACATTTTTTTTAAAATAATACACTGGCTTCATTCCCGTCAACCTTATTCCAACTAAATTAACTATTAAACTAATTTAAAATGTTTTTTTTTTTTGTTTGATTGATTTTAAATGAACCAGTAAAATGTTATGATGGTCACCGCTAAGCATGACTTATGTCCGTGTCCAGGTCCGGGGGGGGGGGGGGGGCAGCTGCCCCCTCCCTCGGTACGCCCATGGTAATTTCTTAACTCAGAATTTACCAAAAATAAATAAAAAACAGTTTTGTTACAACTAAAAAATTAAAACATGCAATAAAAAAGAGAAAAAAACACACGAATTGTGATTGATACAAGTTTTATTTCGAAAACTAACAAATCATTTCTCCGTTACAAAAACGTTTCAACACATCAGTAAAAAAAAAATAATAATAAAAAACAAAAGAAAACATGTTTTTGCCAACAACTAAGGCCGCAGAATATACAATCATTTGTTTATATACAAAATATTGTGTAGTTTTTGCCCTGTCCTGATGATAATTGATTAGAACTAAGCAAATATTCCATACGTATTAATAAATACAAACAGCAGCCAAACAATATCTATTGTATGTGCAGTTATTACTTTTCGGTTGAATTTTAGAAATAGTGCTGAATAGAATAATCATCGAACTCCATTTTTAACCGGCTTAAAGGAGGTTATCAATTCGACGCGTATATGTATAATTTTAACGATAGAACATATTTTATTTAAAATAAACAATTGCACTTTATTTACAGATTATTAGAGTAGTTAGTCATCGGTTCATACAAACTTGTTGTTTAGACAACAACAAATTCAGTCAGATATCAAAATAAATTACATCACTAGGGTTGGTCAGTCACACATGGTTAACTGTATTTAAGACAATTTTTGCGCTTCTGCTATGCCCAAATACAGTTCTCTATAATATCGATATCTATTTATATCGATAGCTATAATATTGATTCGTATTTATATTGATAGCTATAATATTGATATCTATCAATATTTATAATATTGATAGTTATAACATCGATATCTATATATATCAATAGCTATAGTATCGATATTTATAATATCGATAGCTATAATATCAATAATTACAACATATAATTTAAATTCGAGACATTTGAACGTAAATATACAAAAGTTCCATAGAAAAATGGTCACGTTTTACAATGAAAAATCTCAAACTGTAGATTCATTCATTGCTCTGTACATATGGCTATCTTTTACATAGCTATCTACTGGAAAACATTCTTGCGCAGGGCCCATTATAGTCCAAGCTCCCACCGTACAAAAGTCTACTCGACAACACTACTAAAATTTTATAATTGAACTAGCCGCTATCCGTGGCTTCATCCACTTTTATTTTGATTTATGATTTATTATCCCCTCCGCGAAGCGAAGTCGGGTTGGTGGTGTTTATATTATTATGATTCCGCCTATACGCTAAAATGCAAAAGAATTTCAGTTACATATTGTTACTATCCCACAGGAATTATCCCCTCCCCACGAAAAATTTATCAAAATAAAATATAGCCTATATCACCCAGGCTTTCTATTAGTGAAAGAATTTTTAGAATCGGTTCAGTAGTTCCACAGATAAGAATTTAGGATTTATTACCCCCCCCCCGCCTCCGCGAGAATCTCTCCTTCTGCGAAACGAAGTCGGGCGGGTGTTAACAGGATTCCGCCAATACGCTAAAATGCAAAGGAATTTCACGTTTTGTTAGTAGTAGAGAACCAGTAAAACATTAATTAACTCAAAAATTAATTTCAAAAGTTGAATAAAACATAGCCTATAGCACTTCTGGAATCATAAGGAACATTTAGAAAAAAAATCATCAAAATCCGTCAAGTAGATTTTAAGTTAAATCATTTGGAACATACATAAATACGTACATATAAAGAATTTTATATAATAGACTATAGACAGTATAGATATAGATTAACCGGAGTATATATGATGAAAAACATCAAATCGGTGGCAGACTATTTCAATTATTTTTTTAATATTTTTTTTGTTTCAGTATCCCACATACAGCTTACTCGATGAAATTTATACAGATTATAGAGGAATATCAATTATTTACAATTATCATTGTTTGCTTTGCAAATTTTTTTCCTTACCTGACACATACTCAACTTAAAATTCAAGGTCATAGAAACTATACTAAACTTATCTATGATGCAACTAGAAGATTATACACGCTCTACGACTGGTCATTAGCAAGATGATTCAACTGCAAATTCCGTATTATTTTTTTTTACAATATAACAAATACATCCAGCATTTAAAGACGCATTTCATTTACACTAAAAACAAAAATAAAGATAGTTACTTCTTACCACAACAGTTTTATTGATGGATGTACATTTCGAAAGCTATGCTTTCATCTTCAGCAAACGCTATACATGTATATATTATAGTGTGTATAGTGTTTGCTGAAGATGAAAGCATAGCTTTCGAAATGTACATCCATCAATAAAACTGTTGTGGTAAGAAGTAACTATCTTTATTTTTGTTTTTATTCCAACCACAGTGCTCATATATTTTTATATATACACTAAAAACGTTTAAAACTATCTCAAATTTGTTCGATGTATATTCTATTCAGCTTTTTCAGTTCACAAACAATAAAACAATGCAAGAACGAAAAACAGCGGTACACGACTTGTGCGCGTAAAACGTTACGCGTAATTGTTATATCTCTGACCTTGTTGTTGACTTCCAGCGTTGCCTTGCGGCGGCTGGTTTCCACCCGATTGAGAAGCGAAGCCCTGATTGAAGTTGTCCTGTGTTTGTCCGTGGCCGGACGGAGGCTGCAAGTTACCTATGAGTCCCCATCCTGTAGATAATAATCAACATTAATATATTATTATCACTGCCTATTAATTATTAGGTGTGTTTGTCTCGTCGAGCCCTAAAATGGTTCTAGAACTCCTTTAGACAATTCGGACTGGATTATTAGAACCAAATAATAAGGACACGCAGTTTTAACTGTCCGAAGATATCTGTAATGATAAGAAAATTCTTGGAACTAAGGGTACAGACATACCGAAGATACCTCGATGAGCGTTGTGGAGGTAGAGATCGAGGTTACTACATCAATGTTACCTCTTTGTAAAACAAATCTCTATGTTCTTACGAGATCGTACATATCACAGATGTTTCACCAATTCACCATCACTGCTTGCCCTGCTGTTTAAATCAATGTAGATACAAAAATAAAATAGTTTTATTTCATCAAGATAGAACTCTAGACATCGCGGTAAATGTAATAAGCTCATAGACCTTTTCATCAAAACATTTTTTCTGCGCATGCGCCCAATTCCGCCATATTTTTCGGACACTTTTCATATTGACAGATGATGTGATTGATTTTGAAAAAAAAAAATAAATAGCAATTATATAAGAAATATTATTTAAAGAAGTCGTACAACACCTCAGTAAAGTATTTCAGAACTTTTTACGATAAACGATTTGACAGGTAGGATTCTGACCTTTCAACCAATTTTTGTTTATTTCCGCCAGTTTTCCGGCCGTGGCACTTCAACCACCTTCTCATTTTAGCACAAGTGTGTTCTTTCACTGTCAGTAATATTTTCATCTAAATTAACATTGAAAAACGTTGCTGGGCCAGCAATTGAGTCTAAAAGTGCCCGAAACTTTTGAATACCGTGATTAAGTATGGCGACGGCGCTTGCGCGCGAAAATAATGGAAAGGCCTATTCAATTGGTCCACATTAATCACGTGTTACCACTCAAGTTGAAGTGAATTCGAATATTTTAATAAAAAACGTGCTTCCTTTGAGGAACCGCAAAAAACGCTGATATGGAGCCTCTTCGGTATATTCGCCCTCTCATTGAAGTAAACATCGACCGCGATCTCGAGGCATTTTCGGCATGTCCGTACCTTAAAACTCCTCTAAATTAAAGAGGGACGATTTATTAAAGACAAGACAAGACAAGAAGATGATTCAAATCTAAGAAAAAAATACATATTACCTGCTTGATTTAGCGCGGCAGCAACTAACGCAGGACTCATCGGCAACGCTCCCAGATTGAGTCCCATACTGAGCGGATTACATTGCTGTCCTGGGCCACCGCCCGGACCTCCTTGACCCTGACTCTGCGTATTCGAAGCTGGGCCGCCCGTAGCATTCGCTGTAATCCCTACCACAAAAAGTCTCTCTGTAACCTGGTTGCAATCACAACCCGTTATGAATAACTAAAAATAATGACGTCAACTCAAGCTACACATATTTATACAGGGTGGACCAAGTTATAGTAGCAATAATTCACCATTCGATGGTCCATCAAAAAATAAGTAGACATGCATAATTTTATTTTTTTCCAAAACGCTTCCTATGGGAGATACAGCCCTTCAAAGTCCAGTTTTAAAAATCAATACTGACAAGTATCATAAATTATCTCAAAACCAAGTATCGCCTACTTTGTTGGTTATTTTCATAAGTTATTTATTTGTTGTTTTTAATTTAATTAATGAATTATTTATTTAAATTCGTCAAACAGTAAAAAGTTTACAATTGTTGTATAAGATTCCAGACCTATTATTTTCATAGGTGGCTATTTTAGAAGTGTTCTAAACTTTCAACTCTAATTATCTCGTAAACGAAGCCTCAAATCGAAATTTTGCAAGAGTGACTCTTTTTTTCTAAATTGAACAGGGAATTCGAAAAAAAATGTTATTCTTTCAAAATATTCAGCGGCGCAGAAAATAGGGCGGGAAAAGTGAAACAACCCCCCTGTATCTACGCCACTTGACAATTTTGACAAAAGTTACTTACGTCAAGTAATGAGTATCTATTGCATAAATAGTTGTACCAAATTTGGTCAAAAACGTATTAATGACCTGAGAGTTAGAACAAAAAAAAAAAATTTTAAAACTGAACTTTGAAGGGGTGTATCTCCCTTAGGAAGCGTTTTGGAAAAAAATAAAATTATGCATGCCGACTTATTTTTCGATGGACCATCGAATGGTGAATTATTGCTACTATAACCTGGTTCACCCTGTATATTCCTTAAAACTAGTACTTCAATTCGAATATCAATATTTTAGATCCAATATAAGATAACAACCCTGATCTTGGGATTAATTCAGGTTCAGGATTTTCTATGAAAGTATGATGTTTGTAATGAAATTGACCAATTTTTTAACTGACTTATTTATGAAACAATTTTATTAGTTATTAAAATAGGACCACAACAAAAGTTATTCTTTGGAAAATAGAGCTGTAAATGAGGGGGATACCAGACTTTGTTTCTACCACCTGATGGCTCCACTAGCAAGTGAGGTATCTGCCATTTAAATGTCAGTACTGTTATTTTCCGCCATCTGATGGCTCCACTAGGAAGTGAGGTACGTCATTCAAACGTCAGTACTGTTTATATTTTCTACCTCGCCGTAAGACGCACTGTGTACCTTTCCTGTTTACACACTGGGTAAGTTCGGTTTTGAATTCAAATCGATCTGATTGCTCTTATGCGTTCGAATTTAACATTTATATGCTCTGAAAGATCTCTACCCTGCGTTCGGATTTAAAATCTGGAGGAGATCGAGCACGCTCTATGAGCTCCGAGGAAAGCGAGCGAGCAATCAGATTTAACCATCTTCAGAGCATTCATTTTAAAAATGAGCGGAAACACTTGTTGTGAGAATAGATAAATTTCGAAGTTTATTTATATGAGGTAATTTTTTAATAGGTAAAAATACACGAATAATATTTATTCAAAGAGTAGTAATAACTGTAAGTCTGTATCGCACAGAATGATTAAATAAAATATTTATTATATCTATGGGTCGAAAAAATCAACAATCGGTAGTACTATTAATTTTAAAATAAAGGAATAAAACGAAAAAAATTGTGAATCATGATTTATTATTATAACAATGTTGAATTAAATCAAAATGAAGAGCAATAAGAATATATTTCGGCTTTAGAAATAAGAATTTAATTTATT
The DNA here is from genome assembly GCA_039654895.1 of Mongoloraphidia duomilia. NCBI lineage: Eukaryota > Metazoa > Arthropoda > Insecta > Raphidioptera > Raphidiidae > Mongoloraphidia > Mongoloraphidia duomilia. The sequence continues at coordinate 48,609,805 of CM077519.1, read as the reverse complement.
GACGCCATTTTATTCTGACGTTTGAAAAAATCTGCTAAATTACGTTCGGAATTGTTTAGATGGCTCAAAAATCTGTTCGCTCGGCTCGATCAATCGAGTGCAAAACCGAACTTACCCACTGTATATAAATTATGAAGATGAAAGAAGAAATCAACAATAAGCACAATTGAGTAGTTGCAAAAATTGAAACACACCTACCTAATGCCTGCAAATTCGGCATGTCAATGTTCCCCCTTGGCGGACCGGCATTCCAGCTGCCGTTGTTGTAGCGGCTTCCGCTGTTTCCTCCGTACATCTATTGACACCAAAACATTTCATTATCGTCAGAAGACAAAGCTTTACATACAATACAATAATACATGTACCTACTTGATATTAATATCTAGTAGTACATGTACCTATGTATTGTATGTAAAGTATAATTGCGTTAATCTCGAAAATTTTATAATGTAACACTGATATTTAATCATACGGATGAAAAGAAAATAAAAAAAACTCTATCGGCATATTTAAAAAAACACCTACGATGCGATTACAAAAAAAAAAAAAATTAATGTTGCCTCTATGGTCTACATTCTACACAGAGATATCGCCCTCTTGTAGAGAATTTCATTCCATTTATGAATATATAGACTTTGATGGGGTTAACTTCAAAAAGAATCGAGAGGACACCTGTATATTTATTTAAATTTTACCTGATCGCCGCCGCCTCTTTGATTCATCATTCCACCGCCGGGACCACCGCGCTGTCGCAGATCACCCTGATGGCCACCGAAACCCCCGGGTCCACCTCCCATACCTTGGTGACTGCCGTGACCTCCACCGCGTGATTCGGCTTTTGGAGCCGCGTTCGAAACATGGACGGACACACCTTTTACTATATGATCCTCGCCTGAAAAACAAAAGGTACATAAAACGGGTTTGTAAATACATCATTGTGCTCTATGAACATTCTATTTTTTTATATTCGTTTTTTGCTATTCGAAGTTGGAAAAATCAATGTTAAAAAAAATACAAATAGTCGCCAATTGAGTGTGTCTGCCATAATAGCCTATGTATAAGGATTTAAAAAAATGTGGTTTTTATCAATTTTTTTCTCAATAACTAGACGGTGGATCCATAAATAATTCTAGCGATAGATGTATGGCAACTTTTTCTATAATATTGTAAAATTTCAAGACTCAACGTTGGAATTTTTGTTAAGCATTAGATATGCGTGAACATCCTTAAAACTAGATTTTAAATTGTGTGTTTTCAAGACCACCAACAGCTAAGGTTATTTGGACCCAGCATCAATTCATATTTTCAATTCATTATTTTTTATAATAAATTGAAAATCCAATTAACACTTTTACCAGCTCTCGGGCTAGAACCCGGGAACTTGTAATAGAGGAACCATAGCAAAACTACTAGATTTTAAGAAATTTGATAAATTTGCAACGGTTACTACTACTTTTTTACTTATCAATCAAGTTTTTAGCATTTGTGCTGGACTCAGCCATTTTGAATTGGCTATTCCTATTTTCAACTGACCTTGAGCACAAACAAAAGAAAAACTCACCACATAGGCTCTGCGCAACATCAGGTTCAAGAAACGTCACGAAGCTGAACGCCCTGAACGGTTTTGGTATAAATACATCCGTAACCTCACCGAATTTACTAAAATAATCGCGTAAATCGTCAGCTGTCATGTCTTCAGTGCATCGGCCCACAAACACCTTGCACGGTACCTGCTGAATCATGCCCTCCTGTAACACACGAAAAAGCACACTTAAAATCAACGCAGCCTAGTCTTCATCTCTGACGACCAGTCTCGCTGTGAAAAAAATTAACTATCAGATTTTTTCTATCTGAACGTTGGTCAAAACAAGGAAACAAAAATAAAAAAAAAAAAAGTGTGTGTGTCAGCTTCGACGCACGACTGGAGTTTACTCCTTAAGTACGACTGTCTTTGACTATGCAGTAGGCAAACATACATACTTACATGCGTCAGCTGTTGCGCAGCGTACCCTGTACACGTCGACAGTATACAAGTATACACACGTCGGCTGTATACAAGTATACACCCGTCGCCTGTATACAAGTATACACACGTCGGCTGTATACAAGTATACACACGTCGCCTGTATACAAGTATACACACGTCGCCTGTATACAAGTATACACACGTCGCCTGTATACAAGTATACACCCGTCGCCTGTATACAAGTATACACCCGTCGCCTGTATACAAGTAAACACATACATTGCAAGCTGCGCAGAAAAACGTAATGCTTTTTAGTTACCGCTTGTACAAATTTTACTCCTCATAAAATGTCCATACCGGGAGCCTTATATGAAAATCGATTCTTAAGGAGTAAACTCCAAAAAAAAAACATCTACAACTAAACCAAACCTTTAAAAACTAGAATCTTTTCAAACTGTAACTTCACAAATTTTGAGAAAGCACCAATGTTTGACTGCGACGAGTCCAATTATCGGCGTACGTTCCTCTTCGGATTGTTTTATCACCGATGCAAAAACAGTCTTCCGATCACAATATTCCTTTTCCCTGAAACGTGAGAGTTTGGATCAGTTGGATCGGTGACGTTTCTTTCATCATCACATACGGATTTAGCAGCCTCAATCATTCCATCATCATCGCATCATCCTCGTCCACCGAATCTCACATTCGTTCACTCTTCATTCCCAAACTCGTGAGACAACATCATACTTCCGCATCCGGCTTCTCATTCCACATTCAAAGCACATTTATAAAAACGTTCGACCGAACCGGGATCTTCGATTTAAACGATATTTAAATGATCGTGCGGAGAAAAACAAAATAGCTACGCAATGTAATTTATCAAGACGTACAGGGAAAAAAAACCGAAGCACAGTAAATTTCGTGACGCGATCGCAGTAACAAAAAAGGGAAAAAAAAAACTATTTAATTTCAAACATAGCGTTTGAACTAAAGAATAAAGTATACGATAAATAAAATAATCAATTGAAAACAGAAAGAAGAAAACGGTATAATCGATGAACATAATCAATCAATCGTTCTTTCAGCTCTGAATCGTTCCGCGGTAAACAGTCTTCACATAATGTCATCACTCTCTTGTTCACTTTCATTCAACTGTTTTGTTTTAAAACAAACACAAGTCTTGCAACCTCGCAGCACGTATACGTTATCGATTTAATCGATGTAGATATAAAGTTCATAGTATAACAATCACTGCACCGCATGCACAATTTTATATTTAATCAAACGCACTGTTTTATGTCCCACCACCAAAAGGCATAATGATTCATCAATCAACAATGCCTACAGAGTAATATTACACACAATACATAATTATATCGACGAACAATTTGCAATTAAATTGAATTATAAGTGGCAACATGAGTAATGTTCTACGCGGGATGAGCTTGTTATTTTAACACGTCAATGGAGTCTCTGACCTTTGACAATACAACTATGGATTAGCAACGCTCACTTCTCTCTGGCTCCGTGTTTTAACAGAATCAACGAAACATGACAGATAATACATTAATGCCCATATTCATAGTTAACCCTTAAGGTAAGTGTTAAGGGTCCCTTCGCTGAGGGTCACTTAAGTGCTGAGGGCACCTTATTCAAAAGAGCGTCTCATAGTCATTTCCTTGTGTGAGGGAAGAATTATAGTAAACCTCCATGATTTTTTCCTTTAGAACAGTTGGTCATACTGCAGACCGATTGTGCTTTGTTGTCATTTTTGATATAAATGCGTGTTTTCCATGTGTTTTACTGTTTTTACTTTTTCGACACTTAAGGGACATACTATCCACCCATACGGTGAGGGTGATGTAAGGGCCCTTCCAGACGTCAATTTTGACTATGAAACGCATATTCGATTTGAGGGTATGAGTAAGTGTCCCTTACCACTTAAGGGTTAACTATGAATACGGCAGTAAATCATATCGATGTATGGAAATACATTGGACTGAAAGTGATATGTATGAAAAACGTCAAGTGAGGTGTACTGAAGAAGGTGGTAGAGCACTTGATTCTAGCTGTTAATTTCTATATCTATGGTCTGTCTAAGGCTCTGACATTCAGCAGCGGCCATATTTGTTTCGAGATCATCCCGCTTAGAATTAATTTCAGTTACCGGAGGTACAAAACCCTAAAAATCACTCCTTGAAGAACTGTGCCATTTAATACGTTTACTACTGCAAAAATGGGATAAAAAAAATTATTTTGACAAACATTCTTTTTTACACAATTACAAAATTCCAAAAAATATCCAATTTCTTAAATTAACTTAAAAACAATTTTCAATAAATTGAAAACCCAAGATAACAAAAAAAATTCCATTCGATACACTGGGTAAGTTTGGTTTTGCACTCGATTGATCGAGCCGAGCGAACAGATTTTTGGTCATGTGACAAGCGAGCAAATCGAACCATCTAAACAATTCCGAACGTAATCTAGCAGATTTTTCCAAACGTCAGAATAAAATGGCCCCAGCAAGTTAAATTCTTATTACTAAAGTCGAAATATATTCTTTATTGCTTCTCATTTTGATTTAATTCAACATTGTTATAATAATAAATCATGATTCACAATTTTTTTCGTTTAATTCCTTTATTTTGAAATTAATAGTACTACCGGTTGTTGATTTTTTCGACCCATAGATATAATAAATATTTTATTTTATCATTCTATGCGATATAGACTTATTGGTTATTACTATTCTTTGAATAAATATTATTCGTGTATTTTTACCTATTGAAAAATTACCTCATATAAATAAACTTCGAAATTTATCCATTTTCACAAGTGTTTCCACTCATTTTTAAAATGAATGCTCTGAAGATGGTCAAATCTGCTTGCTCGCTCGCTTTCCTCAGAGCTCATAGAGCGTGCTCGATCTCCTCCAGATTTTAAATCCCTACGCAGGATGGAGATCTTTCAAAGCAAATAAATGTTAAATTCGAACGCATTGGAGCACTCAGATCGATCTGAGCTCAAAACCGAACTTACCCATTTTAGTCAAAAATGGTAGCATAACATTTTTACTAAGAAATTATGAAACGAAATGTACACAAAACAAATATATCGACACACTTTAAAAGCCATAACACGTCTCAACAGTTGTCGAGTATCTACGATCAACAAGTTTCATAAACTGAAACAAACCTTTTCAATCTTTTGTTTACATCAAGTCATTTGTTTTTAGGTTAGCAGTTAACGATCTCACAAAATAGAATTTCAAATAATCAAACTTCAAAAAATGTCAAATAATTGTATCATTTTGTTAACGTAAGTACTGACCTTTGAGTTTGGCACTTTGACATCGCACCATCTACCGTCAATCATATGGCGTTGAGCCAGCACTCGCATCTGGGATTCGTAGCTGGCGAAACGTATAAAACCGAAACCTTTCGACTGGCCTGTTTTTGCATCTTTCTTTACCTGTAACAAAACAAATTATGATATTAGTTGAAATTTTACGATAATAAACGATTGATTAAAAAAATAACGAATTTACACAGTGATTAAAATTGGAAGTACTCAAGGTGTGGTTTCATTTGAACAAAAGACAGCGGCCGATCGCCCAATTACTTAGAATATAATCTGACTGTTATTTGTTATCTTATCTTAATAAAAAAAATTCGACTGATGACCAGTCCTATACTTCCCACCTAGTAAATATTTGCAAAAAATAAACACTCTTTTTTTTATTCTTTGACTAGGCCCAAATAACCTTAGCTGTTGGTGGTCTTTAAAACACAATTTAATTTTTATTCTTTGAAAAAAGCATGGCCCTCTTTTTACTTCCCACCTCTACTATGGTAGGGAAGTAATGGATTCAGTCCGAAAACAATATTTCGAGATTTTAACAGATTTTCACGTTTTGAGACCCTAGCAATCGTTTAAGATCATTTTCTGACTGATGTCTGTATGTGTGTGTGTATGTGTGTATGTGTGTGTGTGTGTATGTGGTCAATTTTTCGCCTTCGATATCTTAAGAACGGAACAACATACGGGCATGCCGATTGTTCTATTGTGTTTATCAGCCTTTAACTTAGATCTGATTAGATTTTGAGTCAAATCGGTTCAGTGGATCCTGAGATATTCAAAAAAACGTCCTCAATGTCACGTATTAACATAGGTAAAAAAAAATATAAATGAATTCTAGATGTTATAATATGAAAAAAATGTAAATATTTTTTTTCTCTAAAATGTATAGTTTTCGAGAAAAAAAATATTTTACTAAAAAAAATAAAAATTGTACGTAAATCAAGGTAACCATGATTTTTGCTATATTAAGCTAGCCATCAATAGATCACCAAACAAAAAAGAGGGCCATGCTTTTTTCAAAGAATAAAAATTAAATTGTGTTTTAAAGACCACCAACAGCTAAGGTTATTTGGGCCTAGTCAAAGAATAAAAAAAAGAGTGTTTATTTTTTGCAAATATTTACTAGGTGGGAAGTATAGGACTGGTCATCAGTCGAATTTTTTGTTTGGTGATCTATTGATGGCTAGCTTAATATAGCAAAAATCATGGTTACCTTGATTTACGTACAATTTTTTATTTTTTTACTAAAATATTTTTTTTCTCGAAAACTATACATTTTAGAGAAAAAAAATATTTACATTTTTTTCATATTATAACATCTAGAATTCATTTATATTTTTTTTTACCTATGTTAATACGTGACATTGAGGACGTTTTTTTGAATATCTCAGGATCCACTGAACCGATTTGACTCAAAATCTAATCAGATCTAAGTTAAAGGCTGATAAACACAATAGAACAATCGGCATGCCCGTATGTTGTTCCGTTCTTAAGATATCGAAGGCGAAAAATTGACCACATACACACACACACACATACACACATACACACACACATACAGACATCAGTCAGAAAATGATCTTAAACGATTGCTAGGGTCTCAAAACGTGAAAATCTGTTAAAATCTCGAAATATTGTTTTCGGACTGAATCCATTACTTCCCTACCATAGTAGAGGTGGGAAGTAAAAATACCTGAGCCATTAAGACTTCTCCAAACGTTTCAAAATATTCTCTTAAATTCTGTTCTGTCGTTTTCCACGGTAGACCGAGTACAATTAAATCTGTACATCGCAGTTTAGTTTCCATTCGTTTAGTTTTTGCTGTCGAATTTTCAAGAGCATCGTCGGATTTCCTTTTATTTTCTTTAGGAAAAACGCAATAAAATATCTGAAACAAAAAACAACTTGAAAATTCTGTATATCATTAAACAAGTGCATCGTTTGTAATAAAAGTTACCTGTGAGCCCCAGCCATCGTCTGGAGGTGGATGAAGTCTACCTTCGCTTAATCTAACTCCTCGCATAGCTCTAGAATCCGGGTTTCGGTATTTCAACCCACTTGCCCCTGGAAACTGTGCAGCAAGAGTACTTAATAATAAAGTACCGTCATCCTCACTTGGAAGTTCAATGGGTTCTTCGCCTTCTTCTTCGGCAACTTGTAAATATTCGATAGACATGATTGTATTTTATGAATTTGCAATAATTATAATCACAGATTACAGCCAACTTTTATGGCAACTTTTTGTTCTTATAAGTAGGCTTCAAAGATGTTCGAACTTTGCTAAAAATTAATAATACACAAAACAACACTCTCACAACAAACACAAATTCATTCCTTAACAATTTTTCCGTTCATCCATACACCATTCTTAAACATTCTATCTCACGACGCACACAAAATGGCGATCATTTTGTTTTTCACACGGCAATCGGCATTCATTTCTTGAACTCTTGTTATTTTTAGATGGGAATCGTACTATTTCTTTCTAACTTATTTTACACGTTATACGCATATCTCTTTCCCACGATGTACTTTCGTGCATACACAGATTCATACAAAACAAAAAATGGTAGCATGTACAAAAAAAAAGAGAAAATGAAATCAGATACGCAGGAATTCAGCCGTTACGTCATTGAAAAAAATCGGTCATTCACCACTTTTCAAATTTTAATTAAAAGATAAATAATTTATCAAACACTTTAATTTAATAAAATATATGGAAAGCCATAAATTATTATTATTACTTTGTAATTTTTCTATGTAAAATTGATTTTGTTTACAATTACACTGAATTATCTTGAAAACACCATTTCATTATTGAATAATTATTATTATTGAATAATAATTATTGAATAAAAACCAGGAAAACCTATAAAAATCGAATAGCTTTGAAATTTCGTGGACTTTATTTTCATTTGAACATTTAACAGTTTTAGCTCAAAATAAATGTATGATACAATTTCACTTACAACAAATTATTTAAAAATCTTATACGATGAAAAAAATCTTTTAGCAGAGACCTATATAAAATAGTTCAAAAATATATAATCTAATATTTAAATTAGCGACAAAATGTAAAGCAATATTTACAAGTCCAGTATTTTACACCATGCTGTAAAGCCAATAAAGTAGAATTATTTCTTATAAGTAATCATCCAAATATTTAAAATAATTAACAGTTTATAACAAATATTTAGCCCGCAAAAAATTAAATTCCATATTAAAATCAAATGGCAAATACGCAATGTAAAAATTTTATTACGAAATGATTAAATTATAATCTACTTGTAAAGTGACATAGGTGTATAAAAAATTAAATTGCTATGCATTTTGCTCTTTCGATTTTGTTCAATAAAACTCGCCCGAAAATCGAAAATTTGTAAGATTATAGTATTATGTGGAATGAATATATTTTATTAGAGTAATTCGAAGAGGAAAAAACCAGAAAAGTACATTATACTGTGACTTTTGTTTCAGTTCCTACTCAACAGGTTAAATTAACTTAAAAAACATCGAATTTCGGTTTTTTAAAAACTTTGGAACCAATCCGATTTCGGTGAAATTTTGTATGTAGTCATAAAAATCTCAATGCACTCGATTATTAATGAATTTGATTACCTTTTTAGAGGGCTGCAATTTCTAACAGAACATTTTACGAACCGGCATCATATTAATTCCTGTTAAACAAGGCTAGGCTCGCATGAATGATAAATCAATCGGTGATCGAACTATCAGATAGCAATGACAACAGTGTTATATGAAAAAATACGAACGAAATCGACCAATTTGTCATTACTATCCGATAGTTCTATAGGCCAATTGATTTGTAATTCATGCGTGCCTAGCTTAAAGCAAAACGTACATTAAATGTACTTGGTTCTGTCTGGCACAGCACTGATCATTCAAAACCTTTACCAGAATAAACAAAAGGCATATACTGCATCGGATCTAATTGGCGCAGTGCGTGGTCCACCGTTTATTCTTATTTTCGAAGTGGCGTATTCTGTGCCGTACCTGACTAACCCGAGTCGACTCAATATGCGTCTTATTTTAGCACTAATGACCTTAGTTGCCAATTGTCTGTAATCTAAAATATTCAAATTTTTAAGACTGAAACGGAACACCGTCTGTAGTATAATGTACTATGATTCCTTTCTTAAACTGAAATAACCGTATATAAAACTCTTTGGAAAAATGCTTATCTAATTTATTTCAATCGCATAAATTATAACAAACATTGCATTAATTCATATTCTATAAAACTAAAATCACACGGAATTGTTTGTAAAAGTGACGAACCCCTCAATTTTTAAGTAGCCTATAGGAATTTGTAAACCAATTAAAATTACTCGACGTACGTTTCGTCTGGCATCATCAGGAGATGATTAAATAGCTATTAATTCTGTTGCAAATTTTTACACCCGAACTATTGATTCTGTTGAAGTTTTAAATTTAACTCTTCAAAAATAAATACTTCGCACAAACTTTGGTTATGCATAAGAGTCGTTTTGTTGAAAATTTCAGTTAATTTGCATTGAATTCGTTTCATTTGATGTAAAATAGAGCTGCATTCATTTTACTATAAAATGTTAAGGACACTTCATTATAAATTAAAATGGACACCGACTGTCTCCAGAATATAATTAAAAAAGAAAATTAAGTTTTCTTGTACACGCTCCTTTTTTATTAAATTTTGATTTTGTTTGCTTATAAAAACGCAATTTAAGGCCACTTAAAAATTTATTTATTTTTTTTCAAAAACGCTATACATTTTCCCTTTTCTACAAAAAAAATTTAAGGCCACTTTATAAAAGAAAATTATTATAGAAAAAAAATGCCTATCTGAGGGAAAAAAAATTAAAATAGAAAAGTTCTATATCGTCGGTTTAAATCCATTGATTTTGAAAAAAAAAAATCAATTTTGAAGATTTTTATTGTTTTGCTACAACAAACAATGAGCCTTAAATCTAGATTTAAGAATGCCATTTGTTTTCAAAAAAATGGCGATCTCCATTTTGTATTTTTTCTGTGAGATGCATGTTAAGGTGCATTTTCATGTGACGCTAGACGCTAGCGTCTAGCGTCAAATGTGGTCACGTGACATAAACGCCATCTTGAAAAACTGTAGCGTCAAGTTCCAGCGTCAAATTTTAGCGTCAACAGACAGCAAGGTTTTGACAGTTGTAAACTTGTAAAGAGAGCGTCAAATAAAGACATCCATAAATCAAAACCCTGGTGAATTTGTTATAATAATTAATAAATAAGCTCTTTGTAAATTTATTAACAGAAAAGACAATGTCTGAATACGATTATCAAAAATGAAATTCCCATATTTTTGACTTAAATAACCGGCGAAAGTACACGAATTATAAGGAATAAAAATTAAAAATATAACTATGCTTACTTTTTTGTAGGTAATTATATGCACTACCAGAATATGAGAAAAAAATAAATTGTATCTTGAGAAATTTTAATGTTTTTAGTATTCAATAAAAAAAAATTGTTTTGTTCTAAGTGAGACGGGAATTTTAATTAACCATCGAAAAACCATCAGGTGATAGTATTTTCCTTAATAAATAGGTACTTTCGAAGTAATAAAATCAATGGGTTAAATTCGTAGAATCAACCCCCAAGTAGCAACATAAAGCAATTCTTTAGCAAGCCTGTGTGTTGATACTTGATGCACAACTCAGTACCTAGCTGTAGAAAACTCGTATCATTAATGACCAGAGACAACTAATGACGCCAGCGTAAAAGCTAAACAATGTTTAGCTTTGACGCTACATTTTTTTCAATATGGCGTTTATGTCACGTGACCACATTTGACGCTAGAAGCCAGCGTCGAGCGTCACATGAAAATGCACCTTTAGACTGAAAAACGAATGTTTGCATAAGAAAACGTGCGATTTAATCAACAAAGCGAAAAAAGTTCTATAGATCAGGGACAGCGATCTATCAGTCGATTGCGGCATCATTTTTGATCATCGCTAACGAACATAAACTCATAAAATCATTCAAACTGTGTTAACATCAAGCATATGCATAAAATCCACAGGTTCTAACATAGAAAGTATCAACAAAGCGTGGTAGTAAGTGAAAAATTTTGTAAAGTAGATAGCTAGGAGTCGATAAAAAAAAATTATCCAGTTCCAGTGCACATACGTAAAAAAACGACAAAATTAACAATGCTTATAAACCGACTATACAGCGTATTCATAAAAACAAAAAAAAACAACTATTATCGCCGATCATCATTTGGGGGGTTCTAACTTTTAAATACACAGCTGGTCAAACATCCACGCGATATTTCCGTATATAATATTAAATGCAAGCGTATAGTTAAAATTTTACAAACTATACAAAAGTGTAAACACAAAACTCCTCATAATCATTTTCTTCAAATGACGCGTTTACCAATTTTCAATACAAAATTAAATATTTTCATTATAAAAAATTATTAATGTATATTTTCACACAGACATAAAACAGAGTTTTGTTGTGCACACAGACACAGTATATTTTGTCCACAAGATCACGAAACATGCGTAAATTGTAAAAGCATTTTATTATCTGCAGAGTCTGACCAAATAATCGGCCAAAAATTGCACCCTTGGCAAAATTATCGGTAAAAAAAAAAACGAAATTTGGCTTTGGCTGAAAAAAATCATTTTGATCGAACTCTAATTATTTGTAACTGACCAGCATGCCACAAATCAATATTTCTTCTTCTTATAAAAATCCCTTAAAACCATATATTTAATACTAGGTATACAGACAAGTACTGCCGATTTGTGGCCAAAATAGGTACCATCTCTCTCTTGATATACTGATAAGATTATGCGCATGCTCGAGTACTTTGTTCTCGTCCAATGGAACATTTCGAATAAAACTGTCACGGACAACCTTTTCTCGCATTTTATGTTAAAATTTGAAAATGGATATCACCATAACGAATTTTTTCTGTTTACGAGAAATGTCATCTTTTATTTTCATTTCAATGTTACATCATATTACACAAATGCTGTGAAAAATATATGCCTATTATAGGAACATGTACAATGACCTTGAAGTACCTCAACTGTCAAATATGGGCATTATTTATCTCATTCTGGCCATGCCCGATTAGTATATATTGAAGATAGGGGCCTGACTATATGCCTAGTATTAAATATATGCCTAAAACACAGTCATTAAACTTAATTGTTTTTCTATCAAAATTTAATATGCATTTTGTTTCATTGAGATCAGTGATACCAACATGAAAAAAATGGCACGCTAAATCAAAACTACACTTTAGTAGTCATATAGCGCGATCTCGTGAACATATATTCAGTGAGCAGCTGGTGACAAGTATATAAAACTAAAGTGGCGTTTTAAATATTTTACACATCGAAGAAGCATCTTCGATGTCTTATTTACTCTATTGTCACATTGTTAAGTGTTTACTCAGTTTTTGACACAGTGCTGCCGCCTACAATTAGTTTTGCTAGACTGCTCTAATTATTGTTTTAATTATTTACAGTTGTATTAGCTCGACATTAAAGACCAGAACTAATTTAAGCGCTCATACTTATTTTTTGGGTTCAATTAAATTTAAAGAAAGTAAACAAACCCACGTATTTCCTATATTTCCCTATCGTTTCAAGTAAATTTTACGGGGTAGCTGTTCACTTGTTTTTCGCGCATGCGTCATTATCAAATAATAGATAATATACTTATAACTAATGCGATGTTTTCAAAATGTAATTCATTTTTTGCACAGAATCTTATAGTTTATTTAGCTATCATGTAGCTTTAAAAAAAATTACTAGCGACTGCTTTGCAATGAGTACAAATTCTTTTGTATCAATTTTATTTCTAATACAGAAATGAACTGACCTTTTTTATATAATTAACTAAACTGAACTAGTTATCAGACGAATATATCTCACATCAAAATGATTTTAAAATTCTTGTAAGTACCCACAGATGGCCAAACTGTAAATTCAAAACATGTCGCACTGTAGATGTCACAATAGGATAAATACGCTTGTAAATCGTGTTCCTTTCACACCTCAAAGTTTTTTTTTCACACGTTCACAAAATACAGTTTATTGTAGAGACCCGATACTATAAGAATGACACCGAGACGTCATCATTTGACAACGGCTATTGTTCCGATTATAACGCAATGGCTTTAACAATGGAAAATACACGGCGTCTGATGTCTATGGTAAAAAACATTATAGAGAGCAGCAAAGAGGGTAACAGTTGTCAAGCAGATAGTTCGTTGCTACGTGAGGGCAGTGCTTTGCTGTCAATAGACTGATGAGGTCACTGTATCATTCTAAGAGCAATCAGGATATAAACAACCTACTAATTTACGATTGTGCTGCAAGCTCACTTAAATGTTATAAAACTGTTCACAATTCAAGCACGATTACAAAAAGTTAATGCAGACAATTGATACAAAACACTTTTTTTTTTTTGTAAAATATAACAATATAAGTCATTATTCTTTGGATAACAAAAACAAGATAAATAATTAATAAAACACAATTTAAATCTATACAGCTGTCTCATTCCGGTATGTTCATAGTCATGTAGATACTCATAGGCGCCGACTTTTGAAACTTGTCGCGTATGCACTCATGATTTTTTTGCAAGACATGAATGTTCACGAGATTTCGACTCTAGGCCTTCCAATCCCGAAATCTCGGATTTCCAATTGATTTTAAGAGCGATCGGGATTACATTTCTGTAATACCAACACTCACATCGGAATAAGGATTTGTAAATACGTACAGTAACCGGTCAATTGTATTTGAATATGTTCATTGTTCACGTTACGTTAAAATTTATTTCTATTTCCTAAAGAATAACTTTTGCTGTGTTCCTACTTTAATAACTATCTCGTTCGATTAATAACGGCCTTATAAAAAAAAGGTCAATTTCATAATATACAACTTTCATAGAAAACCACGATCCCGAAATCGGAACATTAAGTATCTCTAATCCCGAAAATATCAAGACTAAAATACTTATATGCAGATTGAAGTCCTAATCGACTCAGTAAAAGGTGGTGTGGTGGCTTATAAAGGGGAACCACAACTTCTATACTTTAATTTTCTACCGCCAGGTATCATCGCGTCAAATGTCAAAACCCTATATTAAGCTGATTTGACAGACATGACCTAACCGTGAAATCACAAATTTTTATACTTTCATTTTCTGCCACAAGATGTCGTCAAATATCAGTATCAAGGTGACACTAATTCTCTCTTGCATGTCGCTATCAGAAGTCAGGACAAAATCATGTTGCATTTTGTAAGTAGCGTAGCTCGGGTTCAGTAAAAATTCACTAGGGTCGCTTCGGAATTAAAGAATATTTACGAGCGTGCATCTTGAGATCAATGAATAATCACGTGGTCAGCGCCTATGTATGTACGTATAATTTTTTTTGTGTAAATTTCTATAACATATATAACTTATGTCCTCTGCCTTGAGATTTTGTTCAAGACAATTAAAAAAATAAAAAAGCTTCTATTGGGATCCGTCAAATGAGCATATGACATCTGCTGGCACAAAATTGTACTCAAAACGAGGGAAAATTTTACATGCTAACAGTGCAAATTTATTGTGAAATTGTTTATTACAAATATAAAACAAGTAAAATAAACAAAAAGTTTATCGAAAATGGAATTCGCGACGTTTTCTAATATCATGGAATTAAACACTGTCAATTTATTGCCTTGTAAAACTTACTTTACAGCGAATTATTTTCTAATGAAATGTGGAAAAACTGTATTTATGAATTAAAAAAATATTTTATATTAATAATAAGATGTACTTATTATCATACTGTACTAAAATAGTAAAATCATTTGATGATTGACAAATTTATAGGACTAACTTTGTATACAAATATTTTGAGGTTAGTACTTATTACAATATAACATATTATGTTGCAGTTATGTGTTTACATTATTCACCTAACCCTGCCTTAAAGAAGCATTGAACCGGATGATTAATTTCGTGGAGATTTTCTTTTAATTTTGATGTTTTTAAGCAATATGCCGTAAAGATTACTACTTTTGACAGCTCAGTTATCTTGTTTTTTTCACACATTTGATAATATGTCCGGCTTTGAGAATCCGTTCTCCTTCAACGAAATTCCTTTGTTTAGGATTCGTACCGGCCCAATTGCAAATTGCACTTATATTTATTATTTCTTATCGCTTTGAAAATCACAAAATTACACGCAAAAGTATACCCCGGATATAAAATTTCCCCCCTTTGCGCCATGTTTTTTAAGCTCCACCCATTTGACGGATCCCAATGCATAATGTAAAGAGTTTAATCAACTTAAAACATTTCATCTTTACTTTCAAAACTTATTTTCTAAGTACGTGTTGAACAATTAGTACGTTCAACGAAGCTAAAAGACCAAGTGTCAGTCTGCTCAAGCAATTTTATTTCTCAGTCGAGTGAAATGAGAGATCTCTTCTATTTTCTAATACAATTACGATTTTTTTGTTCTAGTGGACTCGTATTAATTAAATCGATGCTTAATGAACCATTTTCCTGAGAGTAGTTCCTTCTATCATCTACGAGAGGCAGCACTTGTGGTAGGTACAAACATTATTTATTCCCCATTAGTGTCGTGTCATTTTAGTGGTATAACTTAATTATTTAATTAATTCAAAATTAATAATAATTTAACAATATTATTAAGTTATACCACTAAAATGACATGACACTAATGGGGAATAAATAATGTTTGTATCTACCACAAGTGCTGCCTCTCGTGGATAATTTAAGGAACTACACTTTCAGGAAAATGGCTCATTGTATAATGATATTCAATGCTGATTTTGCTGTGGCGAGCTAGGAAAAAATATTACGAAAAATAAATTGCAACTGAAATAATTAAGCAAAATATACACATTTCTCGAATTTGCAGCCTTTGTGAAAAACAAAAGAATTTCTACCAAAATAAAAAGAATAATTTACGTAGTTGCCAGATTTTAATAATATTTTGTATTTTTAACTTGCGACCAATTCGACTGCAGTTAAGTCGAGGATTATATGTAAATTTTCTATCATAACCTATAAGTTAGCTCGGTTCAATGAGCAATAACTCTGTCATTAAATATTCTTAGAGCAAGAACACACGAGGCGGTTTTTGACGAATCGTCTGCCGGCTCTGCAAGTGGTTCACTACATATCAGTTGAACTGTACACACGGAAATGCAGGCGTCGCAACGACGAATCGTCAGATTTTATTACTTCAAGCGTCGAATCATTACATTGTTTACCGTAGAAGTGTTCACACGACAACTGTTTTTTGGACTCCATTTTATTGAATAAACTGTCGCAAACTGGCAACGTGCATGTATTGACGACGAATAACCATCACTCCGTGTGTGTGCTTAGAAGATGTCGAACGATTCATCACAAACTGCCTCGTGTGTTCTTGCTCTTAAACTTGAAGCAAACTGTATTTATTGTACATTTTGGTATATTGAATTTGCGACATTTTATTGTTTTCTAACCTTGAAAAAATGGTATTGATCAGTGATGTATTTACCATATTTGACATGGAGACGTGGCTTAATTGGACAGGTGACGAAAGCGCTGCATCGTGGTAAAAAATTACAGAGATGGGTGGTTTCGTCATTATGGATATAAGAAAACAAATTTGACATTAGTGTTATAACAATGTCAGAAGTTGGATTTGTCAATTCAGCACAATCAAATGATTTACTGATTTACTGTCAAAGCGACAAATAATTAAAGTCCAATTACTCTTAGAATGGTACCGATACGTCATCAATGTATATTGGCGTCAATCATCAAAAGGCCACCTAAAAAGGGAAAAAAAACAAAAAAAAAACTTTTTTTTTTTCAATTTTTTCAGTAACCCTTTGCACACTACGCCACTGGGTCAGGTAGGCGGTGTCCAGATAAATAGGCGTTTTCTGTCAATGACGTAGCAGCTTGAGAATAGCCGAGAGTGTAGCGACGCTGTTGTTTACATGGCGTTACTATGGTTCCTCTATTACAAGTCCCCAGTTCCCGAGTTCTAGCCCGAGAGCTGGTAAAAGTGTCAATTGGATTTTCAATTTATTATTAAAAAAAAAAAAATAATGAATTGAAAATATGAATTGGTGCTAGGCCCAAATAACCTTAGCTGTTGGTCGTCTTTAAAATACAATACAATACGTAGCGGTATCATTCTTAGAATATTCGGATTATACTGGAAAAATAAACAAAAATGTTCATAATCATAGTAACCGTTTTTACACTGACGTAGAATTTACAAGGTCACGCCCATTTCCGTACTATTTTTCCAGCAAAGCGGCGCCACAGAAGATGCGCAGCAGATGTCAAATCCCTATACAGTAATATCTCTAAAACTCAGTTCATTTAGCGCTGTTTTCAGAGATTTATCGCACTTCTGAGTTTCTCTATTTTACATATAAATGCATTATTTGTTTAGCGCTGTGAAACTCCATTTTCATGGAACCAATTTACAATTAACTAAGCGAATGAAATATGAATTACTGTTCAAGATAAAAAATGATTGACCTATTAATGAAAACATGATTAATGAACTTGACAAACAATTGAAAACACAGAACACGTGATTTGCGTAGTCAATTTTTGTTGTGATGTTATTACAGAAATGACAAATATTATGTTTTAAATATGTGCGGTTCTTTCATTTGTTTTAGGAATGCACACAAATAACATAAGAAAAAAATAATATGGTTACATAATTTTGAACCATTTAATATAATATAAAAAACGTCTATCAAAATAAATGCACAAAACTAAATTAATGGACACACTGATATCACTTTAACCCTGTGGCATTTGTTTTTACATACACTTTTTGAAACTTTTTTTGTCAGATATCTATATTTTCTATTTTTTTTTTTAATTTTTTGCAACACAGCTGTCAGCACTGAAAACAAAAACAATGATAATTATTAACTTCCAGTCATTAATATATTGTATGCAAAGACCTCTATTATTTGTTTATAAATAAATCTGAACAGTAAGTAAGCCAATTTAAATTGTATAATCAATTTTGAAGCGCCGAATGAGCTGAATTATCAGTCAAGTTATTTTCACTGCTTGATGAACTGCTGCGGATGTCGCCCTCCATTTGTCCGGCACGTAACGCCCTATAATAAACAAAAAAAAAAACAAATACAGATACAGATACGACGAAAAACAAAAAAAAGAACATTTTTTTTCAAGTGCATATGTGACGTATCAAATGAAAGGACTTGTTATGAGAAATACAAATATATTTTTTTCATAATTTTGAAATGAATATAGTTTGAAAGATATTAAAGAAAATATACGAAAATCGAGCATCCCCCCCTTATCTTCGAAACTACTGAGTCTAAAATTTTGAAAAAAAAATAGGGAATATAGGGCTTCACTCATAGCTTACAGGAAAACCTAAACGAAAATTTTAAGTCCTTAAATTCCCACGGGAAACGGAATAGTAAAGAACCCTCTCCACGTGAGTTCAACTCGCACTTGACCAGTTTTTTATAGCTATACCCACTCGATTAGAACGTGGGAAGATTATTGTTCATTTGTAATCTAAAAACTGATGATAAATTACTTTTTCAAACATTCCAAATTACTATGTAAAGGAAATTACTTTTAGAAACTTCAGAAATTATAAAGTAAAAAATACAAGAAAAAAATGCAATCAAATTTTATGAGTAGTTGCTAGCGTTAATGTCGGTTTTTTTGCCTACTGCTCAGCCCCCTTTAATAGAAGCTTATTCTATTCCCTGTTGTATAACTACAGTCAAAGTCGTATTCAAATTGGTTCAGTAGTTTTTGAGTTAACTCGGAATAAATAATGTGACAAACACACACAGACAAAAATTATGAAAATTGCCAATTCGGCCTAGGCATTCTAAAAACTGTACATTTAAGTCGTGATTTCTTTAAAAATTTACAAACAAAGCTAGTATTTACTTATGAATATTGATTTAAAAATTTATTTGGGAGTTCAAGGAGTGTAGATTGTGATTATAATTTGTCACGGTCATCCATTTATTCAATTTAACAATTAGTAAATGAATATTTTTGCAACGTGTGGCACGCAAATCAGTACATAGATACTGTTGATCAGAGTTTCCCAAACTTTTTCTATGACGAAACACTTTACAAATCCTGAAATTTTATCGGAACACCTTGGTTATTTTATAGGGTAGGTTTCAAACATTTTTTAACTTGGCGCAGCATTTAAGGTAGTTGTCATGCTATGGGCATAGTGTCAGAAAATTCTAAATTTTCGTAATTAAGGATACTATAATACAAATACCATTAAAATTTGACGTTGATTGACCATCTCTAACTCGAGATAAACTTAATTAAAGTTCGGATAATTAACACGGAGAACATAGGAAAGGTTGTTTTTGACAAGTTTTTTAATTAAAAAAAAAAAAAAAAGTAACAGTCAGAAATTTTCAAAAAACTAACTGTTCATTGATGTTTTTGTTCTGAGTTTAAAAAAGAAAATCAAAAAATTATTGACCTTTTTATTGTTGAGATATAATAACGCAAAGTTCAACAATTTATGAGAAAAGATTAACATTTTTATATAATCCTAGCGAAGAAACTAAGTGAAATATGTGTAACTATGTGAACAACAGTTTAGGTACAATCTCTAACAATTTTTTTTTACATTTAACACTATACTTATTTATTGTTTTACAACGTATTATGAACGAAACTTTTGGATGTTATTGTCACAAGACAACTACCTTAAAATCATACGAGGCTTATACATATAATTAATTTTCATTATTTTTCACAGAACATAGTTTGGGAAAGGCTGCTGTAGATTATTATTATTAAATCAGTAGACTTTCAAAATACATTGTCTGAGCATGCAATTTGTCACGTCCAAAAAATTCAAGAACATAAATTATTATATTAGAAAGAAAACGTACCTAATCTACAAATGATACAGATTACAAATTCTTTTTAAAATTTCCCAGAAATTACAAATTGCCGAATTGTTGATTAGTGATTAGTCAACAAAGTTATCTAATCTTAGATCAACCATAATTAAATAACAAGAAATTTGTAGTTGATGATTCACAAAAAATAAACTTTTTGTTGTCCCAAACATCATCATATTAATAAAATGGGTCTTATATTGACCTGGGGTATATCCTAAGATACTGTTTAGTATCCTTGATACTTTTTATTGTAAGTATCTGTATTCGAAAATAAAGATACTGCTCAAAAATATCTGGTATCTAAAATACATTTAAAGATATCTTAGATACTTACAAAGTAATTTAAATGTTATAAGTGGCAATGCGAAAGCGGTTTCCGGTGGGAGAAATGGGTGAGTGAGGGGGTATTAGCCAGTAGGAGATCGGCACTACCCGATGGTGTCCATTCAAAAAGGGTATTTTAAGTAACTAAAATCCTTTATACTTTTGAAGTATCTTAGATATTTTGAAAAGTAACTTAGATACTTAAATATTTATCTTAAATACGTTAAAGTTTCGAGTATCTGTTGGTAAAAGTATTTTTTATTTAGATACAATTTCATATAGAGTCTTGTATCTTTTATTTAGATATACTTTTATAGAACGTATCGTGTATCTTTTGGGGTAATGATTATTTGGTATCTTGTATCTAAGATACTTTTTTTCAAGTCTCTTCCTTGACTTTTCCACGTCTGTGGCCATCCAATGCAGTGGCGGACAAAGCCCGTCGGAGGCCCGGGGCGGCAGAACTAAATGAGACCTCCGTTCTGCTTAGAAATTGATGTATTTGTAGTGTAAATTTCGTAAAAAATGAATAATATAGATGTAATAGCTGACAAAAAAATCAAATATTTATAATAAATGTAGGTAGGTAGGTAAGCTACCTATGTTTATATTTTGTATACGTATACGGGGCCTCCAATTCCAAACTGCCTCTTACTTACTAAACATATTTTGGCCTTGTTTGATTAAGAAGCATTTCTCGAGATTTAGAGGCTCCCCAGGATCAGAGGCCCGGGGCGAGCCGCCCCCTTAGTACGCCACTGATCCAATGTTCATATTTTCAAAAAAAATTATACTTGATACTTAAAAAAATGGATTCGTAAGCCCGAAACTCATAAAGCGTGATTTATTTAGAACATAAATAAAATATTACAATTACCTGTAAGCAATGCGTAGAATTAACATAGTCCAAATGACATGTAAGAACAATAACAGAAGAAGTAAACTGTTGAAAATGTAGTATGCAGGGAACATCGAAACTATGGTTGGGGCTGTGATGCTTGTCGCATATATTATCCACATCGGATAAACTCCCAATCGGGTCACTATCCACAGTACAGTGAAGAATGCAAAGATTGTGTCGCAGATACGTTGATAATTGGCGTACTTGGCCATTTTGGCCGCCTATAAAAACACAACGTTCACATTTTAGTAACTGAAAAACGTGATTTCCGTTAAAAGCGTAGTAAGTTTAGTATTTACCTCGAGGAAAATATCTGCACAGTCGTGAACGACCAGAACAAGACTGCCGATGCGATGCAAGTTGCATACCCAAGATAATGATAGCAACAATATAGCTGCGATGTGATGAATAAACATTTGCCAGAAATCTTTACGTCGAACATCGCTGAACTGACTTATGCCGAGAGACCAGTAGAAAGATAATGATATCATGTAATACCACCTACGAATTTAACATAACAACAAATTATGCTTAATAGATATTGTAGATTATTGACGTCCAATCAATATTGTTATACGACAGGGGTCGGCAACCTGTGGCTCGCGAGCCGCATGCGGCTCTTTTAATGTCAAGATGCAGCTCTCCAGTTCCATGCGCAAATATTAATAATTATATTATTTTATTTTCAAAACTCATAAAAAATATTATACTGCAAAAAAAACTTTAAACAGGATAAAAACACTCAACAGAGAACAGTGAGAATAGGTGGAGTAGAGAGTATACAGACAGCTGACATTTTTTAAATGTGGCAACACTGTTCTGTTTGTTTAGTTATTGGTGCACTGCATAGCTAGCTAAAATACTTGTTTTGTGCGAAACATTTGTATGTTTTTATATGAATAAATATTATTTCATATTTAAAGCTATTATTTTAAATCAAAAATCATATTTATATACCTAATCCTAATCAAATATCATAATATTGAAATAAAAATGTTAGTGGCTCTTTAAAAACTGGGAAATTTTGTAAATTGTAATTTTTGGCTCTTCCGTCTCAAAAAGTTGCCGACCCCTGTTATACGACTATAAACACACAACCACGGTCAGATTCTTTAGTTACTAGCGCAATCACACTTTCAGACTAAAAAAGAAAACCTAACCTAATATTTTATTCCGTTAACATTTTTATTTATTGTACTGCTAATCAATGTTCTCAATTTTCATTCCAAATCCGCAAGTGAGGGAATGGAACTAAGTTTTACAATTTACATTTTATACTAATGTAAATGCAATCAGATATATTACGCATCTTATGCTGCGTTGCAGAACACATTGTCAGAAAATCTCGATTTGAGAATGACCTTAAATTGTGATCACACATAGGCCATAAGAAAAACATCATAGAATTTCAAATCAATCTTGCTAAAAAAATAATTGATCAATTGAAACGATTTTTTTAGTGTTATAACATCTATTTAACATAAGTTTTTTGTACAATTTTCACTCCGAAACAACATTTTTCTACGCATTTTGATCAAAATTTAGCTTGAAATGCAATCTTTATTATGTAGATCAATCATTTGTTTTTATGTAAGTACAATCTGATGTTCTACATGACAGAGAGTTCGACAACGACATTAGACTGTTCCTGCATGTATAAAAACTACAACTATACGATCACAAACTAAGGTTATTGCCAAATCAGATTTTTTAACAATGCTTTCTGCAACTAAGCATTATTGTAAAAAAGACCCAATAATTAAAAAAACAAACAAAAAAAGAACTTCTGGTTTAATTGTATTTTTTTTCATTATAAAACAAAAATACTGAATAATGTTACGTAGTAGGTACTGTTAATAATTTTAAAATGTGAAATTATCAATTGTGTCGATGGATAAATTTTATATAGGTATTATTAAAATATTAAATAAATAATAATTTCACTTACCAAATGTCATCAGTAACACCTTGATGAGGGTAATCATACCAACAGTGGTTGATATCCCAAAACCAAGATTTGTCAAATAAGACTGCCAGGCCTAAAACAATGTATTTAAAAATTATCGTCAAATTTAGTCACAATAAAAAAAACTGATTTGTTTCGATACAGATATAAAAAACATACCATAAATGAAACTAAAAGTGTAGTAGGAACACCTCCAAGAATTTTCACAGAATTTCGTTAATGTGCTAGGTTTGTCTTGACTTCGTCGCAAACGTAACCACCTTTCAACTTGTCGTTCGGACAAATCAGTTTGCTTTGCCAAAGCGAGCAGTTTCTTATGACTTAAACGTTTCTTCGGACCTAATTCTCCATATGCTTGTTCTAACGCTGTATTAGGTGGTGCTTTCTTTGTTCTAGAATTCTTAATACCTAATGATAAACCAACTGGTGCAAACCAATATCTAAAAAAAGAAGTAAACATTTAATTAAAAACGGAGGATAAGGGTTAATCTAATAAATGTATTGGTTAATTATTCTATTCGTTTAAACTATTTTATCTATAAATACTAAATTTACTGTACGAGTTCTCAGAATTGTTTAAAATAATTATTATATTATATAAACCAATCTGTAAATAAAACACTGAAGCTGAACATCAGCTACAGAGTGAATATCATAATTCCAGAAATATTAATAGACAATTTGAAGGGGCAAATGAAACATTAACTAACCAGTAACCAGTTATAGTTTAGTATAGTACAATTTTTGTATACTTACTTTTCTAGTACGTATCGAAGAAATAGTAAACCTACTGCCATCGGCACTGGATAAATCAAGTGTCGATAGTCTGTATAATTTGTTTTATTTTCAGGTCCCGGTGTAATATCTGCCCAAGTAGTATTAGGAGGTAACCACACATATTCCGACCAAAAGAAATTAGATATACCTTTTATTATACTAGCCATTTTACAATTATCACCTTAACATTTAGGAAAACGGTCACAACTAGAATAAATAGTGTTCACACTTAATAAATAGTAAAATAATATCCAATTACAAACACGAGTTGTAAGAGGAAATTTGCAATCAAGGTCTTCTTAATCACAGTATCTAATAATTCAGTCTGTTAACTTGCCACTGGGCCATTTGCTCGTTGTGAATGCGTTGATTTAAAAAATCTAAATAAAAATTCACACAAATTAATTCTATACATTCAGAATTCAGATAAACATTTTGCTTCTGGATCATTAACCCTCGTAAAGCGGCGAGTATCACAAGACTGCAGATATCACTGTTACACGAAAATATTCATATTCTAATACTATATACAACTTGCACAATACATTAACCGGTAAAATATATTTTTAATGTATATTACGGTATAAATATAAGGTCATAATATTTCTAATTCAATTTTGCAGATTTTTCGACTTATCACTAATCTGCAACCAACAGCCAACTCCCATCTGTAACTCCTCACCTCATGTTTGGATTGAACTGTTGTATGAATAGAAAACGACCGACGTTAAAAATGTGTCATAATTTTTAAGTGGCAAATAAACAGTCTTAAAAAAGGAAAACTATCGGATTGTCTTTACCGTATGTCTAATTTCTATTCTTATAAATATTTTTTTGAATGCTATACCAGATCCGCTATCTACTAGTCAATAGATTATAATTTGTAACGATTTGATTGTGATCTTGTTAATTATTTACAAATTGCAACTGAAAATGAATCATAAATTCCAAATTCAGATTCATTCAGCCATAAAAGTTTTATTTAAAAATTAAGCAATGTAATATCTAATGATTATCTAATTATGCATGCTAATTATCGATTATAAAAAAACACGTGATTTACGAGAATTGAATTTTCGAGTTTTTACGCATAGATGGAGTTGAGTGTTTGACAATAAACGACCAAGGATGTATTGTTGTTTCTTTGCTGTCAAATGTCACCGTTCAATAACGTTTTATTTACTTATAGGCAAGTAATAATTAATAAAAATCATTTAAAAAAGCCTATAATTTTATTAGAAGCGTCTCTCGTAATAATTTGTGAGATTGTTTCTTGGTGACGTCAGTTGTCACCGAAGAATCACCTTTTGTAATAAATCTATGGTGGATACAACGATAATTAGCGGGAAAAAAATTACATAAATTGTTGAGTAGCTTTTTATACACTAATTGGCGTCGGTCGGATAGCGGAACATACTACCTAGATGTGTGACCATAAAATCTTGACGTTTCAGATTAATAATAATAACACGTCTTATTAACAGCGTACGAATTCCATGTTTAGATTCGTAAATTATTATTATACCACTCAACTCCACTGGAGTTTGATTATTAATCGAATGCGTAATAAGACGTAATAACCAAATAAGAAGCAAAAATAGAGTATCGATTTTCAATCATACGCTAGTTTTTTATTGTGCTATTTAATTTACTTAAGTTATTTCGCTATTCTAATCTTACCTATTTAAGTTTTTTTTTGTTGTATAAATTTTATAGACGCTATTGACCTTACTTGTCGAGCGTCTATAATCTCAATCAGATCGGTAAATTATATTTTAATAATGGTAATTAGGATCAAAAAATAAAATACCTTGCCGGTGTTTCGGAAAATATTCAAAAGGTGGACCGACTTTGATGCGGCATTCCTAATATGACAGAACATTTTTTGCGGGAAGTTTATACTAGGATACAAAAAATTATTGAAACACAAATAACGCCTTTTTCTATATCTTCACTGATAAAAAGTATTAAAATAAAATTTTTAAAAAGCCCCGACAAACCCTTTAAAAAGAAAAAATAATCGTCTTATTGTAAATTATCGACGCGTCGACAACTTAGGTCATTAGCGTCAATATAATCGTCTTGTGGCTTCATACCCACATTATTTTGTGCAAATAATGTGAGGCTTAGTAGTTAGTATAGATTGTAGAAATGTATTAAAAGAATATTGTCGGGAGTTTTTTTAATTTTATTTTTTTGCAACACTGAAAATAATTACCTACATGTCCCTAATAGGTATGAAACATTATTGCTTAGTTTTCGATCTTAAATTATTGAAATATACCATTCTTAAAAATAATTATTAATATACTAATTAATATACTAATTTTTAAATTATTTTTATATTATAATCGATAGATTATGCCAATATTCGCCAAATAAGGTTAAATTTCATGTCAACCAAAACAGTAGGTAATCTTTTTCTGATTGAGTATTTATTTTTAAATAAAGATAAGATAATAGAGTTTTAAGTTTCAACTAAGAACGTCAGAATTGTATATTTACAGTTATGTGATTATAACAATTGAAGTAAGCTGGGTAATATTGTTTTAGGATTTAAAAAATAGACTAAATAATGAAAAGCTGTAATGTGATTGCATGCGCTGTGAATTGAGTCAAAGATATAAGCGAAATGGATTCTGTGCCTAGTTTGTTAAAATCTGGTTCACCGCAGAAAACCGAAATGACGAAATCTTTTAATTTTCCGTATCTTAAATCACCTACAACACCAAACAAACCAAAAAAAATGGAAGAAGATCAAAACAATCCAAAATGTGAACATTTTCAGTTTAGTAAAGAAGCTCAATTAAATGCCGAACTTAGGGAAGTTATGAAGTTATCTAAAAGCAATATAGACAATAGAAATTTTGATGGGAATTCGGTGAAGCCGTCAGCAACTAGTGATTTAAATGATAATTTCTTAAGACCTACCGCCGTAGTACAAAGATCAAAAAGTACAAAAATGTTACAAAAATTAACACGACCTAGTCTTATAAGAAGAAAATCAATTTCACTTGAAGATATTACAAGCGGTGAAGTTTTGATTACTCAGCCTAAAGAACGATACAATAATTTAATGTTGGAGTTGAAAAACAGGCAGCTAAAGTCGG
Source organism: Mongoloraphidia duomilia (assembly GCA_039654895.1). Lineage (NCBI taxonomy): Eukaryota > Metazoa > Arthropoda > Insecta > Raphidioptera > Raphidiidae > Mongoloraphidia > Mongoloraphidia duomilia. The sequence goes on along the minus strand of CM077519.1, from coordinate 48,582,417 downwards.
TCAAACAAAAAGGATTAAATTTGAAACCGTCAGAAATTGGAAAAAATGTAAGTTTCACAATAATTATATTTATGATTTTTTATAATCTAGAAATAAATTCAATCATTTCTGCCTCACCAATTGGCAATGGAGATGGACATTGTCAAACTTTTCCGCTAGGGGCGCCAGCTATGTACAGTCGCGGACTTAAAAAAGTTTACACCTGCTAGTTCCCGGTTTTTTTTAATTTTTGAATATTGTAATTTGGCTTTTGATAGTAAGGTATCAATTACTAAGGTTACATCCTAAAACTGGAGGACAGTATAGCTCAGTTGGTAGCGTCGCGGCCTCTGAATCAGACTGTCGTGGGTTCGAGACCCACCTCTGCTCATGGATGTTTTGTGACGTTATTTAGTTTTAAGTGATATAAGTATATTTGTTGTATTTAAGACGCTAATGACCTAAGTTGTCGACGCGTCTATAATCCACAATAAATAAAATAAATACATCCTAAAAATGCAATAAAAAATTATTTTCAAAACACCTCATTTGTTTATTATACAATCCAAATTACTCACTATTATTCATTTAAAACATAAAAAGATTTGATAATATTTGATACTAGCAAATTCCTTCCTCCAATCTTGCAATGATTATTCTTTTTTGTTCATCGTTTTAATAATTTCGAGGCATTTAAACAATTATTTCTTTTAATTTTTGACATTTACCTATTAAAAACTAAATTTGTTGCTAAGCTACTGAGTTTTTGTGAACTGACACTGAAAAACTCAAGTGTAAACTTTATTAAGTACCGTCTGTGGGCAGTTCATAGTAGTGTGTACAGAATAAGTTTATTTAAAATAATAAATCGTTGACAATGCCGATGTGCTGTGTTTACTAATGTTCAAATCATAGACGTTTTGTGTTTCCAAAGGATCCGAACTGAAAAGAAGTGGTTGCATGCTATTAGAAGGGGAAAAAACTTGATTTCTCGCGCGTTTTTTCAATGATAACCAATGATAACTTAGGTGACTATAAACCTGCTGCCAACTACATTACGTTTCTCATGTACCTATCTTCATTGATTTGTTTTTATTTAGCAATTTTAATTTATTTTATATATTAAAAATCCCAAAATGTTTCGTATTATTTTATTGTGTTTAAGGCCGCTCCCTGACTTGGCGGTACGGTATCTGTATGCAGTATTTACTGCTTTACCTTTGCCGATGTCGCCTTCATCTCCTCGCTTACACGGTATAATTTCGGTAGAATCTTGCCGTTTCGAGATGTTGTCGTCAAAAAAAGATACCCATTGACAAATCCCGAGGCTCTACTACTTGTTTGTACCGAGACGCGGTATACAAATTCCTTTCCGCCCCGCTCCCGCGTATACTGCGCAAGTCAGGGACGACTCATTGAAATACAGGCGCTCGGTAAAAAATCTGTACCGAGTCGGTACAGAGCGTACCGAGTAAAACGATACCGTATCGTCAAGTCAGGGAGCGGCCTAAGAGAGGTGTAGTACCGTGGATAGATTTTTTTGCGCCAAATTTAAGCTAATCGTTCCCTCTGCGGGTGCTACAGGCCGAATTATCAAAATTTTAAGTTTAGGCCGCACAACGCCTTAAGCCAGGTACACAGAAAAACCTTTTCAATACTTTTAAATGTGCTCAGTAGCGCCTAGACGCATCCTTTTTCTTCATTTTGAAACCAAAATTGACGGTATTATTTTTTTCCCTTTTAAACCCCATAAAGTATGTTTTATTAGGCATTTTATCTGCGTCGTATCTAGGGGTTGGCGAGGATGGCCCGCACCAGGGGTGCCGAGTGACACAGTGAAATTCATATTATTGCAAAATTCAAATTTCAAACAGCTCTGAAGAATTTTAAAACCATTTGTCAAAATTACGCTGTTTTGTCTTTTTTTTTGAATAGATAGTGTAAATAGTCCTAGTTCTGCCTTAAGTGAATTTTATGAGATGAGAGGCCGACGAACACAAATGGATTATTAATTGTTGTGTTGAAGACGCTAATGACCTGAGTTATCGACGCGTCTATAATCTACAATAATAATAATAATGAGAGGGCGACAAGTCCACCTTTCGCCAGCGGCGCCACATCCTCCTTTCGCCAGGGTGCCAAGTTCTCTCTTCGCCAGGGGTTCCAGGACTCCTATATACGGCACTGCATTTTATTATAGATATTTTGTGTGTAGTGTTAATCCAAAAAATGTATTTGGTTGTTAGTGAGAGAGTCCTCTAATACGCAATTTTAGATAGAATAACAATAGGTAAATCGTAATATAAAAGTTATTTTCAAACTTAAAGCCAATAATTATTGGGCTTTATCAAATCCGTTTTTTCTATTTCCATCCTAAATATTTTCAAGATTTTTTTAATTAATTGATGTAGGTAATTCACAAAATAACTAAAAGCTACTGCTTTTTTTTGTGAAATGATAATTGAAATATTTTTAGCAACGTTGAAAGTTACATGAACATAAAAAAGAATGGTCAATGCGGTAAATATAAATTATTTTATTCCATCGTTAAAAGTTGTTTATTTGTGTCGATGTCTGCAATTAACAATTTTATAACAACCGACGGTTTTATTGGCCGTCGTGCTTTTGTTATTTGAACATTTTATAATGAATTGAATTATTTGATTGTACTGGTTTTTACGATTTAATGATAATAGTTGCAGTGTTTTCTGAATATCAAATTGTCCAGTGTTTATTTTGAAAATTCTTCGTGTTGTGTAATTTTAACATCTTACCCTTTAGCAGCAGTACACGAACTTTGTATTATTCCGAACGAATATAAGTAATTATCATACAAATTAACAATAACAAACATGACATACCAATTACGCCATTTCCGGAGTAAGGCAAAACCACTAAACTCCTGTTCAAAACATCCCGTGGGCGTGATCACTTATAAAAGCTTACATTGGGTAGGCCGTAAAGTATTAAATATGCTAGTTTACAATTTTGGGTGACAATTTTTTGGCGTTATTTATTCAAGGCCTTATTTTTGTGAAGATGTTGAGGGAGGCATATTAAAGTGCCCTGAGTAAGGGACTTTGCTAGATAGCGATATGGGAGAGATGCAGACCGCCCCCAACATGTAACAAAAAAATGGTCAGAATTATTAAATTGCTTCAAGGCTGAAATTGTTTGTATAGCTTGTCGGTGACCCAATAATGCCATTATAATATTTGCAGATCGATTGGTCAGTATTAAAGGGATGTCAGATCACCCTAAACGTGTCATGTACCCGACGAAATTTATATTATTAATTCAAGGTTCAAATTTTAATATGTTGTTACGTCGACTGTTTTAAGCATATATTTCAATTTGCAGAACAAAATGTCGGTATTAACCCTCTCTCTTAGAGGGAAACTTGCTCGCCTAGGTGTTCTATCGTTCTGCAAGGAGGTTAATACCGACATTTTGTTCTGCAAATTGAAATATATGCTTAAAACAGTCTCCGTAATAACATTATAAAACTTGAACCTTTAACTAATAATATCAATTTCGTCGAATACATGACACATTTAGGGTGATCTGCCACCCCTTTAATACTGACCAATCGATCTGCAAATTATATAATGGCATTATTGGGTCACCGACAAGCTATACAAACAATTTCAGCCTTGAAGCAATAATAATTGTGACCATTTTTTTTGTTACATGTTGGGGGCTGTCTGCATCCCTCTCATACCGCTATCTAGCAAAATCCCTCACTCATGGCAATTTAATATGCCTCCCTCAACATCTTCACAAAAATAAGGCCTTGAATAAATAACACCAAAAAATTGTCACTAGCTCTCGGTCTACTTCATAAAGGACACGCTATATCTCTGAAATTGCTTAATCTAGAAACAACTAATCATAAAATCATACTTCATTACACCCGAGCGAAGCCGGACGGGACCGCTAGTTTTTCTATTACGTGTATTCTGCTGCATAGACTTTATCTCTTAAATAAACACATGGCACTGGCATCGAAGCATGGCGGTCTTTAATAGTTTAATTGATAAAGGCCAAGTGGAGTTAATGCTGTTAATTGACGATCGCATTAAAACAAGAAATAAGAAAACTCCTCCGCTCAATAATGCGGTCATTGTTCTAAAACTCGCTTATCGATGTACCTAAAAACAGGGATGTAACGATGGAATTTATTTGTGTATGCTGTTGACAATTTATTTTTGAAATTGATTAACTTTGGAGTTTGCAGGACATTGTAATGTTAAACTTACACGAAATTTCACAGGACGGCTTTTAAAAAAATTATAGAAATCGATTAATTACAAAAATCAACTATTACGTGAAACTTTTAGTCTCGTTTTTTTTCGTTCGGTTACGCATGTCAAGGTCACGTCCCGTCCACTCGAAGAATCGCGTATATATCCCAACACTATTGCAGAACACTGCGTCATCCCAAACAGACAACTTGGTAACTGTATCATAAATATAGCAGTACACACAACAAGATGCGTGGCGTAGGGGTATCACAGCTGCTTTATACGCAGTAGGTCGCTGGTTCGCACCCGGGCGGCACCATTAATTTTAGTTTCTATTTTTAACTACCTATTCCATTTTCCACTTGATATCTATTTATATTTTTTTTCTATTTTGATTATATTTTCTCTATTAATTTTTTATTTTAATATTTTACTATCATACAATGTCAAACTTAGCGGGGTGTGCAATTGCAAAGTTTAAACCATGTAAACAAAATTATAATATACTTTCGGCGATTTCGGGTTAAAAGCAGTTTCAGTTGCACCGCAGTTTCATAAAATCGCACCCTAGTTTTTTTAGATAGATATCGTAAATTATAGACGCCCGACAACAGAGTCAATTATTTTACAAGATGTGTATTTTAGAGAATATATTTTTTTAAATCGATTTTTAAAAAAAGTACATAATACCTACTTTTTATTCGGTTGTGATTGAGTTAAGATAAAGTAAAAAGTTTTTGTAAAAACTGTTATTAAGGCCAGGGCCGTCCTAAAATATTTAAGCGTACTGGGTTAACACATGACGCTTTTACAGATAGACGTAGTCGCTCGGGCGTCCAAGCTGGTCTTTGGCCAAGTGGTCTAGGTACGCCACTGCCCCTGCCCTCGGGCTGTTATTAATGAAATAATCCTGTGATCTAAAAATGCCAACTGACTAAACACACTCATCTTAACGCCCTCGCAGCAAACTTAATGAAAGAAAGGAAATTATCACAAAGACTAAAACGAAAAATACCTCAAGAACCTAATCTAGTCATTAACTGGCATTGTCATTAATTGACAAGCATTAATTTTTAAGGATGTGTCTGGAATCTGGATGCATACTTTCACCTGCTACACTCACTGCTTCGTTGTGTACGCTCGCATATACAGTGTGTAAACAGGTAAGCTGCACATAGGGAATTAGCATTGGGAAAAAATGAATGGATCAGAGTCAGCCATGACACATAATGCACGTATTTATATAGAGTTGCTATGGTTTTGTCAGTGTTTTTATTTTAGTTTCAATTATTTTTATTTTACTTGACATTTAAACGGCAATTAAAATAAAAATAATTGAAATTAAAATAATAACACTCAAATAACCATAGCAACTCTATATAAATACGTGCATTATGAGTCATGGCTCACTCTGATCCATTCATTTTTTCCCAATGCTAATTTCCCATGTGCAGCTTACCTGTTTACATACTGTATAACAATGCATTAATATAAACAAGCCCTGCTATGATCTACGCTACTATCTAGAATGATAGAATCCCAGCTCCATGCTGCACGTACCTTAAGTCATCCTTGATCCTTCATCCACTCACGTATTACTGAATGTTGCTCGTGAGCAGATAATGAAAATTAATTTCTAGTAAAAATTAATAAACTGTGAAGTTTATTAATTTTTAGTAAAAATTAATAAACTGTAAAGTTTATAGAACAAAAAATTGTACTAGTAGTCCAGTCACGAGAGGAAGTCCACCTTGCGTTTGGTGCAGCAAATGATTTTATTTTTTTGTGTCCTCAAGCATGTTTAGGAGATGTCAAATCCAATTTTGCGACCTCTAAAACAGGGCGGGGGAGTTTTGGTGGGCTAAAAACCACGATTTTTTTGCACTTTTTTCGATTTCTTGCTTATAATATGGAAACGGCTGGTCCTATCGAAAAAATGGTCCTATTCAAAATTAAAGGGCACAAAATTTACTTCAAAATGCACTAGTCAAATATGTTAATGTTCCCATTTTTACCGGCTCTACAGAACTTAGAATATCGCCAAAATTTACCAAAATGAAAAAAAAGCATTTTTTCAAGCTTTTAACTATTGTAAAACTCGAATAGCCCATAACCTTCCTTAATAAACGGGCTATCTAACAAAAAAAAATTTTTCAAATCGGACCGGTAGTTCCTGAGATTAGCGCGTTCAAACAAAAAAAAATAAATTCTTTTTTTGTTTGAACGCGCTAATCTCAGGAACTACAAGTCCGATTAAAAAAAATTTTTTTTTGTTAGATAGCCCGTTTATAAAGGAAGGTTTTAGGCGATTCGAGTTTTTTTAAATTCAATCTCAAAGGGGGTAAAACGGGGGTGTAAGATTTTTTGTTATTACAAAAAATCTTACTCCCATGTTTTACCCCCTTCGGGGTTAAATTTAAAATAAACTCGTATATCCTATAACCTTCCTCAATAAACGGGCTATCTAACAAAAATTTTTTTTTTTAATCGGACTTGTAGTTCCTGAGATTAGCGCGTTCAAACAAAAAAAAGAGTTTATTTTTTTTGTTTGAACGCGCTAATCTCAGGAACTACCAGTCCGATTTGAAAAAAAAATTTTTTTGTTAGATAGCCCGTTTATTAAGGAAGGTTATAGGCTATTCTATTATTTTTTTTAATTCAATCCCACAGGGATTAAAACGTGGATGTAGGATTTTTTGTTATTACAATAAATCCTACACTCCCGTTTTCACTCTTTGGGATTGAATTTTTAAAAAACTCGTATAGGGTCTCATTGATTAGTACTTTGCTTCTTTTACAGACTAGTAGTTCCAGAGATTAGCGCCTTCAAACAAAAAAAGAGTTTATTTTTTTTTTGTTTTTCTAAGTTCTGTAGAGTCGGTAAAATCGGAACAAAAACATATTTGACTAGTGCATTTTGAAGTAAATTTTGTGCTCTTTAATTTTGAATAGGACCATTTTTTCGATGGGACAAGCCGTTTTTATGTTATAAGCAAAAAACGTAAAAAAGTGCAAAAAAATCATGGTTTTTAGCCCACCAAAACTACACCGCTCTGTTTTAGAGGTCGCAAACTTGGATTTGACGTCTCCTAAACATGCTTGAGGACACAAAAAAATCATTTGCTGCGCAAAACGCAAGGTGGACCTACCTTTTTAAGCTCTCGGGACTGGACTATAGTGAGGTGGCGGCTCCGCGGTCGCTGACGCCCTAGCATAGGCGTAGGCTGAGGGGGGGGGGCAGGGGGGCACTGCCCACCTTACTAAAACTCATTGCCCACCCTAGAAAAATCGACAGTATTTAGACTTCCGCGTTTTGTTGTGTTTTTAGTAAGAAAATGGTTCGTTACTTCCAAAATTTGTCAATTCTACTTTTCTATTAAAAAGTTAGTTGATCTCTAATCGAATTACCGAAATTGAAACCTTGCGGTATCGAATCAGTTGGGCGGTGCCCCCCCCCCCCTAGGATAAATCCCTAGCTACGCCAATGCGCCTTAGTGTTATAGCCCTATAAGCCCAAAGGGTAAGGTGGGCATGATTAAGGCGATGCCACATATAGTCTAAATTTCGAATGAGCTAATCACAAGATCTACAAATGCGTCACCTGTAATGAATTTATTGATGTTCTACTAGGTTTTACCTAATATTCAGTAAAATCATAAACCTCGATGCTCGTTTATTATCTATGATTCATGACCACAATAATATTAATAATAATATACTGGTAACTGGAATCTGAATTAATATGATAATTTTTAGGAAAAAAAAATTCAAAACAACACTTGATTTTTAACAAAATGAATTAGTCTGTCATGTCTTGTCGGTTGGTAAAATTCTACAGAATGAACATATGATTATCCTCGCGGGGTGCAGAGTTTCTCGCGGGGGGTTGTTGGTGGCGATGGGTGAAACGGGGGTGGTTCAGGGGGAGAATTCCCTAAAAAATGTTCGCAGGGAGAGAGTATTTAATTCTTTTAATTGTATTTTAGCTGTTATTTATCTCTTTTATTGGTATCTTAGCTGTTTCTTATTTACTTATACGTGTATTTTGACATGTCCTCCATACTCTGTATGATATTTTTAGGATAAATAAATGAATGAATGAATATCGTGTAGATTGTTACCAAACTTTTAAAATATTTTTCTGCCTATTGTCATTCATAAATATCTGAACAGAGTACATATACGCATCATTATAATAATAGATTACAGATAATTCATTTGAAAATCAGTGGCGTCATGGCTAGTTCACAGAACAGGAACTACTTTATGTACAATGGAATGGTTGAACAATTGTTTTTGTAATGAATCAATACTAATAATAAAACTGTATAAAGGGAAGTTTTGTGTCTGTCTTTCTGTTTCGCCATAACTCTTAAACCTCGAATCCGATTTCAATGAATTTTCGTACAGGTCTTCAAGTCAAAGGATAGGCTACTTTTTATCCGGCTTTGCTCGCGTGGTAGGACTCCCATACTGCAAATAAAAGTATTTTTCATACAAATAATTTTCAATAAAATTCGGTACCTACAGGTATTGTGAGGTTTCCATACTCAAAGCCTCGAACTTCGAAGTGTAGAACTTCATACACACTTTGATCTAATCCATAAACATTCCTACAAAAGTCTGTTCATTTTCAAAATAGAGTGACCTGTGTGCGTGATCCGTGTCCCTTTATTTCTTGAGTTGTGATTGGTCGGTCGGGAGAATTTCAAATTTTGCAAATGTACCTACTGAACCGTATTTACCTATTTATTTTGTTGTAAGCTGTAGGTAAATGACACTGCTGGAATGTGTTTTTTCCAAATTACTCTATCTTGAAAATGAATGGGGGCAGTGTAGCCTAGTGGATAGCGCACTTGGTACTAGCCTCTAGACTAGACTGTCGTGGGTTCGAATCCCACCTGCTGTCATGGATGTTTTGTGATGTTATTTAGTTTTAAGTTAGTTGTTATTTAATGTAATTTTAGACGCTAATGACTTAAGTTGTCTATAATCTACAATAAATAAATAAAAATTGGAAATGACCCCCCCCCCCCCACTTGTACACTTTTACATGCGTTTTGAACATTTTTGCTCCCATATACTTTTGTGGCGCGCAGTCAGCGGAAAAATTAGAGGAAACATTGCTTCCCACCTCTACTTATGGCACTCAAGACCCAAATATTGGAATCAGTCCGAAAAATTTTTTTCGGGATATTAATAGATCTTCACGTTTTGATACCTTCGGAATCATTTGAGACTATTTTCTGATTTATGTTTGACTGTGGGTATGTATGTGGTGAAATTTTTCTCCTTCGATAAAGTCTGCCTAGATAGGTTTTACTGACGAGTGAAAGTAAATAAAACAAATAAAACTTTGTAAAAAAACATTCCTGCAATTCGAACACTGGTAACTTACTAACTGCTACTTCTGACGCAAAGCAGCAACGATCACAGATAATCGATCAACATCTCTTATTTTGTCTTATTTGCTGCTTTGCAATCTGAGCATGTTTATATTTTGTGACGCAGTCAAATATTCTTTTGCGTCGCTATAAATCATCATGTATTGTGCAATGCCATATTACAATTGTCGATACTTATATGGTTCAAGTAAAATAATAACAACAATAAAACAACTGCTAGTTACATGTACGAAACAAACGACAGTAGCCGCGCATCGGACAACAGCATTTGTTTAAATTGTTTCATTATTTGACGTTCGGCGAGCATGCACTATGTGTCACTCCCATAATTAAGAGCTGTCGCGGTTCAGTAGTTGAATACAGTGTTCGTATATTGTGTACATAAAATTATTCAGTAATGTGTTATCACATTAAATAGCATTTATTATTATTATACATATATCTACATAATTGAAACGGAAACATGGTGTGGTCAGTGTACACAAACAACACGGTACTGTGTGGTATTTATCTTGAAACCGGGAAAATCATACAAAACACGTCGTTTAACTACGAGATAATGAACAACGTTTGCAGTTGAATTTCAGTGATATCATAATTGTCGTTTTGTGGCCTTACAATAATACGAACCGCAAAATGTCAGTTGAAGACGGAAGAGTTAACAGCGAAGGTCCTTTTCCACTATGGATGACTTCGGATGTACGACTGTGGCTAAAGGAATTACGTTACAGAACTGAAAATTACGGTTGCGATTTCAACAATCAACAACCAACGGCCGAATTTGAATACAATGGACGTATATTGAATGACGCGGGAAACGTTCACAATAAACGAAGGTTACAGGTGTTGCGAAATCACAGTTGGTGCGGACCCGGGCTCGAATTCAATGGTGAGTTTAATGAGATTGATAATTGTTTTGATGGGAACTCGAAAAAAGCACGTAAACACGCTGAAGGCTACCGTGGTCATGAAAAAAGAGACGAAGTATGTCCAGTGCGTTATAGTAATAACAATTGTTCGACAAATGTTGTAGAGTTTGTTTTAAACGAAAAATGTACAAGTGAAATATGTGATAACATAGCGAATACGAAAAAAGTTGAAGAATTACAACAGAAAGGTGTGACTGCAGAGGGAAATGTTTCAAATTTTAAACCGGCTAATAAACAAGATTTAAACAGAACATATCGTCGATATAATAGTTGGGATTGCAGTGAATCATTAGAAGATAAACATGTAGACATTTCTCTATTTGATAAAGATATTATTAATCACGTTAAAACTGATAAAAAACCCAATTTACAATTTACAAATATTAAACGTTATCAAAGCAATATTGATTCGATTAAAAATGATTTAACGACTAGTGAGTTAATTAGAACGGAGTTTGGTCAAAATATGAATAAAGCAACGACCAATGATAAAGAAGAGAGAATTTACGTAAATGTGAATTTCATTCGAAACGAAAATGCCAGAGAACCAAATTGTGTTCGCGTTAATAAAAACAAGCAATTGAACAGAGCATCGTCGTATTACGATTATTCTTCTGTGAATTTACGATTAAGGGAACAGTTGTACGACAAATCGTCTACAGGAGAAAATCGTCACAGACACGCCTATTTGGAAGGTCAACATGAAGTCACAGAAGTGGATGATGCATTATCTAGAAATTTAGTCAGAAGAAATACTATTCCCGATTATAGTAATTCTAAATCGTTCGATATTAATAAAATATTTGATAACGGTATTGAAACGCCCGTCGCACCGCTAAGAAAAAACAGAAAATCGTCTCAGAAATGTTCCGAAAACATTTATGAAAATATTTGGGAATGCCGAATGATGAAAGATGACGTTGCAGAAAATAGTTCGAAATCATCAAAAAGTGTTTCGGAAGACTCTTATAACGTGACCGGAAGCTGGCCAGAACGTGATTATGGTTTATATTATACCGAATCGGAATTGGACGCGTTTTCTTTGCTAAACGATAGTGAAAGTGATAAATGTGAAACAAGTTCCAAGTGTTTTACTGAATACGATTTTGAATTTACCGAAATCGAAGAAGACGTTGATAACGATTCATCTGTACAATTTTGTGGTGTCGATCGTTTGAACACGGCAACAGGAATCGGTAAATGTAACGATAATGCCGAATTTTTATATATAACTGACGATATTGACTTGAATGCCTTTGATACAGACTGTTTAAATTTAAGACCGCGAGATAAATCCCATTTACAAAATTCATCTTCCAATGATAATCTCTACACGGAAATCGATGAGTCGAATTTTCAACGTTCGTTTTCTAATAACAATCTATATAAAGCAATCGATAATGACGATATAAAAATAACTGACAAACAAATCGACGAAATTTTTGCACCGACTTTTTGTGATACCGATGAACTAAGTTTAAGTGAAACCACATCCGAAAATGATGAAAACGTCAGCGTGACAAATAGTCTAGTCAAAGAATTGAACGATTGCAGTTCTATAGAAAATTGTAATTGGTCTTTTGGTAATACTTGCGAAGTTATCGAAGAATCGATAGATAAAATATCAATTCCTGATGACGATGTTAAATTGAAACCGAAAATTCTCCATTTTGAAAACGCGAGTATACATTCAACTGAAGAATTTAAAAGTTTGGATTCGTATTCGTATCACAGCTCAAGAAATAACGAATCAGAAGTGTTTTTATCTGATAGCGTCAGCACTTATTATTCAGCAGAAGATTTAAGGAATCCAAATTCAAACACCAGCACACTTGATAAACATTCTTTTGATAGTAATTTTGACGATGTTAAGTTTAGGAAACACATAAATAAACCGTCATTAGGTGAAATTCATACTGCCGATATTATCGAATTTGAAATTGCTCAGGAATTGCGAAAGTCGCTTTTACTTTCTTGCAGTGACTTAGAACAAAATCCCAAATACAGAAAACACAGTACGACTAGCGATATTGAACAGTGGTGTATTGGTCTTTTGGATGATTGTTGCAGTGAACCGGAACCGGAAATGGAGGTGCTTCATTTGTTTTATATTTGTTTTTAAACCGACTGTCTTTGTCCTTGCATAACCGATTGAGACGACACCTTTTGTATATTGCGTAGCATATTTACAATCATGTTGTAAGCTAATAAAATCATTAAATTACCTACCTAACTTCTTCTTTGCGCGGAAGGAACATTTAAATTTAAGATAAATAATAGTTTTATACGGCTGAAATGCAATTGAAAATTTTTTTTTTGTTGGAGAGCAGCCAATTATATAATTGTTTGAAACATATTAGAAAAAATCATTTTACCAACCAGTGGTCACAGTCAGGATTCTAACCTTAACCTTTCCACTTTCGCGGCGGAATGAGCTATAGCTATTATAGCTGTTGAATTAGCATATATGAATTGGCACTCGCATGTAGTGAAAATCTATTAATTCTGAAGCATATAAGGAGAATGTTAATTTAGCAATCTTGTCACGGTTGAGTATTGTAAGCTCATTCCGCCGCGAAAGTGGAAAGGTTCAGGGTAGAATCCTGACTGTGACCACTGGTTGGTAAAATGATTTTTTCCAATATGTTTCGAAACAATTATATAATTGGCTGCTCTCCAACGAAAAAAAAATATTTTAATTTAACTTTGTCCTCGCATAACTTGAAAATGAGCGAACCGATTGAAACGAAGTATTATATACCTAGATTATTCAGCTAGGTTATAAAATATTAAAGTTATTCAAAATAGAGGTTAACGGGTATGTGGACAACAAAACATACCCGTTAACCTCTATTTTGATTTATATTTACTGGACGTGAACATTATTGCTAATTAAAATTAATATTTAACTTTCTTCTGTTTACGCGAAGGGAACATTTTTGTTTATTTTTGTCCTCGTATGATTTGAAAATGGACAAACGGATTAACACAAAACGTTTTGTATTTTATTCATCATCTGTAGGTACAGCCAAGCTATTAAAATCATGAATTGATTAACTATTCTCTCTTCTAATGTAGGGGATATTTTTTTGATGTGAAACATCTTTAGGCACGGGTGTAAAATCGTTTGAATGGAACGTCGTTTAAATGGAACGTCGTATTTAAAAAACTAGTAATATGGACCACACGGTAGAACTGAAACTTCTTAACCACTTTGCCTACCCAACCAGTGAACCACAGATGGTAGAGTGCCAACCAAACGCGTTTTGTAGTTCATAAATAGTTCGTCAGTTGTTGATCGTGCTTGGTCTCTTTTTTTTCTCAATCTATCTATCTCTATCATGTCGTTTTAAGGGTTCTGTACCAGAAAGGAACCCTATTGTTGTGCTAACGATGTCTGTCTGTCACAAGCCTCTAACTTCTAAACGAAATAAGATAAGGACTTGAAATTCACACATAATATGCATTACCGCGGCCCAAAGATAGAGACAATAACAAAAGATTAAAAAGGTTTATTTAAGGGGGGCGCCCGTACATGCAAACGGAGGTCAAAACATTTTTTTTTTCACCGCACGAACTTATCCTCAGTATAGAAGTTTCACTTCAATAATTTATTTATTTTAATGTTGTAGGAAACATCATTCCTGTCGCTTCCAACAGGAGAACAAGAATTTTACAGCAAATCAGAATCGGCCAGTCCCGTTTTGCTTCGAAATCAAATTACCGACAGAACGCAAGTAAAATCTCTGATTGAACATGCAAGGTAAATATTTCTCTTATGAATAAAATCTGAACAATGTTAGATCTTGTAAATTATAGACGCTCGCGATCAGAGGTCATAATCGTCTGAAATAAAATCTGAACAAGCATCAGCTGTTGACGGTTATTATTTTATATCAGTCGAAATTACAGATATGCAAAGTCGCCGACGCTGAGCAGCGGAAGCCTTGGCTCATTCAGAGTCGTAAAAGAAGGCACTTTGGAAAGATCGAAAATAATCGAAAACGGAAAAAAGGGGAAAAAGTCGTGGACAAGTGACGCTTACGCTTGCTTAACGGATCAGGCATTCATTTTACTCAAAGACAAAGCAACATTCCATGCAATGGTAAAAACAAATTAATTGTTTTTGTTTAATATTTTAATTTATTGTTAGAAAACATTTGTGAAAATACCGGTTCACTGTAGGGGTGGAGAATTATTGATAATTATCTATAGTACCATCGATTATTATCGATAGTTTCAAAATTTTGTAAAAAGCGATTTTTGTAATCCTAAACTTCTTAGCAAATGACTAAATAAGTCATTTTATACTCTTTCCCACCAACAGACATATTCTTGGACAAGGATAGAGATTCTGTTTACGTATCGTTGATACGTAAATAGATCCTCGATAACTTTTTTATGGATTGTACATTTGTATTATTTTTTTTATAGAAAACTGGAACTAAACATTTATCACCAGAAGTTTGCCTGAATTTAAATAATGCACGCTATACTACAAAAACTGATTTGACAAGCAAGAAAAACATTCTGTTAATAACAGATGCACAAGGAACGCAGGTTCTTGTACAGGATGATTCTAAACACGTTATTGAAGAATGGCAAAAAGAAATTTCCACTGTCCTAAGCAGGCTGGTTTGTATTACAATTTTAGCATCAATTATGATCAGTGGTGAATTAAGCATTTGGAAACCTCAAAATGTTATATTTTTTAACAAAATGTAAAAAAAAGAGTGTGTGTGTACTTATGTACGCTCGTCAGAAGTTATACTTCTTTGGCGTAACAAAACAAAAATAACTCCAAAAATTTTATCCCAGTGCCAGTACTAAACGTTTGTAAAAAATACGATAAAATAATAAAATAAAGATATTAAATAAATTAATTTAATTTAATACATTATTAATTTATTAAATATATTTATTTATTATATTTATATCTAATTATTTATTAAAAAAAAAGCATGTTTGTGTTGAGATTCGAACCCGAGACCTATTGCGTATGACGCGGTGGTGCTATCCGTTACGCTATGTACATCTTACATTGCAGTGCTATATAATAGGGTATTATAATAATTATGAACTTCCGACTAACTTCATGATGTTAAATTTTCGTGACACAATGCGCGCGCATCGTAAAAATTCACTCTCGTCATTTTTCCATAACGCACCAAAAGAAGTATAACTTCAAAAATTAAAAGTCAATCTTTCTAGAGCACATGTTTCGTGCGCCTGCGCGATGATCCTCCATTGATTATAATTTTGCGCGAACTAAGGAATATAGGGACGTAGCCTTTAGCCTATTTTTGATTGGTTATTGTTTGGCGCATGCGCTGTGTTGTGAAACGTCACGCGATAATTGGAACTAGGCGGGATAACCCAACTAATAAAATCTAGACACCGAATAACTCCCCCGCGTTAGAATTAACTCCCTTCGCCCACGAACTGCGATTATGCTTCGTCTGTATATTCCTTAGTCCATGTTATTTTGTTTTTTATCACCGATATTGAGGTATGCAACTTTTTTTTTTAGACAAACACCAGACCGGTAACAATGCAAAGTAAGTAATAAGTTATTTTTTTCTGAAAGAAAATTTTTTTTTTACAACTTTTATAACTTGTACTATTAGTTTCTTAGTATTTTCTTATAGTCTTTACCGATGATATTTAAAAACTTGTGCATGATTTTCTACTATCGCACTTTTCTAGATTTCGAAAAATCATTTATAAATCAAGATCAACTAAAAATAAAAAACAAGCTAAAGAAATTCTTCGGTGGTAGAAGACCGTCCGTCGAAGATTTAGTAAAAAGTGGGATTTACAAAGGTAATCTATACTAACATTATAAAGAGGTAAAATTTGTGTTTGTTTGTTTGTATGTAGTAGCACAGATGATAGTAGGTAATCTCTGGAACTACTGAACTCTAAAAATTCTTTCACTAATAGAATACTACACTATCCCTGAGTGATATAGGCCATATTTGAATTTGATAAATTTCTCGCGTGGGGGGGAATAATTCCTGTGGGATAATAACAAAACGTAACTCTGAAATTCTTTTACATTTTAGCGTATAGGCGAAATCCTACTAATATTATAAACACCACCACTCCTGCTTCGTTTCGCGGGGGGATAATAAATCATAAATTTTTTTTGCACCCGGGCGAAGCCGGACGGGACCGCTAGTGTAATATATTTCAACCATGCAACTAAGGTCAACTTTTCTAGAACTCGATAGATAGAAACAATATTCCTTGAATCAAGCCCGTAGCCACTTAATCAGGAATTTTTTTCGGGGGGAGCTTAAAAGTCAAAAACTAAATAGTCTCTCACAAATAAGAGTCCCCCCTCTTACGGGTCCGTGGACCCTAGTTTGTGAAACGTCAATTTAGAGCATAATTATTACAAGGCAAAGAAAAATATTGTATATCGTGCTAAAAATCGAATGGAATCGGAAAGTTCAAAGTCTATTTCTTCTAGGTTTTTAGCAGAAATAAACAAATTATGAGGTTGCTTATGTGTAATCTGAGAATGTGTAAATTCACAGCTTTGACTGTTAACTGAAAATTTGATTTATCACAATTTTATTTTTTAATCACGCTGTTAAATGACGGTTGCTATGGTAACGATCAATAATTTTCCAAAATGAAAACGCAGCAGCCAATGAACACGTAGCAACCAAAATTTAACAGCGTAATTAAAAAACAGCCTGTTAAAATTGTACGATAAACCCAGCATTAGTACAGGGCCGGCACGTGCGCCTGGTCGGAGAGGCGATCGCCTTACGGCGCCATATTTTTAGGGCGGCATATTTTTGTAGCAGCGAATTTTTCGTGCGGTATTCTACTTTTTAAAAATGATTATATTGTTCGAGTTTTCACCGATTCTTAGTTCTACCTTCTACTACTAGATAAAAGATGTCGCATGTCGCCCAGTCGCTTTTATTTGTTAAGTAAATAAAGTATATCATCGGTTTATTAATTTTTTTAATATGTGGGGGGGGGGGGCGGCAAAAGTTGTATTCGCCTTAGGCGGCATATTTTGACGCGCCGGCCCTGCATTAGTATGTCTTATTTAATTAACTTTAGCGGCGTCTGATAAAAAAACCATATTTTTTAGTACTTTTATAACATTTATCAATTGCTACACAATCGTTTTCTGTACGAAATCACTTGCATTTGTTTTTCAAGCCTATTGCATGCAGTCAAAAACTTTTAGATATTCTTTTAGTTTTCTTAATCTCAATAGTGTTTTTTTTCCGGCTTTTTACTTGATCTTAAATTAATAATACCAATATTCAATTAACTTTTTTTTTACATAAAGACGAACCGATTTTTGGCAGTTATTTGGAGACGGTGTGTGAAACACTTAAACCGAAAGTACCACTGTTTGTTCAACATTGTATCAAAGCGATTGAACCCCATATGGATACGGATGGACTTTACAGAGCGTCGGGGAATTTATCTCAAGTTCAGAGAATTCGATTACAGGTGAGTTGTCATTTTGTATTACTAATTTTAACATTACGTCACAAACATTCCTAGCGCGTTTTGTAGTCACGTGATTGGACCTAAGAGCGAGAAAACGTTATTGCATGTTCTGCAAGAAAAAGAGAGAAAATATGGTTGCGCACGCCTACCGTGTTCTGTCACCTAGCCCAGCAGTCCAAAATAAACGAAATAAGACAGGACTATTGCCTATAGTTACCAGATCATCTGTGAACACGTTATGCGCGCGCATTCACTTAAAAAAAATACGTGCATTATCTATGGCTTAATTTTTTCGTTTTTCAATACTGTTTGTGATAGGTTATAAAAAAAATATATATAATTTTTTTAAATCAAAAAGTTACCCAACTACTATAAAAAACTATACGTAAAAATGTTTTTAACATTCGTGAAAAAAACAAAAAATAAATTATTAAAAATATTAAAATTAAGAAAAATCGCAGGATAGTGTCCTCCTTGGCGGCTCACAGGTCCTGTGAGCCGCCAAGGAGGACACTTCGACCGCTGCCACATCGCCTTTGAGAATGTCTACCGCAATTGTAGACGAAACGTCAGGTAGAAATACCACCGGACCACGGCCTACAAGCCCGGAAACCATGAAGACTTGGAACAATGCCGGCCGTGAAAGCTTGCACACTTGGATATTTTATGATTTTAAATAAATAAATGTTCTCTAGGTGGACCAAGGTAATCTCAGTGAAGTAAATACAGAAAAAACAGACATACATGTATTGACAGGCGCGCTAAAGCTGTTTTTCCGTGAACTGAAAATTCCTTTAATACCATGCGATAAATGCGAAGCTGTCGTCAAAGCCTGCGATCAATTGCTAACGCCAACAGAAATGCAAGTTCCAGAACTGCAAAGAATAATTAAAACGTTGCCCGAAGCTCACAGGGACACGTTGAGTTATCTCCTCAAACACTTAGTTGAGTAAGTACTGTTGCATTTTTTTTAAGTGAAACTTTTTAACCTCTTTTTTTCTCCGTTCGGTTACGCATGTCGAGGTCATGTCACGTCCAATCGAAACGATTGACTACACCAGTACTCATCGAAAAGCAGCGACGTTTATGTTCATAACTATGTTGTACGTCTACATAACTAATATCGTACGAATATTCAGTCGAGCAGCACATCAAATACCCATTGACCATCAACTATAGAATCTGGATTCTTACTTTCGCCTCCATACTGATCAGGGTTCAAATTACATTACCAAAACCACTTAATATTACTCATTTATTAAATAAATAAAGTTTCACTTGCACCGTGGTTTCATAAAGCTGCAACTAGTTTTTGATGTGAAACATCTTATGTCGGGCTGTGAACAGCCGCGTGAGGGGAAATATGCAACGAAATGTTTGATCCGCTCCTTCGCTGCTGTTCTCCCCACCACTGCGGCACTCTCTCTCTCTTGGCTCAGGCGTGCACTGTAACACCGCGTGTGTTACAGTGCAGTATATAGGATTACGTCAGCATAACAGTTAGTTGCTGCTTTTGAAAAAATATATACTACTACATAGAGAATACCACCGAGTTCAATAACGTTTTCTTTGATGTTTCACATCTGTCAGGGGTCCCAAGACCCACACCCTTTTTTCTTACAGAATTTTTTTAGCGAACAATACAGAAAAGTTAATGGTTTCTGACAGAGCCGTATCTAGGGGTTGGCGGGGATGACCCGCGCCAGGGGCGCTTGAACAAAGGGTGTAAAAACTACTCTGTTTTGTCTTTTTTAGGCCCCAAAATATCCGCGGATTCGCTTCAGGCAGCAGTCCCATGTACACGTAAAACACACGGAAGACGGAACTCGAAAATGAAAATGGCGGAGGTTAACCAATCAGATTCTTTCCGTAAAGTTTGAATATTACGGAAAGAATCTGATTGGTCAACCTCCGCCATTTTCATTTCCGAGTTCCGTCTTCCGTGCGTTTTCCGTGTACATGGGACTGCTGCCTCACTTATCCGCAGTTTAAATGAAGCGCGGGAAATTGTTGAACACTATTATTTGCTTCACTTATCCGCGGTTTGAATATAGCGCGCGAAATGATCGAACACTATTAACACTTTCATAAATTTTTGTCTTTTTAGGGTGTCAAAACACGGTCAAGAGAACCGCATGGATGTACCAAATTTAGCTATAGTTTGGGGGCCAAGCCTTTTGTGGACTGATACTCAAGCTACTCATAACATACTCTACCAGTGTACTATGTATCTCAAAGTCATAGAAACCATGTTGTATCATTACGATGATATTTTTATATGACAAACTATTTCAGAAGACGAGAACAACTGTACCCACCGAGAAAAATGAAAAATATCAACAATTGCCAGTCAAAACAAAACATTGTTATATTGAATTGTTTTAATTGAACCTTAGTATTCGTAATATCTGACGTAATAATTGAATCCTTGCTGAATTGTTGTATATTCTTATGACGTTTTGAAGCACAAAATTACAAATTTAGATATCTATAAATATATATTAATATTTTCTTGTAAATCGTGATCAAATTATTCAGCTTTCAAATCGCAGTATTCTTATTGCATGTGCCAATTTTTCTAGAGATGAATATATTTCAGAGAAAAATATTTTTTTAAAGTGAAATTTTTAGAAACTAGAAAATTCACTCCAATTTTACCTAGACATCTTCTAGAAGAAGTTTAGTATCTCAGAGTTTAAGTGAATGTAATAAAATTTATATTTATTAATTCATATATACGTATTTACTATTATAGTTGGGCCGATAAAAGGTGAAATAATCTAACCGATATTTTTTTCGTGACACTCGTTATGGGGGGTTAGGGATGCACATTGATTCGATATATCGCACAGAAAATATTGATATATCGCATAAAATTTATGATTTTGATTAATAGCGTTGATATCAAATTTTAAAAAAATTAATTACAAAAAAATTTATTTTAAATTCTCAGTATCAACAAAGTTAAAAAAATTTAAAAATCCTCTTTTATAAATAAAAGAGTTTCGTTAAAATATTAACGGCTAAACAAACTGCTGTGTTCCTGTATATCTTTTAATTTAAATAAATGGGTATCGATAATTGGTGTTACCTGCTGCCATCTATATTACGTTTCTCATGCTCCATTTAACATCTAGATGAGTTCGATTAGCTCTGAGGAAACAAGTGTCCGGGATTAGCTGCAATATTAGAGATGTCAGAGAAGTGGAAAAATAAATTAGGATATGAAATAAAATAAGATAATTTTGTAGGTTAATTCACTTCACCTCTATACGGTCCAAACTATCAAATATAAAAATTATGATATAGGTATTGATTATAATAATATACAAGTCCAAGTAACTTTAAATTCAAAATTCGAAAGAAATATGAAAGTTTAAATAAAATGGAATATGGATGCGAATTGAATAAGAACTTCCATTGTGTAGAGGATTAATACAACTTTCTCGATTTTTTAATAGCTTAAGAAATTTTGATTTACGTAAATAGAAAAATTGTCGTTAGTATCTTTTTTTTTAAAGAAAACAACAGTGAGAATATAAACAATAAAAATTAATGATATAAATTATTTATAATAAATATTGCTATTGAAAATTATATGCTCAAAAATATAATAAAGAAGTATTTTTGTCTTCCTGAATAATTTAAAATTTATATTTCATAACAAATTTTACATGTTAGTGCGTAGTTTTCATTGACTAGTCATGATTTTACAAATTTTTTATTAAATGTTAATTTGTTTCTATCTCTTGATATTAAATATTTATTTAAAGTTACATTATTAATAAAAAGAAAATGTAAAAGATATTAGCTTTATTTGCGTTGCCAGTGTAGAAAATTTAGGGATGTTACGGAGGTGGTTTCCTCGAAGGCGGAGTCGGAGGTCTCATAGTGACCTCAACGGAGTCAGAGGTGAATCGGAGTTGGATGTCACAAAATCAAATGTGAAATTTGCAGAAACAAATTTTTATTTCGAACATAAGAAAAAAATAAAAAGTTACATTAAGTAATGGAAATTGAAAAAGCAAAACTTAAAAGTTTGTATTTATAAGATTAAATTACAAACTAACTCGCATAACGCCTGATGGCGACTGAGCACTCTTCGTCGTTTGTCGGCGATCTGCTAAGTTCCACTAAATCTCTGTTTTGATAGTATCGGAACCCGATTTCGGATTCGAAGTTGAAGCTCCGTAACGTTCCTAGTAGAAATAGACCAACTGGTTGGTGTTATTGATAATTTGCGAGCGTAATGGTGACGCCAGTGCCGATTTCATAAGTGGGCGGTCGCGCAGGGGCCTCCACAAAATTTCACTGTTTATCTTGATTCTAGAGGATAGTTCGGTGTAACAGTTTAGTTTGCGGGCCTTTCAATCAAACTGTTGTGGGTTCAAATCCCACCTCCGCTCATGGATGTTTTGTGATGTCGTTTATTGTAATTTCACGCTAATGCCCTTAGTTGTCGAGCGTCTCTAATTTACAATAAATCGTTTTATTTGTTTTAAAACTACTTTCTATTTCGTTATTTATATTTTTATAATTTTCTGTATTTTGAATTTGATTAAATTTTCACATTTTAATACTTTATTGTTCCTGCAAACGTTGAAATTGTTTTTTTGTAACTGAAAGAATGTCATTTAGTTGAAAAGATGCATCAGGCACGTAGCCAGGGATGTGTCTCAAGGGGCTGAAGCCCCCCCGAAATTTCACAAATTCTAGTAAATTTGTGCTTCTCTATGAATAAGTCTTTTTGGATACATTTCCACTATAATGAATGTGTCATTTATGACCATAATTTTTCATGCAACGAATGTAATAATTAAATTGCTGAAAGTTTGTGAGAGACACTTTATTTACATTTTGACTTTTGAGCTCCCCCCGAAAAAAATTCCTGGCTACGGGCCTGGATGACATTCTTAAGATTTAAAGCCGAAAGTCGTATCAGAAACCCAGAATAAGAATATGATAAGAATTAATATAGTACATTGTGCCACAAGCGTATAAAATTGCCACCCGAGCCAAAGGCGAGGGTGGCAAATACGCGGGAGGAGATGTAGTAATTTCCTCCCGTGTTGCGCATACTATTTTTTCTCCTACCTAGGCCGAAAGTTCGTACTTTCGTCCCTGCCAAGCGGGAACAAAGTCGCTCTTTATTCCCGTGGTACGGACAAGTGCGCGTGCGCAATAGTACTTATGCCGGCTCTCACGCACCTACTTCTGTCTCCTACACATTAAAATTATTTCCTTTAAAATTATTTTTTAATAATTTTAATAATTTAAAATTATTTTTTAATAATTTTTTTTTTCAATTTTGCGAACTTTCGGCCTGGCAGGAGAAAAAATAGTATGCGCAACACGGGAGGAAATTACTACATCTCTTCCCGCGTATAAAATTGCCACCCGAGCCGAAGGCGAGGGTGGCAAATACGCGTTGACATCTAAGGTCATTAGCGTCTTTCAACTACACTAAATAACAACTAACTTAAAACTAAATAACATCACAAAACATCCATAAGCGCAGGTGGGATTCGAACCCACGGCAGTCCAGTCTAGAGGTTGCGGCACCAAGCATGCTAACCACTAGGCTATACTGCCCCCACATTACGTTCACTAATTGTAAGCTGCACTGAACTACACTATAGCTAAACTATAATTGTTAACAAATAACAGTTCACCAATCAAAGAACCGAAAGGACTGAGCTATTATGTGAAAATTAAATGTGTTTTACACAATTAACTTAATATAAGGTGCAAAAATGTTACTCAGATGTTTTGTCCCGGTAATCTGCACTACCTACCGCCACTTTCATTGCATGTGTCACGGTGTCATAGAGTAGCACATAACCGGGTTTATGACAAATTTAAAACAAAAGATATTAAAATTATTCACATTTTGTTATTATTAAAAAATTATCGGCGTTTTGAAAATTAATTAAAAAATTAAATATATATAAACCATAGTATTATCATTGTTTTATTTCAGTTACCAATAGCGAGTAGCCCATCCTGTCCATCGACATAGAGAACTAGACTAACGAGTCAAATGGTGCAGAAAGGGCGATAAACATAGGGAAGCTGTTTAGCTCCCTGCGACCCTCGAAAATGTAAAAAAATTATAAAATTAACACTTCGACACCTATGCCAGGTTATGTTCCGCTATCGATTACTTTACCCCCAAAATTTCCTATTTTTAACCCCAAAGGCAACACAATTGCTTGGTAAGTTTTCGTGTGAACACGCTGTATAATATTTTCCCATTAATTTATCATATAATTCCGGGGTGGGGCTGCCTGCCCCCTCCGCCGGTGTCCATGCTGAGTGCTCTGTAACTTTTTTTTGTTCAATTTTTATCCATTTTTACTATAAATTTAGAATTTGTGAACATTTTTACGTAAAAAAGACATTTTTTGTTTATATCGATATCGCCAACCGTTTTCTAGAAAATTAGGTTTGAAAATTACCATCATTTACAAATTATAATTTATTATTAGTATTAACATTCTCCGCAAACGTTAAAACTCGATTTACTCAAAAATTGTTACCGATATCGATTTAAACTAAGAATACCTTTTTGACGTAAAAATGTCAAATTGACGATTTATGGTAAAAATGGAAAAGAAATTGAACAAAAAAAAGTTACAGGGTAAAACGACACCCCCCCCCCCGAAAGAGACCCCCTGATTTTAACTGGCCCATCTTATTCAGCATCTAATCTGTCTATTTATTTTTTACCGTTCTTCAAATAATAGAAAAAAAACAATTTCATCTGAACCCCTTTAAGGTCCTTTGCCTTCCTAAGGGTGCATTTTAGGCCATATTATGTTTATATGAACTGTTTGATTTATTTTGATGAGTACTACATACCTTTCGATTTCTGAATACCTTTACCCGAACACCCTGCATATATCATTCTCCGCCACTGATAAATGATAAGGGACTTACGTCACGTCATAAATGAATAGACTTCCTCTCAAACTTTTATAACGTATACGCAGTGGCGTTCTGCTACGTATCGTGGAGCTCAGCTACATGAAAGATATAAACACTGATGACTTCAGCTGTCGAGCGTCTATAATCTACAATCTATCTACACGAACGATTTTTAGGGTCCCATACGCAAAGTGTGAAACCCTACTGTTCTCACTATTCTATCAGTCTGTCCGTCTCTCACAGTCTTCTAGCTCTTCAACTAGTGGTACAACAATATGAAATTGACATGTAAGTTGATGCCCCCAATCCAGACAAATATTACTTTTGTATTGAATTTATATTTACTCTAACATTGAAAAAGGAGTAAATTTTTTTAAGATAGTCGTGTGGGGTGTCTATGAATAGGTCTTGAACAGGCTAGGAAACATTTTTTATTTATTTTTGAAGTTATACCTCTTATACGATTCCAGATGCGTTTACGCAAGGCGTTAAACGATGACGCGTGCGCGTAACTACTTCCAACGTAAAATGGCTAAACTGAAATTTTTAACAACATTCCGTCTGATGACACTAGTACGAATGTTATGTCAGTGACAGCTAACGGAATTTTTATAAAGCGTATAGTTTATACATTTGGACGCTGATTTATTTCATTGATCTCTACTTCTAATTTGGTGTAAGCATAACTTTAGCACTAGGTTGTGTAACAACACTCACAGTAAATTTTTTTTAGTTCAAAATGGTAACGTGAAAGGGTAATTTTGGTACAATATTGCGTCTTCTAGTCATATTTGGAAACCATTTGACCTAGGAAATTAAAATTTGGTAAATATGCAGTCTTCAGGATTACAACTAACGACAAACAAGTTTCACTAAAATCGGTCCAGTGGTTTCTGAGATAAACGCCTCAGAATCGCATGGGATAAATAGCTGCACGTAAGGAACTCTCTGTACAAACGGGGTTGGTATACTTCACTGATTTTTCTATCTGTTTGTTTGATCGTGTATCACGCAAAAAAGAAATAAAATCTAAATCAAACAATAATTAAACGACAGAACTTACATAATATAGAGAAATAAACATTTTATTAGTTTTACTGCAGGGCTGCAGCCCTATTCCCTTTAAACAGGGTAAATATTATTATATTCTACGTTGTTTGCAGGTATCCGGCCTATAAGGATACATGATACCGCTATTATAGTCCCATGAAGCATGTATTGGTAATAACTTGGTACATGATATTGATTTTACAATCAGAAGATGTAATATGTATTATACACACATTGCTGATGTTAAGATACATTGATATAACATGACATTACCGTGTAGTGCCGTGCATTGTATTGCCTTATTGTAATCAATCATATTATGCTATAGTAAAGTGTGGAGAAACAATGGAAGAGGCTAAAATGACAAAAAAATAAAACCTTTCAAGTGCGTATCGGACACGCACAAATTAGAATTCCATAGCTTCATAAAATATTGTTACAAAACTGTTTTCTGAGTTGGCGGAATAAATATTTATTTACAATAATTCATAACAATTAACTATATACAATAATTGCAACAACTAAAAGTCAATTCTAACAATAAATAAAACTTAAACGGTAATTATTGAACTAAACAAGCCACTTAAATAACACTTAACAAATAACTATATATACAAGGATTATTTATTTGTAATTATTTCTGTCACTGTATTTATATCAGATTTATTTCGCTGTTCAACACTGTCACAGTACAATCTTCACTGATTGATTCCCGTTGACTGATCAATATTTATTTCATTACGTGACCCCGTCGACTGACCCCCTGACTCACTCGTACTTCGCTTATATAGGTCGCGCAGCCCAGCCTAGTATGTTCTCGCGCTCTCCAGAACATTCCGGCAGGTACTCGTTGTTCAGTATCTTCGATACCATTCCACGCTTTACCACTGTGACCCCTCCGTGGCGTAACATCTTGGGGTTTGCTACAATATGTTCATGTTTTTTGCACATTTTTTAACAAACCGTTGGGAGATTACAGGATTTTCAAATTTACAACAGTTTTTGTTGTATTAACAATGAGATTAACAATCAATTATTATTTCTTACTGTACCAATTCACTATTTTAGTGAAATTAACATATGAACATCAGACGACATTATTCGTCATGAAATGCACTTATTATTATAGAAGGCTACATAAGAAAAATGTAAATGCACCGCCGGGACTCGAACCCGGAACTCCCAATTTCGCGTCGGGAAAGTTTCCAGTTACTTCACAGTGCCCGACAGCGTACACCTAAATCTTCCTTATATAGCAACGATACACCGCAGATCCACAATCTGCGAGAGCTATTATTAGTGTATTTGCCATAATATGGCACATACACTATTGGCGTCGGTCGGATGGCAGGACCTAGGGGTCGGACCAAAATTTCTCGACGTTTCATAGCCTCCTGAACACTTTGGCACCATTTTTGAAAATGTTTATATATATATGTATGTATATATTTATATATATATATACAGGGTGAGTTCGACCACCCGTATCAGTCGTTTTTTTCGAAAACGGTTAGTCGTAGAGAGTTGTGTCAAAAATTTGTATTATAAAAGCCCTAATAAAGAATCGAATGGTGATAATTTTTTTTTCCGGGAAGGTCGGCTTCCCTATTAGTTTGCTCCAGAATGTCCAGAACTCCGGAATTATAAATGTAACGATAGGTCGAAAGTGGTATTGTTGAAAAGATCTTTAAAAAATTAGCAAGTTTTGTAAGGATTTTTTTTTTATTAGTGCCACCCCTGTTAAGTAATATTTGTTTGAAATTACTAAATTAAAAGTCATAATAACGAACTTTTAAAAGTCCGCATTTAAAATCTAGTTACCTATCTATCGATCATTAAACACTGAAGAAGTACACTCACAGTATAACCAGAAGAGCTCAGTAGTATCTATTAAAAAGTAAATGGAAGACAGTTTGAACACTTGTGACAATGTCTAAGGTTGCTAGATTTTTAATGCCGACTTCGAACGTTATTATGAAATTTTGATTTAATAATTTCGAACGATTGTTACTTAACAGGGGTGGCAGTAATTAAATAATTTTTCCTACAAAACTTGCCTATTTTTTAAAGAGCTTTTCAACAGCACCACTTTCAACCTATCGTGCTTTCTAAAATTCCGGAGTTTTGAACATATAATAATTTATATTTATACTTATAGAAATTTACAGGGGTGGCAGTAATAAAAAAAAATTCCTACAAAACTTGCTTATTTTTTAAAGATCTTTTCAACAATACCACTTTCGACCTATCGTTACATTTATAATTCCGGAGTTCTGGACATTCTGGAGCAAACTAATAGGGAAGCCGACCTTCCCGGAAAAAAAAATTATCACCATTCGATTCTTTATTAGGGCTTTTATATTACAAATTTTTGAACTCTCTACGACTAACCGTTTTCGAAAAAAACGACTGATACGGGTGGTCGAACTCACCCTGTATATTTATATATATATATTTATATATATATATATGTGTGTACACGATAACTCTCGACAGACTTAATCGATTGAAACGAAATTTGGTACACACATTGGAACCCATCACCGGAAGAAGCCTATTTAAAATGGGCCCGATCGGACCATTTTCAGGGTTGTATTTAGGGATTCCAAAAAGTTTTTGGGCCCAAAAATACCGAAAAATTTGTCAGAATCGTTTCAAAATTGAAATTTAACTGTTTAGTAAAGATCAAAATGTGCTGCTAAAATTTTAATAAAATCGGCCCGACAGGACCGGACTTTCAAATTTTATGAAAACACTAGTTTGTTGATACGGATTTACTTATGGAAAGGTGTATTTAATTTGGTGTACTGATAAAATCCATGTCTAATATTGAAATTTAGAAAAATTTAATTATTTTAAGGGATGTATTAAGGGGTTACATTTTTTATTTTGTCAAAAAACAAACTTAAGTTCACATAATAATGCCACAATGCCTGTATTAGCAAATACACTATATTGTCGGCAGGGTTTGGCACTGCGACCCGAGTTTTTATTTTTATAACAACATTACAATGAATGCTGGCTTTCTCAAATCGGTCGGACATGCCTATAATAATTTTCAATTATTTGCGAGAAAAATTAAGTAATTGAAAGTTTTTGTTGTGTTTATTCAAAACTTATTCTTTTATAGTGACTGTAATAATTTTCAATCAAAGCTAGTCATGAATATTTCAGATTTTTTTTACAAACAGTTGGAATGGGGGGACACACGGCATACGATTTTGTATACTCATTGCTCGTTACTGGAGATCCAAAATGAAATTGCATGTTAGGAAATCTTATAGCATTTTAAAATACCTATCCGACAATACCTCCCTCTCTCGATGATGTACGTGATTTTTTTTATTCGTGACTCCCATGAGGAGGTGCTTCAAAAATTGTTTTATACATATGGACCGTAGCAACTTTTTTTAGTATTGCGAATATAAAAGACACATCTGTGAAATTTCATCAAAATCGGTTGTAGGTAAACTATAGAAGTTATGGGGACGTGACAGACAGGCCGGACGGACATGATGAAATTATAAGAGTTCCTAGTGGCTATATAGAATCTCCTATAAAAATAAAAATGGTCAAGTACCAGTTTCCCTTGTACACGAGAGAGTGTATGAGAAGTTATTATATCTCACAGGTTTTGAGGTGCTTATATTAGAAACCATTGGGTCGATTTTAATGCAACTTATTTGAAAATCGTGAAAACTATTATACTATAAATTTATGCAGGGATTACACGAGCGAGTTCAGTGCCTTAACGCAGTAACTCAATTTTCGGACCCAGTCACTGGGTTCATGTAAACGCGAGGGAGTCACTGGGTCACGTAAATAGATAATACTTCAAATTATTTACATGACAGTCTATAATAATCCGGCAGTGACTGCCCATTGTCCAAAGCGTTTGAAGAATCTCACCTGTACTAACTTGGGCAGCGTGTTGGGGGAAGGCACTGAGTCCGAAAAATAAACTGCCAGGCTAGTCCGTTGGACTGACTTCCGAGCGAGAAGTCAGCACTGGACTGGAATGAAATGTTGACATGGATCCAGTAAAGTCAGCGCAAGAGCGAAATTACACGGGCGGATTTTCCGCGGCTGATTGCACGTCCAAATCGAAACCGTGCCTATAAACGAGTGGAACTAGACGAACGAAATAACGTTAGTCTAGTTTCACTTGTTTGTAGGCACGGCTTCGATTTGGACGTGCAATCCGCCGCGTTAAAAACGCTGTGGAAAATCCGCCGCGTTAAGAACGCTGTGGAAAATCCACCCGGGTAGTTTCGCTCTTAAAACCACACAATTTTGATGGTCAGATTTCGGTTTAGGTACCAACACTACAGCAGTAATAATTTACAGTTCATTAATATTTTCAGTTTGATTTTGAGATTATCAATTTGGAAGCTGCCAGACTAAACGCGGATAACAAAATTCCATCGCCTTTTTAAACAGTCGGTAGAAGTTTACCTATCAGACGTTTACTGTAACATGTCCGATGTTTCACATTGAATGAAAATATACGTCCATTATGTAATACATAAAGTAGGCTTTGCAAACCGGATGCGGCTCTCTTTTGTCGATGTACTATTTACCTAACAAATCAATATATTATATTTATCATAGGTGGGAATATTCATTCAATTTCATAAGATATACAATAACAGCCTTAACAACAAAAAAAGACGTTGATGATCTCAACTGTTGAGCGTCTATAATCTACAATCTCTCTCTTAACAACAACAAAATTACGGACTTCTATGTTGCAAAATCAGTTTTCAAAATATTTTTTTATATTAAAAATTTCAGTAGAATTTGCTAGAAAGCCGTCAGACGAATGCGATATTGGGTAATAGGTATACAAAATTTGTACAACATTTCTAAAAACACTGACCCGATCGATGCTAAAATCAATCGGTCAAGAGTCCTTACTGAGACAAAAAATCTTTCAAATCAGTGCATTTTTTGAAATTAAGAACGAAGGAAAATTCCACAGTTAAACACTTTTCTTTACATTTTGAGGGTAGATCAGAATCTGAGCTTATCTTGGACACGATTTTTAGGGTTCCGTACTCCGTTTGGAACCCTGTTACTTCTATTTCCTTAAAGGCCCGTTGACATTATGCTAGTTGACTAGCACCAGCTGACTAGCGCTAGTCGACTAGCACTACTAGCGCTGTTTACATAAATTGGTACCAGCAAATTAATACATTTTACTGTTAATTTGGAAGTTTAGTGAAAATAAGTAATAACCGGATTTGTTATTTTTTAAATTTTACTTTTCTCCAAACTGTATGTGTCTCTTTAGATTCAATTTTTTTTCTTTACCATATTTACTGCCAACTTTTTCATTTTCATTTCACGTTGTATGTATTCGAATGCACTATTCCGCTTATCACGATTTTTGTAATTTCCATCGCGAACATTCCACAAAATTTCGCACTCTTTATACAAAGTAATAAATTTAAAGGTATCACGTTCAGTCCATCTGTTAGTTGGCGCCATTTTGAAATCGCACGACTAGCATCAAAAGTAGAAATGCTTTAACTTTACTGGTACTAGTCGCACTAGCACGGTACTAGCGCTAGTAGGTAAGCTGTTTACATTATACTAGTAACAGGCTAGTCGACTAGCGCTAGTCAACTAGCATAGTGTCAACAGGGCATAAGGAACATGGAACTAATAAAAAAAGAGGCTTGGTGTGTGGGTATAACCACACTGCTAACTTCCCATTGGGTGCCCTTAGAGATTAAAAAAACCGCTAATTGAAATTTCTTGCAAACCTAATCAGGTGTTCATTATGTAAATATGTGTCGAATGAAATTGGTCCGGAGTCGATATCGTTATTTGTTCTCGAGATATGCGAACCGAAAAAAAGTTCACCAACGAACGAACGAACGAACGTGCGAACGTAAGTACACACACAGACATCTCTCTAAAAACAGTAGATGCGGACCTCAAAACGTCCAGATAAGTGTCAACATTTTTCATTCGTTAAAGATGTGAATTATCGAGATTTTATGATCCCATTCCTAGGACCCGCCATCCGACGAATGTCGATTTTAACATCTGCAATCTATGTATTGGCAAATTAATAACAAAAAAAAAACAGTAAGGTTAAACCGAAAACAACAGCTACCTATATTATGTGTTATTTTCAAACAATAAGGACAATCAAGGTTAATTTCCGATTCATCGGTTAGGAATTTACTGTTTATGTTTACAATCGTTGTGTCTATGAAACTGAATGGATTTCACATTATGTATAAAAATAAATATTGTGCATGTATGCAATATTTTTATCGATAAATAATGTAAATGTCTACATTGTTATATAAAGACTCAAACCATATAACAATAGGCCACTCTATTATTGCGTATTTAGTTGGAATTGAAACTTCTTTGAATAAAAATGGAATTCAAAGTTACTTATGCACTTCGTACTTTAAATAAACTGAAGCAATTAATAAAAAAATAGTTGATTAACTATGAACTTTGCTATATTTCGAGATTAAAAACTATAAGATAATTTAAATGTTCAATTTTTTTAAATGAATAAGTTAAAAAATCAAGATAAAAGATTTGTGGCTGTTTCAATTCGATAAAGATACGAATTTTAAAAAAAGCGTTAATGCCGTTAAACAGAATAATAATACTAATCAATTGTATCACGCTGTAAATTCATAAATGAACGAATTGCGCTTGAACGGAAAGCGGATTACGCTTGTGCAACAGAACGCACACAAAACACAACCCCATTGTACATATAGAGATAACAATGGCGCTACCCAGTGTCATTCGAACAATCGACAAAAAATATTTAAAAACTATTGCAGCGGCGAGCAAGAGTTACAAACAAAAAGAGAGCACGTGCACTTAAAGAAATCCAAAAAGAGTATAGCCTTAGAAAAGAGAGTTGTCTTTCGTATAAGTATCAATACATTTCCGAAGCGGCAAATTGATAATTTACTTAGCACTTCTCACCTAAAAAACATTATTAAAGCCAATAATGTGCAAGATTTTGAAAGGCTTCTGCATTACTATCAAGTGCATCAGACAACGGGTGCTGCTGTAGGAAGTCTGTTAAACAATCATGTGCCAAAACAACAATACCATAAGGAAACTGTCAAAGATACTCACTTCACTGCCCTGAAAATCAATCAGGTAACATTACAAATTATTATTATTAATATAGCCATTTGTCTCAAACAATCGTGTTTTATTAAAAAACAGTTGAACAGCGATAAGTACCTATATGTACCTATACCTAATTTATGTTTAGATGCAGTATGAAAATATTATATCATTTACTTATATGATATTTTTAAATCAATTTTTCGCTAAGATGTATTTGAATTACCCATTTAATACTTCATTGCTAATGAAATAATATGATCGTAATAATAAATTGATGTAGGTAATAATTTAAAGTGAATTCAAGCAATGTGGTCAATGACCATTAATCATAAATAAAAATATTTATTTTTTGCACTTCAAAAAATCGTTTTACAGTACGTACAAAAAGTTTTGTAACGCATTTGGCTAAGCACTTCTTGACGCAATAATAGAATTTACGTGGTATATTAATTATTATCTAACTATTTTTTATGATTCATGATTGAAAATATATAAACTTAATTGTGAAGTAATATTTCAAATGAAAAAAATAATTGAAAACAAATATTTCAAACGAAAATTATCGGTTTTATCAGATTGGTACCTGAAATATTAATTTAAATTGGGCAAAAAAAAAATAACCTCCTAAAAATTAAAGTCCCGTCATATCTCTTTATCCGAAAAAGCTACAAAGCGTGTTTTTTTCTATAGATTAAATATCGCCAGTTACCAAAATTTTGAGAAAATTCATTTTATTTTCGTCAGACACTGCAAGGCTTAATTTTTGTATGCGCAGCGCAACGCGATATGACTGACTAATTTTAATGCATTCGTAGGAAAGATTAGGTCAGAGAGAACGTATTAGGTCCTCAGAAAAATATACGATTAGCCCCTACCCAATGGAGTGGGGTTCGAGCGTATTACGCCGCTTGCGCTCATTAGAAAGCGCGCATAAATGCTTTGTAATCTCGAAGTAAAGTAAAGATACAATAGTAATATTATGTGTTTTTAACAGTAAAAAACACATAAATAAACAAATGGTTTTATTTTAAATTGTATTAGACGATTTTTAATTATTAGATTTATAAAAATTTTAAAAATGTCATGTAATTTCTCAAACTGTAGGATCTTTGTAAATTTATTTAAAACAGCTGAATATTGAATACAAAACAAAAGCACAACACTTTTGTTTTTTACAAGCGTGCCAATTAAGATTAATTGAAAACAGTGAACAAATAATTACTAATAAAGGCTACTAGAACTGTAATAATTTAAATCAACAATAATACTGAATCAATTTATTATATTGAACCAAAAATTTATGATACTTAACCTTGACCCGAAAACATGTTTATCACAGCTTTAAGTAAGTTCATTTGCAGACTACGTAATTTGGGGCCCGCTAACTTGTTTATCCAATTCAGATGCAGTATTTGTTTATTGTAACATTTTAATAAAAAACAGATGTGTCGAAATTCTCTAGTGAAAAAATAATCATACAATATAGGTAGTAGATTTTATTTTGAAGAAAATTTAAATTTAGTTATACTTAATTATTGCGAGTGAATTTGTGCAACTAAAAACTGCTCTTTGTGTTTGAACTGTATTTGAAAATTGTTTATATTTAGAAATATTTTAAGATCCAAACACGTAAAACACGTTAAACTGGTTAGTCTTAACGAAAAATGTGAAAAAAGTTGAACTAAATAAATTGTATACAATTTTCAGATTTATAATAATTTATTGCACTGTCACATTGAAGTGTTGAGGCAACATGCAATGGAGTCTATTAACAATAAACCACAGATAGTTCAAAACGTACAGCTTTCGCCTATATCGCCTACTGCGAACGGTGTCGACAGAAAGGCACTAAGAGAAACACTATACAGTGGTAAGTTTAATTTTTTTATCAATATAATTTTTAGGGTTGCGTATCCAAATGGCAAAAACAGAACCCTTATAATAATATAAATAATAGTTTTATACGGCTGAAATGCAATTGAAATTTTTTTTTTCGTTGGAGAGCAGCCAATTATATAATTGTTTCGAAACATATTGGAAAAAATCACTTTCATGTTGGGCTCTCGCTGGTACGAGGATTCACTTCATATCATAGCTATTGAATTAGCATATATGAATTGACTCTCGCATGTAGCTTTCACTCAACGCATGTAGTGATAATCTATTGATTCTGAAGCATATAAGGAGAATATTAAATTAGCAATCATGTCACGGACCACGGTTGAGTATTGTAAGCTCATTCCGCCGCGAAAGTGGAAAGGTTCAGGTTAGAATCCTGACTGTGACCACTGGTTGGCAAAATGATTTTTTCCAATATGTTTCGAAACAATTATATAATTGGCTGTTCTCCAACGAAAAAAAAAATCCTTATAATAATTTCGTCCTGTCCGTCCGTATGTCACAGCCATTTTACTTCAGAGAGTGCAGACTATTGGCACTATACAGTGTGTCCACAGACTCATCCTCAACATGGGGATCTCCGTTGTTATGGGAGATAGAGATTTGGTTAAATGAGACAAAATGTGCAGAATCTCCAGTACTACTACCCTGCGTAGTCAAACTTTCCATATTTTGCTTGGTTCGCGACCGACAGTTGAAAAACGAGATTTACCCATTTTCGTTTTTTGTTTATAACTCGCTTATTAAGTAAGTTAGAAAAA
Source organism: Mongoloraphidia duomilia (assembly GCA_039654895.1). Taxonomy (NCBI): domain Eukaryota; kingdom Metazoa; phylum Arthropoda; class Insecta; order Raphidioptera; family Raphidiidae; genus Mongoloraphidia; species Mongoloraphidia duomilia. The sequence goes on along the minus strand of CM077519.1, from coordinate 48,546,616 downwards.
AAATATTTTCACTTTCTTAAGACCCTTTTTTATGAAGATTTCAAATCTCTTTTCATATTTTTAGTTACTTTTATAGTTTTGGAGATACGTGTATTAACTTTGTTTTTTTAAATACACGTCGAAGATGGCCATAACACCATTCGAAAGAGATTTTTTTTCTCTTTAATTTGATATGAGGGTTGATGGATTTATTTTCAAAAATAGCGGAGTTATACGTAAAACACTGATTTTTAATAGTAGGCTATGCTAAATTAATTGATAAAACAACAGAAGGCTTAGCAAACAGTTGAAATTCGCGTTGGCTTAGTAAACGGCTGTTTTGTTTTAGCTGTCAAAGTGTAGTTTGTTGCTAATTTGCCAGTTTATTAAGTGATTTATTAAATTTACTTTTGTTATCATGGATCCATATTGTAACAATGAAAAATAAGCGATTTTCAACAATTGATCGTAAAACAGTAGTTTTGGCTTCTTCACTTATTCGCGTTGACTTAGTAAACGGCTTTTTAAATGATCCATAGTTTATTAAATTTACTCGTAAGTTTCTGTAAATAGACGAATGAGGTTGTCTTCGGTCTGGATACTGATCGAAGTACATTTCTGCAGCTCTGGTCGAATTTTTGTGACATAGAATGTAACAAGATAACATATCAAATTTTTCATTGTTACAAAATGGTTCTATGATAACAAAAGTAAATTTAATAAATCACTTAGTAAAACTGGCAAATTAGCAACAAACTACACTTTGACAGCTAGAACAAAAAAGCCGTTTACTAAGCCAACGCGAATTTCAACTGTTTGCTAAGCCTTCTGTTGTTTTATCAATTAATTTAGCATAGCCTACTATTAAAAATCAGTGTTTTACGTATAACTCTGTTATTTTTGAAAATAAATCCATCAACCCTCATATCAAATTAAAGAGAAAAAAAATCTCTTTCGAATGGTGTCATGGCCATCTTTGACGTGTATTTAAAAAAACAAAGTTAATACACGTATCTCTAAAACTATAAAAGTAAATAAAAATATGAAAAGAGATTTGAAATCTTCATAAAAAAGGGCCTTAAGAAAGTGAAAATAGTTTTTTTCTAACTTACTTAATAAGCGAGTTATAAACAAAAAACGAAAATGGGTAAATCTCGTTTTTCAACTGTCGGTCGCGAACCAAGCAAAATATGGAAAGTTTGACTACACAGGGTATTAGTACTGGAGATTCTGCACATTTTGTCTCATTTAACCAAATCTCTATCTCCCATAACAACGGAGATCCCCATGTTGAGGATGAGTCTGTGGACACACTGTATAGATGAAATTTGGAAGGTAGGTGTCTTCTATGAACCACTATAGTGTAGTAAAACTATGAAAAAAATTAAGGGTGGCACTCCATAAGGGATGAAAAAAAATTCCAGTGTACACATAAGCGTGTGGGGTATCGTTAGTCAGGTCTTGAAAAATGATATAAAGTTTCAAAACGTTTTTTTTTTTAATTCAATAGTTGGTTAAAAAATTGTGTTTTAAAGATCACCAACAGCTAAGGTTATTTGGGCCTAGCACCAATTCATATTTTCAATTCATTATTTTTTTTTAATAATAAATTGAAAATCCAATTGACACTTTTACCAGCTCTCGAGCTAGAACCCGGGAACTCAATAGTTGGTGAGATATGCGCTTCTAAAGTCGTAAAAAGTGTCCTCTAACTTTTCAAATATGGGGTGAAACATTCTAAAAAAAATTAAGGTGGTAGAACTTAAAAAACACTTGCAACGAAAATTGGTTTGAATAAGATACCTACCTATAAATTAATTAGATTTATACGGCTGAATTGCAATTGAAAATTTTCGTTGGAAAGCAGCCAATTATATAATTGATTCGAAACAAATTGGAAAAAATCATTTTACCAACCATAGTCACAGTCAGGATTCTACGAAAATTTTCAATACCTACCTATGTTGTGTAGTTTTTCAGATATGGAATATTTTCAGTTACACGCTATTTTTTTGAGTTTAGCGACCGCAGAAATAACTTTGTGCCAATACTGCAGCCTAGTTTAGTTTTTTTTCCGTAAAATCGGGACAAAATTATCTTTACTAAAAATACGGCTGGGAGACATGTCCTTCCCGTAGATAGATAGGCAATTTATTTGTGAAGCTATATACACCATAGTAATTATGTGATCAGCAATTCTTTATTATTCTGTATTTCCATATTGTAACGAAAAATGCGGTCAAGTGCGTGTGGAACTCGCGCTACGAGGGTTCCGTACCGTTACAACAATTATATTAGGTAGACATATTCTGTGAAAATTTCAACCGGCTACATGTTACGGTTCCAAAGATACAGCCTTTAAAAGGTTTTTCCGTTTTAATTTTTACTTTTTGTGATTTTTGGATTTTTCCCTTTACTTGTGCTACGAGACCTTGCTTTTTGCCAAATTTCATGATTCTAGGTCAACAGGAAGTACCCTATAGGTTTTGATGAGTGATTTTGCGAATATCAAAATAGGTATAGGATCTCCTTTAATTTTTACTTTTTGTGATTTTCGGATTTTTTTCTTTACTTGAGCTGCGACACCTTGTTTTTTGCCAAATTTCGTGATTCTAGGTCAACGGGAAGTACCCTATAGGTTTTTGATGAGATGACAAAATGGCCGTATCTTTTCATTGCGTTGACCTAGAAGCTTAAATTCTTTACACCTTTAAGGGACCGTAGACCTTAGTATTTCGTATAAAATTCTAATTGATATCTCTATCCGTGCCTGAGAAAATGTGTCTTGACTGACGGACACCCAGCCAGCCAGCCGGACAAACGAGTGAACCTATACGAGTTCCGTTTTTTTCTTATTGAGATTCGGAACCCTAAAAATACAATAAACTGGATGTGAACTATTTTCTGATATATATTTTTGTTTTGTGTAAAACAGGTATCTTCCACAGACATAGACGGACTATATTTGCCTTGGGGTCATTTCTACGAATGCTCCGATCAAGAAATTCTGATTATAACGCTATCAAAGGCGAGCCTGACAATGAATAACATTAAATATTAAATGTTATTATTTACACTAAATTACGTAATAACATACAATAAATTAACGTCTTTTCGATTTTCTTTTTATTATAATTTAAAAACAATAGCACAATACTTACGTAGAAGTATATTTTTTTCGTATTCCATATTATTTGTCAATATACCTATAAATGATGATAAAATTATGCGTTATTATGTCAGGGAATAATATGGGCAGTTTCCGACTTGACGAGTTTGCTGGTGCGAGCTCGCAAAGTAAAAACTCGTAAGACGGGAATGTGTGAATGCCTAGCATTTATTTATTACAATTGCAAGTTAAGATACATATTATACATTTTTTAATAAATACCAGGGTTATCTGGACCTAGTTATCAATAAATATTTTTAATTTATAATATTATTTTAATAAACTGAAAATCAAATTTTCACCAAAATTTACATTTGAACCCACCGATGTCTATTAGGACCTGGATTAAAAACGATATGTGAGACTCGATGGTGAATGAGGGCCGAGGGGGCTACCAGACTTTTTCTGCCACCTGATAGCGCCACTACCAAGTAAGGCATATTACGTCATTCAAATGTCAGTACTGTTTATGTACATCATTTAACGGTTAAATCACAGTTTTGCAATTAATTTAATTATTTATTCCTTAATAATGGATAAATGAAGAACGACTAAACACAAACTGTCAATTTCTAAACGTTTGACATATACCTTACGTGTCACTAAAGCCATCTGACGAATAAAAATGCAAACGTTTGACACATACCTTACTTGCCACTAGCGCAATCTGACGAATGGTATTATGGTAGCTCTAATTGAAAGCTCATCTACCGCTCCGAAATGGTACCATATAACCACTACCTATGTCCAGACGCTAATGACCTCTGTTGTCGAGCGTCTATAATCCACAATTCAATTATACTACCTATGTCAATGCGAATGCGTTGCCATAGTAATCTTCACTCACTACTCAGTAGACTTGGGCATCTTAGTTCACTAACAAGAGCGCTCAATTTAGTTCATCATTCTTCCGCGAACTAGTTCGCTCTTATACTTCGTTAGTTCGCTGTTAAAGACAATAAATTTGAACTACGAAATTATCTGATATTGATTTACATCACATCAAATTTTCGTAAAAATCTTATTGCTGTTCCAGAACCAAATCGCCAAAATACATTTCAAAAAGAATTAACAGTCGGTAAAACAACCAATACTGCCAATAAATGTCCGTTGTTTTAGGTTATAGGTATGTCATGAGTTCTCTTCCGCCATCTTCACTGCGTGGTGGAATACTGAACTAACTAATTGATTTCTTGATTGGCTGCGAACTAGTTCTTGTAGTTCGCACATAGGATCGCTCAGCCGAACTAGTTCGTTCGTGAACTACACAAGTCTACTCAGCATTATGGCAACGCGAGCGCATCATGTTATTTAAGTACCTTTTCCACTTTCGCCATATTTATCCCGTAAGGATCAATGAAGTAGTTCTTTGATATCGTCAATCCAGCTAAGTATCTATGTAGAGATTATTATATTAATCTAGTAACTAGAGGGTTTTTTTATTGAGAAACTATATTAAAACGCTATTTAAACAACTACACCACTACGATTTCGGCTTTTCTCAAGCTCAATATTAATATTTTTAGTTTTGTTTACAATTTTGATACTCAAAAAAAAATCGTAAAGCGGAAATTTATAAATGACTAACATTTATTGATTGAAATTAATGTTCATATTTTTAATGTTGTTGATACTTGATATTTAAAAAAAGAATTTCTAAACTTGGCGACTTATAAAGAGCGGGAACTGTCTATATTTGAAATCATTAAAATTTTATATCAAGCAATTTGAAAAAAAAAATATTGATGAGTCGATTGTGCCTGTATATGGATTTCGCTTGCAGTCAGAATTAATACGGGTGATACTTATCTAAATACGATCGTCATTTCAAATCGTAACACAATCGTATTTATAAAAATTACTTTCATTATTACTTTAACGTAAAATACAGTAATTCCTCGTCTACAGCGAGGGATACATAACTTGGCTGGTAAACCGGCATTTGGCGAAACTATCATTTCATGCAAGATTATTTCGTTTTGAATATATAGGGTGAACCGCGTTTACGTAAAAAAAATCGCATATATAAAAATGTTGTCTTCATAGAACGCGTTATATCAGAACCGCGTTGATGAGGAATACTGTAATATAGTTTACTGAATATATAGATTTTACTCCGAAAAATTTCCAGTTAGAGCAAGAAAGAGAGATAAAAATTACCCAGCTGCCACATCAATGCGCAGAACGAAACACTATAGACCTATCCAGTTAGCGCAAGCGAGAGAGATAAATTAAATACAACGGAGGTCGTGTTGATTGTTGAAGGAGACAGTCAACCGGTGAGTGTTTCGTTCTACGCATTGTTGTGGCAGCTGGATTGTTTCTATCTCTCTCGCTTGCTCTAATTGTATTGGTATTTTACTTATATTGGTCCTACAATAAAAATGGCGGTTATAAAAAATGAAGATCAGAACTTGTTCTACAAAAAAGTTCCATAGATTTAGTTAAACTTGGTCTATATAATATATTCAGTGGACTAAAAATATTATTGTATGTAATTATGTAAAATATTTATAAATAAAAGAAAAAACTGACTGCACTGTTAAACCATCATTGTTAAATTTTTATAGTTAATTGTAAAAGAAAAAAACTAAACGCGTAATTTGATAAGCAAAAAGAGCTTATTTTCTATTGTAGTTACTTCATAATTAATGTTATGTTTAAGCACTGCAAAAATTTTATTTAATTGATGTATGTGTGCCTAAACTATTTATTTAGTCACTAAGTAAAAAAATAATTTTTACTAAATCAGTTCAATTGCAAAGTAATTCGGTAAAAAAATGGATAATTAATTGAAGATTTACGATTGTTGATGTCAATATGTTTTATCACAAAAAAAGAACAAAATATTTTTGTGTTGACTTGTTGTTTTCGGGAACCAATTAATGCGTACTTATCGTGACGTCATCGCTTTAGAAAGATAGGTTAGTGTTAGTTCCATGGAAAACCGATTATTACCGAACGTCAACGTAGTTCCCCTTCCACCGAGTAGAAATTGTTTTCATGCTTATGATCAAAATTACAAGCTAAATAAATAAGGTATGTTTGTTGGTAAGTTCTGAACTCCTAAAGCGTTTGTCGGCAATACAGAACTCTTCGGACGCAACTGCGTGTTTGTTGGTCAAATTCTCGGACTCTTTGAACCTGGTTTTAGAAATAATAGGCTTCTAGACTCTAGGCCAGAACAAAATTCGAAGAGTCCGAAAATTTAAGCAACAAGCACGCAGCTGTGTCCGAAAAATTCTGTATTGCCGACAAACGCTTTGGGAGTTCAGAACTTACCAACAATCACACTTATAAAATTAATATCCTATTTGTAACGTAAATATAATATATTATATAAGACGTGTACTGTAAAACATAGTAAGCAATACTAAGAAAATTTTTGCAATGCTTAAAATTTTAAAATGTGTGCTCATTCCAAAATTTTTTATACATCAAAATATATACAAAAAAGAAAATGTTTGTATGTTAATTTTTAACTACTTAACTAATCCTTTAAGGCATAAGAAAAGCACTGACTTAATTTTTATACCAAAAACTGTAGCATAATATTATGAACTACTTATAGATAAAGCATTTCTTACTTTTTGTCTAATATTATAGATTGTTATAGAATATAATTATTATAGAAATAAATTTTATATTATACTTAAATGTAATTTTATTATTGTTACGGCAGAGCTTAATATGCTTATCAAAAAAAGGGTAAATTATTGGTAGAGTCAAAGCTGTGAGTTTACACATTGTCAGATTACACGTAAGTGACCTTTGATTTGTACACGTACAGCATTTGAATTATATATGTATTTGTGCGCCAGTGTCGTATGCGTACAATGTAATTTTTATCATGGACTAAAAATTGTTTTATTTACTGTCAAAATATACTTATTTCAACTTGAAAATGATTTGTATTATTTAATCAATATCCATTATAATATTTTGTATAAGTGTTATCAAATATTTGTACAACCATTATAATAGTGCCCAACATGCAAGTCTGTAGCCAACAAGAAAATGATCCTCCCGCTCCTTAAAGCTAGACTTCTCCACCGAATCCCCCCCTCCCCAGATTTTAGCCGCTGGCTACTGAGGACTATCCACATGTTGCGTTCTGAACGCTACGAGATAGAGATGTTCCGATCCACCAAAAAGTATCAATACTAGGTATCGATCAGGATCGTAATATAAAGTATCGTCAGTATAAAATCGTATTATAAAAGATTGATACTCAATATGTCGATATATTGTTGATGCAGTATCCCAGAAAATAAATTTTTCTGAATAAAGTTATTATTATTAATAAAATGCATACCTACGAGCAAAAAAAAAAAAACTGTGATCCGGCTAATAACCATTCGCATTAAAAAAATCGATAAAAAATATCGAGGATCGAAAGCTAAAGTATCGATACACTAAAAAATCGATCCGTATCGCGCATCCCTACTCTGAGATTACTTACACATCCGGTTTCATCTGTGTAATCTGACAGCTTCAACAGTAAAATATGGTGTGTTTGTTAGTCAGTTCTGAACTGTTTTTTTTTTAAATTATTTTTTTTATTAATAGGACATAGTAGCCAAATGTACAGGTTCTGAGAGTGCTAAAACAATTGTTGGCAGAGTCCCGTCCGAATGGAGATGGGTACGTGAGAAACGTAATATAGATGGCAGCAGGTTTATAAGTTGGTTTTCATAGAGAAACGCGCGAGAAATCAAATTTCTCAAAAACCATGAGAGTAATTGAGTCTTATTAATAGTAGCTTTTTTGTAGCAAATAAGTTACTGATTCTAAATTTTATACTTAAGCCCCCTTTCTTCCACTAGCGTAGAAATTTGAAACGTTCAAATATTAAAAATCCCGAGTTCTACGCCTAAGGATTAACATTAATCATAATTTTGGTATGGGTTTTTTGTTCCATAAAACTATGCCAACGTGCCAAATTTTAGCAAAATCGCACAAGCTGTTTTAAATTTATAACAAAAAAACGATTTCGAAACTGTAACTTCAGAGCCGTATAGCGCCCAAACTAAGCAATTTTGTAAGAAGGTAAGTTTGCTTAAATCGGCTTATTTTGGTCTCCACTTGAATATGTGCATAATTAATAATTGATACGCTATATTATGTGGACAGACATATACATTTGGAAATACCTTAAAAAATAAATCAATCGACAATATATTCTAAACAAAAAAAAACTTACCTAACATTCCCTTCTTCATAACCATGAAATTAATAGTCTTCAGTTGTTAATCTTGTAGCACTTGTTTTTCTTCTGCTGAATTTGTTGAAAATAATTTGCTTCATCGCGAGTCACAGAAAACTACTGACTAAACTACTTCAAATATTAAAATGACATCCGTAAATTCACAAGTACTGTCATTTGGTATAACGTTGCAAAATCACAAAAAAATTTAATTGAAAAAGTACTTACGCAACTAAAAAAATCTCGTTATTACCGTAATATAGCATTTTTAGCGACTGTAGGGTGCACTTGTCTAGTATTTATACGCGAAGTCCGCGATGTATTCAGGCAATTCTCCGAGTTGCTTTAGATTAGGTATTAAAATTTTAAGTACGAGTTCTATCACTACCGAAATTCAAAATGATGACGTTTTTTAACACATATATTACAAATGTTAGGCTATAATATGCAGTAATAGCAACTGTCAAGCACGAACCGTATAACTGCATTGATAAAATATAAAATTAAACCTAACTTAATGACAATTACGTAATTTTACAGAATAAGGTGAATGCATTTTCCCTCCCTTTTTATTACTAACTATTAACTAAAGCTATGATCACGCGTTGACGGTTTATTTCAGAAAATAATTAATTTTATAAAGAGTGTGATGTCAAACCATAACGTATAACCAACAATAAACTACTACTGGCCAAACTCCAAAGACAAGAGTCAGGCCAAAACAATATAAAAAATATATATATATAAAAATATTAAAAACTAACCAAAGTTTCAAAATCCTTTTTCCAAACAGCCTTTGAAATAAATAAAAATATTTTCTAATTTAATGTGGAAAAATATTTTTGTTCTTTTTCAAATTAAGAATGCTGATATAAAATGACAAGCTCTGTTGGTTTAGGAGCTAGTTGTGAATGCACTATGCAGGTCCACCTTAATCATTCGGCTAATAGGGCTACAGCTCTAGACCACCATGTGGCGAGAGAACCGCCAACTTTGCAATTTCCTACATTTTTTTAAAAAAACTATGTCATATACCATTTTTTACAAACAAGTATTAACTACCTACCAATCCGATAAAAATTGTCGCACGAGCCTTCTGATTGCATCCGGGACAACATTAATTCTAAAAAACATCACATTAGAGGTACTTGTTATTAAAGTAGCTTCTGACCCCCCCCCCCCCGAGTCGGCCATGGTTTCGATTATATAGGGTAAGTTCGGATTTGCGCTCGATTGATCGAGCCGAGCGAACAGATTTTTGGGCACGTGACAAGCAAGCAAATCGAGCCATCTAAACAATTCCGAACGTAATCTAGCAGATGTTTCCAAACGTCGGAATAAAATGGCGCCAGTAATTTAAATTCTTATTACTAAAGCCGAAATATATTCTTTATTGCTCTTCATTTTGATTTAATTCAACATCGTTATAATAATAAATCATGATTCACAATTTTTTTCGTTTTATTCCTTTATTTTAAAATTAATAGTACTACCGGTTGTCGATTTTTTCGACCCATAGATATAATAAATATTTTATTTAATCATTCTGTGCGATAGACTTATTGGTTATTACTATTCTTTGGAATAAATATTATTCGTATATTTTTACCTATTGAAAAATTACCTCATATAAATAAACTTCGAAATGTATCCATTCTTACAACAAGTATTTCCGCTCATTTTTAAAATGAATGCTCTGAAGATGGTTAAATCTGCTTGCTCGCTCGCTTTCCTCGGAGCTCATAGAGCGTGCTCGATCTCCTCCAGATTTTAAATCCGAACGCAGGATACAGATCTTTCAGAGCATATAAATGTTAAATTCGAACGCATTAGATCACTCAGATCGATCTGAGCTCAAAAGCGAACTTACTCATATTATAGAAAAAAAAGGACAGGAAATACGAATTGTGGTCTGAAAATACAACATTATTAAAGAATTTATTTTATTTCAGTAAAAGTATTAATTTTTTTATAACAGAGAAAGACATTGACGCATTTTTTATTTCTTAATACTATTCATGTTCTGTTATTATGTCAAAAACACATAAATCTGTATTGTGTATACTTGAATGTCTGAATTAATTATATTGTTTTTAAGGCCTGCACATATTTTCAATACGTTTTTTTTTTCTCAATTTTTTTACAATATTTTACAAATTAGTTTCTAAAATGTTTCGTTTATTCGTAAACACTTTTATAATAGACATGTGCGAGCGCAGAATTTAAACTAATTAATAAAAAATTGTGCATTTCTCCAAAACAAATTTTGTCAACTGAAATGATTGTTACAAACACTTTTCATTCATATTATTATTTTGCTACAACCAATTCGTTCACTTTTGTCAATTGTTTTTAGAAAGTGCGCTTACGTCACTAAAAGAACTACCTATTCAATTACAGATATCATTGTCATTAATTGTTTTTATCGTAAACGCTCAGTTTCTGATACGACTTTCAGCTTCAAATCTAAATTTAAGAATGTCATTAGTTTTTTTTTACTAAATAGAGTTCTCCGTTTAATTGAAAACAAATGACATTCTTAAATCTAGATTTAAAACTGAAAGTCGTATCAGAAATCGAGCGTTAGTTAATTATCTAAACTAGTTTTATTCCATTTTCAGTTTCAATAGACTGTTGTCTAAAATAACGTGTCTTTGTGCATTAACAACTTGATAAAACTTACAAAAATGTTCAATGAATTACTGCTTAAAACAAATGACAGTTGGAACTTTATAATTGACATTCAACTATACAATATACATACGTCTCCGCCTCCACTATTCTATTTTTGAGTAACTTTTCTCGATCAAGATAGATTGCACTAGTAGATTTATTTCGCAGAGATTTTTTTTTAATGTACCTACAGCTGTTGAGTAATGCAAATAAAATGTCAATTTTATTGGCAGTTTATCATAAAAAAATGACGAATTTTCAATTTAAGACTGGGTGTATCCGTTGGTCTCTTCTTTTTGATTATTTCCATCAAAATGGTGGGAGCGCACTGTTGCACACGCAGCCTAAAAATAGACTGTGCGCATGCGCGCCCATCATTTAATAGACTGTGCGCATGCGCGCCCATCATTTAATAGACTATGCGCGTGCGCACCCATCATTTTGATAGAAATAATCAAAAAGAAGAGACCAATGTACACACATTTTTTAATAAAAAAATATAATCGAACAAAGCATGAAAATTCTCAGAGCACAACGCTTATATCTATTAAAGTTCCTACGTATAGAATTAAGATAAGAATCTTTCGGGCTTATGAGCCATTCCAGTAGATCATGGCTCATAAGCCCGAAAGATTCTTATCTTAATTCTATTGACGCCGGCCGTGAAAGCCTACATTCTTTCCTACGTATAGTTCGATTACTCTTAGAATGGCACAGTGACTTCATCAATCTATTAGCGGCAAAGCAACGCCCTCACTTAACAACGGCTGTCTGCTTGACAACCGTTGCCCTCTCTGCTGCTCTCTACCATTTAACTCTTTGCACACTACGCCACTGAGTTCAAGTAGGCGGAGACCGAAACAATAGCCATCGTCGAGTGATGACGTCTCGGTGTCATACTTATCTCATTTCTATTTGCACTAAATCTGTAACCAACAATTTGTGACAGAGAAAAATGTTCTATTTTTATCTGCGAACAAACGTGTACTGCTGTCTTTCTTAAGGTCACCAACAGCTAAGATTGTTTGGACCTGGCACCAATTCATATTTTCAATTTATTATTTTTCAATAATAAATTGAAAATCTAATTGATACATAGAACTTTATAGATATATGGTACAATGTTACAATTAAAGTGTACAACTTTGACGGAAACAAAAATCACTATGTGCAAACTGTCTTGATAAAGCAAAACGTTACGTAAAATCGATAGTGTGAACAGGGACTTTGTGTAACCCAAAATGTGCAGGGTCATAATATGCATGCTAAATAATACAATGTATTTTCCCATACACCGAATATCTTGAAAGTTAGCTTTATTACAAAAAAAATTCACAGTTAAAAGCAAAGATTAAACAACTGCATTATTATAATAATAATAAAAAAATATATAACTATACACGAAAAATGTAATAACAAGTGCTTCAAAATAATAAATGGTCTTAATAATTGCGGCAACACTGTTCGTATACATTTTCATTATCAGCGATATAGTGTTCTGTTTAATTTTTTTTTTTTATTTTAAAGTAAACAAAAAAAAAAAAAACAAACATTTAAATATAAATGTTCGATTTCAACATAATATTTAACATTAATTTAATTCATTTTCAAACAGGGCATTTTTTCATAGATCAACACGATACCAATGTCGTCGTCGATACCGATATCGGGGCACCTCAAATGAATAGAATGATTTTTCATTTGCCGATACAATGTCGGCAGTGAAAAAGCATTGTATATTATACTTCTATACCTTTCTGGTGCTCTGATATTGGTATCGACGATGATGTATCGGTGTCATGCCGGGCAATGAAAAGTTGCTCTAGGGGTTTAGTTGCGAAGAAATGGCAAACCGTTCGAATAGGTATTTTTTTATGTGACATTTATTCCATACCAGTTTGTACAGATTTTTAAAAAGAATATAAATTTTGAAAATATTTGTTGATGTATTAGAATTTGACAATTGATGTTGATATCTGGTGGCAAAATATAAAAGTATAACAAAATGTGGTTGCCACATCTCCATGTCAAATTTCCTACAGGGATTTAACGTTATGACATCTGGTGGCAGAAAATGAAAGTATCGCAAAACATGGTTGCCACGCCTCCATCTTAAATCCCTATTTCCTATAAGTTTTATAAGCTATCATATAATTCTGCTCAATAATTTGAGTAGTAAATGAAATATGTTACTTCTAGACCAAGAAAATCGGGCACTTTAAAAAATCCTATAAAAACGTTTGCTAAAGGCTTTAAAATCAACAATATATTATTGTTAAATTTTAAGCGTTTTTTTAAGATTTTTTAAAGTGCCCAATTTTCCTGGTCCAGAAGTAAAATTTCATATACACTAAAATGGAATAATTAATGTCAAAAAATATCAAAATATATCAAAATATACCTACCATTTCTTGGCAACTAAATTCTTGAAGTCTAGTTTTAAAGAATAAAATAATGACGTTAAAAATCAAAATCGTAATTTTTTCCACTATTATTAACGATGAACACATTGGCCACTGACTGTTAATTGTCATTTAGTTGCTTATATTTTAAACAATTAATGACAACAATAAAACTTTCTAAAATGAGGAAATTTAATATTTTCGTTTTTTATTATAAAACGATTATTTTTAAATAAATAAAAAAATACGTAAATTAAAAATGCGAACCATTGGCAGTCTGACATCTCTGCCACCTGTGCTGACCAGCCATATTATTTAATAATACTACCGTTATATTGCTAAATTTCGCAAATCAAAAATATCACATGTTCGTTTTATCATCTAAATTATAATAGATTTGAAATAGATTACACATCTGAATGAAAATCATAATTTCATTAATCAATTTTAAACTAAACTTTCGAGACGTTCTATAAATACTACACTAATGAGAAACTAATGTTAAACAATGCTAACGAGATAATTAATTATTGAATTGTCAAATTAGTGAATTAAAATTTTGTGACAATCTTGACCACATTGCTAGTTTACGTTCTGTTTTACAGATGGCTGCTCTCTACAGATGCGTGTGAGGATACAGAATGTGCCCTAGAAGTGTCAAAAGTAAAAAAAAACTATGAAATTTTGTTCTTAACTTTTTTTCAGTATTCGTTTCATTAACGAATAGATCGTCATTTCTGCGATAGTTTTATAGCCAAACTATAACTAAAAACAAAAGCAACACAAAAAAAAACCGCAGATATTTATAAATAATTCTAACAATCCGATTGTAATATATTTCAGGTTATGGGATAATAAATTGCATTGTTGAAAGTAATTATGAATTGTAGATTTTGAGATACACGGTAAAATACATCCGTATGCACCGTATATTATTTTATTTAATTATAAATGGTTTTTTAAACAGTGACATGTATTGTTGCAAACATGAAGCTAAATATTTTTATTTTCTTGAGGATAAGAAATTTTATCTGAAGCACTTAAAAACGTCCATCCGTCATCGATATTGTTCTTTTCCATACAGTGTGTTGCACAACAGAATGTCTATAACTCATCGACCCAGGGTCACACAGAATCGAAAAGATCCACTAAGTCCAAAAAGTCAATTATTACAAAACACGGAAAAAAGTTTAATAGATCGTTTTACAAATTGATTTTCACCACGAAGTGCTGAGTAATTTTGACCGTACGGTTACAAGATTACGTGTTAGTATACAGCATTCTTTACAGATATTCCCTCTCTCATAACTTTCCATTAAGGCTACTCAATATGTGGTATTTTACAAGTACTTGGTAAGTACGGAGTTACTCCACCTTTACCGTCTATAGTCGGTAAACACTCCGAAGTCTAAGATGGAGTAGTTGAAGGCCACACTACTCAAGGAGTAGCCGCAATGTCAAACGGTATCCATGACCAGCGCCATATCTAAGGGTTGGCGGTGAAGGCCTATACCAGGGGCATCCGAAGGGTGACAGTAAAATCAATATTATTGCAAAATGTAAATTTCAAATAGCGGTTAAGCATTTTAAAGCCGTTTCTCAAAAGTACGGTCTTTTGTCTTTTTTTAATAATTCTAGTCCTAGTTCTGCCTTTTGAGAATTTTATGACATGAGAGGGTGCCAAGTTATCCTTTCGCTAGGGGCGCTAGGATTCCTAGATACGCCACTGTCCATGACTATACTTATAGCTCAACCATGCTCATAACGCAATGGGTGATTTTTACCCCACTTACTAAAATGCACTATCAAATTCTAATTAGTAAATTACAGAATATACCTGTTTCTCGACATTAACGTTAAAATTATTAATTATACTCGTAGTGAGTTTAGTACGGCTGAGGATATTATAGGGTTTTTTTGGAAAAAATTTTTACAATAGTACCTCTAAAACAATAGTACTTTACACCTCCTAAAGTTATTTCTTTATCTATACAATTGGTACGCCTGATTACAAGTATACACACTTGCAGACAAACACAACAATACACTTACAATAGCTTCCATAACTTTCCTTCATTTTGAAAATAGAAACAGTTGTCTAAAATCCATGCTAATAACAACATCGTTCAAATAATGTTCATATCATAATTTCACTATAAAATGTAAGTATTTTGAATCTAATTCATTCATTTATCTTTATTTTCAAATACTGTATTATAACTTGTTCATTTATATATGTATAACATTTCAGAATATTACTGATGATACCTAAAAGGGCGAAACGTTTATTATAAATATAACTCGTTCAAATAAATAAATTGGCTGCAAAAAATTTTTCCAAAAAAACCCTATTAATTATACTGAATTTTTGGTCAGGTAAAAATCACCAATCGCGAGCACTATTTGAAATCGTGCAGATATTCCTGGGTCAAAAACATGGCCTTGAGAAATTGATATTCTATTGGTGAACACCCTGTATAAAGAACAATAGTTTCCTTTTCAATTTCTTACAATATGTAATTAGTATAACAAATCTCTTTGAAAGATTTAATTCTTTCTAATAATTAATTTTTTGACAATATAAAAAAGACTAGATTTACGCGCATTATCCATTTATTTTTCAACTTTTATGAGTCGAAGTTTAATTTAAATAATTTTCTTTATAGTTACTCTAAGCGCCTTACATAAATAGGAATAGCAAATCGTTTATTTCTTGCTCGGTGTTTAAACTGTGAGAATAATTCGTGATAATAAAATATTGCTGTTAGGCATATTCGTTTGACAATTAGTTCAATTATGTTAATAAAAATACCATTTCATTTGTAAAATTCAATCAAATAGTACTTAGCTCCAATATGTGGATTATGAATAGCGGCCATTATGTAAAAGCAACTTGTGCAGCGTCATATTGATGGGTCACTTTAAGAGCAGGCTTTTGAAATGTTAAAACCAAATAACATTCCGATTTAAGTATATTCACCTATGACAATATAATTATTACGCATGCGCAAGCTTAAAGTGAATAACTCATTCCTTAAAATTTACTCGCGCTCAAAAGGGCAACGAAATATTTGTTAGTTTGCCCACATTCCTTAAAAATGAACCGATTGAAAAAAATAAATACAGAAATTGAACAGTGAAGTATACAGTATACTGTATACATCAGTTCAAAAAATGTTTTTAGGGCGATTTTCTCTGCCAACGGCAGATGGCCTTACATGCACTTTAGGGTGATTTTCTCCGTCAACGGCAGATGGCGTTACATGCACTGTCTAAGACCGGTTATAAACTTATACCAATTCACCATTTTCTGGTACTAAACACACAATAAATGCATTGGTGTCAACAAAATACAACAAGTAGTTAAATTAATGATTTATACGGCTGAATTGCAATTGAAAATTTTTCGTTGGAAAGCAGCCAATTATATAATTGATTCGAAACATATCGGAAAAAATTATTTTACCAACCATAGTCACAGTCAGGACTGTAACCTGAACCTTTCCACTTTCGCGGCGGAATGAGCTTACATTTACTCAACCGTGACATGATTACTAATCTAACATTCTCCTTGTAGTGAAAATCAATTGATTCCGAAGAATATAAGGAGAATGTTAGATTAGTAATATTGTCACGGTTGAGTATTGAGTAAATGTAAGCTCATTCCGCCGCGAAGGTGGAAAAGTCCTGACTGTGACTGTGGTTGATAAAATGATTTTTTCTAATATGTTTCGAATCAATTATATAATTGGCTGCTTTCCAACGAAAAATTTTCAACAACAAATGGTGAATTGGCAAACTGTTTCGTCTTGAACAGTACATGACACGCCATCTGCCGTTGGCAGATGAAATCAAACTAGAAAACAGACTTTGAACATACTGTACTATGTATATAGCTCGATTTGAACGTCTATTGTCGAACGAATACAACTATTATTATGTGGATTTGTTACAGTAAATGTCATAAATGTTTACTATGCCTTAAGTTTGAAAAAAACAAAAAACTGATGCTCTTAGTTTTTAATTAACTTTATAGTATTGCGATGTGTACAAGTAAAAGTGGTTAAAAAGAACATTTCTGTACAGTATCTCATTTCATACACATTACGATCTGTGGAGATAATGATAATCGATCTCCAATCACTCCGATAATTAAAAATTTTAAGAAATCTAACGGGATAGATCATTTTTATTATACTATTTACTTTATCGATTCAATAACAAAATTTCAATTTATTTGATAGTCAACCTTCGAAATCTATTTTTTTAGGCGCGTAAAAAGCACATATTTTGGAAAAGTTACTGATTATAGACCTCGCGCGGCGAAAGATGAAGCCACCGCGTCATAGTAACGTGAATGCATTGCGCCCGCCTTCTAGCTTGCTATTGGCTGTTTTGGAGATCCAATAAGCAGTTTGCCAAAATTGTACCTAACGTCATAAAACCCAATGTGCAGTTTTGTGTACACGGCACTGTCTGCGGGCAAGCAGGCGTTCACTAACATATTATTGATGACGTGCCTGGCTTCATCTCTCACCGCGGGCACTCTACTGAACATTTTCGAATTTTTTTTATCGAAGTTTCTTTCATAACTGATTCAACTTATGAAAAAAAGTTCCTCTGTGCATGCCGAATTGAAATATATTTTCTTTTTTTTTGTTGGATCCCTTTTGAGGCTTTTCTAATATGTGAATTAAAAAAAACTAGTGTTTTAGACTGTTTTTCAAAAACCAAAAATAAAACTAGTCTTAAAATTAATCTTATGACAAGCGTCAAAAGACATGTTTTGAGTTCCACAAGGAAATGCAAAAAAAAACACTTTTTCCTGAATTAGTTGCATACAATTCGTTTATAAATGAATATTCAAAATTATTGCAAGTTATGCATAAAAAAAACTAGGCCTCATGGCGATTTTAAATAAACTGAAACGTCAATATTGATTCGCAGAAATGAGTATAATTTGATGATCTTTCATCCCACGAAAAGTTTTCTATCAACAATCCAAGCCAAACAGGTTTACGCGATCCGAACTAAACTACGTCAGATGTTTTAAATTCTTCGTTTAAATATCCAAAACGTACAATTTTCTACAAGCTAGTAAAAAATGTGATTTAAAAAATATTGAAAGATCAAAACAATAATAAAAAAAATTATAATTATTATATTCAACAATTGACTTCTTGTAGAGGAATAATAAAAAAAAAGAACTCTACATAACAAACATTTTATAGAGAAATTTAGGAATAACACGATTAAATAAATTGTACCTGAAAACCCTGTAAAAAATTCTATACCGCGTTCCTAAGTGTCTAGCGCTGGCCCTAAAGTACCACACAACTGATTACTAGGTATGTTTGTTAAGTTCTGAACTCCAAAAGCGTCTGTCGGTAATACAGAACTCTTCAGACACAACTGCGTGTTTGTTGGTTAAATTCTTGGACTCTTCGTACTGTTTGAACCTGGTTTTAGCAATTCTAGGCTTCTAGTAGTTCTAAAAGCCAAGAACTGCTAGAACCAGACTTTGAGAATTTGACCAACAAACACGCAGCTGCGCCCGAAGAGTTCTGTATTGCCGACAGACGTTTGGGAGTCCAGAACTTACCAACCAACCAATGAGATTGAAGCTACAGAAGAAGTTAAGCTTTTAAAAGTGAAGCCAGCCGGCTTTGTAACTCGGTCCTCATTTTATATGTAAGAAGAAGAAGAGAATAATATTCCCAATCCATTCCTTGTTTTGCCGCCATGTTTAATCGGCCCTGTCACGTTAAACCTGGCTTCAATTTTGTACAAGCAGTTGTATGCTTCCTCTATAGATTCTACCTCAGTGACACACCTATAAGTTATTTTCTTGCAGGGAACGCAGTATAATTACACGCGATTTTTCGTGCACTCACGTTAAAAATATTAAGAGAGTGTTATTTGTCGAGTGCACATGTCGATAATCTATAGAGTTTAGACTGGAAATGTCGCCAACACATTCATTTTCTGGCGTTACACATTATTTTGAAATGACGTATTGGGGTTATTAATAAATAGATGTTGCAGTTTATAACCTATAACTAGTTGAGTCTTTCTCGCACTTGCGCACAGCATAGGGTTTTGCAAATTAAAAAACAAGGGTTAAAAATGAAAAAATTTGAAATACAGAGATTGTTCAGCGTAGTTGAAGGAAGATGTAAAAAATGGTAGCCGATCAAAAATATAATATTTAACGTACTTTCAAAGAGTTGAAAAAAAGGGAAATTCACGCATTTTTAAATGTTAAAATTCGATGTAACCGACCGGCAACATGCATTTTTATTATGAGTGCTTTGGACACGATTCTGCAGAAAAATTGAATATGAATAATTTTTCAAACCAGTGCGGCGATTCCGCCTGGACTAAAAATAAAGATAAAATAAAAACTCGGGTCGCAGTGCTAAACCCTGCCGACAATATAGTGTATTTGCTAATACAGGCATTGTGGCTTTATTATGTGAACTGTTTGTTTTTGTGTAAAATAAAAAATTTAACCCCTTAATACATCCCTTACAATATTTTTTTTTTAATTGCAATATTGTTATCATAACAACATCTGCGCCAAATTAAATACACCCTTCAGTAAGGAAATCCTTATCTGCAAACTAATGTTTTTATAAAAATCATAAGTCCGGTCCTATCGGGCCGAATTTATTTAAATTTTAATACCACGTTTTAATCTTTACTAAAGGGTTAAATTTCAATTTTGAAACGATTCGGACAATTTTTTCGGTATTTTTGGGCTCAAAAACATTTTTCAACCCCTAAAAACCACCCTTAAAATAGTCCGATCGGGTCCATTTTAAATAGGCTTCGTGCGGTGTTGGATTGCCAGGTTAATTTCGACACAACATGGCGGATGGGGCACTTATTGTCGCCACTGTCTCTATAAAGTCACAGTACGCGGGACGACATTTCTTGTCTCTCTCATTCTAAAGTGATAAATCGAATTAAAGTTTATTATGTAGTGAAAATTACGTTATATATAAATTATTATACTATGTGAAATAGAATATTGTATATTGCACGGGTGGTTTACTTAAAAACTGTATTATTTTGTATGTTTTAAAAGTGTTAAAATTTTAATCTGTGATCGTAATATGTATTGTTTGCTTGAAACAGGGTTAAAATTAAACTTTCACTTTTAACAGGTCAAAAACTCCCCAAAACACACCTAAAAAACTTGAAATAAAATATTATAATTAAAAAATCATTCGTCGTCTCTTTCGAGTCACGGTAAATCAGGACCGGACGCATAATTTCGAGGCATATTATAGGGCATAATTATTAGGTAAGTAAAAACTATCTATGAAAATTTGAATTGCATTAAAAGTTTTTACCTATTTGGGCAGCGTCTTTATTATATTTTTAAACCATAATGAAAAAATGTACTGACTTTTTTAGAGCTTGTATTAAAAGAAAACAAATTCTAAAAACGTTTGTGCATCTTTTAAATATAATTTAACCATATATTTATTTACATTTTTTTAAAACTACATTTTTAAAGTTTAAAAAATTCGTTGTTAGAGTTTAAATTTTAGAAAAGTTCATTTCTCTTCAAAAAAATGTTTTGTGTCAGCAATTAGTGTGATGCTATTAGTTGATAACCAGCCGATAGAATCGCACTTTCCAAATTTCCACCAAATATCATCGACATATAGAAATGAACTGCTAGTGTACCACTACCATAGATATAGAAATTCGGGGATGTAGTATAAAGGGGGGAAGCCATTCAGGGGAGGGTGCATGCCTGTCTTATGGACATGTCCATGTTATGCATGTGTTCACGGTCTATTGGCCGCATCTTTGCGCATGCTCAATTGCTTGTACAGCGTTTGCGGAACTGAAGCGACCAATAAAATGCGGGCACACTTGCTTCCTCACCGCCCCCCTTCAACAGCAACCGCCCCACTCACTTGTACTATATCCCCAGATTTCTATATCTATGACCACTACGCATCCAAATGCACAGGATAGAGATGGTGATAAGTGGTGGGCATACATCCATCTCTCTTCGACTTTGTCTTATTGGCCGTTTGCCAATAACGTCATATCAACAGGGCTGTGTCTGAACATGTCCACCAAATTATCTTTTTCTACGAGATTTGGCTCAGCAGTCTAGGCCAGGGGTAGGCAACCTGCGGCTCTTATGATGTCAAGATGCGGCTCTCCAGTTCCATGCGCAAATATTAATAATTATATTATTTTATTTTCAAAACTCATAAAAAATATTATAAGGCAAAAAAAACTTTAAACAGGATAAAAACACTCAACAGAGAACAGTGAGAATAGGTGGAGTAGAGAGTATACGGACAACTGACATTTTTTAAATGTGGCAACATTGTTCTGTTTATTTAGTTATAATCCTAATCAAATACCATAATATTGAAATAAAAATGTTAGTGGTTCTTTAAAAACTGGGAAATTTTGTAAATTGTAACTTTTGGCTCTTCTGTCTCAAAAGGTTGCCGACCCCTGGTCTAGGCTAGCAGTCCAGTACTACACGTCGATGCCAAATACAAAGGTTGATTATCACACAGTAAATTCAAAGCAATCCATAATAATTACGAAACCACGTTGAAGTCGACACTGATATGTGCTTGAACATAAAATAGAAAAATACATACATGACTGTTTTTCTTGTAAACATGTTCATTGAGTGAACGCTTAACCATAAACCCAGTACAAATTGTGGCGCTAATTGTTTTTGGAATTGACAAGTGCATGCAGGGTATTGAAATTTTAAGGTTCATTTGTTTCAATTTAATAATGTTTTGTTCTTATTGCCCTTTTGTACACTAAATATACCTATTCGTTATGTGCACAATCTAGTAGCGTCATTTTTAAGTCCATCAAAATTTCGGCTTTTCGCCACCATGGGCGCTATAAATTCTATTCTATAGCTACTCAAGGTCATGTACATTGCAAATATCCCTTATTATCGTCATCTGATAGCAAACGATAGAAATATATTTAGGGAATAAAAACACTAAAAATTCCAAAAACAACATCCGTTTTTTTGCAAATGGTTCGTGACAAAAATTCAATTACCAAATTAAAATTGCGTTGTTTACTAAACCACTGCAAGCAAATACATACAAAAAATAGGATAAGCAGTCCATGTGCCATGAAATCACACGTCCGGTGCAACCCAAAAAAGACGACTGTATACTTTAACGGCGTCAAGACAAAAAATAACAAAATGCAAATCTGTATCGACAATTAAATATTTCTTGATATAGCTGCATTTTATACAAAATAATTAAATTGCAAATTCACTTCGGATTTTGTTTAAAAAAAAATCATAGGTAGGTAAGTTTAACAAAGATAACTTACAAATAATAATAATAATAATAAAAAAAATTGAAAAAGCAACAACTTAATCTTACTCAATGGCTTTTGAAATAAACTCTATGAATCTCTTGGCGTACTGTTCTGGATCGCAGGTGCTTATTCCGTCCACGTTTGAGCCGTATTTGACAGCTTTGGCTGCCTTGGCAGCCTGTTTCTTGTAGCCGTAGTGAGTCAACACATCGATCAGCGCAACAAAGTAAATTTCTCTCACCGGAGCATTTTCCGATGACGGTATTGCATATATATCTAATTGAGGTATTATGTACCTTCACGATAAAAACAAAAGAAAAGAAATTCGTTAAACGAATCTATCAAATGGGCATATGACATCTGGTGGTAAAAAATTTTACTTGACTAAAGGAAAAATCTACATGAGGTGTGTTTGTTGGCAATACAGAACTCTTTGAATACAACTGAGTGTTTGTTGGTCAAATTCTTGGATTCTTCAAACTGTTTGGTTCTAGTAGTTTAAGGATCCTTGAACTGATAAAACCAAGTTCAAACAGTCTGAAGAGTCCAAGAATTTGATCAACAAACACGCCATTGTGTATGAAGAGTTCTGTATTGCCGACAAGCGTTTTAGCAGTTCAGAACCTGCCAACAATCACAGTTATGCTAACAGGGTAAGTTCTCTCCAATTTGACAGCTCCCTGTTAGTACGGGAGCCATGTCAATTCACGTGTAGTAGCCGTTAACACTGTACTGTCGTGAAATTGCTTTAACATTATGACGTCACAAGCATGGCGACCAATCGTGGCGCGTTTGTAGTCACGTGATTTTTTTTTAAATTTCATCAATTTTTGTTTATAATTAATTTAAAAAAATTTTTTTACAGTTTTTCGCATTAAATATCAATATAACTTATGATAAAGTTTTAAAATACATAAAAAAATCGATAATTTTTTTTCAAAATCCCAATTGTTCCTGAAATCCACATATCGTATTTTACT
This sequence comes from Mongoloraphidia duomilia, assembly GCA_039654895.1. Lineage (NCBI taxonomy): Eukaryota > Metazoa > Arthropoda > Insecta > Raphidioptera > Raphidiidae > Mongoloraphidia > Mongoloraphidia duomilia. The sequence continues at coordinate 48,522,865 of CM077519.1, read as the reverse complement.
TGGATTGCGCGCGCTTACCAGATGATCTGGTAACTAGGCAATAGACTGTCTATATCGTTTGTTACCGACTGCTGCTGGCTAGGTAGCAGGACACGGTATGCGTGCGCAAATATATTTTTACCCTTTTTCTTGCAGAACAAGCAAATAATTATCTCTCGCTCTAATTTCGAGAGATAGGTCTATTAGCAATTCGATTATGAACATAATTTGTTAGTTCTAAGGTACCGGAAAAATCTTAAATTAACCCAATTGTTTAAATTACGTTTATCTTCTGTTCTTGTACAATCAGGTTTGAACTGTGAAGTACATTTACGTGAAAACAAATGACAACTTACCCATCGTACGTATCTCTCATGAGCTGTGCCAGAGCTCTGGGAGAATCAGGCGGCGTGTTATATCCCCACGGTCTGTGTTGATCGAACCCAGCACTGCCATTTTCACTTTCATCACTATCTAAACCTGTATTATCACTTTCGCTTTCAGCTTTTTGTGTGTTGTCGGTCGTATTATCCGTTCTGTCACACTCATGGATGCCAAGCAACAAACTGTAGTCCATAAGGTTCAGTTTTGTCAAGAACTGCAAGAGAATATCATTTGTTAACAGCGTGTTTACACATTCACACGAATGGCGAGTCGAATCGCAAGGCATCATTGGGCTATCTATTTAATATATTATTATAAATCAAAAAAACTAACCTCAACATCAGCCGTTAACGTTTCGAGAAGTTTCTCTTTTGCTTCATCCCCAATATAAATCTTCATTTGTTGCTTTACAAAATCATTGTCTTTAAATGTTGGCAATTCTTTTTCCAATTCTCTGTCTGAAGCTTCCCTATCTACAGTTGAACCTAAAATTTTAAATATTATATCAAAATCGAAGTTATTAATACTGTCACAATAAAATTCTTTGATTTGGTCAGAAGTATTTGACATTTTGTTAATTTTAACATATTATGTATGTAATTTTTTCAACAAAAGATTCTTTTGAATAGCACTAAGAACTTAGTAGATTCAATTTAATATTTGGCGACTGGCCAAAGACAGTCAGGCAGCCATATTAAAAAAAAAATAAAAAACCAAACTGGTCGAAATATTACCCAACTATTACTTTTGTTTTAATAAATTGATTAAAATAAATTAATAATATAATCCTCCAGTTTTAACCTATTTTAAAAGATGATAATAAACCAATTTAACTTAAAAGTAATCATAATTATATAAAATAAATTATGCTAAGCATATAAATGAGGTGTTAAAAAATATTGGACTGCAAAAATAGTTAGTTTATTCACAAGTTATTAATTAAAAATACCTTTCAAATCGAATTTACGATGAGTCGGTAAATGATTTGAAAAAACATTCCTCATAACTACCATGTAGTGTTCTCCACCATCAACCGTCAACCGATACATGCCCAAATATTGGGGCAATAGTGTTTTTCCATGTCTCTCTACAATGTACTGAAAATATAATAAAACGTCATCTATTTCTTGACCAATATTATTTTTTAGTTTAGGAAATAATTTATAGTATTCTTATGATTTCCATTATTATTCAGGGCATATTTTAGGCTTTAAGAAATCTTTTACCAACTTCTCGTTATTTTATTATAGTAAACCAACAAATGGACGCGATTTCGTTCATCGATTTTATTCTACTGGCACCCAAACTTGGGACAATTTTTATCTGGTTACTGTTTGGTTAAGACAGAGTTACTGCCAAAATAGGCATTAACACAATTAAAGCCACAAGTCAAGGTTAGTATGATACATCATATAAATAAAGACACTAACCGGGTGATAATGCTTGAGGAATGAATGCATACATTCCACTTCTTCTGAAATAAGAGTTTTTATTATAAACAACTTGTCATAGCTCTGATAAAATTTAGCTGCGCTCTTTCCAGGGCTGTCTACAGGTAAAGGTTGTGATCGGGTCAATGATTCCTAAAAATAAACGCATACGTATAGTAATTATTTAAATTTTAACTTTGTCAAATTATTTAGAACAGTAACGTTGACAAAATTATCAGGTTGAAAGTTACCTTGTAATCCAAGTCATCGATACCGAATCTTTCTCTCAAATTTCTGAAGACCAGTGGACAATATTCTTTCACTTTGAAGCGAGATGGTAAGTTTTCTCTACAACACAGTTTATTTCGTAATCAATAAGTTAAAGAATGAGAGAAAAGATTAATAAAGAAAATATTACTAACTTGTTGAAAAAGTGATTGTCAACTCTCAGTTTTGAATAAGCTCTAAAGGCATCAGGCAACAGCATAACTGGTATATTAACATGACTTAATTCATTTATCTGAAAACAAAAATAAGTACTCAGGCAATCAGACTCCATGCAATATGCAAAAAAAGACAATACTTACTGTATGATTTATTCCCCACATAAAAACACTTATGAGCGGTTCATTAGCACGAAACAATTTTATTTTTTGATGTTTTACTTTAAAATGTTTCTTTTTCAATTTTGAAAGACCGGATTTGGGAACCGACATTTTTATTTGTAAACTGTCTCTTGTCAAAATATCTGACAAATTTTTTTACACAACTACAAAATAATGATTCAAAACAAAGACCATGACTATATTTCAATTAAATAATAATCTTTACTAAACTGATCACTGTTATAACTGATATTTGTTTATAATTCAAGTAAATTTTATTACATTTTAGTACATTTTGACAACTTCAACACACCTTAAATCTAGCCCAAGTTTAATCATCGATTATGTACGCGTACGTTCCTATACCACTTATAACAAAGTGACTTGACGGTAGCGATTCATTTTAAATCGGTAGCAATCGATTAATTGCTGATTGTACTTTATTTACATCTTCCTTGGATATAATTAAAAAAAAACGAAAAACAACGTGGGTCCTGTTTCCCAATTTTTGCAGTAATTTTGCTAGCTTTTTATCGAAATAAAAATGGTTCGATTATCTGATGATACCAAAGAACGATTAGGAGTTGTGATTGAAATAGCGAAGATAACTTTCCATTGGGGATTTATACCTGCAGTAATTTACATGGGTATGTAATACAAATTCATGTGCTTTTTATTTCAAATTCAAACAAAAATTATTAATAATTCCAGGCTGGAAACAAGGAACTGAACCTGGAATGCCACCAATTACATTCATGAGGTAAATATATATTTTTTGTGCTCCCCAAAAAGTTATAAAAATCGAAACTATTTTGACGCCTGTCCACACTTGAACTTATTTTATAACACACAGAAAAATACTGTTTGCAGATTTACTGATATACGGACAGGCTGACAGTATTATGGAGAATATAGTTTGAAAATACCTGTTTAAAATATTGTGTAACTATTCTAACCTCTTTTTCTTTTACAGTTTGCTCTGGCAGTAACGACGTGAAATTTGTTGACTTACTCAATTTATGTTACTATATTTTGTTTAAAAAAAATATATATAATGAAATAAAAAATTCTCTATATGAAAATATTCCATTTTATGTAATTATTTACTAGTACTCTTTCTACATTAATTATCTAAATTCTAAAACTTATTTCAGTAGTAATCTCAAATTCGATATCAACAATAATAATTATAAAGTGCAATCTTTGGTAATATAAAATATACACTGTGTCCCATTTGGAAATATACGTACGGTTTGTATACAAGTTAATAGCATGGACATATCCTATGTCCATGGTCATTTGGTAGTAAATAAATAATTTTAAAACCAAGGCACTCATTATAACCTTTTAGCCCAGGAGTTTGCGTTGCATTTTAGGTAGGTAGTGTTTTTACGCCGATCGATTGTTACATTTTTCAATAAATCTGGTACGACTAATAAGTAAACCAAGCGTCGGCTGGCGCACCCGCGGTGGGTTTGGGTGTGAGAAGCTGCGAAGTGGTAAAAAAAGTACGCCGGCTAAAACATGTTTTTATAAATAGTTGACATCATTGTGAGTTGAAAAATAATCGTCAGCTGCATCGTGGAAGAGGGATTGTGCGTCAGCTGGTCGCATGAACTTATAAAAAAACACGTAAAAAATATTGCGCATTTTACTATTTTGCACCGACAGCAGCTGAGACAATTTCGTTACCTAGGATTATGATAGCGATATAATCATAATCCTAGGTAACGAAATTGTCTCAGCTGCTGTCAGTGCAAAAAAGTGAAATGCGCAAAATGTTATGTTTTTTTACAAGTTCATGCGACCAGCAGACGCACAATCCCCCTTCCACGATGCAGCTGACGATTATTTTTCAACTCACAATGATGTCAACTATTTATAAAAACAAGTTTCAGCCGGCATATTATTACTTAAAAAAAATTTTTTTTTACCACTTTCGCAGCCTCTCACGCCCAAACCCACCGCTACTTGAGCAGCTGACGGTCGGTTTACTTATTAGTTGTACGAGATCAACTATCGATATCAAAATCAGCCGGCTTACTATGACTTTTTCATTTGCAACGCAAACTCCCGGACTATTTGAGTCCTATGACTATTTGTCTGAAATTATAACAATTTATATGTAAATCGTATGTATACATCCAAATGGGACACTCTGTATAGGGATTTACACATAGCACATAAATATTAATTAAATAACACAAATATTATATCACAATATTCAATATCAAAGAAAAAACATTGAAAATCTAAGCTGATTCCAGTAAAGGTTTGATGACGGTTGAATCTTCATTAACATTCTTAGACGTTTTACGATTTTTAAGAAATATTGTTAATGAAACGGTCTGTCCTTTGTAATAACACAGAATCAGTATAATGAGCGATATAAGAACGATTAATAAAATAACCGACCTAAAAACAAAAAGTGTTTTTAAAAAAATAACTCCTGAAGCGAGAAAAGATCAAAACAAAAGCTACTTTCTATAATTCATACGTGATTACTGGATATGGGTTAAATCAACACCACCTAAAATATACTTTGTGGTGCAGTTCACTCTACTCACAATTATATTTTTGGAGTAGTTATGAATTGCTTATGCCTTATTGTTTTTCATTTTAGTATGTCTAAATACAAACAGCGGTGATGCTTTAATGCTCAAATGGGCTTTCGTACTCTGAAGAACAGCGACATTTTTTCCAACACTAGTGTTAATTTTGTAAGTTTTTACAAGCTTTACGTTTATGTACGTGATTCTATCAACAGATTTCTTACTTTTGTCCCATAGCGAGGGGTATAGAATATTTGACAAAACGCATTTTACGTAATAAAATTGAAAAAAAAATATAATTACCAATAAAACCACAGATCCAAAGTTTGCGAACAACAAATGTTTTCACCGCAACAGTACTCGTTTACACCGCAGTAGCCCCATACGCAGTAACTTTGATCGGCATTCACCTGAAACAACAGTCGATAATCATGGATTTCAGTTCAATTTTTTATTCGATCTAAAAAAAAATTGTGTATTTACCACCGAAAAGAACGTCATAATAAGAAAAATGTTTGATTTTTTCATAACACCAATTTTATCAGTATTTCTGAAATTAATGTCTGAACGCGTCATTTATGATACGGAAATATATATTTTTTTCTATAAATTTGTTACCGCTTGACTACTCAGCAATCGAACGAGTTAATTATATGGTTTCTCGATAGGCAGATAAATTATTAGATGATCTGATATTTTTTCAGGAATAGACAAATTGAATCGTATGAATTATATTAAAAAACTGCTCTTTAAAGATTTTATTAACCTCAATATTATTCTGATTGTGACAGTTACTTTGACAGTTGATTTTGACCTTTATTGTCTATTCAACCAAGAAGACTCCAACTTAAATCAACCCTCCAAAGGTGCTACCAAAATTCTCTACTCTTTCCCAATCGCATCTAACTTCAGACAATTTGCATTTTGCGATTTTGAAGTTTCTCAAAACTAGAAGTTAAAATAGGTTATCCCTCGTGTGTCTTGTTACTTTTTAACCTAATTAATAAAATTTTAGAAAAATGTCTGTACAAGATAAAATTTTAAATCGAAAAATAAAGAAACGTGAAAAACAAAAGTTAAAAATTCTTCAAATGAAAGAAGATGAAAAGAAAGTTGACATTTCTGAAACACTAAAACGTCCCCATGATGAAGACGAACCACAAAAGTCTGGAAAGAAAAGTAAGAAACAGTGTTTGGTTTTCTATTTTTAAAGCATTATTTAGAACAAAACTTGGCAAAATTATAACGAACATGTAATACATATATTTTTTTTTGTATTTTAAGAAAAAAGAAATAAAAAACAAAAACTAAATGAAACTGAAGAATTACAAAACTCCGACGGTGAACAAGAAAAGAAGGATTCAACAGACGATGAAAAACAAGAAAATGACGTAAAGGAAGAATTGAAGTGTAAGTTTTGTTTCTGTGAACGCTAGACTTGTCATAAATTGTAACTTAAAATATTATTTTTTTTAGTACCGGGATCAAAAGGTGCTTTAGAAATTCTAAGTGATCGTAAATTCAGTACACTAGAAAACCTTGTATGTGAAGCTACGTTAAAAGGCATCGCCGATATGGGTTTTACAACAATGACAGAGATTCAAGCAAAAGCTATTCCACCTTTACTCGAAGGTCGTGATTTAGTTGGAGCAGCAAAAACCGGATCTGGAAAAACGTTAGCTTTTCTTGTACCAGCTATCGAGTTAATTAATAAAGTCAGATTCATGCCTAGAAATGGTTAGTTAATTATATCTAAATATCATTAATTTTGTTATTGGAATAAGTACAATAATTTTTTGTTTTAAGGAACTGGCTGTATTATTATATCCCCGACGAGAGAATTATCAATACAAACATTCGGTGTTTTGAAAGAGTTAATGAAATACCATCACCAAACATACGGATTAGTAATGGGAGGTGCTTCGAGACAGACTGAAGCACAAAAATTATCAAAGGGTAAGTTCGCATTTTTCATGAGTTCTGACCGTTAAAATTACAACATTTATAATATTTTCACTACATGTTTGAAATAATCGACACCAAGAAACTTTTACCTCAAATTCGTTGTAAGCTTTAATTTTTTCATTTTTAAAAATCGGAAACCTTAAATCTGTCGAGTGTTTTAATAATCAAATTGGATTTTCATTCTTAAATTAATTCATGTAATGTTATTGTCATTTCAACTTCAATAAAAACCGTTATTTGGTATATTATGTTGTAATCGGCTATTAGGTAATTACGATAAATAATTTTAAATACTATTTTAATTTTTTTTTAATCTGATTTGATCTTAGGTATCAATATATTGGTTGCAACGCCTGGCAGATTATTGGATCACTTACAAAACACACCAGATTTTATGTTTAAAAATCTCCAATGTTTGGTTATTGATGAAGCAGATCGAATATTAGAAATTGGTTTTGAAGAAGATTTGAAGCAAATCATTAAATTATTACCAAGTATGTAAACGATATTTTATGGCATTTTTTTAGATTTAAAATGTATGCTTGTGATTAGAGATGCGCCGAATAGTGGTTTCACCGAATAACCGAATACTATTCGGTTTAACCATTACCGAACCGGATATTTGGTCGAATTATTCGGTTTACCATTTCATTGTTTTGCCGCGTAAACAGGTTCTAACATGTACGCTACGTGTCGCTGCTGGCTAGTTGACAAGCAAGCTGTACCTCACCGCCCGCTACCCGCGCTATCACTTTGATCAAAACATCGCACGATTACGTTAAAAATACGAACAAAGGTGCTTATTATTACAAAAATATTGATAATATTAACTTTATTGTGTTTGAAATATGAGTGGGCGTAAAAGATCACGTGCTTGGGACTTTTTTGACGAAATGGGAGATGACAAAACAAAAGTTAAGTGCACTTTGTGTGAAATACTCGAACCGAATATATTTTGCTCCAAAACCGAATAATTCGGCCGAATACAAATAGTGAAAAAGATGCCGAATACCAAACGAATATTCGGCGCATCTCTACTTGTGATTAAAGTTTCTTTTTGGAAATCGAGATTGTAACAACTGTGATATGGCGTTTCTCAGGTTCTTATCTAAGAAGTGATGTTAGATTTTCAATTTATTATTTAAAAAATTACATTGAAAATATTAATGGGCACTAGGTCCAGATAGCCCTGGCAGTTGGTGACCTTAATGACATTCTGTCAATGCGTTGTCACAATGTAAATCTCGCAAGTTTAGGAATCGCTTCATTAGAAAGGAAATTATTTTCACATATTCAAACGAAGAAATAAACGGTTTTCTCACTTTTTAAAGGTTTGCTTTCTTTGCTTTTTTAAATTTTTATTTAATACTTTTTAAACTAAGTAATCGAAAACTGAATATTTGAGCTCAAAGTATCTAGCTGTAATACTGGCCGAGATTTCTATTTATTTATTGTAGATTATAGATGCATCGACAACTTAGGTCATTAGCGTCTTAATTACATTAAATAACAACTTCCTTAAAACTAAATGACATCACAAAACATCTATGAGCGATAGTGTGATCCAAAGGTCGGCTACCCTAACCGTTACACCACACTGTCCTCTCCGAGATTTCAATACAAACTGTTATGAGAGCTGAAGATCTTGGAAACGACTGAACCGATTTCAATCGCGCAAATACCAGCTTTCAAACAAAACCGCATTGAAATCGGTCCAAACCTTTTGGGAACTACAATGCCACAGACACACACACACACACAGTCAGACAAAGGCTTCAAACTTATAACACCTCTCTTTTTTCTTCGGAGGTTAAAAATGATGTTTTTAAGGCGAATTTGATCATATTTCTCCATAAAACAAATTACCTTACGTTGAGCTTTGTTCCGTAAGGTGACAGTTTTGTGTTGAGGTTGTGAATTGAAATTAAACTTTAACTGAAAAAGAAAAAAAACCATTTTGAGTTTTTTTTTTGTGGAAGAGTTTAAAATAGTTTTTTTTTCTCTCCTTTAGAACGTCGTCAAACGATGTTATTCAGTGCGACTACGAGTAAAAAAACCGAGGCATTGACAACGCTCGCTCTTAAAACGGAACCGGTATATGTTGGAGTGCATGATGAGATGTCAACATCGACGGTGTTAGGTCTAGAACAGGGCTACATAGTGGTGCCATCTGAGCGTCGATTACTTGTATTGTTCACATTCCTGAAGAAAAATCGCAACAAGAAGCTGATGGTATTTTTCAGTTCTTGTATGAGTGTTAAATATCACCATGAACTCTTTAATTACATCGATTTACCTGTGATGTGCATTCATGTAAGTCATAAGCCTTTTTATCAATAGTAATTATTAATATACAGGGTGCTGAATTGTTTTACGGGTAAAAGGGATTTATCCCGTAAAATCAAACTTTTGCGATTTCCTGCTTCCCTAATTATTTTAGGAAAAATATCTTCGAATAAAAGTTTTAGAACATAAAATTCTACATCTAAATCATTAAACAAAATTAATTTTGCATGCTTTGTAACGGCAGAAATTTGATATGAAAATGTCTAAATTACCTCAAAAACAGATAGCGATAGCCATGGAACTTGAACAAAATGATTAGAAATTATTCTGACAGCTAAAACAGCATCATTTTGTTCAAGTTCCATGGCTATCGCTATCTGTTTTTAAGCTAATTTTAACATTTTCATATCCATTTCTGCCGTTACAAAGCATGCAAAATTAATTTTGTTTTTATGACTAGATGCAGAATTTTATGTTCAAAAACTTTTATTCGAAGATATTTTTCCTAAAATAATTAAGGAAGCAGGAAATCGCAAAAGTTTGATTTTACGGGTTAAATCCCTATTACCCGCAAAGCAATTCAGCACCCTGTATAAAATGGTATAACTGGATCTCTATCTGGAATTTTGTTTCCTTGCGAGTTTTTAGATATTTTAAATGAGACCTGGACGGGAAAACGTGTTTTTAGAAAGTTTTATCAAAATTCGTTCAGTCGGTGTTCCGAGTGATGTAAAGAATTTTGGAAGTGCAATCACTCGTCTAGGTATAAAAAAATACTTTAAAATCAGCAAGAAAACGAAATTACAGACAGAAAAGATTTATGCTCTGTTAAGGATATGACTTTCAATTTTAAATCTAGATTTAAGAATGTCGTTTGTTTTCAACTAAATGGTGATCTACATCTAGTAGAAAACAAGTGATATTCTTAAATTTCGATTTAAAGCTAAAAGTCATATCAAAAACCCAGCATTAATCTATTTTGCGTCTAGAGCAGGGGTCGGCAACCTTTTGAGACGGAAGAGCCAAAAGTTACAATTTACAAAATTTCCCAGTTTTTAAAGAGCCACTAACATTTTTATTTCAATATTATGGTATTTGATTAGGATTAGGTATATAAAAAAAAAGTTCTGACTGCGACCGTTGACGACACAGTACACCAATAACTAAACAAACAGAACAGTGTTGCCACATTTAAAAAATGTCAGCTGTCCGTATACTCTCTACTCCACCTATTCTCACTGTTCTCTGTTGAGTGTTTTTATCCTGTTTAAAGTTTTTTTTGCAGTATAATATTTTTTATGAGTTTTGAAAATAAAATAATATAATTATTAATATTTGCGCATGGAACTGGAGAGCCGCATCTTGACATCATCAGAGCCGCATGCGGCTCGCGAGCCGCAGGTTGCCGACCCCTGGTCTAGAGTGATTAATATTTTTACGAAAGTTTTTCGTTACTCTTGATAATAATTAATCTGAATTATTTATAAAAATATTTTTTTAGGGTAAACAAAAGCAAACCAAAAGAACAACAACATTTTTCCAGTTCTGCAATGCAGAAAAAGGCATTTTATTATGTACAGACGTAGCTGCCAGAGGATTAGATATTCCCGATGTGGATTGGATTGTGCAGTTTGATCCGCCAGATGATCCAAAGGTAAATATTTCACGCTATCAAATAAATCATGAAAAAAAAACAACAATTTTTTAGACTTGAGTATTGACAACTATTTTAATTTATAGGAATATATTCATCGAGTTGGAAGAACTGCACGTGGAGAGGGTGGTAAAGGTCGGGCGCTATTAATGTTACGCCCGGAAGAATTAGGTTTCTTACGTTACCTCAAGCAAGCAAAAGTACCGCTCAACGAATATGAATTCTCATGGAACAAGATTTCTGATATTCAGTTACAGGTGCGACAACTTACTAATAATTATTTATTTTCTATTTAATCATTTCACTGTTCATATCAATCACAAGACTAATGCTTTAAATCTAGATTTAAAGATAATCCTGTATTCTCGACTATGCAGGCAACTTATTAAAATATTTTTTTCTTGTTTTTGTGCAGCTTGAAAATTTAATATCGAAAAACTATTTTCTGAACATGTCGGCAAAAGAAGCATTCAAAGCTTACGTTCGCGCATATGACTCTCACCATTTAAAAACAATTTATGACATCGAGACTTTGGATTTAGCGAAAGTAGCTCTATCTTTTGGATTTAAAGTCCCGCCGGCTGTTGATCTGAAAGTTGGTTTCAATAAACAAGATAGACCAAGAAAACGACAAGGCGGAGGCGGCTATGGATATTTTAAAAATATGAACGCTTCCAACGAAGATAGAAAACAAATCGAACGCTCTAAAGTATTTCGCCAGCCAAAACGTGGCAAGGATCAACGACAATTTTCACGTTAATAATTTTTTTTTGTTTGTATTATTCGAATGCAGTTAATAAAATATTGGTTTTATAAAAAAAGTTTATTTTGTTTTAGTGCAGTTGTAGCTATTTTACAATTATAAAATTTAAAACTGAACTTATTTTCATAAATAAATATAAAAAAATTGTTTACTTGTTACAGCTTACGTTTAAGCTTTTGTCTGATATTAAAGTAAAGTCATATTGTTTTTTTAATATGTAACAAAGTACTAAAAACAAAACAAAATTCTCCAGGGAAATTAATCGAACTTAGGCATTTCCTAAGCATTTCTGTGTCTAGCTAGGGCCGTACCTAGAGCTGAATTCAAGATAGGGCATTGAAAATCTAAAGTAGGGCTGAAGCAAAAGACTACAATTTATTTGGATTGCCCACGTCATCTGGTGAAATCAAAATACAGAAGCAAAAAAAAAAAAACGACGAACAACAATATAATCAAATAATATATTTTTTAATCAAAAAGAAAAAAAAATACAAAATTTGTCATGTTATCAAATTTCCAAAGAACTTCATTTACATCCAACGAATTTGCTCTTGTTTTTTCAAATGCCAGATAGACCACGCCTGTCGTGAGTCGTGACAGTCTGCGGCTTGTTTATAATTCCTTAAGATAGGGCAGTGCCCCTTAATACCCCCCCCCTAGCTACGGCCCTGTGACTAGCTGATTTCTTAAGTCAATAAGGGTTACCAGGCTTTTTTTCTACCACTTGATGGCGTCACTAGCAAATGAGGAACATTGCCACTTTGATGTCATTCAAATGTTTAACGGCTGAAGGTCGATTTACATTATCCGGTCAGACACGGCGCGGAAACAGCGCTTCCGGCAAGACAAACATTTTTACATGCATTTCAAATACAAATATTTATACTTAGCGGTCCCGTCCGTTCAGACACGTATCAATACTCGTAATTGAAATGCATGTAAAAATGTTTGTCTTGCCGGAAACGCTGCGTTCCCGCACCGTGTCTGACCAGACAATATAAATCGAGCTTAAATCGCAGTTCTGTATTTCTTTAATTATTTATTCCTCAATGGGTAAATGAAGAATCACTAAACACAAGCCGTAAATCTCTAAACGTTTGACACTTGCCACTAGCGCCATCTGACGAATAAAAAATGTGAGTGTTTGACGTATACCTTACTTGCCACTAGCGCTATCTGACGAATAAAAATACGGTAGACCTCATTAATGAGCCTCCGAACTTTCTTGCATTACTTAGGAACGAGCCTTTATAATAAAAATTAATCAACAAAATTCTTAATAACTATTATGTATAATATTTCTAACATTTCGTCAATGTCAAGCAGTAGACATTTTAGGATTACATAAAATTATTACAAAATAAATGCCAAAACGTATTAATTAAAAAAAAAAAAAATATTGTGCAGTTCAAAAACTCACATGAAATCAGTAAATAAAGAATTCTTTACAGTTAATCAAACAAGTTATTATCTTAAAATAAATATTATCATTTTAAAAGGAGGTCATTTTCACAAACTTCTTGTATCCAATTCGATTAAAAGTTTTTCAAAAAACTTAAATGTTCAATTCCTTATATTAGTCTTTACGACATTAATAATTTAATATATTAATCACAAATTCAAATTTGATGAAGATATTGAAACGCTCTTTTCAGCACAAATTGGCATCAAACTTAAAATTAATACAAAATAAATTTCTAAAAATTCGCACAGCCATAAATTTTGTAGATCTCCCCTCCATAATTTAGTCAAATTGCAAAGAATTTGATTCAATCAAATTACATAATTCTTTTGAAATACGTGTTGGTTCGATAAACATCGTTTTCAAAAAAACTGATACATCGTTAATTTTAATTAGCTCTACGATTTGATTATATCCGCTTTTTGTAAAAGGAATTTGGAAGTTTAGTAACTGCTCTTTAATTTCTGGAAATTCATTCAAATTGTATCGAGTTGACGGCCAAACGCGTTGATAATTAGAATAAAATGTTTCTCGGACAAGATCAATATCAGAAAATGGAGTAAACTTATTAAGAACTTGTCGCGTCGACAAATATAGTTCTCCATCGATATTTATTATGTGAACAGTTTTCCCGCTTATTTCTACATCGATAACAAGTTTCTTTTTTTTATTCTTAGCTTGATGTTCTTCGTTGCTGATATCTTTTACTTCGTCAATATCTTTCTCGTCCGGTTCATCCATATTTCCTTTCTCCATAATCCTATTATTAACTATTTCCTTAACTTTTTTATAATCGGTTTCTACTTCATTTTGTGTGGAGTTACTCTCAGTTCTTTCCGATAGAGATTTTACATTTTCTTCCGACGACATCTTGGCTTTCAGATCGGAAATCTCCTTCCTCAATTGTTCGATTATGTTAATATCAGTTTCTTTTTGTTTGGCGATTTCCTTTTGTTCTTTAAATTTTCTGTAGATAGGAATTAAAGCAGGGTTTGTACTATACAACTGCCTGAGTACATCTTTTTCGTTTAGTGACTTTTCGTCGTCCATGAACTCCAACAATCGCACCAAATTGGCTATCTCCAACACGTTGTCTGCTCTCCGATCTGGATAATGTCTGGGTTGTGGCATCTGTGGTCGGAAATTCATTTGTTGTGGGTAATTCGGTGAATAAGGCACTCTATTCGGGAACGGGGTGAACGGGGGGGTATATTGATGATAAACATTTGGAGGAGGTATGTGGGTTGGAAACGGTTGACGCACCATTCCCATTTGTTGAGTATATCCCTGCTGATATTGAGCCGCGTTATTTCCGTATCCCTGCGGAGCAAAGTTCTGCTGAATCGGAACCATTGACATATTGTGTGACTGCTGTTGCTGATACTGAGTCATACATGGTGGGCTAAATACAATAGGAATTGGATGACAATGCTGATGCTGAAAGACCGGCGCGATTGGCATCTGACATGGCTCACGCGTTGAAATTTGACGAGGGAGCGGATCGTAGACTGTCCTTGAAGGGCAATTAAACCCGGGAGGAGGTTGGACAGTGCGCAATTCATTGGAAGAATCGGTAAAAGTTTGGTCATTTGCTATAATCACATCGACAATTGATTCTGTGTCATCACATTTGTTTTCGACAATTTCTATCCTATCCGTTAAGGTTTTCTCCTCCTCGACATCTTGTTCAAGACTTTCATCATTATTTTGTTCGGTTTCTTCTTCTTCAATGTTTAGCTGCTCTATATCTGGAAGGTCTTCTTTTTCTTCGTGTGGAATAATATTACTTACGTCTGTTTCTGGTTTAGCTGCTAATTCTACAAATGGAATATTTTTCACTAATTGTAACTAACTAATAAAAAACACCGAATGTGTGAGCAGCTAGTGTTAAGCACGCAAAACGATGTTGTTTTAAAAAAAATTTAAATTGCGATTTGCATTTGAACAATTCAATATGGGTCGATATTGGCTTGATCCGGGCCTGTCGGACCTGCGCGCTGTTGGTGTAAATATTTCGTTCGCTATAGTCAGCTACAAGGCAGTTTTCGTTTCCGTTACGTTAACTATCAAAATGTTTGTAGAAACACGAGTGTAAACAACAAAAGAAACCTAATCTAACCTCGTATTCGTCGCTTCTTTGGTCATTTTCACTTTGTATAGCGCAGGTCCGCAAGCCCCATACGCAGATTGTAACTGTTACCGATCTGATCTTAATGAATAGTATTCCAGTTATGGGTGAATTAATGAATTGTAAATTATAGACGCTCGACAACTGAGGTTATTAGCGTCAGTTATGGGTGGAGTTCCGTGGTTTCACACAGCTGCTCGAGAAAGAGAAAAAAAAAAAGTATTATTTTTACCTGTATCATTTTCTGTCGGTAATGGTTTATTTTCAATTTTACGAATTGAATAAGTTACGGCGTTAAAATTGGGATTTGCCATTGCCGCCTGAACGTAGGGTGCGAACATTACTTCTGTTTTCATATTGCATCTAGCGAGCAAAGCGAGATCACTAAACATCGGGACCAACCCGGCTTCGATGTCTTCAAAACTCGGACACAAGTAAACATCGACCAATCGCTCGTCAACTTTACCCTAAAAGCATAAAATATGTTCCAACATCATTCACAATACATTTAACTTATAAATCTGATAAATACTGTAAAAATAACATTTGCTTCAACCTTTGTTATCCATCGCTCACTAGTTTCAAACAGTAAAAAAAATAATCTTAAAATACAAAATATCTAAATCAGATTATTTGTTTAATTATTGCATTAAACTACAAATATTAAAACAATAGTAAAAGTTGTTTATATTAATGATGTTAGAATATTTTAAGCTTTTGGGGAAAGAATTTATTTGATAATCGTATAATTCCTCAAAACTTAAAATATTAATCTGACTTCTAGCAGTTGTAAGTCATAATACATCAAATAAAATTTTAATATCAGTTTGTTAATTAATTTATTGATTAATAATACTACAAAAAACAATTAGGTGCCTAAAAAATAACATGAGCAGGCATTTCAAAATGTCTTTAATATTTTGCTAACTAGTAATACGTATAAGATGTCATGGCCCGGGAGTTTGCGCTGCAAATGAAAAAGTCATAGTAAGCCGGCTGATTTTGATATCGATAGTTGATCTCGTACAACTAATCAGTGAACCGACCGTCAGCTGCTCAAGCAGCGGTGGGTCTGGGTGTGAGAGGCTTTGAAAGTGGTAAAAAATTTTTTTATTTTAAGTAATAGTACGCCGGCTGAAACTTTTTTTATAAATAGTTGACATCATAGTGAGTTGAAAAAAAATTTTCAGCTGCATTGTGGAGGGGGGATTGTGCGTCAGCTGCTCGCATGAACTTGTAAAAAAACACGTAAAATATTGCGCATTTCACTTTTTTGCATTGACAGCAGCTGAGACCATTTCGTTACCTAGGATTATGATCATATCGCTATCATAACCCTAGGTAACGTAATTGTCTCAGCTGCTGTCAGTGCATAAAATTGAAATGCACAATATTTTACGTGTTTTTTTTACAAGTTCATGCGAGCAGCTGACGCACAATCCCCCCTCCACAATGCAGCTGAAAATTTGTTTTCAACTCAATATGATGTCAACTATTTATAAAAAAGTTTCAGCCGGCGTACTATTACTTCAAAAAAAATTTTTTTTTACCACTTTCGAAGCCTCTTACACCCACACGCACCGCGGGTGCGTCAGCTGACACTTGGTTTATTTGTTAGTCATACCAGATTTATCGAAAAAGATAACAATCGATCGGCGTAAAAACACTACCTAAAATGCAACGCAAACTCCCGCGCTAAGTAGTTATCACGATAAAAAAAAAGTGTACTCAATCTGAATTTTAATAAATAAAATTTTTTGTTTAATACAATAATAATTAACAATATAACAACTCATAGTTACTTCTGACCACATCAGTTTTATTGACGGATGTACATTTCGACCGCTCAGTTTCCAAGTTCAGCAAACACTCTGTGATGTAGTGTTCGCTGAAAGTATGAAAGCTTAGCTTTCGAAATGTACAATTCCAATTCAATTTAACTGGTGTCGGTACGGAGTAACTGTAGTCAGTCTATTTTGCTTTTAGTTCCAACCACAGTGCTCATATATATGCGGACACTAATAATGCTATTACAATTCAAGCCTGACTCATTTATTGCATTCCCGCGTTTTCCAAATTCTAAGCTGTGAATCGGTGAACGTATGTAATAGATGTTAAATTGACACTTCCGGTGGACGGCTATACTAAATAAATAATTAAATTAAACGACTTTTGTTCCCTTCCATCTACAAAACAATTAAGTAGTGAATAACATATCAGGCAGCAAGGCTGCGGCTGCCCTGATTGGTTGGCTATATCCAAGAAAAAATCGAATTCCACTGTCGGGACTTGAACCCGAAACTTCCAGTTTCCGGCTGGATGAGTTACCAATTACTCCACAGTGCCCGAAAGTAGAATCTGTTCTTTTCTTAAATATGGCCTATATAAGGGAACAAAAATCGTTTGATCTGATTATTTATTAAGTAAGTAGTCACTACCTACAATTTCCGAACTGAACTATAGAGAGCGCCCACTGTACAAAATAGCTAATATATTAATATAAAAAAAAATTCCAGCCAATTGGACGACGAGACCATTCCAACTCCAAAAATATTGACATTAATTGACGTAATAATATGATAAATAAAATAAAAGTTTCTGTTAACGCGTGCGATGACGCGGGTAATGGCTAGTAATAGATATTTACAATTAGGAAGTTTCGTTTCGTGGTTTAAATCATAGTTCTGAAAAATTATACCAAAGCTTGAATGGCGCGAACGAATTTCTTGAAATATCTTTGAAAAACAACAAAGTTATGCTACTCTCAGGAAGTTTGAATTGACAGTTCTCCAAGAAATTCCGTCTTTCAGTCCGGGTGACGTCACGCGGCACGATATTTTTAAAAGTCCTATTTGTCAGTTCCTGCTATGTGTGGTAATTTAACATGGTAACTTCCGATGGAAATCTCTTTCTATAAACTCGTAAATTGATTACTGGAGAACACTAAAGAACAAACCAGTTGATTACGGAAAATAGTTGACATATTTAAATGTTTTGACAATTAAAAGTCCTGTATTACAACAAAATAGTTACTAAGTAACTTAGGTTGCTAAGTTAGCTGCGACAAGAGCTAAAAAACAGCAGACTTGTACCGCGTGACGTCACTATTGCAAAAATCGAGTTTCGTTTGTCGACCCCACGTACAAGAAGATTGAATATCTCTGTTGAAATTAAAGATATCAAAATAATCCTTTCAGATTTTTTAAAGTTATCTTTATTATAATGATGTGACATTATCATAATTAGTATTTTCGTCCAATGGAAACTTCCTAATTATATTTACTTATCGTTTCCGTGGTTACATATGGTTTTACTTGTAAAAATTAACCAAAGCGTGCTTGTTAGCTAACTCATTTCTTTTTGACATATCAATTTGAATTACTTCAGAACAAAAGAACAGATGACTTTTTTATTTGCAAAATAGTTATGAAAAAAACGTTTTTACAAAACTTTCTTGCAAAAATAAATAGAATAATAAACCGTTATGAAAAGTATACCATTATTTTAAAAAGCAACGTTATAGCACATATCTCCAAAAACATTAGGACTCTTTTTACAAGTTAAACATCCTACCAAAATTTGGTTTCGATTAGCTCAGCCGTTTGGCTTGTATCGTGCACACAGACCAACAGACTTTTTCCAAATTTTTTGGACTCCGGTAACCTCAAAACGAAAAAATATAAAATTGCAAAAAGTGAATTCTGACACAAATTAGTACCATTTCCCACTTGTGGAGTTGAAATGATAAAAGTTAGATTAATAGCTAAAACAATTTTGGGACTATTCATTGGCTTTGTTAGAACGTTTTCTATACGCTTTTAAAAGCAGTTCGTAATATTTACTTTTTTTTTTCTCGTCAATATTTTCATTTTTAGATGAAACTTTGTTATCATCACTATAGCCATTTTTCCTCAATCGGATAGGGCTTGTAAACTCCTCCCCCCAACTATCACTATCACTCCCACTTACATGTCCGTTAGACACTACTCTACCATTCACCGTACCATTCTTACTGTCACTAATACAACTGGAATTTTTTATACTTAATGTTTCGAAATCCTCATACAAATTCTTTGAACCCGTTTGAATATGTTTGATATATGCATTTACCTTAGAGTTTGTCACGATGGAATTTTGAGTATTCGGCGCTATTACATAATCAGCAACCTTTTTTTCTACCATCAGGTCATTTATGCAGATGTCCAGTTCGGTGCTTGTGTCGTATATAGTGATTTCTAATATTTTATTCTGGAAAAAAATTGTAAAAAATCACTTGTAGTGTACTTATTATTAGAGTGCCCGCGGTGAGAGATGAAGCCAGGCACGTCATCAATAATATGCTAGTGAACGCCTGCTTGCCCGCAGACAGTGCCGTGTACACAAAACTGCACATTGGGTTTTATGACGGCACAATTTTGGCAAACTGCTATTCATGACAATAAACAGCCAATAGCAAGCTAGAAGGCGGGCGCAATGCATTCACGTTACTATGACGCGGTGGCTTCATCTTTCGCCGCGCGAGGTCTACATATTTTAGTAAATTTTCATATGAAAAATAAACACATACAGTGCAACCTCGATATTACAAAACTGAAGGGAATTAGAAAATATTCGTTATACCAAGTAATTTGTTACAATGAGGTTTGTTATATAGAGGTTAGGTTGGACTACGATTCGTTTCAACAAGGTTAAGGAACACCTTTTTCGTTTCTCAGCCATTGCAACTTTAAAACAAACAACAGTGACAAACACCAGTGTTTACATTACTTACCATCAAACAACGATTGTCTTACGAAAAATTTAACGTGTTTGAACCAGTCGAGACATGAATTATTGTGGAATTGAGTGTGAATAATTGATAGGATACGTTATGTTAAGGTTATATAGAGGTAAATAATACTTTCTATTTATATTTTGATTGAAAATCCGTTATAAAGAGGTTTTTGACAAATGTATTCGTAATGTAAAGGTATATTTTGCATTAGCTCTTACGGGCAGTTCTAGGGGATTTTGAAAAATTTGTTGAATCGAGGAAATCGTTATATTAAGGTTACACTGTAGTAAGTTCTATGACACGTCACTTCAAACAGCCCTTTTGATATATTTATGCTGGGTTTCCGGTGCGACTTTCAGCCTTAAATCTAGTGTAGTTTCAATGACAAAAATATATAAGCACTTTGGTTGGAATAAAAATAAAAATAGTTACTTCTTACAACAGTTTTATTGATGGATGTACATTTCGAAAGCTATGCTTTCATCTTCAGCAAACACTATACGTGATATAGTGTTTGCTGAAGATGAAATCATAGCTTTCAAAATGTACATCCATCAATAAAACTGTTGTGGTAAGAAGTAACTATCTTTATTTTTGTTTTTAGTTTCAATGACCTTGAATTTTAAATGATATAAAGCGTGCCAGGTTTAAAGATATTGTAGAATATAGATGCTCCACAACTAAGGTCATTAGTGGTGAATTTTAAATGTCAACAAAGAGAATTAAAGTATAGTTTATATTTTAATATGTCAGTGTGCGAGATCTTTAAATTGGCTGAGGGTAAGTTCGGTTTTGCGCTCAGATCAATCCGAGTGGTCTAATACGTTCGAATTTAACATTTATATGCTCTGAAAGATCTTTATCCTGCGTTTGAATTTAAAATCTGGAGGAGATTGAGCACGCTCTATGAGCTCCGAGGAAAGTGAGCGAGTAATAAGAATTTGATTTAAATGTGCTATTTTATTCTGACGTTTGGAAAAATCTGCTAGATTACGTTCGGAATTGTTTAGATGGCTCGAATTGCTCGCTTGTCACGTGACCAAAAAATCTACTCGCCCGGCTCGATCAAACGAGTGCAAAACTGAACTTATCCTGATTTGTCTATATTAATCGAAAACCAGATTTCTAGTTTAAATGAATTGTAATAGAAATATGCCTAGTATTTGATATAAATAACAATTACCTCCAGATCAATTGAATTAATAATACACAGAAGTTCTTTGTCTCTCACAGAATCGAGAAACAAATGCGCGCTGTTTCTCGACCATAAGATGTCGGGATGTTTCGGTCTTAAATTGTGGAGTCTTGACCGTATGGCCTGTTGGGGCAAATCTTCAAAATCTCTTGGCAAGAAGCGTAACGATGATTTTTCACATAGTTCAACCGTACCGTAATCGACGCAAAA
The DNA here is from genome assembly GCA_039654895.1 of Mongoloraphidia duomilia. Classification (NCBI taxonomy): domain Eukaryota; kingdom Metazoa; phylum Arthropoda; class Insecta; order Raphidioptera; family Raphidiidae; genus Mongoloraphidia; species Mongoloraphidia duomilia. Next base: position 48,501,478 of record CM077519.1, on the reverse strand, counting down.
TACCTTCACTTGCTTTTCATTTTCGATTTTGACTACCATTACTCGATGATATTCACCGCACGCTATTCCGGCGCATACTAAGTTGACTTCAAGTAGTTCATCGGGAATTAAATAGCCAGATGGATTAACAATATAATATAGCTGTAAATCCTCCATTAACTTATTAAGATCTTGATATTTATCCCTTCTCATAATCCAAAATTTACTTGGATCATACACTTCCCCCACTTTCATTTCTAAAAATCCATCTTCCAATTCTTTAGGAAGCCATTCACACGCCAAAGTATCTCCTAAAGTCATCACATTTAACGGATACTTTTTTTTAATTACAGGCTGAAAAAAATAATAACGTCAAAATTAAAAGTAATAAATTATTGGCGTTGCTTTCTTCCTTTTGAATAGTTCCATCAGAATTATGGGAAGCGCACGCGCAGTCTAAAGGTAGACTGTGCGCGTGCGCCTCCCATCATTTTGATGGAAATCTTCAAAATGAAGAAACCAACAAACACAACCATTGTATTTTAAAACAATATACTAACCTTTTCAAAGAATGGCAATGCATCATCGCGAGGAATAACCCGTTCCTTGAAACTATATGATGGTTTAGTTTCCTTTTCGGTTATTGGAGGTGGTAACCGAGCATCAAACAATTTCCAATCCGAATTACTAGGTCTTATGCAATGAAACACATCAGAGAGTTCTTTACATAAAGCACTCATACTGTAAAAGCCAAATTGCATGTAATTCAATTCACTTCCGAACTGTTCTTTATAAATGCCAGGTAATTCGCAACACCATATGCCATTTTCATGCTCGGAAATAAGTTCTTGTAAATTTTTTTTAATAGCTTTTGGTAAAAAATCGTCTGCTCTCTTTCGCATAATGTTAAATTTAGTTAAAGTTGATGTTCCTTGTGATCTAGTGTCACAATCGTCATTCAACCTACCACTGGTTGAGTGAGTTTCATATTCTGAACGACTATCATTTATAGATCCTTCATCATCGCTGTAAAATACTTCATACTTATTAGGCAGTGGAATATCTCCGAAATATGTAAGCTGAGCTTTTGAACCTTTCTCGTCATTAATATCAGTTACAGATTTTAACTCTGGTTCATTTCTACTGATATTGACTGAAGGTTTATGCCTATCATTATCATCATAAAGGTCTTCAAGTTCAGTGTCTGATATATCGTAACTAGAATCAAAATCTGAAGAATTCCTTTTTCTATAATTTTCATCATGAACGTCTGAAGAAATAGTCGCTTTACTGCATTTTTCAACTTCAGTTTCTGATTGATTGACACTAGAATTCCAATCTAAAGCAAAATTATTTTTTCTGCTGAGATTTCTTCCTTCTTCAGCTGGGAGAATATTTAAATTGTTTTGAGTTCTTGAAAAAGGACTCTTAGAATCAGGCCAATGAATAGGAGGCCGACAAGATTCTTTCTGCACATTAGAGATTGCACTTTGGTACAATCTAGACTGTGTATTTTGGTGCAATCTAGACTGTGCATTTTGGTACAATCTAGGCCGTGCATTTTGGTATGATCTAGGCTGTGCATTTCTGTGACTGAATGTTCTTCTGGCTCTGAAAAAAAAAACACTCGACATCAAAAAATGTAACTACTTATATCGAGCTGATTATTTAATTGGTGAAGTTCTAGAACTCTCCGGACTGGACTATTAGAACCAAATCAGAATAATATTGTTAGTTGTAATGAGGGCTACCATATTTTCATTCATCAGATAGCGCTAGTGGCAAATGAGGTCTACGTCAAATGTTTACATTTATTAATCGTTAGATGACGCTAGTGGCAAGTAAGGTATGTCAAACGTTTAGAGTGGTTTAGAGATTTGTGTTTAGTCATTCTTCATTTATCTATTATTACGGAATAAATAAATACAAAACTGCGATAAAGACGTTAAATGATTGAATGACTGACATTTTACTTGCTAGTGGCACCATCAGGTGGCAGAAAATATAACCAGTATTGACATAAGTGACGTCGTATACTTTACTAAAGTTACTAGGTTTAGTGACTTTATACCTTACTTGCCAGTGGCGCTATCAGGTGGTAGAAAAAAAGCCAGGCAGCCCTCATTGGAATTCTGTTTTCCAACTAGCGGATTTATTACTAAAATAATGACAAATGTTTTGGGAACAAATAAATATTCTATATAAGTCCCGAGACTGCGCTCTGCGCTATTGTCAAAACATTTAAAATACATGATTTAGATGCAGTATTTTATGTTCTAAAACTTTTATTCGAAGATATTTTTCCTAAAATAATTAGGGAAGCAGGAAATCGTAAACGTTTGATTTTACGGGTTAAATCCCTATTACCCGCAAAACGATTCAGCACCCTGTATACAAACCTTCCGTGAAAAATTATCTAACTGATGGTGAAAACCGCATCGAAATCGGTAAAGTCGTTCTCAAGTTAGGGCATCACCAAGGGAAATAGGGATTCATTTTTATATATTATAGATATTATAACGTACCTTCTTGGTTTCCCTCTTCTCTGCCTACTTATCATTTCTTCGATCTGTGCTGTTTTTGATGAACTTACAGGTATTACTGTAGAATCGAAATCATTTCCACACACCTAGAACAAATTTAACATTGTATTTTGGTGTAATTTCAACCCACAGCGTATAAAAAACTTATGAAACCACGGTGCAAGTTGAACTTTTTGCCAAATATATTAAAATAAAAAATAGAAAAAATATAATCAAAATAAAAAAATATAAATAAATATCAAGTGGAACATGGAATAGTTAAAAAAGGAAACTAAAATTAATGGTGTCGCCCGGGTTCGAACCAGCGACCTACTGCGTATAAAGCACCTGCGATACCCCTACGCCACGCATCCAGTTGTGTGTACTGTAGAGATACCAAGCTGTTTGTTAAAGGGTTTTGCACTCAATTGACCGAGCCGAGAAAAAACATACCCGGTGAATCTCTTATTTAATATAATCCATTGTACTTACCACTATAGAATCATTCAAAGATTTCAGGAAGCTTATAACATCACCATAGTCAAATTTTTTAAAAGGAATATCTTCGCCTTCTTCATCTCTGTAGTCTCTTCTAAGTTTACTTACAGATATTCCTCCGGGACAAGAAAGTACAAGTCCCTTAAGTAATGATTTGATATCTTTTAGCTGATTTTGTTTACTGCCCATTTTCACTGTTTTTCACAACAAATTCACGTAGAAAAAACTCGCGTATATTAGCTTTGGAAAACGACTGTTATCAAATATCAACAACTGTTTTGTACACTACCTATTACTTTAGATGCTCTGACAGTAGAGACCAGAGGCACTGACACTGCACAGTCTTGTTGAGCCTACAAGTGTTTGTGGAGTTTATGTAGTTTATTTACTATTGTACCTGAAAATTAATTCCAAGATCGTTACCCATAGATGACTATTAGGTACATAACTTCCGATCCACCTATAGACAATAATCACAGATGAGGTATTGGGTATACCATTGGATTCGTTCGATTTTTGCACACAATTTTTTATTAATAATTGTGAGTTTATGTAGGTCATAAACGTCACACGTGCATTTTCTTTTTCAAAATTGTGCTGGCCTGCCAATGGCTAGTAGTCTCTAAAATTAGTTTCTACTTTCTTCATCTATGGTTCTAGCATTGGTAGCACTCAAAGAATTTCTTTGGTAACACAACTCAACAAATTAATATTAGGGGACTTTTACTGTGGTAATTGGTAATAATATATCGGATGGTGGTTACACTGGGGCAGAACAACTGACAGATCGACGACTCGTGGTCGTGTTCTAACCTCAATAAAGAAATTGTAAAAGAACATAATATTTATTAGTACTTCAGTTATAAGTATTTTTGTTTTGTGCATCTAACAATGGCAGATTCCGGTGAAAAAAGCATAATTAAAGACGGAGATTATGTTGTTATTCAAAGGCAATCTTATACTAAACTGCATAAATTAAAATTAAATGATACCGTTTTATTGGGAAAAGATAAAATTGAATTGAGCAGTATTATATCGAAGAGGTATTTTAGTACTTTTCAAATGAATTTAAAGCCAAAAGGCAAACGGTTATATACACTGAACGAAGCGCATCGCCCGAGTTCAATTTTTGAGAAAGTTGCAATTGAGCAGTCTGGCTCAGACAACAGAGATATAGTTGACGATGGATCGTCGCAAAAATTGACAACTGATGATATTCTAAAATTACGTGACGAAGCTTTAACTTCATCTGACATTGTAGAGAAATTAATAACTAATTCGACAACATTTTCCTCTAAAACTGAATATAGCCAAGAAAAATACTTAAAAAAGAAAGAAAAAAAATATTTTGAATATATTCGAATTCTGAAACCCACCATTAAAATATTATCAGAAATGTATTATCGACAGGATCCTAGTAAAATATTAGGTTTAAGAATAGATGACTTGTCTCAGATATTAGCTTACGCAAACGTTCAGTCCGATGGTACATTCATGCTTTATGAAAGTGGCACCAGTGGTCTACCGGCGGCAGCTATTTTAGAACGCATCGGAGCCAACACAAATGGTCAGTTGGTACATGTACATCAAGGCAACGTAGCTCAAAAGCAAGCTATTTATGCGTTACAATTTGAAAAAGAACACCAAGACAGGCTGATTGATGTCAATTTGTATTCTGTGCTTCGACATTTTTATCAGAAATTCAAATGTGAAAAGTCAACAACGAATAATTTAGAACATGAAAAACAAATTAAAAAAATGAAAACAGACAACGGAAGTAAAGAATGCGAGGAACCGGCAGTTGTTCCTTCTGATGTGATTAACGATGCGTCTGCAGACACGCCAGAAAACTCCGGAAAAAAGAGAAAATTTTCTGAAATTAGTAATGATCAAAATGGAGTAACACCTGTAACAACGAATCAAAACGAAACAGTTCAAAAAATGTGGGAAATTGATAATGAACGTGCATGTAAAATTTTGGAAAACAAGGTTGACGCATTAATCGTAATTCCCAAAGAACATCCTGTCGCTATAGTGGAGGCTTTAATTCCATTCTTAGGCAAAAGTCGACCCATCGTTGTATTTTCAATAGTTCTTGAACCACTACAAGAACTGTATTTAGCGCTTAAGAGAAGAGCTGACTGCAATGGCTTACGTTTAGTTAGTAACTTTATGAGACGATATCAAGTTTTACCACAGAGAACACACCCTGATGTAAATATGAGTCATGGAGGATACATTTTATATGGCTACAAAGTGGACTCTGAATTATAAAGCAAGAACTGATCAAAGCAGAATTTCTAAAATAATTATTAACTGTTTGAAAATACGATTTACGGTTAAAAAAATCGTTTATTGAAAAAAACATATGTAAGTTATACTACATATAAAATATTTTCTTGTGATCATATTTTCTATTTGAATATACTTTTATATTGTATTCCAAAATAGTAAGATAATAAAAATTAATACTATAATGTTATTAATTTATCACTAATTCCAAAACATCAAAAAATATGCTGCGAATTGCGATGCAAAAAAAATAATATAAAATAGGGTAGATGACTAAAAATTTTTTTGTGTTATATTAATAGAGCAGTAAATTATGAACAAAATGACACCTAAATCACTTCATTCTGATTTCAAATAAGTTCAAAAATATTTTTTGAAATATTTATGTTAGCCCCGCCCGCTAAAAATCGTTTTTGCTCTACTTAAATATGACGTCATAATTTTATGAAAGTTCGTTTACATTAGCTACAAATATTTAAAAACCCAGAAACGGAGTGTTGAAAAATACCGTTTTGTACCTATGTAAACAATCTAAGCTGCGTTGCTATGGATACATGTATTTTTTACTTAAAATTGACGTCACGCGGTGTTTTAAGTCACGTGATAAATAGATTAAAAATCATGATTTTGTTTATTAATTTAAATATGTTTACGAAACTTAATTAATAAAAATAAAAATTCTAATAAATATTTTAGAGCATAAACTTTCATTATAACAAAGTTTTATATTGATCACTGTCCACTAGCATGTACCCTATTGTAATAGATTTTACGTCTATTCTGGGTCTCAACAACATATTATTTACTTTGTATTTTTAATTACCTCCAAAATGATTTTGATAAGTTCATAATTTTCATCAACTAATTTTTCAACAACATCAAAGTGGTCTACATTCGAAATTACTTTAAAATCAACACGATTCTCTGTAATTTTCACTTTTTCGTAAAAACTTTCCGATTGTTTTTTAAAAGTTGGACTTTCGTGTTCAGGAACGATAAATATAATTTCCAAATTTTTAACATTTATTGGATTATGAATTGGGCTTAGAGCTTTAGCATCATTCAAATTTAATTTCAAAGCCTCATTGGCGTATGTGTAGACAAGTGGCTGAATGTCATAAATTCCACTTATCAAAAACGCAGCTTTCACTAAAACTTTATCAGTTTCATTGATTTCAGCAAAAAATTTATCGAATAACGTTGCTACAAGATGAGCACCAGATGAATGTCCCATTATGTATATACCTCTAAAAATACACCAAAATTAAAATATATTTTAGTTTTAAAGTACAAGAGAAATTAAGACTGTACCTTGACTTCCATTTTTTAGCTAAATCTACACATTTAACCAAAGCGTTTTTGACTTGGTCAACTAGTTGAAATAACGAAACTGTTGGGCATAAATCAAATCCAACTACAATTACTCTGATACTGCTTTTAATTAAACTTTCCGCCACATAGCTGGATGTGCTGCGGCTGTAGTCTTGCCAATATCCGCCATGGATAAATACAACTATCGGTACATCTGAAATAGTGGTGCTCGCTAATAAAAAAATATTTTTTGCACGGGTTCTATGGAATAAAATATTTTTCATACTAGTCCAACTATATTATATTACAGTCGTGCGTTAAATATTATTTTACGTAGCCGACTAGTCTAACGATGCGTTATACATTTCATATATGTGTTACAAAAAATAGTATTTATCGCACAGCTGTAATATAATATATTTGAACTAGCATGAAAATTATTTTATTCCATACTACTTTAGATAGTACCCGTGCAAAAAATATTTTTTGCACAGGTGCGCGCGTATGCGAATATTTTATACACGTTGTGAGTATTTAAATGCTGGTTGCTATGGCAACGAAGTAAATATTCTCAGCTGTCAGTGAGATTTCGATGTTTGAAATTGATTAAATAAAGCTCTATAGAGTTGAAGTTGTATATTTCATATATGTGTTACAGAAAATAATGTATACAACACGTACAATTATGTATATGACGCGAGGGGTGATATTGGTACGCGAGCAGTAGGCGAGCGTACCAACACCCCGAGCGTCATATACATAATTGTACTAGTTGTATAAAGTACTATTTATGAACGTGTTAGAAATGGATAAATTCGTTAAATAAATAGTATATAGATTGGTAAAATAAATATTTGTAGAACATAATTAGCTCTTACCATCATTTAAATCTGCACCAAATATATCAAACTTTTCATTATCTCTTGGCCCATAAGGAATATTTCTAGTACATGCTGCTGAAAGTTGCGTTTTTTCACTGGCTAAAATGAATCTGGTTTTTTAATTAACCAACTCATAAATTACTATTAAACATAGATTAAATTAAAACAATTAAGGACTGGTCCTAGATTTGCCCAAAAAAATGCACCACATCCTATAAGGATTTTTGTGCTTCCCGTTTTTGCTGGATCTAGTCAGCAAATAGTCTGGATCTTCGTATGAGCTCCAGAGGATTGGTCACTAGATTATCGTGTGGAATAATTCCGTCCTCATTCTGTTTATTAAACATAAGTAATTACCTTCTTTGATAAATTTATTGTAATGTTCCAACACATCTTTTGCTGAAAATCTTTTGGACCACTGGCTTGGAGAGTACTGAATTTCTAAATGTGATAAACTCATTTTTTTCTCAAAAATTTACTTCAAACCGTTAAATTATAAACACGTGAATGTAAAAGTGAAATTTGTCCCTGAACTAAAAATACTTTTGATATACTTATATACCTTTCTCTTTCATTATTTTATTCAATCAACTCAATTGTTTAATTGTCGAAACAATCAACTCAGTTAGCTCATAATTTTGTATATTCAGTTTTTCAACAATATCAAAATGATCCACATTTTTGAGTAATCTATACTCAACCGAATTATTTGTACTTAAAAGTTTTTTAAAATACAATTCAGATTGTTTTTGAAAAGATGGACTATCAAATTCACCAACTACAACAAATATTTTTAAATTTTGAATGTGAATTTTATTTGTTAAAGTGCTGACTTTTTTAGCTGAATGTTCGTTCAGTTGTAACGCTTTATTTACGTATGTGTTAACTAGTGGTAGTAAATCGTAAATTCCGCTTAATAAAAATGCTGCTTTTATCAGGCTGCCATTCTCGCTGGTTGAATAAAAATCACCAAAAACTGAAGAAATGAGATGCGCTCCGGCTGAATGGCCTGATAAATACACGCCTCTAAAATAAATATAAAACAAATTAACTTTTGAGTACCTAACTGTTAGGTCTATTTTTCGTTGTAGGTAATAGAAGAGACAACATTGTTGGTTACGTTTATTCATATTTTAGTGTTGTAAACAATAGTATATTGTGCGACTAGTGGGAGAAAGAGGAGAATTCTCGAGTGTGGATCTTGCCGCACGAGCGTAGCGAGTGCGGTAAAACACACGAGTGGAATCTCCTCTTTCGACCAATAGTCGCACACAATATTTTGTTCAACTACCGCAAGAAATATGTCATTTCGTGGTTCTGCTGAGCGTGAGCGAAATAATGAGTGACCTGATTGATTGACGAAACTATCAACACTTGCGTAAACGTTCCCCGTAATAAGCGTGGGCGAAATGCTATTTCGCCCACTCTCTACGTCTACAATCAGAGAATTCATTATTTCGTCCACTCTCAGTAGAGCCACGAAATTACATATTTCTTGCGGGTGTTGAATAAATGAAATTTATTCAGCAAAAATACATTGTTTCACGCGTTCATTGGTAGATTTCACGTAGAGAAAATACCGAAATGTGTAAAATAGATCTGGATTTAGCATTTGGTCAGGACAAATCTTAGCAAACGCAAGGCTCGATTTGGATCTTTTTAGCGGAACCTCCTAGTAGGGTTTGCGTACCCAACTATTCTTACAATTTTCTTCCATCGCTTTAATAATAAACAATACGCCTGACGTCATAACATTTCAGAAATGAAATTTTCAATTTCAACTAGTAGATAAAGTAGATATAAGTATGTATATCACACCTTGATCCTATTTTTTCTGCATAATCAAGTATATGTTTGATAGCCTGCTGAATTTGTTTAATAATTTCTGCTACTGAAACATTCGGGCACAGATCGTATCCAACGATAATTACTTTAATTGAATGGTTTACCAAGGGTTCGACAACGTAACTTGAAGAGTCACGGTCGAGTTCTTGCCAGTAACCACCGTGTACATATACAAATATGGGACTATCTGAAAGAGCAAGAAAAAAATCAAAAAATGTTCTTCTTTTTTTAATTATGTTCAATCAATAAATACCGTTAGGTAAATGCGTTCCAAAAATATCATATTTTTGATTATTCGCTCCGTAAACATTTTCTAGTTGATTTGGAACATTTTTTTTCACTTTCTCACTTTCTGAAAATAAATACAAGTGGTAACCATAAAATATTATTTATTATTTTTTTAAGGCCACCAACACCTACGGTTATTTAGGCCCGGCATTAATCCATATTTTCAATTTATTATTGAAGTTATACTCTTTAGCGAGGCTAGTGAATTGAAATGACATCGAGTCAAAAATCACCGACTCAAAAATTAATGTAACACTGACAGGGATAAAACGGCTCTAACGATTTGGGTAAAATTTACTGAAAAGGGCTTTTGGGGGGCAAAAAATCGAACTGGCTAGGTCTCATCCCAGGAAAAATTCGTTTTCTTATTGATTTTATAATTTTAAAAATCAATAAGTCAAATATTGTAAGCAGGCTTTGAAAGTAGGTATAACTTCGACCGTGCGCTTATGTGGGTAAGGCACATACCCTTTTTTTTAATAATAAATTGAAAATTCAATTGATACTTGTACCAGTTTTCGAATTAAAACGTGGGAACTGGGGTAGAATATTATTAAATTGATTTAAATAATCACAAAACATTTATTGTATGCTTACTTTCAGTAATGAATTCGATATGGCGTTTAATAACTTCATTTTCTGAACATCTTTTTGACCAACGACTTGGCGAATATTGCCTTTCAAGTTCTTCTGTAGTCATTTTCCAATTATAAACAAATAATAATAAGTTGTACGTAATTATTAAAAAGATCCCATATTTAGAAAGAAAATGTATTCTTACACAAAAATGTCTTAACAAATAAAAGAAACCTTACAAATATCTTGTTTTGGTATCTGTAGTGTTGATGACCTTGATAAAAAGATAATATTTCTTTAACCATTATAATATAGGTGAGCCAAATAACCACCAAAGTAAACAGAAATATTATGTACATTTTGAAGTCATATGGGCTTGGAAATTTGAAGGATACTTTTAAGACCTATTTCAGGTAAAGAATGATTTCGATATTTGTCTGGAGTGATTAATAGGACCCAAATCGCTCGATTAAAGGTCTAAGATTATTTGTTCAATTAATTACCTAAATCGCAGAATTAAGTGATGTGTTTTAAATTTCCGATTGGATTAGAAGTTAGTTAGCGATGTCAATATTTTAAGTATCCATTACTCGAGAAGAATACAATTATTCGTAGTGAAAAGTATTCGTTACTCCAATTACTATACTAGTAGTAGAGTAGTTACAGTATCTGTTATTTTTTTCGATAGACGCTAATGACCTAAGCTGTCGAGCGTTTATAATCTATGTTTCGACATTAACTATTACCAGTGTAATTAGTATATGCTATTATCGACATGACCTTGATATCGATACGTAGGGTTTGCTGTCTCTGGGATTTTTGTTCACACATGGCACTGACTGACTACTCGTTGTGGAAGCGTGTTACATGTAGCCGCCGAAATGTATAACCAAAGTAACTAAATCTTTATTTAATGATATAATACAAGTATTAGTAATACAAAGTAACGATTATTCGAAACAAAAAAACTAATTACTTCCAATACTCAGAAGTAATCATACTTGATATAATTAGTCACAGTGTTCGAAATATTCAGGATTAAAAACATACAATTTTGCTATTATGTAATTTTATTTAAAATAAAATAATACAATTTCAAATGCGTATTAATTATATTTAGGTACGACTGAAAATGATCGTGAAAATTTTAACACCTGTGGATTTACTTCTATAAAATACAGAGTGATCAGATTATAATAATTTTGTATGCAGATAATGTGCGATATTTATTTCAGAATTTTAATTTTTAAATTTGTAGAAAAATGAATAAACATTTTTAAATAATTTCAACATACTACAATGCATTCTATAGGAACAATAAATATAAAATAAATTTATAAAAATGTTCTAATAATTATGAACTAATTTTTCTTTGAAAAGTGAAAAGGTCACATTTTCCGTATTTATTTACTTATGAAACAGCGTTCTTAATTTGTTCTTTATAAAGGTAGTGCTTCAAAACTTGCGACCTTAACAAGAGACAACGATATTCTTTTTGAAGATTTCCATTAGAAAGATGAGAGCGCATGCGCAGTCTGATCTGCGACAGAAAATAGACTGCGCGTGCGCGCCCATCATTTTAATGGAAATCTTCAAAAGGAATAAATTAATGAATACACTCTCAGTGTCTCGAGTCTTGTTCGTCACGACAGACGTCGATGTGTCATACAACAAGGCCGCTCATTTCGAACTGATTCACATTCAATTCCAATTAATCGGCGCTTTTGAGACCAGTCACTGTCGCGTGTTGGTGTCTCTCGTCGCGGTTGCAAATTTTGAAAGGCTATCTTAATATTACTATCGCATAAAGTAGACAAAAAAAGTGTGCTCAGTTTTTTTCTGAATAAATTAAAACTGACACATCAACCTCGTACACAAATGATGTTTATATTTTTCATTTTTTTATTAAAAATAAAATCTTTAAATTATTACTAGAAAATAATTATCACAATAATTAAATAAAAAAATCGACTGTTAATCATTTTTTTCATTATATTATATTATTATCAATAACTACAGTATTTCTTAATGAAGCTAAAAATAATAAAGTTCTAAAAAGTAAATTTTTATATACAAATACTTTCCGTTTTACCTAAAAATCTGTAACATAAATAAACAATATAACATAAATTAATATACATAGAAAAAAGCTTAGTAATTAAATAACATCACAAATTATAGAAAAACATTTGTGTTTAATATTAAAATAATTATAATGTTGAATATTTCTTTATAGATGCGACATTTGTAAGTTAAATACTAAAATTATTATTAGAGATTCCTTGCGATCGGACAAAGCTTTTTTTAACTCGTGTAAACTGTCTTCATGAACTATGTTTTGTTTTTGTTTTACAAAACAAAAGAATAGGAAACATGATTATCTTACAAATGTTACATCTCTAAAATAGCTTAACAAGTAAATAACATCACAAACTATTAAATTACGCTCAACAATCAATTTTTTAGTATTTGGTTTATGTTTTGTTTTGATTTCAAATAGCGATTACGAAAGTCACAATACAAAAATGTATATGATTTAACGTTTTTTTAAAGGCCACCAACAGCTAAGGTTATTTGGGCCTAGCACCAATTCATATTTTCAATTTATCATTTTTTAATAATAAATTGAAAATCCAATTGACACTTTCGAGTTAGAAACTGGAAACTTAGAGGAACCATAGCAACGCCGTATTTAACGTTTTTATTGACTCCAACGATTTACAAAATAAATAAAGAGTAGACACTGACATAAAAGTAAACAGAATTTTTTTTTATGTTAGAACCAGTGATGTACCAGATCAGCCTTACAAATAACGGATCCGGAGCAGAATTTTTGAAGTTATACTTCTTTTGGCGTGCTATGGAAAAATGATGAGAGTGAATTTTTACGATGCGCGCGCATCGCGTCACGAAAATTTAACACCATGAAGTTAGTCGGAAGCTCATTTAATACCCTATTATCACCATTCACAATGTGACAAGAGCGTTTTCAGTTTTGAATAACATTAATAAAAGCTATTGCTATACAAACGCTCGTTTATGTCGCTTTCGTTAAATATGAGTTCATACTCCAACATCTGTACTGTTTACACTATTATTTTTCATGATTATAATAGCCTATTATAGCACTGCTATGTAAGATGTGTTGTGGTGTAACGGATAGCATCGCCACTTCATACGCATTCGGTCCTGGGTTCGAATCTCAACACAAACTTGCATTTATTTTTTTAATAAATGATTAGACATAAATATAATAAATAAATATATTTAATAAATTAATAATTTATTAAATTAAATTAATTTATTTAATATCTTTATTTTATTATTTTATTGTCTTTTTTACAAACGTTTACTACTGGCACGTGGGGTAAAATTTTTGGAGTTATTTTGGTTTTGTTACGCCAAAGAAGTATTACTTCTGACGTGCGTACATAAGTACACACTCTTTTTTTTTTTGGGTCATCCGCGGATACGGATCTCCAGCTCATCACTAGTTAGAACCCTACAATATTATTCATAGGAAAAAATTATATTGCACTGTAGCTTAAATGGTATACGCACCACAGCGAAACTGGAGGAATCGGGTTCGAATCGCAGCAATGACATAATTTTTTCCTATGAATAAACCCTTATAAAAGTCAATGCGTTTAATTAAAAATATGAAATTTTTATATCACAATAATATTACGATGTGCAAACTTCAAATCATACAATATTTTAAATATTGTTTATTCTTTAAAAACTCGAAATCAATTTATTAATACATATTATGTACATTTCTGAGCAATAAATATTATTATTTATTATATACCCGTTGCGACGAGAACAGATCAAACACAAACCCATTGGATTTTTAAGAAAAGTTATGGAATTGAATTTAAAAAAATAACTGTAAAATGTCCCGAACATTTATTTTTTCAGAAATGTTTCCAAGAAGTGTCAAGCGACGGTGCGACCAGATATTAATAAGTAGTTTCACAAATAACTGCAACACAAAATAACATTTTAAGAAATTATTTGATTGATTGATATTTTTTAGATACTTTACAATGACCACATTTTAAGTACCCATATGAATATTAAATACATTCTGATCTTTTCTCGTCGCATGCGGTAGTCATTAAATGACACGTTTTTTCTGATATCGTAGGTTCGTGCCAAAGTTATCTGATTTAATATTGCATTAAAACAAAATCCTAAATAACGACCATTTAAATAGGATTGAGAAACTGTGTGAAAATATTTCATTTACATTTTACATCATCCAAAATTAATCTGATAATAAATTGAAACACTTATATAAAATAATATTGTCACTTATTAGTTACTTAAAATATGAAAAATAAACATTTTATAATACTGACAAATTACAATAAAACTGCGAATAGTTTCAACTATGATCTATACAAAAATTCATGACCACCCTGTACGCTGCTTTTAATACAGTCGACCCTGAAAAAATGGAGAGTGTGGCCGCTAAGAGCTAGAAACGAATTATACATCCCGACCACCATGTGTTACGCTCATTGACATTCTGATAAAAATTATGATAAAAGTGAACTATAGTTTCGAATTTAACAACATAGGTGCCTTTTTATCGTGTACATTCTACACCAGAAAATGATGCAACCAATCTCTGATTATCCTAGATTATTTATTGCCACCAGCTGACATTCTGTTTTAATCCTAACGAATAATGGCTTCGGCTACCTTAAGGCAAAAATTGCATCTTTGGCAAAATAATCAACTTCAACCAAAAACAAAACATAGACTTCGCCGAAGCCAAAAATCTGTTTAATGCCTATTGCCTATGCGCGACTGATATCAGACAAGATTTTGAAGTACTGTTTTTAGCACATACAAAAATAAACACTTCATATTGAATTGAAAGTGCTTTTCCGTTTTATTTTTACTTTAACAGTTTCTTTGACTTCAACCGAAGGTTGAAAATAAACCGAAGTTCGGCTTTGATTGAAAAAATCACCTTCGGTCAGACTCTATTTATTTGGGCGTTAACATATTAAGATTCAAAACGAGGCTTGGTGTGTGGGTTAAACCAGTCTGCTAACTTCCCATTGGGTGCCCTTAGAGATTAGAGACCAGTCTACCATAGAGAAACTATTTGCAATGCAGGTCAACATGTTTTTTTTTGTTATAAAAAAAAAAAACCGCCAATTCAAATTTTTTGCAAACCTTATCAGGTGTTCATTATACAATTATGCGTCGAATGAAATTGGTCCGGAGTCGATATCATTCTTTGTTCCTGAGATATGCGAGCCGAAAAAAAGTTTACCAATGTACGAACGAACAAACGAACGTAACGTGTACACACACACACACACACACACACACACACACACACACAGTCTAAAAACAGTAGATTCGGACTCTAAGGACCTCAAAACGTGCAGATATGTCCAAATTTTTTATTCGCAAAATCGGACCCAATACAACAATTTCCAATGGGAAGCTAAAAATACAAAAATACCAATCAAACGTGTGTGTGCGTGAAATCTTTTACGAGCTGCCTTGTAAATGTAAATTGGGATGCATCATTTAGAGCACTTACATGATAAAAATGGCACCTTGCATAATAAGGACCAATGCTAGGAACAAACAGATGAACCGAACAAATTAAAAATCGTTATATAAAAAAACACGATTTTTTTAAATTATTTTGAATTAATAATTGACACATATTTTCTTAATTTCGTTGTAAAAAAGTACGACTTCTTACAACGAATGTTATAGACGCTTATGACCTAAGCTATTGTGCGTCTATAATCTACATTCCATCTATAACGAATATGATTTAATAAAGACACTCAAATAGTCCTTCATTTATTTTTACTTGCTTCATTAATTTAAAAATGTCACGCTTGAATTATATTGACGAGAAAATATAATTTTACGAACATTGTGTAACCTAACATTGATCATGGTTAAAATAAATTTGACGTACATTTAAAACAAACTAATAACGAAATTTAATTACATGAATATACATAATAATTAGTCTTTTAATCTACAGCATCTATAGTACATTGGAAGCCCAAAAACGTGATTGTAGCAAAACAAAAAAAAAAACGTTTTTAAAACATTACTAAAGTTTGCCATTTTGTTGAATTATTTTCTCTTTATACTGGTTTTAATCACCCTATTGTATTAGGCCATGAAAATTTTGATTTATAATAATGAAAATGATAAACAATTATTTATTTATTAGAGATTGATGCAGCTTTTGACAACCGTGTCCTGTTAAAAATAAATACATGGAAAAAAAAACACAAAAATTGTTTTACCGCGTTTTTTCAAACATGAACAGAACTGCATGTACTCTATCTATGAAAACAAACCTAACTACGTGATTCACTATAAGTATTTTTAATGAATGATAGCAAATGCAACTAATTAAAGTTGTGTTTGTTGGCAATTTCTGAACTGGTTCTGAACTACTAAAGCGTTTGTCGGCAATACAGAACCCTTCGGGCACAACTGCATATTTGTTGGTTAATTAAATTCTCAGATTGTTAGAACTTTTTTCTAGTAGTTCTAGGCTCCTAGAACTGCTAAAACAATGTTCAAACAGTTCGAGAATTTTTACCAACTAATACGCAGTTGTGTCCGAAGAGTTCTGTATTGCCGACATACGCTTTGGGAATTCAGAACTTACCAAAAAAACACAGCTATTCTGTACGGTTACTTTAAATATTTCCAATATGTATTATTTATAATAATTTTAATGTTATGTTAGCAAGCAACAAAGCCTTTCATATAAAATACTGTACAGCTATTTTGCTTTGCGTGTACTATAATTGAAGGCACTGCAATGTAAAACTTACATACATTATCCTATGGCAGTGCATACTACCTGTAGCCCTAAAACTACACGTGGAGAGCAACAAAACAACTGAATAACAGAGAACATAGCAGAGAGAACAGATGTTCTCTCTGGAACATAGCTCTGAAACAGATGCATACATACCTACGTCATAATATTATACATAGCATTTATGAATGATCAGGCGTCAGTCGCAAAGTAACTTTCTCTTACATTAATAATAATCATTTCCTAAAATATCGAACAAAAAAGTTTGCAACTGACGCCCGAACAAAGTTGTTATCGTTTTATTTGTGTATCGAATAATTCTATTTAATTAAGTGACGTTTTAAAATAATACACGACTTACAGAGTGTCTTATTTCAGACAGAATTGCAGGGTTAACTTGCCAAAATTTATCAAAAAAAATTGAGAACATCCTTAAATGTTATGAAGTATTAGAAATACTTTGTATTATGTCCGTCTTGTGAATTTACACTACGTGTTTCAGCAACAAGTTACCATCTTCAGGTGTGGTTAATTATTTTTAAAACACACACATTGAGTATTCGTAACACTATATAATATTATGATGCTAAGCACTGTGTATTATGTCGTGGTTAGTGAAGTACTGATTTAAGTGTTTAGCTTCATAATATTATTTAGTGTTACGAATACTCAATGTGTGTTTTTTTTTAAATAATTAACCACACCTGAAGATGGCAACTCGTTGCTGAAACGCGGAGTGTAAATTCACAAGAAGTCACAAAACGGACATAATACAAGGTATTTCTAATACTTCATACTATTCATATAGTGACTTGGAGACCCAACACTCTAAAAATGTATCACATCCTTAAATTTCACAGAACAGAAAATGTTTTTGGACTTTTTTGATAACTTGAAAAATAACCGAGATACGGGGACCTGTCGAAATTTCAATTTTTTGCAAAAATTATAGACGCTTGATAATGGACCTATCTCTCGAAATAAGAGCGACAGATCGTTATTGTTTGTACTGCAAGAAAAAGAGAGAGGAAATATGGTTGCGCACGCATACCGTGTCCTGCCACCTAGTCAGCAACAGTCAGTGACAACCGATATAGACAGGCTATTGCCTAGTTACCGGATCATCCGTGAACACGGTAAGCGTCTTCAATATGTCTTTTAAAGTTCCTCTATCTATTATTACAGGGCTCTTCAACCTTTTTACACTTTCGGACTGGCGAAAATAGGAGAAATATTTTGCGGACCGGTTGATTACTAAGACAGAAATAAAAACCAACGAAGATAGATTAGCTCGCCCCGAAACTATGCAGCGCCTGAATCATGTAGCGGCTATATAATTCAGGCGAAATTTTTCGTCGACCAGCGGGAAATTCGTACGGACCGGCAACGGTCCGCGGACCACCGGTTGAAGAAAATTGATCTATTTACTAACTGATTACCCTGCAATCTGATCGAAAATAAGATACAATGCACACACAATAGTTTCCACTTTTCAGTCTCGTAACAAAATGGTTGTATTTGCATTGTCAAATATTAATGACCGCCAGATGTCAGCGCGGTATTTAAGCATCTCAATAATAACTCTGTATAGTCACAGTGTAAAGCTTACAGATACAGTGATTTCACTTACTGTCGGCACCTTTGATTTTTTTTTTAGTCTATACCGCCGTTGGACATGCGCGTTAGGCAGCCAATGAGAAGCCAGCGCTCTGTGACTGTGTTTCTATAGAACAGGACCTGATTCAGTGCCAGACAGATTAGCTCGTGCATAGGCCATAGATATAAATCACAGTTGATACACTGTGCATAAATATAATATGCCGGTTCAAACTATACTAGGTCGACGCATGCGCACTGAATTTCTTGTCACAGAAATATTGTCGAGTGGATACACTGCTTGTATACGTTTAAACTGTGTTATAGTAGTATAGTCTCATTTAGAGAAGATAGCAGCATCATTTCTGCGCACAAACGAGTTTCAGGCGTGACAGATCTATGTTTTCTAACAAGGGGTGGTTCTAAGATTATGGTCGTTTAGTTGTTTGTCGCCAGTCGAGACGCACTATTGACCACCCCCTGTTAGAAAACATAGACCCGTTCGACACAAAACTCGTTTGTGCTCAGAAATTATGCCTGTGTGTTCACTACAAATAATGGCGCAGATTTCAAACATCAATCGGTGATTAATGTTTATTCCATTCTGAAAGAACAGCTAACAACCATTTTTAAAACTAAGACCGAAATGACAACCCATGTCAAATGCATGTCTAAAATTTTAAATCTAGTACCTGTAAGTACATAATAAGTTTTAAAGCAAATTTTCTAATATTTACTTTGCTTTATTTTTAACCTTCCAGCAGATGTCGTGTGAATCGCAATAGTGATTCGGTTGTTTATTTGATTTACATAATGAAAGTTCTCAAAATGTTGTTATTTGGACGTGGTCCATACAGCTTGACATCAAGTTGGCTGACCACCTATTATTGCTAATAATTTTTTTAGTTTTTCGGAGCAAACGCTGAAATTTTGTAGGCGTTCGGAACAAATGTAGAACAAACGATTGGCATTTGGTCCATACAACTTGACACACATGTATATCTAGGGTGCAATGATATTTTGACTCATGTGACACACCTCGTCAATAATATACTTCATTACGCCCTAGTTATACAATCTATAATTCAATCCAAATAGATGTTCGTGAGCAGTCGTGTCGCTTTAAGCTTGACAAGCAGTGCTATCTCTTTCAAAAGAAAAATATACATCTGAATCGCAACTGTGATTTACGCCTCTGGAAAGTTTGCAGATAAATAATTATTGTAATTAATTAAATCTTCTTAACTGATCTAATTGCAGCAATGTTTTTTTTATACTTTTAAAATGAATTTTTAATGTAATTTAATCGATATGGACTTCTGGTTGATATGATATCATTCATTCCTTAATCAAAATCGAATTCATTCTTTGAGAAGATTTTATGATCCTTAAAAGTATAAAAAATCAAACTAGTACGCGGCTCTCCGCTCTTTTACTTTTTTAGTTATGTAATAAAAAAAAATACTACATTTTTTATCATACAGTGTGCCCCAGGATAGATGTAACAAGAGGTGTAATAAACAAAAAAAAAATCAAATTTTGGAATGGCATTTGCGGGTCGAGTCCTGCTTGATGTAAAACTAAAGTATACCACAAATGAGTTGTTCCGGTCTTCTACGAGGTGTTTTATAAGCAAAGTTGTAGCAATAAGTAAGAAAAAGTAGGTATCTTTATTTTTTTCAAAACATGAAAAAGATCCAATAAAAAAGTTGCTTAGAATGCAATTTTATAATTTCAGAAATATATATATATATAAAAAAAAATTCGTTAATTGCGTGTTATAATTAATATCTAACGATTTTTTATATTTTTTTGATATTTTTGAAATTTGGTATGGGGTCATAAAATTACATTCTAAACAACTTTTCTTTGTGGATTTTTTCCAAATTTTAAAAAAGAAAGCTACTTTTTCTTGGTCATTTTTACAACCTTGTTTATAAAACACCCGAATCAACTCGTTTTTGGTATGCACCTTAGTTTTACATCAAGCAGGACTTGATTCCCAAATGTCATTTCGAAATTCGAAAATGTTTTGTTCACACCTCTTATCTATCCTGGGACACACTGTATACAGGGTGTTCTAGACGTGACTTCCGGGCCTGTATTTTGATTATTTTAGAAGATAACCACATCGAAATCTACGTATTCGAAAATGGGATGAAATTCTCTACGAGATGGCTCTAAATTATCGTAGATATTTCCGTATCAGCCGAGAGGCAATATTCAACTTTTTTTTTTAAATAGCACAACAGGTATTTTTTTTAGCTATTTTGATAAAACTCTTTATCCTTTTTTTAACCTATTAAATACGAGTGTTGCATTCTAAAATTAGAATCGAAATAAACGGAATTAAACTTTACATTGTCTACGGAGAAGAAACAATCATACATCAATGATCACAAAATCTTCTCAAAGTCATTATAGTATACAATAATTTTAAATATAACTTAACCTATTGCCAACTGGCTCTACAAGCTCACTTCACCGTTGTGAACATATGGAATCAAAAGTACAGTATCGCTAACTTTGTTCATTTATAACCGACTAACAATTCTTGGCATACATCGTGCCGCACGGAATGCCCTTCATATGAAACACATACATGCATACATTCTATTAACATGGATTTGCCAATGAAGGGTCGATTACACTAGGCCAGATTTCTAGATACACTTGGCCGTTTTTTTTTTTTTTTTTTTAAGTTACAGTAGTCCGTCTATTACGACTTCGTTTATAACGTCTAACCGTTTTTAGCGACGTAAATGCAAACTCAAGTTAGGTTTCATATAGACGTACTATGAAAACGTACCCGTATTGTACGACTCCGGTTTAAGCGATCTAATTTTATAATAATCGTCCGGTTAGAACGAAATTACAATACATATTGTTCCTCTAATCTGTAATACACACATATGTGCAATGTTTAATTTTCATTAAAGTTACATAATAACATACATATGTACATATTATGTATTTGTAAAAGTTAATATATTTTATTTTATTTTCATAGAAATTAATCTATTGTACACTTATATGTATTATATAAAAACAAGCTTAAATTATGCGGTTGCTTTGTGCGTCGTCCGGTTAATACTACACAATGTCGCCGGTCCTTTGAAAGTCGTTCTATCCGGATTCTACTGTATTTTTATTTGTTGAAAACTGATTTATTTTTGTCTGGCGAGGTGTAATGGGTGATCGAGTTGTTAATGAGAGCCTTTTACAAAAATCGCATCAAATCAGAGCAATATTTGTCGATCTTTACTGGATAAATCAATGTTAATAAAATGCAAGTATTTCCTAAGTACGGAATTCTTGTATTGTAAATTATAGACGCTCGGCAACAGAAGGCACGAGCTTATCCCGTATAATTGCGTGGTTTATCATTATTCTGATTCATGGGTCTACTGAAGGGTTACTAAAAATATACATATTTTTGGTTGTTTTGCAATATTAGAAAAAATCAATTTTTATCAAGTTACGTCACCGTCTGGACTCAAACCCGAGACTTCCACAATCGCGGCGGATGAGTTATCAGTTTTTTCTAATAATGCAAAATAATATTATGGAATTGTCTTCTTTTCCAATAAAAAATCCTAAAATTGTATAATACAGCCGTATTAAACTCATTATTAATATTTTGGTTGGTCAACTTAATTTTTGTTGAGTTAGCAATACTGTAAAGGTAGTTCACTGCTCACTTCACCCTTGTGAACATATATGGAATAAGACAATTGACTATATGAGGGAGACGACAACATAATTAATATTTAACATAATTCCTTTTACACTTCTCTAATAATAATAATAAATGTATCTAAAATGTCTGCTCTTACTGTGTTTCACATTCTCTTAAATCTATTTACAAAAAAAAGACTAAATAGTACTGTAAAAAAAATTACAATAAGCTACTGAGTCGTCAAAAATTTAAATTACTAATCGTAATAATTTTCATTGCCAAACAAATAATAATTTGTTAATTTGTACGATCACAATGCCATCTACAATAATGACGCTCGGTTTATTTGTTTTCAAATGACATTCTTAAATCTAGATTTAAAGCTTAAAATCGTATTAGAAACCCAGCATTAGTGCTTGCAGTTTAATACTACACACGTTGCTCGTTTGTTTCTTACTGTAAGTGTAGCTAACTAATTTTTAACAAGAGCTGCCTGATAAATCCAATTTTTTTTACACACTACAAATTTAAAGCTACCTCCTAGAGCTTTGGATTTTTTCAATACAGCGTACGTTTTCATAAAGGGTAAGTTCGGTTTTACGCTCGATTGATCGAGCCGAGCGAACAGATTTTTGGTCACGTGACAAGCGAGCAAATCGAGCCATCTAAACAATTCCGAACGTAATCTAGCAGATTTTTCCAAACGTCAGAATAAAATGGTCCCAGCAAGTTAAATTCTTATTACTAAAGCCGAAATACATTCTTTATTGCTCCTCATTTTAATTTAATTCAACATTGTTATAATAATAAATCATAATTCACAATTTTTTTCGTTTTAATTCCTTTATTTTAAAATTAATAATACTACCGGTTGTTGATTTTTTCGACCCATAGATAAAATAAATATTTTATTTAATCATTCTGTGCGATATAGACTTATTGGTTATTACTATTCTTTGAATAAATATTATTCGTGTATTTTTACCTATTGAAAAATTACCTCATATAAATAAACTTCGAAATTTATCCATTCTCACAACAAGGGTTTCCGCTCATTTTTAAAATGAATGCTCTGAAGTTGGTTAAATCTGCTTGCTCGCTCGCTTTTCTCGGAGCAAATCGAGCGCGCTCGATCTGCTCCAGATCTTAAAACCGAACGCAGGATAGAGATCTTTCAGAGCATATAAATGTTAAATTCGAACGTATTAGAGCACTCCGATCAATCTGAGCGTAAAACCGAACTTACCCAAAAAAAAACCGTATGTTCAATCAACACGTTAAACAGCCTGTATATAAAAAAAAACTCCCTAAACAAGTTGTGCAACAATTTTCAAAATTATAATTTCGTAAATATCTGAATGTGAAAAACACAGTACTTATTCACACCTAACGCAGTTATTAAAATATAAAACAACTGAACAAAATACTCGATATTATTATGACAGAACTTTAATGCAGCCTGCAGGATTTACGAGTTAATTAGCCGGTTTCATAAAACCAATAAAATATAAAACATTATGCTGGAAAATATATTTTACCGAATTAGTCTAGCGTTATCAGGTACTTAAAAAGAAATATAAAAAATCTATGCAATAACTATCTATAATCGCACTATTAAATTTCTGCCACAATACTAAAATATTTTATGCTATTAAAAATTATAACAATGAAAAAAACATACTAAAAAGAACCGGTTATTGTTACACTCTAAAATTTTAAAATGAGCAACTCCCAGTTTTAATATTGTATTACATTTTTGAAATTATATTTCACAATAAATAATAAGTCACAAACTAAACATTTTAAATAAATATAAAAATACAAAAGAAGGCTCAGGGTCTACCATTTTGAACTAAGATTTTTTATAGCTTCAATGAAATGTCGCTAATTTTTGACGGAATTACAACTGAATATGTAGCCATCTACCGTTAGATATCCAGTTATTGAACAGGAGACACCTTCCGGAATTCTTACGAACTATTTACATTATCTCCGCCCATCTTTACGCATATGGTTACGTCACCAGTCACTTTCTGTTCAAAAACTGGATAGCCGACGATATTAGAGAATTAAACACTACAATAATTAATATCGTTAAATACAATTTCAATTTTGGTACATTTATTGCTATCAATAATATCTAAAATATAGCCAAACTGCTCAATTTCTTTAACTGTCACTTTATTAATTTTCTAAATGGACATCAATTTTTATAGGAATCTCAAACCGAAAGCGATTTATCAATTTTCTAACCTTACAACGGATGTATGGATAACAGCAGTGATCAGGGTCGTACGACAGGGGTCTAGGCTTCGGACACTGCTTCAAGGAGGTCGCAAGAAATTTTGTTTGATACTAACGCTGCCTAAATACTTGTTAAACCAGAGACCATTTTGAAAAAGAAAAAAAAAGTCAGTCATCGGTAGTCTCGATAGATGTGTATACATTCAGATTCGAATACGATGACAGCTGCATATAACCTCAACATTTTTTGACATTTGACCGAGAAGAGTAGAATATAGCTGACAGTGGAGCTTCGTATCACTCCCGTGACATTTCTCAGAGTTATAGTAGAAATTTTGAGGGCGGCGCCAATATAGATATTTACGCATAAAAAAGCAAATGTTTGAATAAACAAGTAAAGTCAAATAAAAGCTTTTAAAAAACTGCGTAAAATTTGGAATGCGATTTTTCAATCAAGTGCGCAATTAATTTTCTTTTTCATTTCGCTTGCAAAAACTCACATAAAAAATTCGACTGATGACCAGTCCTATACTTCCCACCTAGTAAATATTTGCAAAAAATAAACACTCTTTTTTTTATTCTTTGACTAGGCCCAAATAACCTTAGCTGTTGGTGGTCTTTAAAACACAATTTAATTTTTATTCTTTGAAAAAAGCATGGCCCTCTTTTTTGTTTGGTGATCTACTGATGGCTAACTTAATATAGCAAAAATCATGGTTACCTTGATTTACGTACAATTTTTATTTTTTTTAGTAAAATATTTTTTTTCTCGAAAACTATACATTTTAGAGAAAAAAAATATTTACATTTTTTTCATATTATAACATCTAGAATTCATTTATATTTTTTTTTACCTATGTTAATACGTGACATTGAGGACGTTTTTTTGAATATCTCAGGATCCACTGAACCGATTTGACTCAAAATCTAATCAGATCTAAGTTAAAGGCTGATAAACACAATAGAACAATCGGCATGCCCGTATGTTGTTCCGTTCTTAAGATATCGAAGGCGAAAAATTGACCACATACACACACACATACACACATACACACACACATACAGACATCAGTCAGAAAATGATCTTAAACGATTGCTAGGGTCTCAAAACGTGAAAATCTGTTAAAATCTCGAAATATTGTTTTCGGACTGAATCCATTACTTCCCTACCATAGTAGAGGTGGGAAGTAAAAATAAACAATGAAGCTAGGTATTCATTTTTTTCATTTCGCTTGAATAAAAAAGCTATGAACTCATATAATATAACTAGTGGTACCCGTCCGGCTTCGCCCGGGTGCAATACACTACCCACTCGCTTCGCTCGTTCGCTTGAATATTATAAATTCACTACTCACTCGCTTCGCTCGTTCGCTTGAATATTATAATTACGAACAAATTTGATTACCATAAAAAAAGATAGACATATGCTGTCGCGGAATTTTTTTTAGAACTTTTAAAAGGGGAACAATTCCGTCATACACGATTTTTGCGTAGCTTTAACCGTTTACGCAGCGCACGCAACGGAAGCTCTCAAAAGGAATAATTTTTCCCGTTTTTGCAAACATTTTTCATTGATGCTCCGCTCCTATTGGTCGTAGCGTGATATGATATAGCCTATAGTTTTTCTCAATAAATGGGCTATCTAACAAAAAAAAATTTTTTCAAATCGGACTGGTAGTTCTTGAGATTAGCGCGTTCAACCAAACAAACTCTTCAGCTTTATAATATTAGTATAGATATAATAAATAAACAAATGAAGGCGTGGTTTACCTCAATGTGCGACTTTTACTTTCACCTGGAGGAAATTATTAGTTGCAGATATGCAAAACACATTCTATAAAAGAATCAGGTTAACACGTCAATAAAAAAGTCTTTGCTACAGAGTATAGACAGCAGTAAACTATCGTTAAATATATGATTTCAGTGAATAAATTAATATTTTTTGTTTGGTTTTAATTAGTCACAAGTTATAATGTCAAGGAAAAACAACTATTATTAATATATAAAATTGTTTATCTTCAAAATGAGTATCTTTTCACCTGACTAAGCAAAAAACAGTACTTGAAAACAATTGAGACCGCAGCTTTGTAAAACAGCTTCAAACAAACAAACACTGTTTTTTGGTTATTTTATTTTTCTAGGTTTTTAATTTTTCTGGGTAGGATCAGATAATAATAATAATAATAAATTATTACCGCCCTAGATGGGCAAAAAATGAATATGCATTTCAAATCAAAAAGCGAGTAAACCATGGGCGCATTTCTATGAATCGATTGAGATTATTCTAAATAAAAATATCATTCTAATATTATAAAGAGAAAAGATTTGATTTTTTGTCTGTTTGTTTGTAATGGGTAAACTCAAAAACTACTTAACTGATTTTAAAAATTCTTTCACTTATAGAAAGTTGCATTATCAGCGAGTAACATAGGCTGTATTTTATTTTCAAAAAAATTAGAGATCCCTACGAAAATTACAATAATGTAACCCAAGGTATCAAAAATTTGCCTATAAAAGTCATTATTGGCGTGCGCTGCGAAAACTATTGATTAATTACAAATTCGAGCGAACGAGCGAGTAAGGTATTAATAGATTATAAATTCATAGCACCTGGGCGAAGCCGGACCGGGCCGCTATATTATATATTATAATGAAAACTTATCTTTAAAATTCAAATAGAATTGGACGCTTCAAAAATTAAAATATAAATTATTTAATTGATGGTTCCCGTAATTATATTAATTGGTATGTCTAAAATATGCATGATATAATAAATAACAACGCATGTTCTATGGCAGCAGTTCTTGAACTTTTTCAGTCCGCGATTTTATTTGTGAATAATACAAGCCTTACGAGCTCTATAGCAGGTGCTTATTGAAATATGAACACAAATATACGGAACATAATAATATAATCAAAGGTTACGACTTTTTTTTTTGAGATTCATAATAGAATTTTTAGTGACGAGCCCCTTAAAATATTTCGAAAACTTAATAATAAAGAAAAATCTCAAACAAAAATAACTTTAAAAAGTTTAGCTTTTTCAAATACAGTAAAACCTGCGTTGCAAAAAAAATTTAAACTGGTGGGCAATTTATAGAGGGTTAATGAAGTCAAAGACCCTTCGTTTGTTTCCTTGCAAAAGTGGCCAAGTTAACAGGTTTTATTGTAAAAAGGTTAAAAAATTCCTATAAAAAATAAGATGTCCAAATGAAAGTTGTAGGTATCGAAGTACCATTAACTTACTAGCTTAGAAAATGAGTGATTCTCAAGCATTTTCGATTGATTATAATTGGTTTATACATTATTTTCGTTTAATGTAAAACGCATTTTGTAAACAAAATTGCTTTCCGTAATAAGTTTAGCATAATTAAAATCGTCATTAAAAACACAATTAATAAGATCTACAAATTATGAATACTATTTTTAACAGCTAATGAGATATGTAAGCTGGCCTAAGTTTAGCAATATTTAATGTTTAGTTTTGATTATATAATTCATTATAAATATTGTTATACTAGGCCAATATAATATGAGCAGATATTTGCTGAATTGATTTTAAATCATTTTGAGATTTGAGCAATACTGGTTAAATATCAATTCTATTTTGTACTATCACTATCGTCATCATCGATTTTCTGGATTATTGATTTAAATTTATCAATCACCTTTTGCATTTGCTAAATAAGTAGTAAATACAAAAAATTTATTGAAATATTGATTATGCAAATTCTTTCATAATACACAGAGTTGAGATTACCCATTTTATCGTGTAAAATCTGCAGTAAAAAATGAGAAAACTAATCTTAAATTCTTAAACTAGCTATAATTACTTTAACAGAATATTTTTCCCAAAAATGCAATTTTGATATGGTGGCAAAATATCACTTTCGATTTTTTTAAACGAAAAATATTCTGGCTTTAAAATAATCAGTTACCCTAGCCTCTTAGGATAAGTTGGCTGCCCTGAAAGGTTCTTACTAAAATGGGTACACCATTAAAGTTATTAAATTATCGAAATTATATGGCATATTTTCTTGTAATTCTGAACAAAAACAAACAAGTGCAGTCAAGTTTGGAAAGAAGAAGATGAATATAAATGTTTGAGAATCACTGCAGTACAATCTACCAAATAAGTTATCGACTTACAATTTCATAATCGTTGACGATCAATCCCGTCCAACTTTCTTAATGTGCGGACAACGTGACTTCGCTTCACCGTAACATTTGCCACAATCACAAAACATTTCTTTCAACAAATTATTAATGGCAAACTATTTTTCTTCTCTTGTTCAAGCAGAAGCATTCTTTAAATGATTTTTCTGTGCAGAAGTTAGCGTTCTACTTTATAGTCTTTAAGCGGATTAAAGTCTTTGAGACTAGTCTCATTAGGAGCAAAAACATAACCCCAATGTTTCATAGCCTGTGTGCAATGCCCTTCAATGTACCTAACTTCTCTCCACGTTAAGTCAGAACGCCAATGGAACGGTGCACTTTTAGAATTACGGAATGTGCTAGAAACACCGCCTAAATCTAATTTCGTATGACTATTCAAAAAATCCAGGACGCTCGGTCCAAATTCTAATCGAAAAAATGAAAACAAATCCTTAACGACTGTATGCGGATCGAGCGATAAGTCTTCGTAACGGATCACTCTAAAATATAACAAATGAAAATCAGACAATCGAAATATACAACAGGTATTTGGAATTAGTAAAAGTATTACCGAAATCTATCGGGATAGAGCGCTTGAAAGCGTATGGCAGCGCTGTAATCGGACACCATGTCCGCACACAGCTGGGACGGCTGGTCACAGTCCGGCTGTCCAGGACACCAATCGCGATGTCTTCGGGACTGTAGAGTACCACGCGGATCTCTGATCAGTAACAATACTCTTATCGATAATCTGAAATCGATTTTAAATCAACTGATAATCTGTGTCGGTTCTCGATTGTTACTTATAACAATTTTATATCTTAATTCGAGTATAGATCGGGCTGCGCAATACAAATTAAATCGTAACACAATGGAGTAGGTCGGAATTAAATACGTTTTTTTTGGCGCCCTGTTACTATTTTTTTTAGATTTACATTCCTACTTCGAGCTATTTAACTTATAAACTTACGATTCGTCTTTGAGCAAATCTTCGGCGAGTCTTAATCGTAGTCTCACCACTTTCATCGACTGAAATGGAAACAGTCTACAGAACTGGGTGAGAAATGTGGAATTCCAACAATATTGAGGATACATCTGGCACTGATCCCACAATCTGGTATTATGAGTGAACAGCCATACATGCTCCTTGCCATAATCTAAATAATGGTCCATATCGTTGTAATCACACGTTAAAAGCTTCCTCAAATTCTGCACTGCCTGTTCGGCATGTGGAGGACCACGGATTTGTATTATATCGTAATCTAATAGAGGCTCGTAGTGATAGAAGTTCGCAGGAACTGCATTTAAAACATCGCCTAGGAACGTTGATCCTGATCGCCATGTCGTCAAAATAATGTTACGTATCGGTTTCCCATTTGTAACAGGAGTGAGCGACTCCAATGTTTGTCCGTCAGGAAACCCGTAATCTTTAATTTCCTGTGAGATAAGATTCCTCTGATGTCGAATAACATCATCTAGTGTAGGAGTAGAGAAATTATAATTGCTTAATTGAACATGACCGATATCTGGCACAGATACGAACTCCGGTTGCTGGTCAGACAGTGATTGAATGTTTCTTCGAAATTCGGGTGTTAGGTTTTGATTTAGTCCAGCATAATGTTGACTCACTAGCAACAATAAAATACAAAAAGTCGTTGCCACGCAAATTCCATAAAAACTAAATCGTCGAACCATTGTAATTTACGAATGCCACATCTATGATGTATATTTAACAAACAACTGCAGTATTGTGACAGTTGAGTGATTGATTTTTTTATCTGTTTACTAACTATACTTTAGTAAATAAATATTTATTATTGTTGTTATTTATCACTTAAAATAATAGGTACTAATAAATACCACCGTAATATCATTGTGTCTACACAAAAAATTATTACACATCTACGTAGACAATTTGCAGATACTGCCATATGATTTGCAGAGCAGACGGAGCAGATTGCATTTGCAGACAAGCCCTGCTGTTTCGAAATGTTTTGTCGACTGACATAAAACAAAGATGAAAAGATATTTTTCAATATATTAAAAAGAAAACAACAGTTTGATCTGATTACTGTGTGATCACTGTACAGAAATTATATTAAGTTCCTAGCTTCACAATAAACCTGATTCTCGGAATCATCCCCACTACTAAACACACTACTGTAGAATTTTATTCTATATGTCTACTGTCAGTAATGTTGCTCTATTTTTTAAGAAATCGTATTCAGTATTTTTTTTTAATTTTACTGGCATATCATTGTCAACATTGTTCAATTTATATTTATATTTGATCAGATAACTTTCTCATTTCAGATTTTTAATGCAAAAATTATAGTAAACATTAAGATAATATAAAAATGTGTCATTGGTAGGCAACCAAGTTTACACTGCGCTGTAACTTTAGTTGCCTACTTTTGCATAAGAAGTGTAAAATTTTTCTGTTTTGTTCAAAACTTTTCTTTTCGTTTTTCAACAATAGCATGTTTATATTTTTGTTGAATTATTATGTAAAATTTGTTTATCAATAAAAATATTATAAGTGACAGAATTTCCTATACTCATTATACAATCAGCTGTGGTTAGTTCATAGAGTGAAATGGTTACTACAGCAAGAAAGATAGCGACATAATATTATATACCATTTCTTGTGCACATCCACAACTCGCAACCATCTGTCATTTAAAGTAGAATGAGCAGCAATGGCGCATCGCGCTGCAGAGTGAAAATTATTTAAAAATTGAAATACTTCTTTAATAGTCTGATGTATGTAGTGTAGTGTTAAATAAAAGCCTGTGCAAAAACGCTTATAACTCTATCCAGTGAATGTTTTTCTTAAATTTAACAGTGAAATGCAATGAATAATTTCAACAGTGAATCTGTTTGTCTTTTAACATGCTGTACCTACTTCTGAAAAAACAAAAAAGGAAATATTTCTTTAAACGTGTTTAGCAACTATCATAGGGTAAGTAAAATACAGCCTTTTTTCTTGTTTTTTCATCGAGAAAAAATACTATCGATTTTATAGTTTTATGGTTTTCGATTGCCCGGGAATGTTAATTGAAATATAATATAAGTACCTATTACTGTTTTATTTTTGTTTTTATTGTAGGATAATTGATTGAAAACAAAACAAGAAATAAAGAAGAGCCGAAAAATATTGATTTGATATTATTTTTTTAACTACACTTTAATTTATTTATTTTAGTTAGAGTAATTTTATTGATAGAAGTCGTTTGTTTGTGGGTTTTATTTCCTTGACAACCCCCCAATTTGATGTGACATAGGTACCCACGTTAACATAACTATAATTTAATGTTTTATGCGTTGCTATCATAGAAAAATATCAATAAAACAGAATAATATTGTCTCAAATCCTTGGTAAATGCTCATTAAAATAACTGGTAACAAAATACATTTCTTCGCTATTATTATAATTATTTATATTTCGAATATTTTAATTTTAGATGTTCTGTAAACACAAATATTTCAGGATTTTACAAAAAATTTAAAGTTGATAACTGAGATTTTGTTTACAAAAAATTCAAGATAGTCCGGTACTATTACAAACCCTTTATAAACATCTCTGAGTATCAAAAAAATGTTGTAGTTTTCTCAATAGCTATACATGAATGATAACCGTGGTGACGTAAAAACGACCAAACAAGTTTTGAAATCAAGACCGTAGAAAGTTGTCAGATGGCAGTGAAATAGGATCATGGCTCTCGGCGTAAAAGAAGGCGCCGAAAGCGTCTTCTCTAAATTCAAAAATACAAATAGTAGATTGTATTTCTAGTGTCGTAATGAGGTATATTATATATACCGACGAGTAGGCACTCGTTTTAACAGTCACGCGAATCATAATATCATTACGCACGAGATATACAGGGTGCTGAATCCTTTTGCGGGTAATAGGGATTTAACCCGTAAAATCAAACTTTTGCGATTTCCTGCTCCCCTAATTATTTTAGGAAAAATATCTTCGATTAAAAGTTTAAGAACATAAAATTTTGCATCTAAATCATTAAACAAAATTAATTTTGCATGCTTTATAACGGCAGAAATTTGATTTGAAAATGTCAAAATTACCTCAAAAACAGATAGCGATAGCCATGGAACTTGAACAAAATGATGACGTTTTAGCTGTCAGAATCATTTTGTTCAAATTCCGTGGCTATCGTTATCTGTTTTTGAGGTAATTTTGACATTTTCATGTCAAATTTCTGCCGTTATAAAGCATGCAAAATTTTATGTTCTAAACTTTTATTCGAAGATATTTTTCCTAAAATAGTTAGGGGAGCAGGAAATCGCAAAAGTTTGATTTTACGGGTTAAATCCCTATTACCCGCAAAATGATTCAGCATTCTGTATATGGTATTTTTTGTCATACCCACTATAAAATAGCTACTTTTCACGTCATTTCAGTACCTATTTTCAAAATGGTTTGACAGTTCATTTGCGTCGCCAACTTCACATTTATAGCAGGCCGTGAAATAGCGGGCAGATCAGAGCGAATAAACATAAATCACTATGGAAACTGTTTATTTTCCACACTAGTGTATTTTGAAAACACTTTCAACACACCTGCCTGTTAACTGACCTGACCTATTCCATGCATACATACACGCATGTAAAGTAGCTATTTTATAGTAGGTATGACAAAAATATATATAATGCCGGTCAACAGATAGAAACGCATATTAACTGTATACCTACTTTTCATAAAAATAACTTTCAACAAGCGCGTTAAATTTGAAATGTTTTTTCGAAAATCATAATCCTTGATAACGATATTACAAAATCGTTTGATATCTTCGAAAAACCATCAAACATGTATTTCTTTATTTATCTCTGTAAGTAAAAGCAGTATCAACCCCCAACTGCAGTTTTACCTCACCTATTCCAACACACGTGTTTTGGTATCAAAAGAAACTTTTTAACAAAAAAAAGCCACAAAAAAGGAAAATAATTAAACTTCGAGGTCTGCGCCATTTTAATAAAATATGAAGTCTGTTAAAAAGTAGATGTTAATTAAATTGGCACTTTTTAACCGACTTCATATTTTATTAAAATGGCACAGACCTCGAAGTTTTATTATTTTCCTCTTTTTTGTGGATTTTTGAAGGTTTTTTTTTGTTAAAAAGTTTTTTATTTTTTACTTTTTAGTTAAAGGAATCACACGCCGTTACTCACTTTTTATTTTATATTAAACCGATTTCTTACGCGTCTGATGCGTCAAAAAGTGACATTTACCTTAAAGGAATCACACGCCGCTACTCACTTTTATTAAAATCAGCCGAACTACTGAACCGATTTAAGTAAAATTTATATGGGACCAACTTCGAGGTATACCCTCTCCAATAAAAAAAGAATTTTCCAAATCGGTTTATAAGTGACGGAGTTCTGAGGTAACAAACATAAAAAAAATACAACCGAATTGAGAACCATCTCCTTTTTTTGAAGTCGGTTAAAAAGGAATATTGTTGCTAAATTTCCCAATTTAATGGGTTTGAGAGATATGACTCAACTCGAAAACTGACCCCCTCTCCGTTCACGTTAAAAATAAATCAATATAATTTTTTTAATGTTATAGAATCCTAGAATATATTTTGTAAACGCATTAACTTTTATAAGGGTTCCAGGCGGAAAATGTGACATGTATCTACCTAATTTTTTCCACTTATATGAACGTTATTCTTATTGCTTTTACATAAATATTAATACGAATCTATGTGTTGACTGTTGAGTCGCATCCATGTTGATTTAATATTAATAATAATAAATTTTCGGGAACTTGGATAAAAATAAGTTGATGCTAAATTTTCAAAATTTGCAACGTTTCGTTGGTTTATTTTCCAACTTCTTCAGGCAATCTACAGAAATACAATTAATTAAATGACAGTTGCATTACATAAAACGATAAATATCATAAATTATAACATAAAAAGTCAAATAAAATTACTATATTAATTACATTTGAGGTTAGCATCCTCGTTGAAATATTTTGGTTCATACTACTACCAAGTCTTATATATTATTTTTAAAGACTTGGTAGTAGTATGAACCAAAATATTTCAACGAGGATGCTAACCTCAAATGTAAATATAGTAATTTTATTTGACTTTTTATGTTATAATTTATGATATTTATCGTTTTATGTAATGCAACTGCCATTTAATTAATTGTATTTCTGTAGATTGCCTGAAGAAGTTGGAAAATAAAACAACGAAACGTTGCAAATTTTGAAAATTTAGCATCAACTTATTTTTATCCAAGTTACCGAGAATTTATTATTATTAATATTAATACGAATGAAAAACTAAATAATAATCAATCTTTATCTATGTACTTAAAAAACTACTTTAGATATATTAATACCATGCTAACACACATTAGGTATGCATAAACAGAAACATATCTGGCCTAAATAATTGTTTTGATTCGAAAACGTTGCGTAAAAATACGGCCGTAATTTTAAGACGCATTGTCACATTATTGCAAAATATAATTTTGTGCTTATTGTTAGTAATATTGCAACTTTTAAATAATCAATTAGATTCATCTTGTGTTGCAATAGAGGAAGTTGTATAACAAAGAACCTAAAGAACTGTGAAATACAACGGAAAATAGTTTTTGTTCTGTTTAAAAAAATTAGGTTTCTTATCAACTTCAAGGCAAATTTATATTGCACTAGCTTTCCAGCCCGACTTCACCCTAGTAGATTTTGGTTTGGCAACGAAATGATCAATATTATGAAGTATTAGAAATATCTTGTATTATGTCCGTTTTGTGACTTCTTGTGATTTAACACTACGCGTTTCAGCAACGAGTTGCCATCTTCAGGTGTGGTTAATTATTTTTTTAAAAACACACACAATAATTAACCACACCTGAAGATGGCAGCTCGTTGCTGAAACGCGTAGTGTTAAATCACAAGTCACAAGACGGACATAATACAAGGTATTTCTAATACTTCATAATATTCATAAGTATTGTGACTTGGAGACCCAACACTCTAAAAATGTATGAACGAAATAATCAAGTGCAACAAATCTCTCAGTGTTACTAGTGTCATTACGTTCGTATCTAAATCTAATACTAAATTTTTTGCAACACATGTATGAAATGTACAACATATCGTTAGACTAGCCGGCTATACGTAAAATATTATTTATCGCACGGCTGTAATATACCTAATAGGTATATTTGAACTAGCATGAAAAATATTTTATTCCATACGACTTTAGATAGAACCCGTGCAAAAAATATTTTTTGCACGGGTGCGCGCGCATGCGAATATTTTATATACCTACGTATGTGAGCATTTAAATGCTGGTTGCTGTGGCAACGAAGTAAATATTCTCAGCTGTCAGTGAGATTTCGGTGTTTGAAATTGATTAAATAATGGGATCCGTCAAATGAGTATATGACAACTGGTGGCAGAAAATTGTACTAAAACGAGGGAAAATTTTACATGCTAACAGTGCAAATTTATCGTGAAATTGTTTATTACAAATATAAAACAAGTAAAATAAACAAAAAGTTTATCGAAAATGGAATTCGCGACGTTTTCTAATATCATGGCATTAAACACTGTCAGTTATTGCCTTGTAAAACTTATTTTACAGAGAATTATTTTCTAATGAAATGTGGAAAAATTGTATTTATGAATTAAAAAAATATTTTATATTAATAATAAGATGTACTTATTATCATACTGCACAACAATAGTTGAATCCCTGATGATTGGCAAATTTATAGGATTAATTTTGTATACAAATATTTGAGGCTAGTAACTTACCCACTTATTACAATATAACTTATTATGTTGCAGTTATGTGTTTACCTACATTATTCACATAACCCAACCTTAAAGGCGCATTGAACGTGGATGATTAATTTCGTGGAGATTTTCTTTTAATTTTGATGTTTTTAAGCAATATGTCGTAAAGATTACTGCTTTTGACAGTTCATTTTGCATGCATTTTTCTCGTTATATTTCCGACATTTGATAATATGCCCGGCTTTGAGAATCCGTTCTCCTTCAACAAAATTCCTTTGTTTAGGATTCGTACCGGCCCAATCACAAATTGCACTTATATTTATCATTTCTTATCACTTTGAAAATCATAAAATTACACGCAAAAGTATACGCCGTATATGAAATTTCCCTCCCTCTGCGCCATGTTTTTTAATCTCCACCTATCTGACGGATCCCAATAGAGTTGAAATTGTTGTACATTTCATGCTTGTGTTACCAAAAATAATGTATATGACGCGAGGGGTGATATTGGTATACGCGACCCGTATATCATATTATTATATTATGAGCCATAATAAAACCCTTTGACTCGAGGCGATCCACCGAGTTACGAGCCAAGAGCCACTGCCAGCGAACCATGTCACACGACTCGTGCTCGTGGTGGCTTGTCGTGGCTCGACGAGCTATCACGCGCAGTGTGACCTGGCCTTTACAGTGTGGTATTAGTACTGTATTATTAATTACTATTTAAATTGAATCTAAATTTGTTAAAAACATATGTGAAAATATTATTGACAATGTTTTTTACAGCACTGATGACTTTCTCAGTTTTAAATTTTAATTTTTAGTTTCTAATCTTAAATGGTGATTGTCATTTTTTATTATTTTAGATGGTTTGTTCCGTTAATGCATGTACATTGTACATGGTCATGTAATTTTTTCGACTAGCCTATTTACAATTTTGTATTTTTATATGGGCCAATAAATTATCTTATCTTCCATACCGAATTAAAAAAAATCCGTCTAGGAATCCATAGGAAATTTAACGCCCTAAACGATGTTTTTTGTCCTATCTCGATAACTTAAAAAATGTTCAACTTATAAGCATTTAAATTTACTTCAAAATCAATTTTTCTCTTCTATTTGGCAATTTTTCATTCAATTCGCTTGAACTTAAATGCTTATAATTTAAAAACGTCTGAAGTTATCGAGATAGGACAAAAAACATCGTTTAGGGCGTTAAATTTCCTATGGATTCATAGACGAATTTTTTTTATTCGGTATGGAAGGTACTCGAAACGCGTGTTAAAAAGAACACGTAAAACTCTGTGATGATTTCAACTTTGACTGTCTATAGCTTGTCAATTTTTAAAGATATCGAAATGGGACAAAAAGCACGGTTTAGGGCTTTCCTTGCTTTATGAACATAGTTATTTTCAATTTAAAATTCGATGAAGAACACAGTAAATAAAGCTATTGAAAAGGACTTAACATTATAACAATTGGTTACCAAGGTTACAAAAAGTGCGTGATTTTCAAGAAGCTGTAGCGCGCTTACCATTAGTACCACAGAAAAGTTGTGGGAATGAAAATTGTAGGAAATGTAATTCTCTTTAAAACATTACATAGTGGAAGAATTGCGTAAGTCGGCCGTTTCTGAGATATTTCGAAAAAAGTAATAAAGGTGGTAAAATTTCGTGGTTTTTCGGCCGCCAAAAGTTTTCCCCAAGATGAATTTTTTGGGAAGTTTGGGATATCAATCAGAACACTATTCTTTGACATTTCCACCAATTTTTAGCTAGACGCTTATGACCCTTGTTGTCGAGCGTCTATAATTCACAATTCAATTCAATTCAATTTTTAGCTTGTGGTTTCAAATGTCCGGGTCAATGCAATTAATTATACCACACTGGAATAATCAAAACATTAATAAAAATACTATATTTATGTTAATTTCATTGTCGTAATACTTAATATAAATTGCTTTATTTATGGCAAGACACCTTGTTACCTCTCCCTATACTTTTTTTTGTTCTGGATTTTTGTTTAAAAAAACTGAATTGTTATGAGAAATAGACAAATGCGCGATCAGTTGACGATAATGATATTGGCATCTACATTGTTGCAAAGATTTCACAATGTGTTCAACAAGCAGAAATTACTACTTAGTGCCTAAATGTCAAAAATAATTGCAGGCCATTAAATTAAAGAGCGAGTGCACGCTATTATATATCACACATACCTAAAAGAGATGGACAAAGTATTATAATTAATGTAATCATTATAATATAATATCAGATCATGTTTAATTTTCCTGTCGTTTTGATTAAAGAAACTGATATACATAATACCGTGTGACCGTGTCATATTATAAGAAACATGGATGTTACCATAAAAACCCTTCAGCAGACGCCCGAATTACAACAATGATCTAATAGTTCAGTGGCTCTGAAACGCCAGGGCCAGATTTAAAGAGCGATAATACTTAATGTTTGTTGGTCAGTGTTTTGATGTGAAACATCTTATGTCGGGCTGTGAACAGCCGCGTGAGGGGAAATTGCAACGAAATGTTTGGTCCGCTCCTTTGCTGCTGTTCTCCCCACCACTGCGGCACTCTCTCTCTCTTGGCTCAGGCGTGCACTGTAACACACGCGGTGTTACAGTGCAGTATATAGGATTACGTCAGCATAACAGTTAGTTGCTGCTTTTGAAAAAATATATACTACTACATAGAGAATACCACCGAGTTCAATAACGTTTTCTTTGATGTTTCACATCTGTCGGGGGTCCCGAGACCCACACCCTTTTTTTATCATTATTTTCTTATTAACAGGTGATGGCTAGGCTCTCCGCTCTTGTCTTTGGCCAGTAGCCGGGTTCTAAACTGGTTCTAACTTCTGACAGTGCTAAAGTCTTTGTTGGCAAATAACAGTCCAGTTTGGATTGTCCGAAGAGTTCTAGAACCATTCTAGGACTTGCCAACAAACACAACTAGTACTTATACTTAATCGTTGTTCTCAAATTTACAAAATGAACAAGCCGTGGGTCGTTTATTAGGACTAAAGTGCGACCCTTGAG
The DNA here is from genome assembly GCA_039654895.1 of Mongoloraphidia duomilia. Taxonomy (NCBI): domain Eukaryota; kingdom Metazoa; phylum Arthropoda; class Insecta; order Raphidioptera; family Raphidiidae; genus Mongoloraphidia; species Mongoloraphidia duomilia. Next base: position 48,461,946 of record CM077519.1, on the reverse strand, counting down.
GTCCACACGACGAACTTCCCAGTTTGATAAATATTTAATAATAATAATTAAATTAGGTATTACACACAACAGTAATCATTTTAATCATTAAAACATAATTATTATTTATTTTTAACAATAATTAAAAAAAAAAAAAACGGCTGAACCGATTTTTATAAAATTTATGTCGGATTAAAATGATTTTAACACGCCTCGATTGACACCCTTACGAAGTCGATATAATTTTTTATTCGCGAGATATTGTATAAAATCTACTTTTTTGGAGGTTATTTGGTTAAAAAAAAAGAACGGCTGAACCGATTTGGAAAAAATTTCTTTCAGATCATATTTACGTTAATACGCGTCGATTGGCACCCCAACGTACACGATATCATTTTTCATTCTCGAGATTTCGTCTTAGAAAGAAATGGACACATACATACGTACGTACGTACACACACACACACACACACATACACACACACACATACACACACACACAGACATCTTTCTAAAAGTAGTGTAAAGATAGTGTAGTGACCTTGAAACATAAAAATTTTTTTTCCTTTTTGATTTCGATTTTCGGACCCATTACAATAACTTCCAATGGGAAGTTAAAAATATCGGTATAGAGAACAATGTTCCAAAACCATTATCCAAAATATTTTTTAAATCCTTAATTATAGAGTTGCCACATCTACTTTGTTTTGCCATTTTTAACTTCCCATTGGAAGTTATTGTAATGGGTCCGAAAATCGAAATCAAAATGTAAGTATAACAAATTTTTATGTTTCAAGGTCACTGCACTATTTTTAGAAAGATGTCTGTGTGTGTGTGTATGTGTGTGTGTGTATGTGTGTGTGTGTATGTGTGTGTGTACGTACGTACGTGTCCATTTCTTTCTAAGACGAAATCTCGAGAATGAAAAATGATATCGACTACTTTAGGGTGTCAGTCGACGCGTATTAACGTAAATATGATCTGAAAGAAATTTTTTCAAAATCGGTTCAGCCGTTTTTTTTTCTTACCCAAATAAACTGCAAAAAAGTCGATTTTACACAATATCTCGTGAATAAAAAATTATATCGACTTCGTAAGGGTGTCAATCGAGGCGTGTTAACGTCATTTTGATCCGACATAAATTTTATAAAAATCAGTTCAGCCGTTTTTTTTTTTTTAATTATTGTTAAAAATAAATAATAATTATGTTTTAATGATTAAAATGATTACTTTTCTGTGTAATATCTAATTTAATTATTATTATTAAATATTTATCAAACTGGGAAGTTCGTCGTGTGGACCTCAAGGGTTGCACTTTAGTCCTAATAAACGACCCACCTCACGGCTTGTTTTGATGCTGAAATCATCTATGGACTTTGCCTCGTCATCGACGGATACACAGTTGATAAATAAAAATAAATCCGTGGATTTTACAATAAAGATCCTTAATGCATCTGCTTTTGTTTCAACATAATTAACAATGCACAAGGCTATAGAGGTATAAAAAAACAAAAACTAAGCGCACATCTGCCATTTCAATATACTACAACATATTTTACAATAAAATTAAAATAATTACAGAAACATTTGTTTTTCTTGAGTGCATCACTTGTGCGAGCAATTAAATGCGTTGCATTGTGCTATCTAATTGACTCTGGCATTATAAAACTACAAAACAAACGATTGTTTTTTTTTATTTTGTGGTGTTTTTTACGGTGGACCATAAAAACGCGCAAAATGATCGAAAGATTCACCCCCTAAAATCTTTCGCAATACTTATGGAACAGCCTGTATATATAGACTATATCTATATATACAGGCTGTTCCATAAGTATTGCGAAAGATTTTAGGGGGTGAATCTTTCGATCATTTTGCGCGTTTTTCTACGAAAACCAATGATAACTTAGGTAGATATATACCTGCTGCCATCTATATTACGTTTGTCATGTGCCCATTTCCATTGTAGTAACTGAGTACTTCAAGACGTATATAACCAACAGGACTGAAAAAATCTCGCCCGGGGCTTTAGACCCGCTAAGGCCGGCCCCTTCTAGATGTTTTGGAGGTTCAATAAGTTTAAATTTTACTTAGAAGGCCTTATAAGGTACTGCAAAAATTACAGAAAATTAACATAAGCCACTTGACTTTGTGGTTACAAAAATAAATACTTATGATGGTTAGTTTATTATTTTGACTGTTCTTTAGTCATACATGATATCTACGATTTACTTAAAAGTGTAATTTTAGAAACATACTTTTCTTCTCAGGTTATATCGTACCTGAATGAATGACACTATTACAGGCAATGCATCCTGTTAAAATATTTAACCCTTAATACCCTGTTGACATTATGCAAGTTGACTAGCGCTAGTCGACTAAATATATTAAATAACAATTCTCTTAAAACTAAATGACACCACAAAACATACATGAGCGGAGGTGGGATTCGAACCCACGTCAGTGTGATCCAAAGGCCGCTACGCTAACCGTTACACCACACTGCCCTCCAACTAGTTTTTTCCTTCTCCATTACAGTGGCGGATTTACACATTTGCCGCCAGTAGGCTATTCAAATTTTGCCGCCCCTACCGACCTCTACAATTCGATACCCTAGTTCACAATCATCTTAATTAAAAAAATTTTTTCAATGAAATTGCACTATCGATCGTCTTAATTATACCACCTGTTTCCTGTAAATAGTATGATTGTGAACTAGGGAATCGATGTGTCACTTCCTAGATTATTTTTATAACCCAACGATTTAGTTAAGATAGCACAAGAAATAGTTTTTGGGTATATTTCTGAGCTAATAAAAGCTCAATCAAAATGTTGGCCCCAAATTTGCCGCCCCTAAAATCTGCCGCCCTAGGCTCCAGCCTGCTGGTAAATCTGCCACTGCTCCATTATCATCATCATGAGGACAGTCGTGGTCCAGTCGCGGCCTCTGGATAAGACTGTCGTGGGTTCGAATCCCACCTCTGCTCATGGATGTTTTGTGATGTCATTTAGTTTTAAGTGTGTTGTTATTTAATATATAATCAAGACGCTAATGACCTAAGTTGTCGACGCGTCTATAATTTACAATAAATAAATAAATCATCATCATCATCATCATCATTGGCCATTGCAAGAAACCAAATGTGTGGTTCAATACTCTGCAAACAAAAGTATTTTATGTTACGGGCCATGGTTGAATCAGACGCCCACTGTAGAGGGTTAAAACACGATTCGTGTGTATTATAAAGCAGATATGCGGACGAGGTAAAGGTATTTGGTTTTATGGTGGGATTTATGATTATGACGAAAGTTGATATTGCGTGACTGACTGGTCGTTTACTGCATGATTCCATCAACTTAATAAATAATATATCGAGTTATGTAGAACATTCAATAATGAAAATATCATCATTCTGCAATACACAGTCATCTCGGATTGGAAATTTTCTTCGATTGTAATCAAAATTATGTACGTTAAAAAAACTCTATGATATAGAGATATGGTGATCCGTAGATAATGATTGAAATTAGGAGAGGAAGTATCTGTCTCTCATTGATGCTCTGAAAATGGTGTAAAAAGCACCGAAATGTTAGCACAGATATGCAATTTTAAACTTCAGTATTGCAATTTATTTGATTCTTTGGCCACAGAGACTTCCTCTCCTAATTTCAAAAATTATGTACCGTTTCCCTTGTATGTGTAAGTGGAAAGGTATGGCATGCTTAAAGTTTTATTTTATTGTAGATTATAGACGCGTCGACATCTAAGGTCATTAGCGTCTTTCAACTACACTAAATAACAACTAACTTAAAACTAAATAACATCACAAAACATCCATGAGCGCAGGTGGGATTCGAACCCACGGCAGTCCAGTCTAGAGGTTGCGGCGCCAAGCACGCTACCATCTAGGCTATACATGCCCTCGCATGCTTAAAGTGACCATCCGTCCCGATTTAGGCGGGACAGTCCCGATTTTGAGCCACGAGTCCCGATTCAACAAGCGTCCCGCTTTTGTCCCGTTTTCATTAAATCACATGCATTAAGAATGTTTATTTTTTGTCAGTAGATATTTTTACCCACTTAAAGTATTTTATTTATCAATAATTATATAATTGATACCTACCTTAAAAAATAAATAATATTTAAAATAAAAATATTAGCAAGTTTTTGGGGGTTTCTAGCGAGTTTTTAAGGGTTTTTAGCGAGTTTTTGGGGGTTTATAGCGAGTTTTTGGGGGTTTCTAGCGAGTTTTTGGGGGTTTCTAGCGAGTATTTGGGGATTTCTAGCGAGTTTTTGGGATTTTTTAGCGATTTTTTGGGGGTTACTAGCGAATTTTTGGGGGTTTCTAGCGAGTTTTTGGGGATTTCTAGCGAGTTTTTGGGGGTTTCTAGCGAGTTTTTTGGGATTTCTAGCGAGTTTTTGGAGATTTCTAGCGAGTTTTTGGGGGTTTCTAGCAAGTTTTTGGGTGTTTTTAGCGAGTTTTTGGGGGTTTTTTAGCGAGTGTTTGGGGGTTTCTAGCGAGTTTTTGGGGGTTTATAGTGACTTTTTGGGGGTTTCTAGCGAGTTTTTAGGGGTTTCTAGCGCGTTTAAGGCTTTTTTGGGCGTGGAACCCAACGGTTGCCTGCGCCGGGTTTTTGTCCCGCTTTTTGATATTCAGGATTTGGTCACTTTAGGCATGCTCCATTCTACAAGAATACCAGACCCCATAGGAGGAGGGTTTTATAATTAATACAGCTACTATTTTGTTTCCCAAAATAATTTCTGGAATATTTTATAGATACCAATAAGATATGTTAACTATAAAGTAAAAAATACTCGCATCTGTCCGTCACACAAACACGCTCCAAAAGTGAGCCATAGCTTGACGAAATTTACACCGTTTATTGTGTTTGGCAAATTCGGATGAATGTGATTATTTTCAGCTCGCTACGTCGTTCCCTTCTCGATTTACTCGGGCGAAGCCGGGTAGGACAGCTAGTAATATATCATATGTAGAGTTTAAACAGATTTAAAACTTTAAAAGGCTAGAGCTTCAGATGTTAAAATATCAATTGCTATTTATTGTCGAGGATCGCGTTTCTCTTTTATTATTCCAATATCATGAAGTTATTTACATAATATGTCAGTCATATTTATATTTCTGATAGAAATAACGTGACGTGTATTATTCTCTCTATACAGGGTGGCACATCTTAAACAATGCAGTGAAATATCTCGTAAACGGTACAAACCATAAAAATTTATACAAAAGTTATAGAGTGTCAAGGAGGACAGAAGACTGTGATATTAGATTTAACATAGGTGGTGCCGTGAAGGTCAGGCGAAGGTCAGCATCGATTTTTTAATTGTAACAGTGCATTTTTATTCCGGAATACGATACAGTATTTAATAGTGAACAGTAAACTATTAAGATACATATGAGCTAAAGTTAATAAATATTGAGATATTTACAAATTAAATAGCAAATTTAATTTGCCAATTCGGTTCTTTTATAAACTGAATTCAAGCCAAGAAGGCCGGTGCGTAATATCATGGCTATCTGCTATGCCATAATTTATTTATCTAATTGTCGTTCATTTTGGCTGTTATTTAATTTCTAAATATCTCAATATTTATTAACTTTAGCTCATATGTACCTTAATAATTTACTGTTTACTATTAAATACTGTGTCGTATTTTGGAATAAAAATGTACTGTTACAATTAAAAAAATCGAAGCTGACCTTCGCGTGACCTTCACAGCACCACCTATGTTAAATTTGATATCATAGTATTCTGTCCCCCTTGACACTATAACTTTTGTATAAAACATTTTTTTATGGTTTGCACCGTTTATGAGATATTTCACTGCATTGTTTAAGATGTGCCACCCTGTATAAAAAGAATATAATATATTTGAGTTTAAAAGTAAGAATAGTATTGAAGTCATTAAAATTGATGTAATTAAAGGTCTAAGCCGCTGCGGCCAATTTACATTATTAATATCGCGTGAAACGAAAAACAACATTGTCCTTAACAAATATTAAGTTTTTTTAAGGTGGGGGTTTCAAAATATTATTGTCCAAAAAACTTAAGCATTTCAGTTCTCTGCAATTACTGTAAAAATTACAATCTTGAAATTTTAAATGTTTTTGCCATACCCACTATAAGATAGTTGGTTTACATGCGTGTATCTGTGCATGTCAAGTGACTTGACAGATCGGTGTACGGGAACGTATCTTTCCCACACTAGTGTGGGAAAGCAGACCATTTCAATAGTGATATATGTTTATTCGCCCGCTATTACATACTCCTGTGCGTGCCTCGGCCTACTATAGAAGTGAAGTCAGCGACACAAAATTAACTCAAATTTTTTTGAAAATACTGAAAATGAATTGAAAAGCAGCTATTTTATAGTGGGTATGGCAAAGAAGACAATGACTCACTTATAATCGTTCGTTTTAACATATACTGTCACCACTCGTCAGTAATATACTATACCTCCCTCATTACGCCACTAGATATGCAATCTACTATTCCATTGTGAAATTTTCCTATTTAACACACATTTTACGTCGATAAGCTGGACATGCCCGATTCCGGGGGGCCCACAAAGTTAGGGGTCCTCGGAATTTATGAGCGATCAAATCTTTGAATGGGTGAGTTTGAAAGTTATACCTAGAATTATGAATATATTTTATCGATGTCTTATTAATATACCTACATTACATGACAAGCGACTAGACTCTGTATAGTCAGGGTCCATTCTGATTGGTCGAATACCCCATATTGATGTCGTTTGACACACACCTAAACGAACGTAACAACTAACTAGTGAACTCTGTATACTAATATGGATAGTTGATAGCGATTAAAAAATTGGTTTTGTATGTGGAGAATGTTCAAACACATATTCTTCAAGACAGGCATTAATATTCACAAAATTAGAATAAAAACTTCAGATAAGGCTTGTAATCTAATTATTTCTATAAAAGTCGATCAATTTTCTGAGATTTCAAAATAAAACTTAATTAAATTTTATTTTTCTATTCCAATTTCTCAAGAACACTGTTACTGTATAAATTTTGGACATCCTAACATCTTAAATAATAATATTAAATTAGGTTTTATTTTGAAATGTTAAAAAATTGATTATTTGAGATATTAGGATGTCCAAAATTTATACAGTAACGTGTTCTTGGGAAATTTGTATGGAAAAATAAATTTTAATTAAGTTTTATTTTGAAATGTCAGAAAATTGATCGACTTTTGTAGAAAGAATTAGTTTACAAGCCTTACCTGAAGTTTTCATTCTAATTTTGTGAACATTAATGCCTGTCTTGAAGAATATGTATATTATTATGTATATTATACCTATTCGCGTCTGACATTAAGGTCGAAGCCCTCTATTGGGCTTAGTCGCGAACTACCCGAGGAGGTCGTAGCAACGGAACAAAGCGTTGAATGAAGGTAAAAGTGCACAAAATATATGTTTTTCACGAATGACAGTTTACAAAGGTAAGCATAATGCTAAAAGATATTGTTCAGTTTTCACTTCAAGTTTTGTAATAAATAATTCTGTCGCAATACGACTTTTAACCGTTGTTTGTTTACATTAGCTTACATGTGATTTGTATTAAATAGTTTCAGAAATGCCTTACATGTGTTCAAATCCTTGTTGCCGAAATACTTCGACAGCATTTTCCTATCACAAATTTCCTGAAAATAGTGAATTGAGGAAGCTATAGATGGGTTTAACTGGAATAAGACTTATAAACACTCTTTTGTACAGTGATCATTCAGATGCTAATGACCTCTGTTGTCGATCGTCTATAATTTACAGGATGGATGGATTGTGGATTGTAGACGCTCGACAACAGAGGTCATTAGCGTCTGACTATAATTTACAATTCATTCATTCATGCAGTAATCATTTTAACGGCAATGATTTTTTTCCGCGTCGTAAGTTCCTATTGCAACATTTGTGCTGACATAACAAAACATTTTTAGTGAAATTTAATTTCGATATTTTCAGCCAGACGCTAATGACCTCTGTTGTCGAGCGTCTATAATTCACAATTCATTCAAAAGTCGTATTACGACAGAATTATTTATTACAAAACTTCAAGTGAACACTGAACAGTATCTTTTTGCAATATGCTTACATTTGTATATTGTCATTCGTGAAAAACATATATTTTGTGCACTTTTACCTTCACTCAACGCTTTGTTCCGTTGCTACGACCTCCTCGGGTAGTTCGCGACTAAGCCCAATAGAGGGCTTCGACCTTAATGTCAGACGCGAATACCTATAAACACTTCAATATTTAAGACCTTAATTTTTGCGAATGAAATATTTTTGGGTTAGAGAAGATTGTGGTTTAAAAATTGAAGGGCCCTATTTCTACTACAACCCAAGGCTTCGCTTCTTGGAGTTATGCCGCTGTTATAGATTATTATAGAGTAAGTTACAGAATAGACATATGGGTACTAGTTTTTTTTGTTAGTAATTTTTGCACTGCCCAAGTATTGAAGTAGGTACATAAATTGCTAGTAAATAATTTATAACGGTGATACGGAACAAATGAAATAATCATTGTTGGAAATATGTTCGTCTTCAATTTATATTTATGATTACTTATTGGATTTATGCGATGAAAATAACGATGGATTTATTCGTTGTTAATTAACAACAAAGCTAGGTACATAATTAACTTTGAAGCTAGTAGTTGATATTTTATCGGCTGTAAATTGGTTGAGGTGGCCATAAATCATCAATATAATTTGCATATTGAGTAACAATGACAAAAACTCGGGTCGCAGTGCCAAAACCCTGCCGACAATATAGTGTATTTGCTAATACAGGCATTGTGCTGTTATTATGTGAACATAAGTTGGTTTTTGAACAAAATAAAAAATTTAACCCCTTAATACATCCCTTAAAATAATATTTTTTTTCTTAATTTCAATATTATTATCAATGCAACCTCTGTACCAAATTAAATACACCCTTCAGTAAGTAAATCACTATCCGCAAACTAGTGTTTTCATAAAATTTGTAAGTCCGGACCTGTCGGGGCGATTTTATTAAAATTTTAGCAGCACATTTTAATCTTCACTAAAGGGTTAAATTTCAATTTTGAAACAATTCTGAGAATTTTTTCGGTATTTTTGGGCCCAAAAACATTTTTCAACCCCTAAAAACCACCCTTAAAATGGTCCGATTGGGCCCATTTTAAATAGGCTTCGTGCGGTTATGGATTGCAATGTGTCTACCCAATTTCGTCAAAATCAATTAACTCTTTCGAAAGTTATAGCCCGTACACATATATATATATAAATATATATATATATATAAATATATATAAATAGACATTTCCAAAAATGGTGCCAAAATGTTCAGGAGGCTATGAAACGTCGAGAAATTTTGGTCCGACCCCTAGGTCCCGCCATCCGACCGACGCCAATAGTGTATGTGCCATATGGCAAATACACTAATAAGTACCTGTTTAAAATTGCGTTTGCATTGCATATAACTTTTTTGTTTTTACGTATTATAGTCCAGCAGTCAGGTACTTTTTACCTGGAAAGTATTCCGAAGTTAATGATATTTTGGTATGTTGTTTGTGGGTACTCTGTGGAGTAGAATCTGAGTTTTCGAATTCGAGGACCCTGTGCTAACGTGGGGGGAGCCGAAAAACCACGAAATTTTACCACCTTTTTTGCTTTTTTCGAAATCTCTCAGAAACGGTCGATTTAAGCAATTCTTTCATTATGTAATGTTTAAAAGAGGATTACATTTCCTACAATTTTTTTTCCCACAACTTTACTGTGGTACTAATAGTAAGCGCGCTGCCGCTTCTTGAAAATCACCCCCTCCGCTTTTTGTAACCTTGGTAACCAATAGTTAAAATGTAATGTTCTTTTCAATAGTTTTATTTATTTTGTTACACATTGGTTACCGAGGTTACAAAAAGCGGAGCGGGTGATTTTCAAGACGCGGCAGCGCGCTTACCATTAGTACCACAGAAAAGTTGTGGGAATGAAAATTGTAGGAAATGTAATCCTCTTTAAAACATTACATAATGAAAAAATTGCTTAAGTCGACCGTTTCTGAGATTTCGAAAAAAGCAAAAAAGATGGTAAAATTTCATGGTTTTTCGGCTCCCCCTACATTAGCACTGGGTCCTCGAGGTCGAAAACTCAGATTCTACTCCACAGAGTATCCTCAAACAACACACCAAAATATCATTAACTTCGGAATACTTTCAAGGTAACCCCCTTCATTTATTAGCTGCCGCTTGGACTAATATAATTTTCTGTTAAAAACAAGAATAAATATCGAGGGACTCTCTGTTCATTTCATTTGCGAATTACCAAGGCTATATACGTGTCTATTGTATTGCGTTTTCATTTATTCCTTAATTAAAAGTAAAATTATTACCGTTTGGGGATTTTTATAAAACATCGCATTATTTTGTTTGCTACATCAGCAAGAGAATTCATTTATTAATTAGATGAGAATTCGAGATGCGATGTGCCGAGCAAAGATTCAAACATAAGAGAATCGACTCACGGTAATTAAGGTTTTAAATTCAACAGAAAATTGCTTAGTCAAGTCCATTTTATTGCTGTCACTTTTATCCATATTTGAATATAATTAATAATTATAATTATTTTTTTTATACAAAAAAAGTTATTAATCAAAAAACCGTACTAAGACTAATTGAAAAGTCAAAAGGGGGTGTAGAGTTTCTTGACAAAATGTACCCATCTCACAAATCATTAAGGTGAGAGGTATTGAATTCAACTCCCCCTCAGGGGGGATATTGGGATGTAGTTGTTATCGCAATTGCATTCCAATGTTCTTTGGGAATTAGCGCTCCCAGGGACCCGAGCTCGTACCAGTCGGTTTGTGTATGCCGGCTGGCGGATTTTAATACACGAATATGTTATATTTTGTTGTGTTGAAGACGCTAATGACCTGAGTTGTCGACGCGTCTAAAATCTACAATAAAATAAATTGAATTCAACTCGTCTCCCAAGGGGTGGAAACCTTCATGAAAGACACTCTGTATCTCTGAAATTGCTTAAGCTGAAAATATGTAACTAATCATAAATTCATAGCACCCGGGCGAAGCCGGACGGGACCGCTAGTATTGTATATAACGCACCACTGATAAAATAAAATAAAAATTTAGTTGCTGCAGACGATGGGAGCATTGCACTTGAAATGTATATCCAATAATTAAATTGTTATTTTTTGCTATTAAATAAAAGTCTATAAAATAAGTACATAATATGAAATTAAATAATGAAATAATGTTTAATATCGTGAATAAGGAAGACACATTATTGAGTGGATGACAAATATTTTAATCATAAAATCAGCATAAATTACTTTTTCTTTTGTTATTTATTAATATCATTAAAAAAGTGCTATTTCCGGGAAAATAAAATACCAATTATTTTTAGATATAATTTTACATGTTTATATTCAGTTTTTGATAACATTAACAATTAATTACCTTTGATATTTTGAACATATAATTAAAATGTATTTGTAATTATTGTAGAATGCAATATTAATAGACATTATACTGGATAGTACCTGCTATTAATTGCTATCACAGAATACCAACTGCTATTACAATAAATCCAATTCCAAGATGAAAAGGAGAGGAACTTTCACTATGTGTGGTTACACTAAAAACCTTTAATCGTTTGATCTCGTTGTTTAAATTATAGATAGTGAAGATTCTCTTTTTTTAAGACCACCAACTACCAGGGTTATTTGGGGCTCATATTATCAATTTATTATTTTTATAACTAGCTTTCTAATCAGACTTCGACCGAATTTTCATTCACTTTTTATCCCCCTTTTGTCGTAGCTTAATTTAATATAGATACACCTACTATATTATGGTAGGTTTTTAAATTGTGTTTTAAAGACCACCAACAGCTAAGGTTATTTGGGCCTAGCACCAATTCATATTTTCAATGCATTATTATTTTCTTTTAATAATAAATTGAAAATCCAATTGACACTCTTACCAGCTCTCGGGCTAGAACCCGGGAACTGGGGACTTGTAATAGAGGATTCATAGCAACGCCATGTAAACGGTATATAGGTATGTAGGTACTATTTTCATAATCAGCGTATTTCCAGGGTTCCGTACCTCAGAATGAACTTAACGGAACCATTATAGGATGACTCTCGTGTCTGTCTGTCTGCTTAAAGTTAAAGTGTCCCAAAATTCACAAAAAATTCTTCGAATGCCCATAACTTCTAAACTAAAAGAGATACAGTAGTCTGCTTGTGCTCCAAAGAATCAGCTTATTTTTTCTATAAATGTCCATAATTTAAAAAGTATATGAAAGATTTCGATTTTTCTTATTGTTTAATAGGCATATACAGGTGTCCCGGGAGGAATCTGCCAAACTTTAAGAGCTTGTTATTTAAGTAATTACAAGTTTATTTTAAACAAAAAAGTTATATCAACATAGGCCCGATTCAAAAAAGTTATCGAGTTATAGCTTGTCGAAGAAAGACCAAAACAGTAAAAATTGCACACCTTGGTTACAAAATTGTAACTTGATAACTTTTGTATAGATACTTATCGATTTATCTTTAGTATAAAATGATCCTTTTTTAAATCTAATTTTATGTAAGTATCTACTCTAGCGTTGGTGACGCTAATGACCTAAGTTGTCGACGCGTCTATAATTTACAATAAATAAAAAAATCTAGCGTTGGTGTTTGCGTATAATATTATGACATTGCTAACTGCGTATTTGCACCCACTAACAAAACCCGGTACATATTAATGCAAAATAAAAAAAAATCTGTTACAAATATAGTCAGCATACTTTATCTCACCGCGTTGATATAAATTAGTGTCTACACTGGAAATGTTTTCAATCAGTTTTATCGAAAAAACTCCGTATATTTTATTAAGATAGTTCTGTATTTTTAATATTTTGTTTGCGTTTTTCTTAAAAATTTTCTGATTCAAAATTAAAATGCTTTTACACATACAAACAGATCTACAGTTTGCTTTAGATGCAGAATTGGTCTAAAACTTTTATTCGAAGATATTTTTCCTAAAATGATTAGGGAAGCAGGAAATTGCGAAAGTTTGATTTTACAGGTTAAATCCCTATATGCAGCAGTTACGTTCACCACCCTGTAGAATTACTTCTATAGTTTTATAATGACATGACATCTCAAAAAGTATAAATATTCGTATTTGAAATGCATGTAAAAATGTTTGTTTTGCCGGAAACGCTACGTTCCCGCACCGTGTCTGACCGGATAATATAAAACGACCTTAACACTGTGTTGTCGATAGCAAATTTATTGCCAACAATTACCGCTAAACTGGTATGACGTGGCGTTACAGAAACAAAACGCTTCGACTTTATTAATAATGCAGAACTACTGGTTGTTTTGCTTCGCACATAGTAACAGGCCTACTAACCCATTTCATCCCGCGAACACCCACCTTGTTTGCAGATATACTGTACAATATACAGTTTTGTATCGGCTAAATATGGCAAACTATATATCTATGTATGCATAGGCTGGGTATCTTGAACCTAGCGTTCACATTAATAACAAAATAAATTAAAAACAAAATTGTCTTAACATAACACACGCGTGTTTTAAAATAAAACAAAACAGTATTACTTTATAGCACGGAGTGCGTTAAAATTTACTTCACGCACTGTTCGAACACATCAGAAGCTTACATAAAGAATCACACAAACGGTACACAACCACCTAAAATTGCACTTTTGATGCAAGTATTGCAAAAATATGCATTTTCCCCTGTTGTCCTTGTGTCTTAGTGTAATAATATATAGCCTATATTACTCGGGAAGGAGTAGGATTTTAAACAGTAAAATATTTTTTCAAATCGCTTCAATAGTTCCTGAGACTACCCGCGACAAACATATACAAACTTGTCACCTTTATAATATTACTAGAAATGGGGGAAATCGAGTTATTCGAAATTAAGTTATTAAATGCAGACGAACTCTTGTTGTTTAGTTAAAAATAATTAAATTCTGATTGGTGATCATTAGAAGAAGGAAAAGTTGTTCATTTGTTCTCATTAGTTATTCATTATATGTAAAAAATAGAAATTTAATCCGCACCGGTAACTTTGTAGAATACATTCAGCAAACAACGCCATATCTGAGGCATGTATCAATGATTAATTTCTCTCTATTTATTAGAGAATTCGTTTAGTAACCGTTTAGTGAACGCGCGGATCACGCAATAGTCTGAACAATGGAAAGAGGCAGCACTGTCGGTCACACGCCTTTGGATATTCTCAATTGGACTGTACTTTTTGGTAGCTTATTGTACAATAAAAAAACTCTCACAAGTGTATATTTTCCAATGTAATTTTAAACATTAAATAATGCCGCTACGGAAGTGACGCGAACTAGCCATCCAATCATAGTTGACTATCAATGCCGTATCTAGGAGTCGTGACACCCGTGGCGAAGGGAGGACTTCACGCCCTTGGCGTAAGGAAGATTTAGCACCCTATCATATAAAATTCACGCCAGGCAGAACTAGATCTAGAACTATTAAAAAAAAGACAAAACAGTGTAAAGGTAAAAGCGCGCGGCGTGGGGGCGGGCAGCTGGATAGGTGCGGTGGCGCGAGAACAGGCAGAAAAATATTTGAATATTCTCCTTCGGAAGCTACCCCCTGCACTCTTCATCTCAAATCCTTTCCCCTCGCCTAAACACGGATATGGCTCTCCCGACGCTATTTTTAAAGCTAAAGGGTTCGGGTAAACGCCAAATGAAGGACCAAATGAATCACACTACAGATCCTACAGGCGAAAAATTGAAAAAAGAAATCCTGTAAAAACTTATAACTTTTTAAAAATTACGTTATCTTTCACACGTAGCTAAAACTGTTTTCAAAAAATTCGCCTGTAGGAACTGTAATGTTATTCTTGGTCCTTCATTTAGCGTTTACCCGAACCTTTTAGCTTTAAAAATAGCGTCGGGGGAGCGGTAACCGTTTTTAGGCGAGGAGAAAGGATTTGAGATGAAAAGTGCAGGGCGTAACTTCCGGTAGATAATACTCTTACACGCTTCGAAAAATTATGGCAAGTTAATAACAATGCGCAAGCGCAGCGACGACCAATCTTTGCGTCATCAAATGCAGTTTAAGCGAAGGTGTTTAAGATGAATTCGTTTTCTAAATTCTTGTTTGCAATTAACAGAAAGGATATAATAATGAACAACTTGGTCTAGACTCGTAGACTATTTGTTTACGAACGAGAAAAAAACATTAATCAAACGGTGTACGTGCACACAAATTATAGTGTGTAAACTCACAGCCTCTTGTATAGTGTGTGTGTGTGTGTGTGTTTTTAAAGACCACCAACAGCTAAAGTTATTTGGGCCTAGCACCAATTCATATTTTCAACTCATTATTTTATTTTTTAATAATAAATTGAAAATCCAATTGACACTTTTACCAGCTCTCGAGCTAGAACCCGGGAACTGGGGACTTGTAATAGAGGAACCATAGCGACGCCATGTAAACAACAGCATTGCTACACTCTCGGCTATTCTCAAGCCCCTTCTTGTATAGTAAGTACTATATATGAGCAATATCGTCTCTTTCCATTGCAGACGGAAACAAATAGGATAACTAGATCACTGCTGTGATTTACGCGTCCACTAGTGTGTTAAATTCTAGTGTGCATGCGTATAAATATACATTAATAACACGAGATATGAGAGTTCAATAATATGAATATACTGCCTAATATAGACAAGTAAGTAAAGCGTTTGTACTATAAATATATTACATACTTCTATTGAATGCTTCAAAAATACAAGCACAATCAGCAATATTAATACATCCTATATTATTAAACGAGCTAATCTTGTATATAACTATCACTATTCATGATATTTTCATCTATGAATGCTCTATCTTCTGCAAAAAATATCCGCAGCTTTTTATGAACAATTTACGCCATCATGAATACAGTACCCGAATTAAAAACCATTACATAACAACTTTTCTCACCATCAACAAAGGCTCCATGAACATTATTATAAAAATATTTAATCATCTGCCTCTTTCAATTAAAAATCTAAGCCTACACAGGTTCAAAAATGAGCTCAAAGATGTATTGCTATGTCATAATTTTTATAGTATTGACGAGTTTTTCTTGTGTAACTTTACCAAGAGAACTTAATTATTCTTATATCTTACTAGTATATATCATATGTATTTTGTAATGACGTTTTCTACACTACACATGTAGTATTTACAGAAATAAAGCGAATTATTATTATTATATTGTCATGTCGTTAAATACTAATGACATATTTTTATAGTTTTATCCTTATTTTTATTAATATTTTCTTAAATGTTATAATCCGTTTCACCTCCTGGTCAAACTTATCTATGAGCGCAAAGTTATGAAACACCATATAAGATACCGGTATACGAATTACTTTATGTACTACAAGCTACAGCATTTGCATATGCGGGCAAGGAAGCAAAACATCGTTGTGTATTAGTTATTTGCATGCGTCGCGATCTATGCCAATGATAAAGACCTTGATGGGTGTTGAATTGTTATATTAGAAAATGAGATGAACTAATAAGCTCCGGCCATTCTGTTGTCACACTGTCAACTGTTTTCCGTCCGTTCGATGCTGATTGCTGGCTGGCTTTGTTTACACATCGCGTGGACCGGGTACATGAATGTTCGATTGTCTGACATTCTCCTATTTTTTTGAAGTTTTATTTTTGACATTTTTTTAATTTTCTCTAAATTCTGCTTTCTACACATTGTTGTAAGAATGGCTTTTAACATTCAAAAAAAGATTCTTTCAGTACTTATGTGAAATATTTCAGGATGGCCGATTTTTTTTACCGGTGAGTGTATGTTACTAAAATTTGAGGACTTCGTTTGAAGCATAGATTTAGAAATCTGGGGGTGTAGTACAAACGAGTGGGGAGGTTGCTATCGAGGGGGGGACATTCTATTGGTCGCTTCAGTTGCGCAAGCGCTGTACGGCCAATTGAGCATGCGCAAAGGCGCGGACGACTGCATTTGGCGCAATTGAGCATGCGCAAATACGCGGCCAATAGAACGTGGGCACATGCATAGCATGGACATGTCCATAAGACAGGCATGTACCCTCCCCTGAATGGCTTCCCCCCTGGTCTAAAGTGGCACTTTATACTACATCCCCGAATTTCTATATCTATGGTTTGAAGTGACTCAACTGGACTTGACTAATAAAAAAATTGTGTTTTAAAGACCGCCAACAGCTAAGGTTATTTGGGCCTAGCACTAATTCATATTTTCAATTCATTATTTTTTTTTAATAATAAATTGAAAATCCAATTGACACTTTTACCAGCTCTCGGGCTAGAACCCGGGAACTGGGGACTTGTAATAGATGAGCCATAGCGACGTCATGTAAACAACAGCATTGCTACACTTTCGGCTATTCTCAAGCCCGACTTGACTAATAGACTAGCCATATGGAAATGCCGTATAAACAATGGCATTCCCCAAGACCTCGGCTTATCTAAATCACAGAAATGCAGCATTTGAAATATAATTTGTGGTTTCCGCAATTATTGCATTCGATAGTCAAGTTTTGTCCATGTGTAAACGGACCTTAATCAATTAGCTCAGTAATTGCATTCGAAAGTAGGAAGAAGTTATTGTCGCAAATGTGGAGTAAATCAATATGAGCCAATTGACAATTCCAAATTCATAACGACCGACCAATTGAATGAAATGTGAGGAAATTCATTTAAAATTCACATTACAATGTGCTGGTGCTGGCACAGCATAATATAGAAACACCAGCAGATTCAGGGCTTGAGAATGGCCGCGCGTTTAGCAATGCTGTTATTTACATGGCGTTGCTATGGTTCCTCTATTACAAGTCCCCAGTTCCCGGGTTCTAGCCCGAGAGCTGGTAAAAGTGTCAATTGGATTTTCAATTTATTATTAAAAAAAATAATGAATTGAAAATATGAATTGGTGTTAGGCCTAAATATCCTTAGCTGTTGGTGGTCTTTAAAACGCCAGAAGATTCATTCGACTTTGCATGTTTGTCAGCCAATTTCTAAAACCTTCGTAGGGCGGTCGGTGGTGAGTTTAAACTGAGTTTTCGGGACGGGGGATGCCCCCATTTGACCGTCATCTCCGATCTCCCTCCCAATAAAAAAAAATTGCTGCCCACCCATAATGCAACGGCTGGCCTTTTTTTGCCCATTTAACTGCACTGTAAGTTCTAAATGAGCCATTTTCCAGAGAGTACTTTTTTCAATTATCCACGAGAGGCAGTACTTGTGGTAGGTACAAACATCATTTATTCCCCATTAGTGCCGTGTCTTTTTAGTGGTATAACTTAATTATTTAATTAATTTAATAATAATAATAATAATTTAATAATTAAGTTATACCACTAAAATGACACGACACTAATAGGAAATAATTAATGTTTGTACCTACCACAAGTGCTGCCTCTCGTGGATAATTGAAAGAAGTACTCTCAGGAAAATTGCTCATTGAATCAACCATAAAATAACTTTCCAATCATTTTTACGTGATGTCCCAAACGATAGATTTACACTTTTTATTAGGGTTCCGTACCTTCTGTACCTCCGAACGGAACCCTATTACTGAGTTCATATATAGATTTAGATTGCAATGAACAAATTGTGTTTATAAGTGTTTGTTTACTTGTACATGCAATAATGAAAACAAATCATTATCATCCGGGAACCACGCCACTAGGGCTGCTCAGTCTCTACCGTTGAGGGCACACGGACACGCGTTGGTCGGCCGGTTGATGTGTTGTAAAGCGTCCTCTACACTACAAGTCGAAGTTCCTGGCCGAAGTACTTGTTGAAGTTGCCCGAATACGAGGTGCGTCGCTACACTACTTCGGGAGGACCTCAATCTAGGTTAACATGAATGACGTGTTCGCCCTTGCTCGCGCGATTCCGCCCCTTTGACTCGAGCCAAATACCGACAATGATCGGAAGTCGCCCGAGGCGAGGTGAAGATGCACGATACACTCTCGTCCTCGTCCCACTTCGATCAACTTCATGAGTAGTGTAGTGGACACTTTAGTTTGTTAGGTGCAGGTGCTGTAACAATGTAATAGGTGGAATGCATTGTTATGTATCGATCAAGCAAACAGAGTAAGTCGACTTGCGGTAATATAAAGTAACATGACACACCGCGTAAGAGATATAGAGAAAACACAATTGAGACATAAATTATCTTCACCACGAAACAAATACAATGTTATTATTTATTGTGTAGAAGGTACAGCTGCTATATATCTCTTATTATACACGATCTCAATTTACGTGTTTTCGTTGTAACACGATTTCAATAATTAAATATTTGCATCCACACAGTGCGGCAAGGAGGGATGGTGTTTTAGAAAAGACTGTCACACATTTATTTTCGAACCAATTTAAAAATTTATTGTTTTTCTACATCACTGGTAGGCAGCGTCGTTATAGCTAGGGTCTGGCAACCGGGGCCCGCGCCAGGGGCGCTAACCTTGTGAGGACGAAATCAGCGATGCAAATATGATTATTTTCAAGCAAAGAGCGCATCAGAATCTTGCCAGGGGCGCCGATGACCCTAGGTACGACGCTGCTGGTAGGTACCTTGCCATTTAAGAATAAATAACGAAACATAAGAAAAAAATAATCAGCTGGGATGTTGAGGTATTCTTGTAGACGGGTGACGAAATTGTCCATAATCCTTTAAATTTCTCGCGTTGTTTTCGGAAAGATATAAGACAAATAAAGCTTGTGACCAATGTGCTGTTACCCTTCATGAAACAGACACGTCTGTGTACGTGCCAGTTGTTTTCAAAAAAGTTTAATGTGGCCATGACGGGCCAACAAGCAACCAAAGAAATTTAGTGGACAAAAAATGATTCAAATGTAGATGAAATAAGAATTATTTCGATAATGTATTGTGAACCATGAAACTTTCAACGACTTGTGTCGTTCCCATATAATATATAAATACCTATATGATATAGTCGTTCATATTTTTTTATTATTTCGATTTTGTACCTTAATTATTGCCGTTCCGACAATATTCTGTCGCGTGCCACCTAGGGCACTCGTGCCATAGGTTCGCTATCCCTGATATATATAGTGTGATTTATTTACGCCAACACTCCCAATCGAATGTAGATAAGATAAGGGAAGGCGGTTGTAAAATGAAGAGAAAAAATGTTTTATCCGTTTTTAGATATATAAGTATTCTGACTGCTTTTTCGAGGTAGATTCATTTTTTTTTAATTGTTTCCACTCTTTTTAGTGCCCTTATGAAAAAAGATCTGTTTTGAAAATAATCCGACAGCTTTATCGTAAATTAAGTGCCATTTCGGTTAAGTCGGGGTTTCGGTTAAGTAAAGTGCGAATAACCGGGCTTCTACTGTAATTTTAAGGAAAATTGTATGAAAAATAAGCCGAGTTTCCACGAATCAATTTCATTTAATCATTTTCAAGATTAATATCTGTAAGAAATCAGTAGATCTGCATTGCCACTCAAGGAACCAAGCCCATTTCTTAGATATTTGTAATTATACTTACGTCAGTGATTTTATATTCCTAAATTGGCAAGATAAAGTTTAATCTTATCATTTGAAGGGTACTTACTGTTGTTTTTTTATAAAAGTGGAGTTTTATTTTGAAACATATCTTACCAGTGGCGCATTTTGATTGGAAATGGCCTCCCTCATCAGCTCTCTTCGTTTTAATCGTCCACTTAAGGGTACCATATTTTTGGACAAGAATAAAGGATCTGTTTACGTATCAATGATAAGTAAATGTAGGTCATATTTTATTCTTGTCCAATAATATAGCGATTACTATATTTGTTAGTGGGAACGAATATAACCTATTACTGTTGGTGGGAAAGTATATAACAAATTTGAATTTAAGCGTACAATCAATACATATATAAATAATTCTAATTAACGTTCGTTTTATGCTTTAATCTGTAAATAAATAATTTGGAAATGACTTATAGAATGATTACGTCTGGTTTTCGGTTGATTAGTTATTAAAATTAAATTGTACAATGCAAATGAGTGTCGCAGAGCAGAGCAGGAAATCCGTTTTGTTTTATCATTGGTTCACGCTAACAGCTACATTCATGAAGCGGCGGAGGGCGACGGCGCAGTTTCAACTGATTGAGATAAATAATACACAAACTGTTGTATAATATTAATGCACCATACTTTAATGCAATTACACGTTAAATATGGGTCAGTTGACCAGATTGCGTTAATAATTGCAACTATGAACGCTCCAGTGGCGGACTAGGGGGGGGGGGTGGTTGAGGGGGGCGGCTCGCCCTGGGCGCCTGATCCGGGGGGGGGGGGCTCCAAATCTGTAGAAGTCCTTCTTAATCAAATCTCTAACAAGGCGATAATATATTCAGTAAGTAAGAGGCCCCGTACGTATGCAAAATATAAACGTTTATTATATTACATACCAACGTTTATTATAATTAATTAATTGTGTTTTAAAGACTACCAAAAGCTAAGGTTATTTGGACCTAGCACCAATTCATATTTTCAATTCATTATTTTTTTTAATAATAAATTGAAAATCCAATTGACACTTTTACCAGCTCTCGGGCTAGAACCCGGGAATTGGGGACTTGTAATAGAGGAACCATAGCAACGCCATGTAAACAACAGCATTGCTACACTCTCGGCCATTCTCAAGCTCAACGTTTATTATAAATATTTGATTTAAAAAAATAAAAAATCATTTATTATAAATATTTGATTTTTTTTGTCAGCCATTACATCTATATTATTCATTTTTTACGAAATTTACACTACAAATACATCAATTTTTAAGCAGACCGGGGGCCTCATTTAGTTTTGCCGTCCCGGGTTTCCGACGGGCTTAGTCCGCCACTGCAGGAACGCTCCATGGATGAAGCGTTTTCACATAACAGACAAAAATATTTTATAGATGTTGATGACGAAGTCTTCGTGTGGTGCAAGGATTAAAGTAAAACGCATGTGCGATATTATTACCAAATTTGGTGGTTATAAAATTGGAAAAATCCATGATGAATTGATGATGTCAATTCCGAATCACAGCTCTACAAAAAAATAGTGTAGTCAAGTTTATTATATAAAAAATTTGTCAAAATTGGAACATGTGCTACGAATTGAGCACCACTGTAGGTCTGTAGCTAATTCACTGGTACAAAGTATTGAGTATATTTATTTTATTGTAAATTATAGACGCGTCGATAACTTAAATCATTAGCGTCTTGATTACATTAAATAACAAATCACTTTAAAACTAAATGACATCAGAAAACATCCATGAGCGAAGGCCGGATTCGAACTCACGACAGTCTGATCCAGAGTCCGCGACGCTAACCATTGGACCACACTGTCCTCGGTACACAATATAGGGACACAACTATGGATGAACTAATGTAATAAACCACCGTGTTTAAAAATTCAAAACGTTTAGAAAATGTACTGATTTTTTCTAAGAATTTGCATATTTTCTAAAATATTGTTTTTATATTAAAATCGACGGTAAATACATTTGAAACAAAAATTCATAGTCTAATCACGTTATTACCACAAGCCGAGGCCACAGACGAATTCTGTGAAATCAAAATGGCCGCGAGAAAACTGGGTCGTTCATGTATAAACATATTGTACTTGATCAATCAAAATCAAAACAGGTCCACCCAACATCGATACTAGTATATAAAATAGTTACGGGACCTGTGTCTGTAATTTATTGTGGGTTTATAGGTATTTTGTATGACACCTCGACGGGAAAACGTGCTTCTAGAAGTTTTATCTGCCTGTACTAGCATCTGCCTTCCAAAAAATATTTCAGGCTAAAGTGAATTCATGTAACCTTAGTTTTAAACGTATTGCTACTACCACGGCGCCATCTCTAAGACAAGACTCAAACTAAATTGTAACGAAACAAGATCAGAACCAGTCGAATATTCTAGATGAAAATGTTTACACACAAAAACCTGAGAGTGCCTCGCACTCACCAGATTTTGACTTCTCACTTCAATCCGAATTTTTTTTCGGGATAAAAATAAATCTTTACGTTTTGACACCTTATAGGGAGATAATTTTCCGATCGATGCGTGTGTACGGGCGCGGTGAAATTTTTTTCTCCTTCGATATCTCAAAAACAGAATGACATAAGGCCATGCAATGTCTGATTAAATTTTGAGCCAAATTAGTTTAGTGGCTCCTGAGATATTAAAAAAATGTTCTGTGTCACTTATTAACGTGGTAAAAAAATGTAAATGCGTTTTAGATGGTTAAAATATAAATAAAATCTTAATAATTTTTTTTCTAAAATGTACAGACGCCGAGAAAATATTTTTGACTTAAAAAAATTGTGTTTTAAAGACCACCAACAGCTAAGGTTATTTGGGCCTAGCACCAATTCATATTTTCAATTCATTTTTTTTTTTTAATAATAAATTGAAAATCCTATTTACACTTTTACCAGCTCACGGGCTAGAACCCGGGAACGGGGGACTTGTAATAGAGGAACCATAGCAACGCCATGTAAACAACAGCATTGCTACACTCTCGGCCATTCTCAAGCCCCAACATTGAATGAAATTAAATAAATTCGCGATTTCTTTTATAATCACATTTACCAGCCCTGTAGAATACAAAGTAATATTGAACTAATTCAGTCATGACACGTAATGCCTAGGTACATACATAATGTAATATATAAATGTATAGTGCTAGTACGTAACTCTAATAACGGAACATTTTTATACATATTAGATTTAAATTGCCCCGGGGAATTATTTAAGTAAAAATACCAAAGTTAGTATTTCTTCACAGAGAGACGAGAGTTTTAAAATGTATGTCGTATTTTTCATCTCTGTTAAGCAATCGACATTGTATATTATATGTAATAACGTCCGAAGAATTCTATATAAAAAACTTATCTTAATCGGGTATTTTCGTATCACTCCAATAAACATACCTGATATTATTTAATAAGACGTATAGAAAACAGTATTATTATCAAAAACAAATTCACTACTTACAGTGGGTAAAACTTGAAATCTCCATCTGAAAAAAACAAGACAATTTATTAAAAAATAATTTAAAGACAAAAGCAACTTAAGATCGTAAATATGCCTAAACTACCCTATTAATTTTCTGGACCTCAAATTAAGGATTTGCTCATTAATATAAAAAACTTCATAATTATAATAATTAATTAACCTTTATAATTTTTGAGTGCAAAATTTATAGGTGGGATTACAGTAAGTAAATTATGTCAGGATACCTTGTCGTATTGCACATACCGCTACACTACGTCTAGTCGATGTGCTCTATTATAACAAGAAGTTATATCTAGGTTAATTTCGCACGAAGTTCATTCAAATTGTGACTTTTTGAAAAGGGGAGGTTCTATAAAATAGAACCATTTTTTTATTGATTCGAGTTTCTAATTACTCCTAAAATTGTAACTAAAAATCGCGAACAGCAGTTATTGGTCTGTGCGTACTACGTCCAAACTCTACATATTGCAATTTTTGACGAATCGCGCTTTGGTATATATATTTTATTCGCTTTGTTTGCTATCAGACTAGAACCCTATTTAAATTTACTGAAATGCGTTCACTATTTTCGTTTTTATTCAAAATTATTTTTTCTGTTTAATATAAATAGAAGACAATTTTTAACAGACTTCAAAAAAAGGAGGTGGTTCTCAATTCGGTTGTATTTTTTTATGTTTGTTACCTCAGAACTCCGTTATTTATAAACCGATTTTGAAAATTCTTTTTTTATTTGAAAGGATATACTTTCAGATAGGTCCCATAGAAATTTCATCAAAATCGGTTCAGTAGTTCGGCTGATTTTAATAAAAGTGAGTAACGGCGTGTGATTCCTTAAGGTAAATGTCACTTTTTGACACATCACACAGCGTAAGAAAGTCGGTTTAATAAAAGTGAGTAACGGCGTGTGATTCCTTTAAGGTAAATGACACTAAAAAGTAAAAAATAAAAAACTTTTTAACAAAAAAAAAACCTCCTTCAAAAAGCCACTAAAAAAAGGAAAATAGTGAAATTTTGAGATCTGCGCCAATTTAATAAAATATGTAGTCGGTTAAAAAGAAGATATTAATCACTATACTATACTTTTTAACAGACTTCACATTTTATTAAATTGGCGCAGACCTCAAAATTTCATTATTTTCCTTTTTTAGTGGCTTTTTGAAGCAGGTTTTTTTTTTATAACAAATAAAATCAATTCATGCATCAGAGGATCGATAAGGACGTCTTACTCTTATATTGTTAACTGTCTTAGGACGGCCCTGTTGGGGGAACATGTTCACGATCCATAGTTTCACTGAGAACATGAATGTCACTTTCGAAAATATTGGGAATCATTTAAAAGATCAATATCACTAATATCTGTTAAGCAGTCACGTAGAGCACGTATACAAATTCACTTCTGTTGCATTGCATGTATTGCAAACTGTAGACGGAGTCTGTCCACACTAATAACAACGCACGGTCGGCTTGAGAATAGCCGAGCGCGGTGCGATTATGCCGTTGATTATATGGCGTTTCCATGGCTCCTATATTACACGCTCCCAGTTCCCAGGTTCTAATATAAGAACTGTTAATATGCGATTATACCTTATACTGCGGGATATGCAAAACTCATATGGACAGTGGTCGTTGGGTTATCCATTTTCCAATTTCCGACAATATTGTCTTCTCCAAGTGTGCAAGCTTTCACGGCCGGCATTGTTCCAAGTCTTCATGGTTTCCGGGCTTGTAGGCCGTGGTCCGGTGGTATTTCTACCTGACGTTTCGTCTACAACTGCGGTAGACATTCTCAAAGGCGATGTGGCAGCGGTCGACCGCTGTCACATCGCCTTTGAGAATGTCTACCGCAGTTGCAGACGAAACGTCAGGTAGAAATACCACCGGACCACGGCCTACAAGCCCGGAAACCATGAAGACTTGGAATATTGTCTTCATCTCAAATCCTTTCCCCTCGTCTATAAAACGGTTCCCGCTCTCCCGACGTTGTTTTTAAAACTAAAGGGTTCGAGTAAACGTCAAATGAAGGAGCAAGCATCACACTACAGATCCTACAGGCGAAAAATTGAAAAAAAATTCTGAAAAAATAACGTAATCTTTCACACGTATCCAAAACTTTTTTCAAAAAATTTGTCTGTAGAATCTGTAGTGTGCTTCTCGGTCCTTCATTTGGCGTTTACCTGAACCCTTTAGCTTTAAAAATAGTGTCGGGAGAGCCAGTGCCGGATTTATATTTTTTATGAGTGTAGGCCACTTTATTTCCGCCGCCCCATGTACATACCTTTTCCATTTGTAGTAAAGGGGCCTCCTTTACTACAAATGGAAAATTATTATTTAAATAAACGAATGAATTAGTCTTTAAGAAAGAGAGCGTAAAAAAGAAACAAGATATACAATTTTTTACGGGCCTTTTTAATAGCAAAATCATCTATAATATCATCATAGCATTGATTAACATATTATATGGGAAGATAGTGATTCCATGTACTGGAAAATATACTATAGCTGCCCGCTTACGTTTCATTCCCCTGGCCCACAAACTCAATGTTGACTTGTGCTTCCACCTATATTATTGTTGAACTAACAGCTCAGATATTGTCAATGCTACCTCTAACTGATCCTAAATAATGATATAAGATATTTACATCACTGCCGCAGCTGACATTATTTTAATGTTTTGAAATTTGTTGAGACTGTATAAAACTTATATAAAGTGAACTTAGTTTAGTTACATAATTTATCTGTAAACGCTATCTGATTTTATATTTCTTTGTCTCTGAATAAAAATTGTTCAAACACTCGTAAAATATATTTTGATGTATTCATAGGGTAAGAGCTGATAACACTTTTTTCATGTGTTTTTATAAGACTTGGAACTTTTTTAAAAGATGAATTTTATATATCTCTACAAGGGGTATATAGTCTGTCATTCCAACCGCGGGGCAAAACCACCCCATATTTTTTTGTTCACTCTTGCGAAAAAAGACTTATGTGTGTTTATCATTAGTAAAGTCTAGAAAAAGTTTTGCCCCGCGTTTGGAATGACAGACTATTTACCCCTTGTAGAGATATTTAAAAGTTATCTTTTAAAAAAAGTTCCAAGTCTTCTAAAAACACATAAAAAAGTGTTATCCGCTCTTAGTCTATCATAGCAACTTATACTAATTAGTTAACAAAAGCAAGCAGTTTAAGAGAATTAGATAATCAAATTCATTAAGATTGTAAAATTTGTTGTTAAATAAAAGAATTTAAAATAAATCTTTCACAATTTTTCCAATCGTTAGGGGCCTACACACGATCAGTTTAACTTCGCAGTTTATCTGTGCAGTCAAACTGCACAGTTGTGTGAACTGTACGGTGTGTGGGCTATTTCAGTTTGCTCCTCAATTGTTCTCAGTTTGAAGAGCTGACGTGCGTGGCTAGACACGACTAGAAAGGGAAGTTCGGTTTTGCGCTCAGATTGATCTGAGCGCAAAACCGAACTTACCCAAAGACTACACATGACTGTGCCAACTGTTCAATTAACTGAGCTGACTTCGCAGTTTATCGGTGCAAAGTAGAGTCAAATGCGCAGGCCAAAAGCCTGCGTTAAAATTTGTCGGAACTATGCAGTTATCTCAGTTTATCGCTCAGACATGGCGCCACAAGGGTTAAACTGCGCAGTTAAACTGATCGTGTGTAGGCCCCTTTAATGAATTTGATTATCTAATTTTCTTATGTATGAATATTTTTAGTTTGACATAATAATGATTAACATTATTAAGTTTAAAATTAAATAAAATATCAGAATGGTCCAAAAGTCTTGCCCTAATGTTAAATCCAATTAAATTCAATATAATGTCTATAGAAAGCCGGAATCAGTTGGCTAAAGTACCGTAACGCTGTCTGGTCATCAAACTAATTCTGTAGACTACTGCAAAAATTTAGGATTATACATAGACAAATACTTAGTGGAATCGCTCATTTTATCATCTAATTATTATTGTGATATTGTGTACGGACCATGTATAAACCAGTCAACATCGCAGCTTATCCAAAAATTTTAAAATATATGCTTCAGATATATTGTATACAACATAAATTTACATATCGCATACTTCGTAGACAACTTGATCACAACCGGGCAGCCAGATTATTTAAATTGCAATTTAAAATATTTATCAGATTATCATAATAATAATAAAAATACGATGTCACAGGATACAACATTGTCAATAAACTTGCATGAAACAAATTTTTATAAAAAATTTTTTACTTATGGTTCTGCCTCTATATACTTATAATAATATTCCTCGTGAATATAAACATCTCAAAAAAGAGGCGTTTCGAAAGAACGTTAGGGGTTGTCTATTAATAGTCACCGCGAAATATTATGCAATATGAACCAATGACGCAAGATTGTCTTAAATAAAATTAAGATGCTAGTCACCAGATGGCCTAACGATTGTCAACACAACTCACTTCTGTAAACTCTTCAATTATTCTGTACTCAAAGATTAAATAATAAAACTTAGGATGCTAGTCAACAGATGGCCAATAGTGCGACGTCTAGCTGCCTCTATTAAAAGTGGCCTCATTTACGCTCATAAGGATCAAAATCTTCTAGTAATATGTTAAACAATGATCATAGTTTATGGTGTTCATTATCTCTGCTTCTATGTAGAGAAGAGCCAGAGAATTCATTTTTTCTTGAGACAATGAAGACCTTTGATAATCAAGTGACCGTTCTCTGAAATCTGCCGCCCCTAGGACGCTGCCGCCCCTAGGCCGCGGCCTATACGGCCTATTTATAAATCCAGGACTGGGGAGAGCAGGAACCGTTTTATAGGCGAGGGGAAAGGATTTGAGATGAAGGGTGCAGGGGATAACTTCCGCTGTCGAATACCCTTAATATTCCCAAATTTCGGCAATTTACGAGAGTCTTGGCAGCCTTCCGGAAATATTACTAACGTAGGATAGCGATACGAGATGTTTTAGTCGATTGTCTCGATTGTTCAAACATCTCGATGACTCTCGCACTTGGACTCGATTGTTGTTGTTTCATAGTTCACCGAGACCGAGTCGCATAGTACTGAATCGTACACTGTCTAGAGCCACATAATATACAATCGATCATCACTCCACAACAGTGGTCGAGTCGATGGTCGATTGTGCAGCAATTGTGTAATATGAATTCAATAGTGAAGAGATCACAGAATAGTGAGTACCGATTGAACAGTGTGAACAGTGAACCAATCAACGAGTCGATTGAACGTCAGTCGATTAGCATATAACCTTGAATCGCGATTATATGTATTTTCATTCGTTGCTATTTCTATAACCTATGTGGCAAAAAATCGAACATTTCAATTGTAAAATCAACTCCGAGTCGATTGTGGACTCGATTGTTATTATGAACGATTACAATTGTTTCGATTGTAAAAACATCTCGTATCGCCCATCACTAACGTAGGAATCGAAAATATTGCCGACGAGTGACGACGCATTGCCAGTGGCATCGTAACTCTTCATCAGATGAACCAATTTTGATGCCCTGTTACCGACCGGCCGAGTTTAAGTACAGTTAGCAATGTTTCTGTAGCACGACCTTGAGATTATAGAAATACAATTTTAAAAGAATAGATAATAACCTGGTAATCATTTTCATAATTTATATATACGGTTATTTTCCTTGATCTTGACGCAAAATTGAATATCTCTCTGTGTTCTGTTGCAATAAACATAGTAATTTAAAGGCAATAATTCTAATTGAATGCATTAAATAAAGATACAATTCAACGTTATATAAGAGTGATTATCTTGCGTTTCCATTACTGGATGGTACACAAATCGATATTATATACAGACTGTTTAGAAAATTGTGCAGGGATGCCACAGATATCCAGAAAAAAATCCAGCATCTGTTAATGGATGTATGGCACTTATAGTCGCAGACACAAATATGTCTCTTGCTGCATATACTATAAGTCATAAGATAGGAAGCACGCCGGATTTTTCTCCTGTACAGGTTCTATGCACCAACACACATATAAATTATAATACATAATATGACTGCATATTATTGAAACAGCTGTGAAATCTATAAATTTCATTGGTTGGTTCTCAAAAGTGAGCGGTAATAATATGTATACAAATGTTGTATTACTGTATGAGTGTTATTGCCGAGTATAAAACACGCATTTTATAAAGTACGCTATTTGTTTGATACTTTTCAGAAATAATTATTTTTTTTCTTGATTGAAATCGGTGACTAAGATGAAATTTTAAACAGAGCTTGTTTAGATATGCAACTAACATTTTCTAAAAATTACAAATGTGTTTGCCGTTCTGCAATTTTGTGTACGTATATTGAAGATATATTAAGATGTAAGTTAACAAAATTTCATTCATATCTCGGTGATTTGAGATAGGTGTCATACATCCTTAAGTGAGATTACTGCAGTCAACTGTGAAGTCCGATAACAATAACTCAGCATGCGGTTAGTATATCAGATATCTACATTTCTATCAGGAAAAATAATACTTTTATTTATTTTCCTGATCAACACTTTTCTGTGATTTCCTTGACTTATTAAAAATTCTAAAAATCCAGTGTAAATATTTCTACAAAATTTCTACCATTTCAGTCTGGTGCCGTGCTGGTATTTTTAACCGACTTATAAGAAAGGCTTACCAATTCGACGTGTATGTTTGTATGATGTATGTGCGCGATTCTCTCTGGAACTACTGAACTGATTTACCATGTTGTTAAGGATCGTATGAAAAAGGATTTTATGCTACATTTTAGATTATGGTCACATCCGAACCGATTCGATCTAAAATAAAATTAAAAAAAACTAAAAATGTGACATAAAGCAAAGAAATCAGATTGCCTCTGAAGAGAAAAACATATTTTTTCCCTTCGTTTTGCAATCACCTTTTCTTCCTGCAAAATGTTTAGACATATTATCTTTAAATTATATTTCAAACCAACTTTGATATAGGTAAGAAGAAATACCAAATTATTACCTAATTCATTGTGGACGGCATAAAATCTAAATTAATTCACAAAACACCGGAATTTCCT
Organism: Mongoloraphidia duomilia; assembly: GCA_039654895.1. Taxonomy (NCBI): domain Eukaryota; kingdom Metazoa; phylum Arthropoda; class Insecta; order Raphidioptera; family Raphidiidae; genus Mongoloraphidia; species Mongoloraphidia duomilia. The sequence continues at coordinate 48,430,770 of CM077519.1, read as the reverse complement.
GACCTTATTTTTTTAAATTCAATGTTAATTTAATTTGTTTAAGATTACAAATATCCCGTTTTAACTGGATGACCAAAATTGAATTCCATTTTGTTTAGCATATCGGTGAGTAGGTCTAAACCAGTGTTACCCAATTTGAGGGATACCTTCCTGGGGACGCTAGAGCAATCCAAGGGGAGGCGGTAGTAGGTATATTCGGAAGCAGCTGGAGGGACGTTGATTAATAACAGTGAGGCGGTGGCAGCATTAGAAAGAAGCAGAAAAATTTGAAAAACCGTTCGTACATATTTCATCTGTTGTGTAAAATACAGTTACTTACATTTGCAGTGATTACTTTTTTTTCAAATAAACTCACAAAATATCAGTTATGTAACCTATATTTTAATAAATAATTTTAAAATGCGTCAAGGTGTCTTATTTACAATATTTTTCTAGGTAGAAATGACAATTTCCCCCTTTTAAAGATGCAAAGTCCCTGCATTTTTCTCTTCGTGTATGACCTCTGTTATCGAGCGTCTCTAATTTACAATATCTATCTCGCTTCAAGAAGATACATTTTTAGGGACACGTTGAGTATTTTAACATTGGAAATGTTTATGTTCGTATATGGGGGCAGAGTTACGAGTTTTCGTTCAAGGCCAAAAGACAACGGTGTCGCGATCAAGTGAGGAGCAATCATGCAAAATTGAACAAGTGCAATTTTTTCGAAATGTGTTTTATATCATGTCTAGTTAATTGAGAGGTATTTGCGACGATCTGCGGTGCTATTTTTGAGCAAATGTTAATAAATACTGTAGAAAAATCCATTTAAAAGTTAAGTAATCAAGCAAAAGTGAACGCGTATATAACAGAAGAATAATAGGGTTATTCCTGACAAAACTAAACAGTGCATTGATAAATATTGTGTGTATAATAAACAGTTAATTATGTTTCATATATGCTGTTATCATTTTCAATGTCCTCGATGGTTGCAAGGATTGCGAAATCTGTGAATTTTTTTTTCTGATAAGAGGGCAGTAGGCCAAATAAGTTTGGGAATATTTGGTCTAAACTGAAAAGGACGGAGAGAACACAGAACTTGTAACTTGGCTGCAGTGCAGTTTGTATACATTTCGATTGTTGAAGAGTGCATTGCAGGACGTACTGTGGTCTCATGGGGAAACAACAGTCCCACGGAATACTGAATTATTATGTGCAATGATTTTGTACGCATTCAAGGAAATTCCATAGCTGGACATTGAACCTGTATCAGTCATAGTCGCGGCATCAGTCACTGATCGCGTACCAGCAGAGCCCCGGCGCACCAGAGCTATGGCCAACACACTCAATCACGTGGCTTTTATTGCAGGGCCCCAACAACACGACATAGTCCTCGGGCAATACGCTTGTACCTATACCTGACCTGGCCACGAACATACTCGGTATTTACGATACTTAAGCTCAAATTAGACGGAAACAATTACGTGATATTATGCATATCGAAAAAAATATTAAAGGAAAAAAAAACGGCTACAGCTAACAAAAAGGTGCAAAATAATCCCACCCTAGCACTGGCTTGCCAAGTTGGGTAGGAAAATTCTAAACATTTTATATTGTTATCGATAAATGTGTATTTTTTTTGAAGGCATAAATAAATAAATAACCTTTCCAAATAGTCGGGTATACCAAATTTAAGTTCAAGTGAACTAGTAGTGAGATGATACTAAAACGACTTCTCATTTTTAGAAGTTTCAGTTCGTCCTCATTTATTTATTTATTAGTGTATTTGCCATAATATGGCAAATACACTATTGGCGTCGGTCGGATGGCGGGACCTAGGGGTCGGACCAAAATTTCTCGACGTTTCATAGCCTCCTGAACAATTTGGCACCATTTTTGGAAATGTTTATATATATATATTTATATATATATGTGTGTACACGATAACTCTCGACAGACTTAATCGATTGAAACGAAATTTGGTACACACATTGGAACCCATCACCGCAAGAAGCCTATTTAAAATGGGCCCGATCGGACCATTTTCAGGGTTGCATTTAGGGGTTCCAAAAAGTTTTTGGGCCCAAAAATACTGAAAAATGTGTCAGAATCGTTTCAAAATTGAAATTTAACTCTTTAGTAAAGATTAAAATGTGCTGCTAAAATTTTAATAAAATCGGCCCGACAGGACCGGACTTTCAAATTTTATGAAAACACTAGTTTGTTGATACGGATTTACTTATGGGGTGTATTTAATTGGGTGTACTGATAAAATCCATGTCTAATATTGAAATTTAGAAAAATTTAATTATTTTAAGGGATGTATTAAGGGGTTAAATTTTTTATTTTGTCAAAAAACAAACTTAAGTTCACATAATAATGCCACAATGCCTGTATTAGCAAATACACTATATTGTCGGCAGGGTTTGGCACTGCGACCCGAGTTTTTGTAGATTATAGACGCATCGACAACTTAGGTCATTAGCGTCTTAAATACATTAAATAACAATTCTCTCAATGACATCACAAAATACCCATGTGCGGAGGTGGAATTCGAACCCACGACAGTGTGATCCAAAGGCCGCTACGGTAACTGTTACACCACACTGTCCTCTTCGTACTAATTTATTTATTTACCGTGGTGTCATAAACATAACTTTCTGAAAAAACTGATATTCGAGAATTTCGGGATAGTAAAGTGTAATTACCAGACACGGGACCAGACGCAAAATACCGGGACTTTCCCGGATTTCCCGGCCATCCGGCAATCCTAGTGCTGATACCGTAGGCAGCTGCAACCAAGCTGCCAGCCACGTGAGACACGCTTCATATTATAACTGCGTGCATTTTGCTGGGATTTCAACCAGTTGAGCTGTCACTAGTAGCTCGGTGTCCTGAGGCATGGCCCGCGAAAGATTATAGACGGGCAATCTACAATCTCTCTCTCCCTCCCTTGATCGGCGCTCTTTCGTTTTTAACCGACTTTAAAAAAAGGAGGTGGTTCTCAATTCGATTGTATTTTTTTTTAATGTTTGTTACCTTAGAACTCCGTCATTTATTAACCGATTTGGAAAATTCTTTTTTTATTGGATAGGGTATACCTCGAAGTTGGTCCCATATAAATTTCATTTAAATCGGTTCAGTAGTTCGGCTGATTTTTAATAAAAGTGCGAGTAACGGCGTGTGATTCCTTAAGGTAAATGCCAATTTTTTGGACACATCACATAGCATAAGATGATAAGAAAGTCGGTTTAATAAAAGTGAGTAACGGCTGTAATTCCTTTAAGTAAATGTCACTTTTTGACACATCACACAGCGAAAGAAGTCAGTTAAGTAAGTGAATCTATTGGCAAGCGACTAAACTACGTATTGTAAAGCCACAAAAAGAAAAAACTTTTTAACAAAAAAAATCTCCTTCAAAAAGCCACCAAAAAGAGGAAAATAATGAAATTTTGAGGTCTGTGCCAATTTAATAAAATATGAAGTCGGTTAAAAAGTATAGTATAGTGATTACTGATTAATATCGTTCTTTTTAACTGATTTCATATTTTATTAAATTGGCACAGACCTCAAAATTTCATTATTTTCCTCTTTTTGGTGGCTTTTTGAAGGAGATTTTTTTTTGTTAAAAAGTTTTTATTCAAACTATAAACATTAGTATAGGATTCCTAATACGATTCCTCCATTTCAACTTCGTACTAATAACGTCTATTTATTAAATATTATTTTTTGGAAAGAAATTACTCAGCCTGACTTGTATGCGTAATTGACTTTTAAAATTATATTTTTGTGTGCTAAAAAATAAATATTAATACTAGCATAAGAATGTCAAGCTATACCTGTTTGTCGGATCTGTGGAAAGGTCATGGTATGGCATTAAACACAATACAGTCCACGTAAATATGCCGCACATTTTTTTAAATCAAGTTTACAGTGACGTAGGTAGATAACACGCAGAGAGCCAGTTTAATTTGTTTGTACCAAATATTCTTATTAATTCATAAAGAAAATGCACCCTATTCCTGACCAACGCAATTCAACGTATATTCTGACTATGGCGGCTACGCACGGGAGCAATTTTAAATTTACTGCCACAAGATTTTTAACCGAGGTCTTATAAGATCTCCTTGTAGACATTTATAACGTAATGTTGCCGCGAAATTTTTTTGTAGAATGAGCCATTTTCCTCAGAGTAGTTCTTTCAATTATCCACGAGAGGCACCACTTGTGGTAGGTACAAACATTATTTATTCTCCATTAGTGTCGTGTCATTTTAGTGGTATAACTTAATAATTTATTGAATTATTGTTATTATTAAATTAATTTAATAATTAAGTTATACCACTAAAATGACACGACACTAATGGGGAATAAATGATGTTTGTATCTACCACAAGTGCTGCCTCTCGTGGATAATTGAAAGAACTACTCTGAGGAAAATGGCTCATTGTTTATGCTCAATAAAGATCAGCGCACACGTGCTACTTTTTGTATCGAAAACGCGCGATTTAGTAACTGCATCGCGAATTGTCGATTACTCATCTCCTCGAAATGTATCGTTCGATCGCGCGATTTGGCAACAGCATGGAGATTCGATCGCAATTTCGCTCTATCTAGTGATCGGATGCGTTTGTTGCGTATTCGCGCACCTGCGCACGCGAAGAGTGCAGCCTATGTGTTTTCGACAATCGCGCTATCGTGATACATTAGCGAATAGTGGCAGCCTTACGTTGTTGGTAGTTGCATCTGACGATTTACAAGAGGCTTAATCGCACAATCGTGATACAAAAAGTAGCATGTGTGCTAGGGTGGTCCTTAAAATGCTTTCATAGGCTAATTTTTAATTCTTTTTTTACTGCAATTTTGTTTTAAAAAATCTGAAACCTGGCATTCCTTATGGTAGTAGGTATTTGAGAAAATTTTTAGAAATTTTTAATGATATAATTTTCGAAACTGCAGCTAGTCAAAAAACATTTATTTTCTGAATTTTTGAAAATTTTGCGGTCAAATAGGTATTACATCGTTCTCAAATACCTACTAAATTTTATCAGGTTTCAGATTTTTTAAAACAAAATTACGGTAGAAAAAAAAATAAGCGCAAAGTGCCAAAAATCGTATGTTATTCAAATGGGAAAATTTGATATGGCTTTGAGGCACCAGTAAGAATTGAGATAGGGACCTGAAATTTCGGCTATACATCTTTTTTATTTATTTCATTGTCTCACTTTTTATTGTATGATTGTTCTTTGTTTTTGTAAACATCAATCATTGTAAATTTTTATTGGAAGAGCAGCCAATTAATTAATTCCTTCAAATATCGGAAAAAATCATTTTGACAACCATAGTCACACCGTCAGGACTCTAACCTGAACCTTTCCACTATCGCGGCGGAATGAGCTTACATTACTCACCCGTGACATGATTACCAAGCTAACATTCTCCATATAATATGCAAAGGATAGTGGATAGTGGACAGGTTCAGGTTAGAGTCCAGACTGTGACTACGGTTGTCAAAATAATTTTTTCCGATATTTGCTGGAATCAATTATTTAATTGGCTGCTCTTCCAAAAAAAATGTTTAATTGCAAAACAGCCGTATATTTAATATATCAATCATTGTCTTTGTTTTCTTAATTTATCTACTAATCATTTACGTCATATTCGAATTCTCTGATTTGAAAACCGGAATTCCAAACTGTCACATTGTTACTAATTGTTTCAGGGAACAATGCTATTGATATATAAATACTGTATTTACCGATTTATTATCTGTACATTTTTGACGTTTTGTAGTATTTCATTGTTAGAAATTAACTTGGATGTTTCCATTTGCCTTCGTAATTGCCTCTTGCCTACCTCTATCGAGAAATGAGGCACTCTATTACTAGTACTTGCTACCATTGACTTATAGAATAGACGATGCATTCCCTATCAGTAATGTGCTGAAAGCTTGGCACCCCATAATAAATCTTTTTTTGCCGAAAAAAAACAAACTATTGGATACAAAACTTTAATCAATAAACGCAACAAAAATAAAATTTAAAATATTAACTATATGAAGCTTCGTTTATTTATCGACCGCCGCCGGCCGTGCGGCCCTTCTCGTCGCGTCCTCCAAAATTTCGCGCAGGCAGACTTCAGCCTATTTAGCCTATATGGTAAATCAGGCCCTGTGTTCACGAAAGGTTTTAGAGTTAGCTAGCTAGCTGTAGGAACAAACCTACAATTTCGCTGGAAATTTTGAAACGAGTGTTGAGACAGGCGCAGTCAGTTTAATACTATACAGCTAATAGTATAGTATATATAGGCAATATCTCGACATGTCATCCATTATAATGAACTTACAACCTATGTAAACAGACACTATGTATGTACATAGAGATTGTATGCTCACATGTCACGACATTGCGGCGCTTAGGTCAGGTATACTGGTTTTACCAATTAACATTCGCAGTCTATTATTTGTTATCGTCCATTCTTTTATTAATTGTATAATAACTGATAGAAAATCTAAGTTGGCGGAATACATATTTATTTACAATAATTAAAAACACAATAACAATGAATGCAACAACGAAAAGTCAGTTCTAACAATCAACACAAGTAATCAATAACTAAACAGTAATTCTTAAACAAAGCAAAACAAAACAATAAATAGCACTTAACTAATAACTCGTAATTATTTCCACTACACTAGTATTTATTTTATCAATCTATTTATTTATATCACGGCACTATTTATATCACTGATTCACCGTAGACTTGACTGCGTGACTCACCGTTGACTGATTAATTCACTCACTCGCACTGGCTATTTATATATGCAGCGTGGCCTAAGCCTAGTGTGTTCTCGCTTTCTCTAGAACTTTCGCGCAGGTACTAGTTGTTACAGTAAGCAGACCCCGTTTCTCAGAACTCTTGCCTGCCGTTTATATACAGGGTGATCCGTAACAATAATAATACAATTCCTTTAACTTTATCACAGCATAGATAGATATGACTACCATGATTCATGGACTGTGATTATGTTGTGCTACCGATTCTTGATCCTGTTTCTAGCTTATGCTGATAATAGCATCTCTTTAGACCACTGGTCTCCCAGTTTTCCATCTGCCGTGTAATAATAACTTTGTTCCTGTAGAAATTCAAAACCGCCAAACAGAGCTCTCTCACCCAAATCACTGATTACTAAGTAAGTGGTGCAGCAGATTTGTGAACCATTTGCTGCCAATCAGAAAAGTTTACAACCTGTAGTTGCCTACACGTATCGGTATTTTTCGGTAGAACAGTTGAGTTTCTTTTAGGTTTACCTGCCTTGTTTTTTTGTTTTTCTCGCTTTATTTATTTCATACGTAAATAGTTTCAGGGGAATCCCCCAAGTACCAAAGGAATGACACAGACTATGATTACAGATGGTATTTATACCAATATCTTTTCTCGCCACACGCCTTCGCAGCTTTAGAATCCCAGTTCTTATTTTAATTTCTTTGCAAAATAATTCACCATGATCGTAGAAAGAGATTGTAGATTATACACGTTCGACAATCCACCGTAGTCCACAGCTCATTAAGTGACGTTCGGTCGTGATATATCGTATATTAGACGTAGACAACAGTTTTAAGTAGGGGTCGACAAGACAAGAATTCTTGTCTTGACAATAACTTCTTGTCTTGTCTTGAAAAAAAATCAAGAAATTTTAAAAAATCTTGTCTTGACGTTTTCTTGACATCTTATGTCTTGTCTTGACTCAAGAAATTTCAAGATCTTGAAATTTCTTGATAACCGGTGACACCGTACATGGTGATTCCTCGCCGGCGAACATTTTATTGCGTTGCGTGCTAACACGGCAATCTGGTGGTTCCCCGATCTTTATTTGTTTTCTGACGAACGCAAATAACTCAGTATCTTGGAAGTATGAAATTGAAAAATACTTAAATGAGCCTAGGACAGAAAATTCTGAGAATATACTTGATTGGTGGAGAAGACACGAAAATATCTACCCGTCGTTATCGAAAATGGCCAAGGATTTTCTCGGAACGCCAGCAACATCTTACATTTGTAGGTACCTGCGGAAAGGCTATTTTCAAGACCAGCTTTAGCAATAACAAAGCCAAGAAATCGGCTAGGCGTTGACTCCATAAGAAGTCTTATGTGCCTTAATTCATGGCATATATATGTGTGTGTGTGTGTGTGTGTACACGATAACTCTCGACAGACTTAATCGATTTAAACGAAATTTGGTACACACATTGGAACCCATCACCGCACGAAGCCTATTTAAAATGGGCCCGATCGGGCCATTTTAAGGGTAGTTTTTAGGAGTTGAAAAAAGTTTTTGGGCCCAAAAATACCGAAAAAAATCTCAGAATTGTTTCAAAATTGGAATTAACCTTTTGGTAGAGATTAAATGTGTTGCTAAAATTTTAACAAAATCGGCACAACAGGACCGGACTTACAAATTTTATGAAAACACTAGTTCGCGGATAGTGATTTATTTGCTGACGGGTGTATTTAATTTGGTACAGAGGTTGCATTGATAATAATATTGAAATTAAGAAAAATAATATTATTTTAAGGGATGTATTAAGGGGTTAAATTTTTTGATTTTGTCCAAAAACAAACTTAAGTTCACATAATAAAGCCACAACACCTTATTAGCAAATACACTATATTATTGTCGGCAGGGTTTGGCACTGCGACCCGAGTTTTTTCATTTATTGTTTTTAATTTACATTTTTGTGAATCGGTCTAGCAAAAAATGTGTTCAATAAATTAAAATAATACGTTATGTTATGTTAAAATATGTTATCTTTTTCACAAATAAATATACGTTTTAGCGTTTTCATTGTTAGTCAAAATATTTCAAGATTTCTTGTTTTCTTGACAAGAAATCTTGGTATTGACATAACATTTCTTGTCTTGTCTTGAAATCTAAAATTACTTCTTGTCTTGATCTTGTCTTGAAATCAAGACAAGATCAAGACAAGATCTTGAAATTTTCAAGAATTTGGCGACCCCTAGTTTTAAGTTTATTTGCATAATATTCGAAAATCAACAATAAACGGAGAAAGTTCATATCAACTCAGTAAATCTAACAGATATTCACTAGAATTCAAATAATACATACTAATTATGAAATCATGCAGACATTCTAAGTGTTGTTCGACCCGACTAAATATGTGTTGAACGTGAGAATGCCCTTGTGGAAGTCTATCTCTTGATGGGAAGTAAAATTAAATTAAGGTATCCAGAAAGCTGTGCTCATGACACTATGCAAAATTATGTATAACGCGGAATAAAAATGTTGGTATGAAAAGTGGTCATTAGAATTTTAATCATAAGCATTTACTAGTTTCTTGGAAGTACAAGATAGATGCGACATCGTTGACTTCAGCGAGAAGATGAGTTTATGACTGATTGTTTTATTACGTCTTATTTATAGATAGGTTATTATACCTCGCGCGTAGCCGGCGGCCATTCTCAAGGTCAATGTCGTTCGCTGATCTTCCTCGAGGACACTGACTCACAAGCTAGCGAACCATGTCTTGCAGCAGCTACCACTCACATGCCTGCAGCACTAACAGAACCTTCGTTTACACACTATGTGTGTTTACAATAATTAACCCCGGCCTAATGTGTATACAAGGCGTTCATTCGAAACCACAATACTAATTATTGTCAAAACTGATTGACGAACTTTTGTGTCCTTGGAGACTTATTTTACATCCCCGTGATATGTTTTATCATTCAATGATTCTCGTGGTGCACATCATTGGAGACAGGGTAGAGTTTCCATCCGTCGGAATTTCCTCTTTTTTAGGGTGTCCGGGGCTGTTCTGGTCGCTCTTTTAGGAGCGTCCGGGTTTAAAAATTCGGGAAACTTTATTCGCAGTTAATGCTAGTGAAGAATTTGCGGCGCCATAGGAAATTACACATATTAAATTCATGAGTGTCAAAGGGTTTCCTCTATCTTTTCATATTTTTTTTGTATGCCTGGATATAATTATTTAATTAAGTTTATTTATTCTCAAAACTGCCCCTAGTGGGAAAGTTTTGGGGTAGTTCTGATTTCTTTCATTCTACCTGTATTTTCGGGTCCTGAATCCGAATCTGAGGTTTGCTAACAAAATATCGTGACGCAACATTGATAAAATCGCAAAAAAAGTGAAAAATTTCTGCTTTTCTCTGAAGTTTTGCGTAAAACTCGAAAACTATTTACTTTTAGTAAATGGCCTGTTTACAGAAATTAAAGTACGTAAAATTCTCTACAAATATTACTATTTATTTTTTCTTTCAGAAGAACCGTTCGGTCTTAAGTGACAGTCGAAATTTGGCGTATTTTGGCGGTCTCTGCAAAACCCACTTTTTCGATCCAAAACTTTACTTTTTTTATTAAAAGGCTGTCAGATAGTGATTTTCACCTATAGATTTGTGGTGTTAAAAATGGCTTCTGACGTGTGTTTTATTTGTGATAAAGTACTGGATAATGATGTAGAAAAGGTGACGACGGTGCGGGAAAAAGGTTTGAAAACATTTATTGAGTCTAGCAAGAATAGGAAGGATGATCATCATGTTCAGCTAAGTAAAAAATCTACAGTTGAGGTTCATGAGCGATGTCGTAAAAACTACAACAATGTAAGAATGATTACCGCTCATTTGAAGAAAGTTGAGGAGGGTAGGGAGCAAGTCCAAAGACGTTCTACTGAATTCCACCTTTCAATTTCAAAACTCAATGTTTTATGTGTGGTCTCGTCATAACACCTGAGTTCATAGAACAGCAAAGAGAAAAGAAAACTAATCGCAATATGGTGTATCAGGTTCGAGTTTTAAAAGTCAAAGAAATAAGAAACTGTTATGAAAGAAAAACTAAATAGCAATATTTGTAGAGAATTTTACGTACTTTAATTTCTGTAAACAGGCCATTTACTAAAAGTAAATAGTTTTCGAGTTTTACGCAAAACTTCAGAAAAAAACAGAAATATTTCACTTTTTTGTGATTTTGTCAATGTTGCGTCACGAAATTTTGTTCGCAAACCTCAGATTCTGATTCAGCACTCCAAAATACATATAGAATAGAAGAAATCAGAACTACCCCAAAACTTTCCTAGTGAAAACACAATATTACTGAATTAATTCCCCTGAAGTATAAGGTGGAAAAAATAACTGATAGTCCTGTGTGATGATTATTCTGTAAAAAAATTGTTGCAAGATTTATTGAGAAATTAGGCGATATGTCATGCTAAAATTAGGAGTGGGGATTTACTGGATTTTAAGAAGAATGGGAATTTCAGTTAGTTTAGTATCAAATCTTTTAATCAACATCATAAAGTTCCAAATCCTTTCTAGGATGTTGGAGATCACTTGTTTCCACCGCACTTTGTCTACGGCTGTAGATTTTAGAACTCAAAAAGAATTAATATTTGACCACTTTTTTAAGTTCGCTATCCATGTGATTCGCTTCCTTCCTCTCTACATAACAGTGGTAATTTGAGAAAAAAGTGGATACAAAATACCACCTGATATCTAAAGTAAAATGAAATTCTTTTATATTATTTATTATATTTTTTTAATTTTATCGATTTTGTACTTTAAACTGACTATATGCAGGAAATTTATGTATTTTTCTTATCATAAATATTTGGAACGTTATACGCTTGTTATAGAGTCACAAAATAAAACTTGCCCAGAGTATCAATATACTTTGGCGTCCAGTTTATCTTTTTCAATAAAAATATGATATTTTCGTTTTGAAACTAGCTTCGAAATGACCAATACCTAATATATTTTATGGAATATTAAATTCATGACTCTATTTCACTTCGCATTTCTCCCTAGTAGAGTTGTAAAATTGATGACAGCGTTTGTTGATTTTATACATGTCTGATGGAAGATTTTACAACCAATAAAATTAGTCATAAATTCTCACACAGCTTGTTGCAAAGAAACAATAATTCATAGATTTTACTGTGACATTTCTATTTTCCGTTTGCTAAAATTATCATTTCTACATAATATATTATGGATATGATTAGTTGCGTCGCGTTATAAGATCATATACATTGTACAGAAATGTGGTGGTAATAATTTCCAAGAAAAAATGGTTTCGATTTTTTTATCCATGCGGTCAAGTGATCGAATAGGAAAATATGTCCACGCAGACTTTCGTTTTAAAAGGGTGGTACAAAAAAAACATTTCCATACAAATTATCAATTTATTTCCTGCAGAATCGACTTCTCTTTTATACCAATAATATTTTCTTGATGATTTCAGTTTTAATGTCTTCATTAATTGTTTTAAGTACATTATATATGTATGTGTTTGTAAAATTCCGAGTTTTAGAGAACCCAGAGTTCACTATATTTAATTTTTATATATTTGATATGACATTTAATATTTGATGAAAACTCAGAACAAATCAGAACGCGATCTAAGCCCTGAACATAAGGTTCAAATACAAGTCAATTCCTTTAAATGGCAGCCATATATTATATAATAATTTTTTCTGCCCCAATTAAATGATACTGAATATTAGGACGGCCTTATATCGGGAAACTTATTCAAAAATATTAAACTTACTATGTAACTATACGGTTATATTGACTCTAGTTGGTCCCAGTTCCCGGGTTCTAGCCCGAGAGCTGGTAAAAATGTCAATTTGATTTTCAATTTATTATTAAAAAAAATTGATATTGATGATGATTGAAGGAAGAATTAGAAATTTTTTTCCAGTGGCAACAGGACCAATAAAAATTCTTTCTAGAACGCTCTGAGGATCGCAACGTTAGTGAATATATGCAAATATTTTAACATCAGTATAGGTATTGCATTTTTAACCGACTTCAAAAAAAGGAGGTTTCTCAATTCGACCGTATATATTTTTTATGTGGTTATGTATGTTCGCGGATAACTTTGTCGTTTATGAACCGATTTTGAAAATTTTTTTTTATTTGAAAGGATATACTTTCAGTTAGGTCCCATAGAAATTTCATCAAAATCGGTTCGGTAGTTCGGCTGATTTTAATAAAAGTAAGTAACGGCGTGTGATTCTTTAAGGTAAATGTTACTTTTTGACACTAAAAAATAAAAAACTTTTTAACAAAAAAAAAACCTCCTTCAAAAAGGCACTAAAAAGAGGAAAATAATGAAATTTTGAGGTCTGTGCCAATTAAAATATGAAGTCGGTTAAAAAGTATAGTATATAGTGAAATATCTTCTTTTTTTTAACCAACTTCATATTTTAATTGGCACAGACCTCAAATTTCATTATTTCCTCTTTTTAGTGCCTTTTTTAAGGAGGTTTTTTTTTTGTTAAAAAGTTTTTTATTGATCCTGTTGCCACTGGGAAAAAATCCTAATTCTTCCTTCAATCATCATTAAACTTACTATCGAACAAATTCAGTGAGGGAGAACGATTGCAACAAAAAGCGGGGAAAACTGGAAACTACTTTAAAACGGTTTTATAACGGGCCTCGACATAGTCGACTGTACATAAGTATTGCTTATAAATTGTACATTGAAAGTGGAGGGCAAGATGAATTACAACTACTGGCAACACCTCGTTAATCACTTTCTGTCAAAACACGAAATCAACAGCAGGAGACTTAGTTATTGTCACCAAGCGCACAAAATCATTGTTCTGCGCAGCTCACCGTATTTCCTAACACGATTTGTTTCTAGAATACAAATTCTTCTTATAAGGGGCAAGTGTACCAGGTACCTCGATAGTTTTTTTTTTTTGTGAAATTTACGCACGGTAGAGTGAATTGGATTCATGCGCTGCTGAAAGCGTAACGAAACGCTGCAACCCCAACTCCTTTGCACCGTGAGCTATAGTGGGGCGATGGGAAGGCTTCGATTCAGAAGCGATCGTTACAGGTAGTTTATGCGTATGGATGTGTATAATATTGAAAAAACGTATCTATAATTTAAAGCCGTCAATAATAATAGTGTGCTTAAAACGCACGTTCTTAAACGTAATCTGATAAAAAACGAACGCGTCACACTTCGTTCATTAAGATCATGTTTTACTGCGGTGATGTAATAATGCTATTGGCTGGACTACTCGAATCAGATTACGTCACAACAAATGTCAAAAGTTGCTACTTGAAATAAATATAAATCTTAAATTTACTGAACAATCAAGTGAGTATTATTTTATTTAAATCACACACGACTCTGCAAACAAAGATTATTACAAAAAAACAAGAAATGAAAAAAAGTGTTTTCAAAACACACTAGTGTGGTAAGTTAACAGTTTCTATAGTGACTTATGTTTATTTGCTCTGATACGCCCGCTATTACCTATTCACGGCCTACTATAATAGAAGTTTATTTTATGACACAAAATGAACTGTCGAAAATTTTTGAAAATACTGAAAATGAAGTGAAAAGTAGCTATTTTATAGTGGGTATGGCAAAAAATATCATATATATCTCGTGCGTAATGGTATTATGATTCGTGTGACTGTTAAAACACGCTGTGCTCGTTTTAACATAATGTGACTAACTCGTCAGTAATATACCTCATTACACGGATCTAGATACACACACTACTATTTCAACTTCAAAACAATTGCATTCAGCTTCCAATCTTCGGCCGAACAATCGGGTTCGGCCAAAAACTGACCTTCGATCGGACACTAATGAATTGTAATTTAGCTGCAGGACGGCCCCATTAAATTTTAAAATTTGATAAAGCGTAATCTACATTGCTCTCACCTCGTGTCAGAAATGTTGTCGAGCGTCTATAATTCACAATTCAATTCATCGTGTCAGAAAGTGAAATAACAAATCTAAGTTAGTTTTCGATTTCACCCTGTATTTTTATTGCTTTGAGAACAACTTTAATAATATGAATTCTATTTCCGTCCTTCTAATTAGTGTTGTTTTTTAATCGGTGGCGGCCTTATCTAATGTACCCGGTCATTAGAGACTCGCTTATTAATTAGACAAAGTAAATATAGCGTCATCTATACTAATATAGTCTATACGGTCTATTATATTATGTTTTAATGATGAAACAAGATATTTTGCACCAGTGATTGCCAACCTCAAGCAATGGCCTTCGAACCTGTTACTTAAAAAGCTCTTTTCAAAACGCCGCTATTGAAAATTCGATTTTCGGTACCTGTTTAGCGGGTTGAAACTGAAAGTTTCAACCTCCATTGTTTCAACCCTATAGAAATGAAAATTTTCACTTGTTGGTTTTCTCTGTTTTTAACGTTGTTAAGAGGGAGATAGAGCGATCGAGTCGCGCCAACTTCAATTCACATATAATATTCGAAAACGTCAAAATGATAGACATAACCCCGCACATAAATTTCACATGGACCTGACAGATTTAATATTTTTTCGGCTTTTTTGCGCGCCAAAATTGCAGGTACCTCAAATCAAATTGTCAATAAAGTTGTCGTGAAAAATAATATGCAGTTATTCGGAACGAAACGAAGGCTTTTAAAATATTTTTACCCAGTTAACATGAGTCATATTCTGGAATCAAATAATTTTGAAATATACGACATTATAAATGAATTCTGTGTCAAACATAATATTTCGATATAAGACAATAATGTTTATTTTACTTATTTTTTTTTATTATTTTATCTCTTCCTAATGTGTTGTTCCTTAACCAGCAAATTCTTAATCGAAAGACTCTCTAGTTAGTGTTGGTCCTGCATTTAAGAATCTATTACTTTTCTTGTCTCCTATCCCAAAACCTGTTAATCCATCCATCTTTGTGTCCCAGTTATATATGTTATAGTAATAGGAATAAGATGCTGGCACATGGGGTAAACCCTGAAGTCATAGGTGAAGGATAAAAAAAATATATATTTTTATTTTATAAAGAAAAAATGGTATCGAATAACAATTTAAAATAAATAAAAAAAAAATTATGATTATTTTATTTATTATTAATACTTTACGGTCATTTGATTTTATAAGATAAATAAAAGTGGATGAATATTACTTTCAATGACAACGAATAAAAGTATTTGTGTTTAACGGTATTTACGTCATCTGTCTGTACTCAGTACGCGCAATATAGACATACCCATTTTTGTTTGTGATTTAAGTAAATACCTAATTCCTACTTCAAAAAAATAACTAAAAAAAATTCAAATAACACGCCGCGATGGTAGAGCTGGTTTACTGTATAGATATTTTATTTAAATATTTAAATAACAAATCAAAACTGACCATTTATATGTTTTCAACAATAATATAACTAAAACATTGTTTCTTTTTTTGCAGAAAGAAGTCATTCTAAAAATACTGTTGTGAAAAAGACATCACAAAAAATGTGAGTATTTACACTGACTTTTTAAATATTTATAGGGAAATTAAAAAGTTACTGATAAGATCATGAATCGGAGTTTCTTTTTTAAAATACAAGGAGATTTTACAGTCAGTGGCGTAGTTGGAGGAGGGATGCAGGGGTACATTTGCATCCCCTCAAGAATTCGGTCCCGCCCAGAGATATAGCAATGAAAGTCCATGATTAGTGCAAGTAGGCTTCCGATTGGTCGCTTAGAAATTAACAGAATATATTAACCTGTAAAGTGTAAACTGTACAGTGCAGTGTTATGCAAAAGTTACTTCGTGCTTGTTCGGGGCTTCTCATTGTTTGATCCCTAGACAATAGACATTTCTAAAGACCCGTTGACACTATGCTAGTTGACTAGCACTACTAGCGCTGTTTACATATTGGTACCAGCAAATTAATACATTTTACTGTTAATTTGGAAGTTTAGTGAAAATAAGTAATGTACCGGATTTGTTATTTTTTTGAATTTCATTTTTCTCCAAAACTGTATGTGTCTCTTTAAATTCAATTTTTTTCTTTACCATATTTACTGTCAAATTTTTCATTTTCATTTCACGTTGTATGTATTCGAATGCACTATTCCGCTTATCACGATTTTTGTAATTTCCATCGCGAACATTCCACAAAATTTCGCACTCTTTATACAAAGTAATAAATTTTAAGGTATCACATTCAGTCCATCTGTTAATTGGCGCCATTTTGAAATCGCACGACTAGCAGCAAAAGTAGAAATGCTTTTGTCTTTACTGGTACTAGTCGCACTAGCACGGTACTAGCGCTAGTAACCTGTTTACATTATACTAGTAACATGCTGGTCGACTAGCGCTATAGTCAACTAGCATAGTGTCAACAGGGTATTATAGGTGGTGTTGCCGGCATTATGTTGTTCACGTGATAACAATTTTCTGTGATATTAATTATTAGTAACCAGTCTATTGTTTTTTTTATGAAAAATTTAATCGGTAAATAACCCCTCAATTTACATACTCTTTTAGTATGAAACACTTAATAACATAAACACAACGAACAGAAAAAATATTCAGGTTAGTTATCTAACAGAAGAAGTTTTGGTATAATATGTCCTCAACTACCAATTTAGTTGTCGACAATTATAGAAAGTTTTCATTTATATTTTCTTTTCTCTATCTCACTGTTGAATCAGTTTTCAAGAAATCCATCTCTACAACTGGCAATAGTCAAGTTTTGGAAAATCCGATAACATGTTTTTCTTTTCCTAATTTTGTATATTTACACAGGTGATTCAGAAATAGAGGCGGAAAAAACGTGGGTATAATGAAGTCTAAGAAAACACGTGAGCATGATTTAAAAATTAATTTTATATTATTTTAAATTTTAATTAAAAAACCCGGAACCACCCCTATCGCGATGTGTCGGCAACAGAAATGATGTCGTGCTTTTATTAATTATTATTCCTAAGTAAAAAATTATGTAATTGTGCTATTTCTGTTTCATAATTTCAAGATCCAAAGTAATCGTGTGGCAGTGCATAAAAATAAAAGAATTTCTTATTTTATTGTCGCGAGAAAATAAGAATTGAAATACCAAAGAAAATTACTCATGACCTGCATAACATGAAATAAGTTAAAACCGATTTAATGCTGTTTATTATCCAAAATCCGAGATGAAAATATTTTCCAAACTCTGTGCAACTTTGACCTGTAGTAATTTAATGTATTTTTACCTTTAGTTGTATTATTTCAAAACGAACACAAAATTAAAAGAAAAAGTAATACACAATGACATGTACTTACACAAAACTTTGGAAACTTTAACAATGCACTCCACAAATTCACCAACTCACAAATGTTTTACAGTTTTATTAAAAGTGCGTTTCAGGGACACAACGCCTTACGCCCGGGAAAACGGTTAGCATACCGTCTGCGTGATTTTCCAGAATATCCGGCAGCTTTACCATATAATAAACAACTCACAAATGTTTTACAGTTTTATTAAAAATGCGTTTTAGGGACACAACGCCTTACGCCCGGGAAAACGGTTAGCATACCGTCTGTGTGATTTTCCAGAATATCCGGCAGCTTCACCATATAATAAACAACTTACAAATGTTTTACAGTTTTATTAAAAGTGCGTTTCAGGGACACAACGCCTTACGCTCGGGAAAACGGTTAGCATACCGTCTGCGTGATTTTCCAGAATATCCGGCAGCTTCACCATATAATAAAACCATGTCTGCTTTTTTGATATTCGTAAATTGATGTGCCATACTGTTTTATGAAAATCACGGCGCAGAGCAACCGGTAACAACTGATTATAAAATTATGCATTTTATCCAAATTTTATAGCAGTTGCATAATCAGTAATAAATGTTCGTATTTAGTTTGTTCTTAACG
This sequence comes from Mongoloraphidia duomilia, assembly GCA_039654895.1. Classification (NCBI taxonomy): domain Eukaryota; kingdom Metazoa; phylum Arthropoda; class Insecta; order Raphidioptera; family Raphidiidae; genus Mongoloraphidia; species Mongoloraphidia duomilia. The sequence goes on along the minus strand of CM077519.1, from coordinate 48,412,094 downwards.
AATGCATAATACGAAATTTAATTCGTCAGTGGCGGGTAGAATTTTTCTAATAAAACTTTTCCATTTTTTTCTCGATTATGAACCTGTCGGTAGACTACAGAAGTAGGCGGTCCTAATTTGAGCCCGAAATTTAGAGTGGAGTCGATTAGCGCTCAAAATGTATGGGGTTTAACGGGAATTATCATTACTATTCTTTTAAAACACATTGCTTACCAAAACAATGGCTGTTTCATAAAAATAATTAATAAATCCCGTTATTATTGGCTACAAAATTTTATTATTTCGTGTGAAATAATTTTTTATTTGATTTTAAAAATTTATGAAAAATGATCCTAACTTGATTCAGTCAGTGACGTTTATTCTAACCTAACTTCTTCGTTGACGTTTGTCGAGGTATAATTTAAGCAATTATAATTAGAAATTAAGTTTGTTCTTTCTATTTCATGGAGTTGAAAAAGTGTTCTGAAGTCGTCTGAGCTACGCTAGATCAAGGGAGGGCAAGCTAAAAGGATAAAAGAAATGTTTTCATCAATCTAGGTATTATTTTAGCTTTTTCCTCAGTCGGAAATTTAAACTGTTTGCAGTCATAATTTTCATTATAACTGCAGTCAAGTGCAAAACACCATCCCATAACAAATTGCTTTAATTATTAACGACGACGTGTTCAAAAAAAACGAGGTTATGTCAGTAGAACGAATGAAATTTGACAGTTGTGTCGTGTCAATGGATGAACGTACGTTTAACGCAGATTCTAGTTAGAAGGATATTGCGACTCCGCCACGCCTTCCTTTCCTAATCTATTTCTTTAATATTTTAGAATAGTGATTATTTATGCCTATATTTGATTTATAGAATTTTTTTCCGCGTCTATTTCTGAATCAGCCTGTATTTTGGAATAACAACGTATTGTACTGTATTTCCATGCATTTTCTTACGAACACCCAACTTTTTCAGTCTGGGCCGCCGTCAGAGGGTGTGCAATGCATGCGGGCGGCACGGTTGGGGGAGGGACGGAAAATGACATCAATAAAATAATAAAATTTAATTTTACTAGATCTCAACTTATTAACTAAATAGAAGACATACATGTGGCGGCAAATTTAAGAGTGCACGCGGGCATATAGACAGCAAGCGGTGGGCGTGTTTTCAGTATGAAGAGATTTATAAGCGTCTCTCAAATCTGTTTGACTGTATCTCGTTTCCTGTGTATATATAATTTTGAACTTCTTTTTTATTTGCCTTTCTTTGTACATATTATGATTCAACGTGGGTCTTTTGCTCGCGTTTTTGTTCTGATGCACTCTTCTGGGAATTTGCTGTTCGCGTCTGCTTTGTTGCGGCAAGAATTTATTAAACTTTCCAAGGTCAATTTCTGTCTGGACGACTGCCGATGGTTCCTTGCATTACCTTACAACAAAATATTTTTTGTTGATTTTAAAAGCAATGAAAAGTGAAATTTAATTTTAGAGTCATTTAAAAATTCCAAAAGGAAAATGGATCGTTACGAATTTGTTTTACATACTACTTAACGGAAAAGGCGAGGCGAACAATTTCTAATTTTTGAACATTTAATTAAATTGTTTTTTTTTCCAACATGATCATTCAAAAGTAATACATTTATTATTATCATAATGAACTCAAAAAAGAGTGTGTGTGTACTACGTCAAAAGTTATACTTCTTTTACGTAACAAAACAAAAACAAAATAACTCCAAAAATTTTATCCCGCGTGCCAGTATTAAACGTTTGTAAAAAAGACGATAAAATATTAAATTAATTAATTTAATTTAATAAATTATTAAAAATATATTTATTTATTATATTTATATCTAATTATTTATTAAAAAAAATGCATGTTTGTGTTGAGATTTGAACCCGCGACCTATTGAGTATGAAGCCACGACGTTACCGTTACACCACAGAGACGTCTTATAGCAGTGCTATATAATAGGATATTATAATCAAGAAAAATAATAATGTGAAATCAGTACGGTTTGTAGTACGAACTTATATTTAATGAAAGCGGCACACACGAGCAATTGTATGGCAAAAGCTTTTAATAATGTTATTCAAAACCGAAAACGCTCTTGTCACATTAAGACTGGTGTAACGACTAGTTATTACCAACGACTAACTTCATGGTGATAAATGTTCGTGACATTTTCGTGACGCGATGCGCGCGCATCCTAAAAATTCACTCTCATCATTTTTTTCATAACGCGCCAAAAGAAGTATAACTTCAAAAATTGTCCCAGAGTTACTGGAATCATTACTAAGATGCATAGAAATAAAAGCTTCGCGCCAAAAAAATTGCCATAGTTCAAAATATCGCATATCATCATTTTATAGATATTCAATGTCTTGCAATTATTACTTAGTATTGAAAGATGAGCTATTGAATACTAAACAAATGTAATTTAATATTATGTTAACCGAGCCACGCACAGAAGAGGTTTACTGTAAACTTTTTAAATATTATTTCTCTGGTATCTGGGTATCATATTTCTGCAAAACCCGTTTAGTGTATTTTCGTTTTATTAAAGTGCAGACACTGGAATAACGTAAATACGTTTAAATTCTTAGACGGTTACATCGACCGTGTTTAAATATTTGCACATTATTTAAGTAAGGAGAACAGTGTCTCCTAATCCTTCATTTGAAATATTCGCAATAGTTGCTACTTTCAGATTGCACCAGATATGTAATTTTGCAGCACACTCGTGAAATTCGATAACTATAATAAATAGAGAAAAACTGCACTTTTTTGGTGAAATTAGAATTTTGATAATTCTATTGAAATCAGATTGTAGATTATAGACGCTCGACAGCTGAGGTCATCAGCGTCTATAGATTAGAAAAGGAAGTGAACAATGCAGCTACCACTGTCTATCTTCTTTTTTCTGGTCTGTTGTCGCAGTCTATTCTCTAAAGCAGCGTTTTCTCAGTATATCTGAGGGGATCCGCAGACTCATCTCTGGTGTTAGTGGGAAAAGTTATACAGTTCAGAATTTCTTCGTCAATTTATCAATAAAATTGTTACGGAAATTATTTATACCTTGTTAATATGGCCGTAAAATTACACTTCGATTAGCTACGTAGTTTATACACGTCTAGAACGCGCGCCCGCCATTCGCCAAATGTCCCAAACCACCCCTCCTTCCTTAAGGAGACCTTTCACAATGTGCCGTGTTGGCACAATTAGTTCTGGCCGGTGCCACTAGGCTAGTACATACGCCTTGTTGTTATTGTCTATGTGGTAATTGTCTGTGGTTATACGTCAGCGAACCTAAATTGGTAGTACAATAGTCGTCAGCCGGGCTGAAGTGACACTGTTCTTGATTCGTGTAACAAAATAATTGCTCTTTTTTATATTAATGGGGGTCCGCCACCATTTTGCTAATCTCAGTGGGGTCCGTAGGCGAAAAATGTTAGTTAACGCTGCTCGAAAGTCTAAGTCGGTAGGCACGAATATATAATTAAAGTGGATTATCTGTAAGTTATTAACTTCCCATTGGAAGTTATTGTAATTGGTCCGAAAATCGAAATCAAAATGTATAACAAATTTTTATGTTTCAAGGTCACTACACTATTTTTAGAAAGATGTCTGTGTGTGTGTACGTATGTGTCCATTTCTTTCTAAGACGAAATCTCGAGAATGAAAAATGATATCGACTACGTTAGGGTGACAATCGACGCGTATTAACGTAAATATGATCTGAAAGAAATTTTTTCAAAATCGGTTCAGCCGTTCTTTTTTCTTAACCAAATAGACTCCAAAAAAAGTAGATTTTACACAATATCTCGCAAATAAAAAATTATATCGACTTCGTAAGGGTGTCAATCGAGGCGTGTTAACGTCATTTTGATCCGAAATAAATTTTATAAAAATCGGTTCAGCAGTTTTTTTTTTTTAATTATTGTTAAAAATAAATAATAATTATGTTTTAATGATTAAAATGATTACTTTTCTGTGTAATATCTAATTTAATTATTATTATTAAATATTTATCAAACTGGGAAGTTCGTCGTGTGGACCTCAAGGGTCGCACTTTAGTCCTAATAAACGACCCACCTCACGCCTTGTTGGATTATCTAATTGAATGATTAAGTTTAAGCTCGACAAATGATATTGCGTAGGAAAAAACCGGGAAAACATTTTGTTTGTTTGTCGAGTTTATTTACAGGCGTCTTACAATATGCCGACCTGGCTGTGACGACGTCGACATCAATTTCCTTGAAAGGCAATTTCTTCATTCTATATACAAGTTGTCTAGGAAATCATTATTCATGATAAACACCGTTACGGAAAAATGATTTGCAAAAATCCGTTTTAAAATACATTTTTACTCGACACATTTTTCGTTGTACAATAAGCCATTTTCCTGAGAGTAGTTCCTTCAATTATCCACAAGAGGCAGCACTTGTGGTAGGTACAAACATTGTTTATTCCCCAGTGTCGTGTCATTTTGGTGGCATAACTTAATTATTAAATTAATTAAATAATTAAGTTATACCCCTAAAATGACACGACACTAATAATGAATAAATAATGTTTGTACCTACCACAAGTGCTGCCTCTCGTGGATAATTAAAAGAACTACTTTCAGAAAAATGGCTCATTGTCAATCGACCATACATTTTTGAGGCTATCGGTACCAAATTATAACTAGCTGACCAAGTTTGATATCAAGTTTATGTCGATTTCAATTAAAAAAGCGGTATAAAACATATAACTGCCCGGCTCGGATTCATCCGAATACAAATCGGATTGAATAGCATCTAACAATCCTTACTGACTATAAAGGAGTACTAGACCGAGAGCTAGTGACAATTTTTTGGTGTTATTTTTCCAAGACCTTATTTTTGTGAAGATGTTGAGGGAGGCATATTGAAGTGACCTGAGTAAGGAATTTTGTTAGATAGCGGTATGGGAGGGATGCAGACCGCCCCCAAGATGTAACAAAAAAAATGGTCACAATTATTATTGCTTCAAGGCTGACAATGTTTGTATAGCTTGTCGGTAACCCAATAATGCCATTATAATATTTGCAGATCGATTAATAGAATAGAATAGATATATTTACACACAAAAGTATTAAGTACAGTGTGAAGTCATCAAGTATAGATACAATATTAAAGGGGTGGCAGATCACCCTAAACGTGTCATGTACCCGACGAAATTTATATTATTAGTTCAAGGTTCAAATTTTAATATGTTGTTACAGCGACTGTTTTCAGCATATATTTCAATTTTCTGAACAAAATGTCGATATTAACCCCCTTGCAGAACGATATAAACACCTTGGCGAGCAAGTTTCCTTTAAGAGAGGGGGTTAATACCGACATTTTGTTCTGCAATTTGAAATATATGCTTAAAACAGTCGCCGTAACAACATATTAAAATTTGAACCTTGAACTAATAATATAAATTTCGTCGGGTACATGACACGTTTAGGGTGATCTGCCACCCCTTTAATACTGACCAATCGATCTGCAAATATTATAATGGCATTATTGGGTCAACGACAAGCTATACAAACAATTTCAGTCTTGAAGCAATCATAATTCTGACCATTTTTTTTGTTGCATGTTGGGGGCGGTCTGCATCCCTCCCATACCGCTATCTAGGAAAAT